>JAULUF010000027.1:8265000-9472500 GCA_031834385.1 Semotilus atromaculatus
TCGTTTCTAGAGCTCACGCTGTGAATTCTTCCTTATTTTACCCTCTGTGGTTTTACAAACTGACACACTGAATTTGTTGTAGGCTACAGTATACCGGCTCGTGTACATGAATCTCTGTATTACATAATGCCAGTTCTACAACGGGTTTTGATTTTGTGTATACAATTTTCTACGGAAAGGGCATTGCAATTAGGTCCTAGTATGTTTAACAAAGGAGTATTGTTAACAATATACTGTATGTTAACATACCCGTTCATTTCAGCGCTTGCAAGGCTGTTGCAGTAGCACCAGAAATACATGACAAGAGTTCTTAACATTGATTTTGTAACAATTTGTGGCTACTTTTGATGGCCTTTTAATGGAAAACGATGCTTTTTGGGCACCAGAGTGTGCTGTATTTACTAGCTAATGCTAACTGGGCTATGCTAATTAGCCAAACATTGACGAAACAGGCTACAGGACTGCGTTTGAGTACCAAATAATTATTTTCAATGAATCTGGTGAAATATATTCAAAGGTTCATTAACAAAGGCTTTGTTGCTATTACTCAACGATATTTGACTCTCATGTAAAATTTTGTTCATAAATAATGTCAAATCTAGCATTCAACTTTAATAATGAATAAAGATGAATAAAACTAATTAATTATTGAAATATATTTTCAGCTCCATCTGTTGAATTGTTGCCACAGTCACAGCGAAGATGTGACAAATTTTAAAGATTACATTTAGTAATTTTAGTCATTATTACAGTTTTATAAATACTTTGAATTAGCTTTTATTTTAATATTTTCAGTTATCATTTTTATTTTAGTAATTGGTTATGTGCTTTTTAATCGTTTTATAAAATACATATTTAAAATACATGATTATTTCCATTTTAGATTTATTTTAGTCATATGTTTTAGCTGAAATACTACATTGACTATTAAATTTCAGCTTTATTTCAATTAACACAACTGTTTTTTTAATAGTCTTAGTTTTAGCGAATGATAACACCACTGACATTTTAATAACTAACAGCAGATAATATTGTGGGACAATACTCACCCATATGCTTGAGATCATAAATTTGGCAAGATGTAAAATATATATGAATTGGCATGAAATTGTAATATGGCAGTATTGAATATGGCATGTTCTAGACAGATTTTTATACGATTCACCCAAAAACACCCCATTGTGTGACATTTTATAATGAAATGGTATTAAAAGATCCCATTACGTTGATTTCTTTGGAGATTTAACCATCTGGTGGAACATAGACTGGGGGAAAAAGCTAATTCTGAGCTTTAGTGTTGGGCTTTTTACTTGTAGCTCAAGATGTCTTAATGATAAGTGAGGTGACTCATGGGTAATGTGAAATGATCCAGAAAACCCTTTATGGTGTGAGATGATGTTGTTTTTTACTAAAAGGGTCGTGCTCATCCTTAATGACCCCTAATGTATCTGCAGTCAGCTCTTAGATTTCTGAATTAATGGATGCAGCTGAATTTACATATTTTTTTATTGTGGATTGATACTTTCATAGAAAAAGATTATTAATATGAAAAAAAGAAAATGGTTTAGCTTGTAAAAATAATTTTTGAAAAGTGTATGGTTTTTTTCACACACAATGCAAGTCAATGTTGTTTTGGGCCCCTTTGACATACATTGTATAGACAACAACAGTTTTGTGCTCTGCAGAAGAAGTCAAACTAATTTAGTATAACATGTGGGTGAGTAAACAATGTCAGTATTTTCATTTTTGCATGAACTATCCCTTTAAAATTCTGTTGCTTTTAAATGCAGGTAATATAACACTAATGTGAGCACTGCAAAAAATAAAGTAGGCTTAATGTTGCATGATAAAGAAAGTAAACTGTTTTTTTACTGTTTGTTTTGTTTTATGGGCTACTGTATATGTATATCCAGCTCTGTGAATCACTGTGTGGGAGAAGAAGCTTATTGCATGAGACAACTAGCCAAAACACACACCCACCCACCTACCGCCAAAGCCATCATTGCAACTACGCTTTCAGTGAAAGACACAACAAGGGGGTGGAATCTATGCCGCTCTCATCTGAAAAGCCTTTTCAGTCGCTGCAATTAACGTAATTTAGACCACACTAAGAACGTGATACTCAATCCTACTCTTTCAAATGAGGAGGTAAAGGCTCTCACTCACATGAATACAAGGAGTTACAGTGGCTTCTCTTACGCAAGTCATTAAAAGCCATTTCTACAAGCAAATACATTGCGGATTTTGTTATTGAGCCACTTAAGTGCCCAGAGTATCCAGACCCTTAACCGAATCTCTTTTTACAATTTAATTTAATTTTGAAAATGTTCTGTTGAAATTTAGTCTGATAATTTTAGTTTTAAGGCATAAAAATCTAAATTGATTATCAAATGTGACAATGCTTTGTGTTCTTAAGAGGGTCAGTTCACCCATTCTCTGTCATTGTTTACTCATGTTGTTTCAAACCCTTTCTTCTGTGGAACACAAAAAAAGATGATCGGAAGAACATATTGCTTTTTTTAGACAATAAAATCGTATGCGCACGTTTCTCATTTCCACCCAATATTTCAATACATTCAAACCAGTATATAGAAATCCTAGACCACAGGGATCTGATATATCAGATCACAAACCTTGTTGGTGTGAGGATGTAAAAACCAGTATACTTTGATTAATGGCTGGGTGGCATACTCTTGTGAGTAGGTACATATTTTAAGTAAATAATTACTTCATGCCTGCTAAAAAAGTATGTTCTATATAGTATGAGTGTATGTAGTATGAATGTAATCTGGGCATATACATTCACCATGCTGTCATTATCATGTGACCTACCAGCCTCAGTTGCATTGCTTTACTGCCTTTCAATAATTCTTTCTCGTTGCTCTCATAGGATAGTAATGTGTTTCTAGTATGCACATTTCAGAACCTCACTGGAAAAAGTAGGCCATCTGGTACTTTTTGCCTACTTTTTTACGAGTACTGTGAATTCGGACATACTTCATTTGTCAGATGCTGTTGACTCCAGTCCAGTAGGTGGTGGTAATGCACCAAAACCAGATTTGATTTGAGAGCGAAAAAATTACATTTTTGCTCATAAAAAGTAATTATATCGCTTCAGAGAATTTCGATTAAGTCATGATTTTTTATGGATTACTTTTACGCTACCTTTTATGACCTGTTTTACCAAGCTCTGAAAAATATCATATTTTGCGTTCTAAAGAAGAAAGTTGTACAGATTTGAAATAACATGAGGGGGAGTAAATTATGACAAATTAACATTTTTAGGAGGATCTGTCCCTTTAAGAGGACACGATTCTTACAATTGACCTGTGAATCACCTAAAGTATAAAATGCTCCCACATATTGAATACAAAACCCCACAGTTAATGGATAATTGTTGAGAAGAGATCAAATCTATCTATAAAATGATGACTTAACTGTGTTCCAAACAGGTACGAAATAAAGTAAAACGAATGCATGAATTAGGAAAATAAAAAGCAAAATAAAAATTGTGTTTGCATATCCCAAGTGGATACAGCATATTGGGTTATCAGAAAATTGAAGCTATATCAAAACCTCCCAGACTTGTGAGAGGAGCCACAGAGAGGCCAACAATAATGTTGAAGGAGCTCCAGAGTTCAGGTGCTCAGAGCAGAATAAAAGTGCAGCAGACAAGCATGTCAAGAGCTCTGCATAACATCTGAGGGTGGCACAAAATAAGCCATGACTTTAAAAGAACTGTGTGGAAGCCTGGGAAAAATGGTGAAACAGGCTCTGAATTTTTTGCAAGGCACTGTATATTGCTTGTTTGTTTTCAAGAGCAAGATATTTGTCTTCCCTTATAAAGTACTGTGGCAGTACCATGGTACAGTGATAGAATCAGATGGTGATGCCATGGTACTGTATTTTGATATATACCATAGTGTACTGAATGATTCTAAATTCCTGAATGAAAAATTGTTGTGGTTTTGTTGATGTTGATTTCTTAGTGTTATAAAGTAAAGGAAAAAATAGTTCCGTTTCTTTTAGTCCACGGTGAGACAAGCATCAAAACTGGAATGAAAAGGGGATTTCCTTAAACCATTTCATAAATACTTTTTTGTGCATGCTAATTCAGTTTATTCCATAAGACATTGCATTTGTGCCTTTGGGAAAGAGCAAACCTACATCATTGCTTGTTAGTTTTTATGGAGCTCTGACTGGTTGCTATAGACCCTGTAGCAAATTAGCTCTATGAAATATGAATAATCAATAATAGCTTGTTATGATTAATTATGAATATGTGGGTCAGTTAATTGGATTAACTTAATGTGGCTAAATTAATATTACAATCAATTAATCAGTTCGTCCAACGAACTCTTTTGATTATTCATTTATTCTAAGAAAAGGGTATCTTCCATGGCCACAGAAGAATAACTATTTCTTAGCATGTACAGCGCTTAGAGCATGTAACAAGATCAAGATCGTAAAAGAGACTTTGTTTGCAAGCAGTGAAGCAGAACCAAAAACATATTGTGCAAAAGTTTGATTTACTATATCACAAACATAACTAAACTAAACAAGCATACATACATAGGTAAATGGGTGAGTGATGGGAATGGAATGGAACGATGGAGAAGATCCATTTTAACTATGAAAAGAACCATCAGCTTATCTATTTTCAGAGCACTTCATTTAAATTGATACCTTGCATAGCTTTCTATTGTGGACAATTCTTGAAATTGTTGAAAATTGAAGTCGTTGATGGTTCCGTGAGTGTCAAATGTGGAAGTTGGTTGAAAGTTCTCTCTCTCCATGAGCGCATGGTGGGTTGTGAGGCGAGGCCTGCTTGCCACGCAGAGAAGAGGCCTCAGAGAGGCCATGCAGAGGACCCAGGAGAAGGGAGGAAGTCGGAAGAATTGATGGTTGGAGTCGTTGTGTCAAACTCCTGAGATTGTCCTTGGTTATTTTGTGGTTGAGAGAGAGTCTTCTGAATGAGTCCATGGCTGGTTGTGAGTCAAGGCCTAGCAGGCTGTGGTCACAGCTTACATGGGCCATGGGCCGTTTGGGGGAGGGGGTCCCACCGACACCCACCCGAAGGAAGCAGCCGTGAAGTCCAAGAGAAAAGCCAAAAATGAAAGAAGAGAAGGCATAGCCTGTGTATCGGCTATTTAAAGCCAGAGAGAGACCACACCTTCCAGGGTTAGCTCAACCAATAATAAAGGTGGAATTCCCAAGCGGGAGAATTTGATTTATGGGTCTTTGTTTCAAGTGTGCTCATTTGCATGTGCAGCTGGTTGGCTTGCTAATGAAGAAACTATGAAAGATTCTTGTAATACTATAATGTTGCGCAGCTATCAACATATCATATACACAATCATTTCAATCTTCGAAGTACCAGTTTATGGAGACCAAACGTGGTACACATGATTTTGGTTAACCATAGTTTGCAAAGTTTGAAACATTAACCCATTAGAGTTTTCAAGAAAACATAGACCAAACCACATAAAAGGAAAATCATGAGATGGGAAAATTAGATACATGTTTATACAATTCTCAAGTGGATATATATATATATATATATATATATATATATATATATATATATATATATATATATAGAATATATATATATATATATAGAATATATATATAGGATTAACAGGGTTCATTTTTCCTCAGTTAGAATTCAGAGAGAGCCAGCACTCTCTGAACATTCCTTTGGAGGTTGTAAAAGTCTCCTTATCAGTCTACAGTGTCCTGTAACAGGACACCAGGTTCTTTCAGTGTTCGTTTCATTTGGGATGTTAGTTTCGGGTGAGTTTCATAGACCTTTGCTGGGAGAGTGAGTTTACTGGATTGTTCATTACATAATAATGATTAATTAGTGAGTGTCTGATTGGTCCAGACGCTACAGCCCTTTCTAGGTAGTTCCTAAGGTGTTCTGGCTTGTTTCTGAGTGTTTTTTTAGGATGTTCTATGTTGGCCCTCTAAGAGCAGGATTGGGCACCTCTGTCCTAGGTGGTTGCTAGAGCATTTTAAGTAGCAAGGTGTTCTGAATTGTTGCTAAGGCATTGCTAGGCAGTTTATTAGGTGTTCTGGCAGGTTGCTATTGTGTTTCTAGATCGGGTGTCCAATCATGTTACTAGAGAGCAAGAGTTACAGCAGAGGAATCCTAGCTCAAATCCTAATCAAACACTCTTGAACCAGCTAATCAGGTGTAGCCTTTGAAGTCCTTGTCATTTGAAGGATGCAGCCTCTGAATTGGGACACAGCTAAGGTCTTAAGAAAACTTTCAATCAAGAATACCTTACTTTTGGGGTTGGAGGCAAACTCCAGGAGCAGGGTTGTTCTAGATCAAGTTTCCTCAAATCTGGCCCTGGATGGGGACTGCACTGCAGAGTTTTGCTCCAACTCTAATCAAATGGGGCTGTCGCACCGAAGGAACCTTTTCCTAGTTCCTAGAACTAATGGCGGAAGTACCCACTTTCCAGCATGACTTTGCTGTTGGCTGGTTTAGATCACTTCAGAGTTCCTACTGGTGGTGCGAATGCAGACAGGAAAATGGCCCTATAGTTCTCAGGGAACATATAGTTCTTATAACTACCCAGTGCGAAAGCCCCTATAGACACCTGAGCAAGCTAATATAGGTCTTCAGAGTTACTAAAAAATTACTGATAGGCGAGTTTGATCAAGTTTCTGCACTGCAGTGGCCTTCCAGGGACGGATTTGAGTAACCTTGTACTAGATGGTTGCAGGGATGTTCTGAGTGGACAGAGAAATACTAGGTTGATTAGATGTTCTAGGAGGTTGCTAGGACATAACTAGGTGGTTGCTAGGGCATAAAGATATACTGGAGCTGAACTAGAGGTGTTCATAATCATAACTGTAAGGCCTTGTGTAACTTTCATGAGACAAAGACTTAGGTGAGATGCCAGAGCTCTGATGTACAGAACAGCATGAAATATTCAGCACTCAGTGCAAGGATCTAAATGGGCAAAGTCAGCCTGTATAAAAACATTTATTGAATTAATCGTACATTGAACATCATGAGTCTTAATAATGAATGTCTAGTCTGTCTGGTCTGGAGAGGATCTTTTATAACCCGCCGTGACACATCAGGTGAACTACTCCTGTAAATGTCACAGTTTAATAAAGGTTACGTTGCATATGTAGGGCAGTCTGCATCCTGTCTGACCTGACAAACTAACGTGTTCACTTGTCATATTTTGACAGGTTTATCTTGTCTTATTAGTGGTGCTTGCTTGCTATGGTAGAAAAAAACAACAATTTAAAAATAATTGTAACTTTATATTTAAAAAACAAATGTATTTATTGTAATCAACTTTATATCTTCTAATTGCAACTTTATATCTCATAAAGTGACTTATCTCACAATTGCGACTTTATATCTCACAATTGAAGCTGTTTACTGGTAATTGCAATGTGGTGTAACTTTATATCTCACAATTGCAACTTCATATGTCATAATATGAGTTTATTATCTTACAATCCTACAATCTCCACACGCCGGCATGCGATTTTTACCTGGGACTCGATTGGACTAGTTTTGGCTGTGATTGGGCGGGTTTTTGAATAGCAATTGGGCTGCTTTTGTCACGCCAACCTGGCAACCCTGGTGACCAGGGCCGGCCCGAGGTGTAGACGATATATACATTTTCTATTTTCTATTTCTATTATTTTTTATCCCTCTCCTCTACACCCAAAAGCCTCTACACCCATCAACGTTATAAAGACGCATATCAATGCAACTTCCTAGCATCATGCATAGCCAAGCGCAACATTTCATCTAAAAATACAAACTTAAATTTCTTTTGTTTCTTGCTCTACTCTGTATATTTGTTACATCGGCCTTTCAAAAACATCAAACGTCGGTTGCTGTCTGGTGCAAGCTCTTTGCTAGCACTAAGGCCCTTTCATGCTGACTCAGTTTTTTCTAAAATATCTTTTGAAGTGCTAAACCAATCAATTCACCTTGTCTGAGAGGGTTTCCGCTTCAATATTTCAGGTTGTGTTGTGGAAAATACAGCCTGCAATTAGCAGTGTTGAATATTCCACTGTGCTGACCTGAATCATGATAAAGATGTGGTTGTTTTTCCTCTCAGCATCCTTTCAAACATACAACAAACTTCCACTTTTGATAAACAAACTAAAAGAAAAAGGAATGAAAAATAGAAAAGTTTGTCAAGATAAACTTTGAATGTTGATTTGACAAAGCTTTGTCTCAGAATTTAAATGAAGTGCAGTTTAAACCATATGCACTTTGAAATCTTGGCCAGTGTATGAGAGATTTTTAAGTTGGAAAGCTACCATATGTCGTTGCTAGGTTGTTCAGTGTTGAAGATCAGTGGTATTCTAAATGGTTGCTAGGCAGTTTAAAGTGTTCTGACTGTGTGTTTTCTAATGTTTCTAGGGCTTTAGGCTGCTAGGGTGTTCAGGGCTACGTTTCCCGACAACGTTGTCTCTTAGCGCGCTACGAAGACTCTTAAGGTATAACTTAACTGAAGGTATACCATTTCTAGGCGTGTTCCCCGATCTATATCTTAGAAAGCTGCTTAAGATATACCTTCTTACGTGCGACGTTACCGGGTGCTGTCCGTGGCGATGGTGCTGAATCTGTTGATATCGATGACTCGAGAATCAATTATTCTCTCGTGCAGGGGCTGCTTATGTGAGAAAGCGCTGTTCTTTATAAAAGAAGCACTTCAGAAATAGTTGAAATTGCATTTACTAGGACTCATGGGATATTATAAAAAATAATCCAAACTATTACAGCCTATAATAGCCTTGCCTACATATTTTAAAATTGTATCATATATTGCTGCCATCATAACCATTTCAATTTTTTATGTGCTTTCTTCTCTTTCCCATTTTTGTTCGCTGAGGTGAGCTGCGATGAAATACTGTTCTTGTAAATACTTTCAGGCATTTCAGTAATAAAAGTGTACGTCACGTAGCTACGGTGCTCGGCAGTGATCAAAAAGGATTTAAAACAGTGAATTTGGAATCTCTTCTTGTAAACTCAGAGATGTGGATTCAGACGGCAATTAAATTACCACACGACCTGTTTGTCAAAAATCAGTAGGTACTAATTTGGACAGAGATTTTTACGCGGGTTGGGTGAGAAAAAACACTGATATTATGGATTCGGACGGCACTAAAATAACCGACTTACCCCTGTAAATGTTTAAAATACCGTACGAGCCCATGATAAACAATATTAGCGTCCGAATAGGACTTAACTGACAGTAGCCTATGCTTTCACTGGCCTTTAAAAGCGCTCTTTAATTCAAATAAATGTATAAAATTGTATTATATATAATAATATAATTAAAATTGTAACAACAATCAGTGTAATGACAATTTTATTCTTTGCATGAAAACACTTGAATTAGCCTAACTGAACTGTCTGGGTGTATTAAAACTTCAGAATTATATTCATATAGACCTTTAACAGTGATAAGGTATAGCTAAGAGTGGTCCAGACCAACTTTCCGAACGTATGACTTACAGAAGGTATACTTAACTAATAGCGTTTCGGGAAACACGTATTAACGATAAGGTACGGCTTAAGGTGTAACTTAAGAACGACGTAGCGTTAAGAAGGTTTCGGGAAACGCAGCCCTGGGCAGTTGCTAAGGAGTGTATACAATGTTTTCAGTGGTTTCTAGAATGTTCTGGGTGGTTAAAGAGCAATGTAAATCAGTTGCTAGGGTATTCTAAGTGGTTGCTATGCAGTTTTTAAGGTGTTCTGACTGGTTGCTACAGTAGGATGTGGCTAGGTGGTTCCTAAGGTATATTGGGTGGTTACTAGGGCATTACTAGCTAGTTTCTAAGATGGCATGGCTTGTTGCTAGGATGTTGCTAGATGGTTACTGGAGTGTTCTTAATGGTTGCTAAGGTATTGCTAGGCAGTTTCTAAGGTGTTCTGGTTGATTTCTAGGTTTGTTGATGTATTTTTGATCATTGCTAGGATGTGGCCTGATGGTAGTGTTTTGAGTGGTTGCTTTGGCATGGCTAGGTAGTTAGGTCGTTTCTAAGGTGTGGTGGCTCGTTGCTAGGTTTCTAGATGGTTACTTGAGTATTTTGGGTTGTTGCTGAAGTATTCTAAGTGGTAATGCATTACAAGTAACTTGCGTTATTTAATCAGATTTAAAATGGTCCAGTTCAACCACACGAATAAGCAAAAATGTTTTTTTTTTTTTTTTTTTATTGCTGAAGGGTGTTAAACTTTCTTCTCCTGCGTCTTATTCTTCTGCGATTCAGAACAGCAGCACAGCTGACAGGTTTATTTGAGCTGTGCCCTCTACTGTACAGGTGTGAATTTGCATTTCCTTCAGCTTGAGGCTTATTCATTTAGCTTTTGGTGTGAAAGAACCTTTAAATTTGCCAAAAATATATATATATATATTTTTGTTATTAAAAAGCAAGCAAGCAAGCCCAGCCCAGATGAGAAAAAGTAACACAAAAGTAACGTAACATTACTTTCCATAAAAAGGCAACTCAATTAGTTACTCTTTTAGGGAGTAGCGCAATATTGCAATGAATTACTTTTAAAGTAACTTTCCCCAACACTAGGTACTAAGGTGTTCTGTGTGGCTGCTGGGCAGTTGTTAATTTGTTCTGTATTGTAGCTACGGTGTTATGGGTGGTTGCTAAGGCATATTGGATAATTATTAGAGCGCTGATAGGTTGCTGCTCAGGTGAGTTGTGTGGTTACTAGAGTGTTGCTTAGTGTTTGCTATGACATTGCTAGATGGTTGTTCTGGATAATTGCTAGATAGTTACTGGACAGACAGATAATCTCTCTGGAAAATTTTGGGAACTTTCAGATTGGGAATTTTGAAAAGAAATGTGCCCAAGTTTGTACAATAACAGTATTTGTGCCAATGTAATGAAATTAAAATATCAAAACAAAACATGTTTCAGAGATTTCATTCATTGCGGGGACTCGCGTTTCCAGCAACCACGGCAGTGTCTTTTTATGTGATCAGTGAATGACCAGCGCTCAGCCAGGACTGATTTGTTTTGTAAATGGGTTTCTGTTGATGTAGTCAGACATAACAATAAAAGGCCAACCAGCTCAGGTTTTGTTTTGATGAAAACAACAAAAATTCAAATTTTCTTTAATGAATATGCAGTTATATGTGTGTATACATGTGTAGGAAAACATGCATCTTCAACTCGCATTTGATTCCTACCTTTAAGGTCACAATCCAAATGCCGTGTGGGTGTGCTTTGCAGATCTTGTAGCATGGTGCTGTTTGTACACATGTCACTCTCTAATGGTGGAAGCAATGACAGGCTGGATATGTGTGTGAGTGTGTGTGTGACAGGTACCTGTAGAGACATCCTACAGGTTGACAGCTCAGTGTAGCCCCTGGCATCTGAACAGCTCATAGAGGGGTAAACTGTGCAGCATGTGGTTCATTTCTAGTCATAATTGCCCTGCATGCTGTCAACAACAAGGCTCATAAGGAGCGTGTTGCCTGTCTATGAAAAGAGATCCAGCACATGTTCTGTCTCATTATTCTGAAACAATATCCCTGACTGACAGTAAACAGCATGAAATAACTTCATAGATTTGATTTTTGATTTAAAATCAAAAACTCACACCCTGAGTATTAAACTTTAGTGTGCAACTTGTCCCTCAACAATTATGCCCCAAGCCTCAATGGTACCTCAAATTGTGTAGCTTGGGTGTTATTATGTCAGGGTGGCACAACTGTTCCAATATCATAATGATATGAATAAAAAGATGAAATTCTTGAAAATAAACTTTTATTATTAATTCTTTAAAATAATTAATAATTAAACATGAATTACTCATATTTGTTAAACATAGTATTAAAAAATATTTGAAAAATGTGTTCACCAAAACAAAGTAATGTGGTGCGAACAACAAGCAGACCCCTGCAGACCTTCAAGGTCAACAAATCTCTTAATGTAATCATTTTACCTTTTTATGACAAGGCATGTGGTGTGACTCCCACAAAAACCTTTTTATAGATTTGATATAAATGTATACTATTTAAAATGTATTAAATTGTCATATTTGTAAAAAAAAATTAAAAAAAACTTTTTACCTTAAAATATTAAGAAAAAACAACAACAAAAAAAAATTATAATGACCAAGATGTGTACATTAACAGCATGCATTCAAAATATTTTATTCCTTTTACACCACATGACATTTTTAGAGTCATCAATTTAATTTCTTTTTGAAAATAGTACAAATGTTTTTTAAAACCATTTGAAAACAAAGAGTACATTTCTAAGAACTTGGCACATGTTTTAATTTTTATTTTATTTTTCTTCATCACGAACACACTTAGATCTAGGGATGCACGATATATCGGCCACCATATCGGTATCCGCCGATATGTTCATTTTTAATGTTATCATTATCGGCCTGATAAGAAAATTTTGCCGATATATTAAATCAGATAAATAATGGATTATTTCCTTCAGCTGAGACACTTCAGATGCGCACTGTTCGCCATGATGTTATTGAATTGCTTAAAATATGATTGGAATCACTTTAAAAAGGAAAATACAGTTAAGTGCAACATGTGCAGACGCAAGTCTGTCATACAGGCTACATAAAATTATAATGAGAACATGGTGAGACTTTTGTTTTTGTAATCAGGCTCTCAAAAACTATATAAAAATGTTGATTTAGATTTATCGGCCAATATATCGGTTATCGGCTTTCAAATATAAAGAATGAACAGTTATCGGTCTCTGCCAAAATGTTCATGTCGGTGCATCCCTATAGTTACATCAGTGTATTACTTAAAGACTGAAAATATCCTGAAAATAAATGTGGCCCATTGTGACCCTTTTCAAATGGACTAAAAGGAAGAAACAGCCATTTGCTCTTGACTAAATATTTTTACATTTTAATGACATAATTGTGATGCATTATGTACATGTCTTGCTATTGTTTTATAAATATGAAAAGCCAGTTGAGTGAGTTCTTAAAGATCACAGACAATGTGCGTCATTATAATCATGTGATGTGTTCTTTATCTTTTATATGTTGTTCTCTTCCAGTCACAGACATCATTTAAAAATCAATCAGACGTCATCCAATTAAGGCAATGATGTCTGCATAATCATATCTGTTATTTAGATGATGGTCTGGGTCCCATCTGGGTCAACATCTTCCATGTTGTCGTTCACATTTGGAGGTCTGTGCATATGTGTGTAGTCACACGTTTGAGAGCACAGCCTCAGGCACAGAAGCTATTTCCAAGCTTACCAGAAATTAGCTTTTCCAACCGGACACAACTTTTAACCTCTTAAACATTAAGAGTAACCATTATCGCCTGTGATCGGAAACAAAACAGCTAAATCGGATGCAGCAGAGTGATAAAAATCAAAAAAGTTATGCAACTAATTTAACCTGGGAGCTTTGCCACAAACCAAAAGCATGCATAATAAATTAAAAGAGCCTTACAACAATAAAAAGCATAAAGGTAAACGAGAGGCACAACGGCACAGGGACATTTATCTATTTCATCTACCAAATAAAGGTTCATTATGTGATCATCTGTAATATGTGGGGGATTTGAATATTACAGTTCAGTATTTCCTGTCTGGTTTTTGTTGGACTAATAAGATATTGGTTCTTTGTTTTTCAGTTAAGAGAATGAAAAATACATTTAGCTCAAAACAGAGAGACTTCATTTATGATGACAAAAGGTGGTGACCACCAAAGACTGAGTGAGTGCTGTCCTCTACTGGTGACCATGATAACCTGCCATTTGGAGAGCTCAGATTAAAAGATTATTTAACCCATCAGTTTATTGCTTATGTGCCCTTATGCCATCTTATTAAACAGTATGCATTGTGTCTGAAAATGATTATATATATTTTTTGTTAAAAACAGTTTTGCTTCTTAATGTTATTTTTTTAAATATATGAAATTATTCCAAACCTTTGACTGGTAGTGTAATTTAACCCACTAAAATGTAAATGTTCTTTAGAACCCTGAAGAAGATATTTTGAAGGTTTGGTGCGGACAGTGAGGACCCAAATGTAAAGCTGCACTTTAGCAAACTTTATTGGTAACGCTTCCTTTTACAGTACAGTACTTACAGTGTACTTACAGTGTACTTACCTAGAAAGTACTGGCTAATATAAGGTAAGTACATGGAACAGGGGTAGGTTTAGGTGTAGGTTCAGGGTTAGTACTAGTTATTACCCAGTAATTGTAGTTACTAAAATAAGTACATAGTATTTACATGGGTAACTGAACTGTAAAAGGAAGCGTTACCACTTTATTTAGAAGAAAAATCTAATAAAAAGGCAAACTAAAACTACCCTGTTGGGGAAAAAATATCAAGACCTCAGGCACAGGATGCAGAGCACACAACAAGGCTTGGGAGAAGGACACGGCAGAGATAGAGAGAACAGCACACATGGAAAGTGTGACAACGAACTGGCAAAGGACAGAAAACACAGGAAGATTAAGGGTACATTTACACAACAACGATATGCTTAAAACAGAACTTTTTCCTTTGAGTTTTCGTGTACAAACAACACTAATGTCAAAATGATCCCCCATTCACACTGATCCGCGAAAACGACTAAAAACGTTGTATTCTGCAGCCAGACCATTAAATGGCGAAAAAACACTATAGACCGAACACGTAATACGCACGTGCAGGACGTCATCGTCTTCAGAGATTTGCGTTTTTGTTCTTTACATGGAGACCGTTTTCAAAAACGTGCACTTTGAAACAAAAGTTTACGTTTTCAGGCACCCAATACACCATTGTTCTGTAAACGAACGGCCAAAACGCATAAAAAGTTTTAAGTTGAAAATGGTGCCATGTAAACAGCCCCTAAATAGGAGAGAAACAAGAAGGGTAATGATGAAGGACAGGTGGGATAAATAAACCAATAATCGGATAACGAATGGGGCGGGGTAAAGACAATTGACAGCAGAGAACATGGCATATAGAAACAACCAAAACAAAGCCATGTGCTCACACAAAACATGACAACATGGAAACATGTGGCTGATGATCAACAAAACATGGTGCAAGAATGTCTGAACTGAGCCTTGCATTAGACCGAACTAGACCAAAGTGCCGGGATCCGAAAACGCACTGTAAAAAAATAGTTCAATCAACTTAGATGTTTAATATTCATATCCTTATCCATATCCTTTTCAACTTGAATTACATTAAACTGACTTAAAAATAAGCTGATTATTGTATAACTTATAAATAAAGTTGAAAATTGCTTAACTTATTTTGAGTTAAAGCAATGTAAAAAAAACATTGCTTCACAGTGCAATTTTTGCAATTTTGCAAAAGTGCCAGGATCCTCACACACAACATATCACACGGACGCAAGAATGTACGGCTTCGAGCAAACTCAAAACCGCACACCGACACAAAGACAAGACAAAAGCAGTGTCAGATCTCCGCCACCAAACCAAGAATAAACCAGACCGAAGGGACAGAACCCTGACGGAAGAACTGTTATGTCCATACAATGAAAGTCAATGGGGTCCAAAACAACTTTTGTGTTCCACCAAAGAAAAAAATTTCTGGGAGAATGTATATGACTAAATTCTCATTGCTATAAAGCAAAATGGTAGTATTTCTTTAAATTTGCCTTAAATTTATGCTGATTACATCAGTGTTCATCAGTGAGTTTTACTTTCTATATTATATAATTATATAGATTATAATTGAAGGAAGATTAGACCAAATATTGATACAATTTCATTAATGTTATTTAGTGCATAACTGTTGTTGCTTTCTATCTGAGCAAACACCTGTGACATTTACCATAAAAATCTAAACCTTCCATCTAAATCATACAGACCAGAGCGACATATTCACAAGCCAATACCGAAATCCATAAATTTGTCACCACAACACACTAAACACACCCCTGGCTCTTACTTTATACAGTCCTATAGGCAGCCACAACATGACATGAGTTATGAGCTCATAAGACGCAACGTTGTCGTATGGAAATAAGTGTCAGACCTCAGAAGCACAAAGCGCAGAGTTATTTCATCACTTCCCGTGTATCGACACCCTTAACTTTACCTTAAAGTGACCTTACAAATAATTTACTCTTGTTTACACTGCAGATTGAGCGGAAAGTTCAGTGAGGAGACATTTGTTTACCAGCTTCCTTCCAGAAAGCTCGTACGAATGCAGCATTGTGGCTTTGTGAGTCTCTTTTTCTTCCACGTGCTATTTTTAGGAGACACGAAAATGCCTCCCGGCAAATATCGCATGAATATGGATGGCACGCTGTGCTGTTGAATGTGGTTTTGAGCAAAAAGGCTGCAACAAAAACACAAACATGCTTGCAGGTAATGCGTATGCGTCTTTCATAAATCCTCAACAAGAAGTCTTCCATTACAGCAATTAGGAGACACATCCTGCATGCGCTGTTTGTTCAGACGGCGGAGTGACAGCGGTACACGCGAAACCTTTCACTAAAGGATTACGTTTTTTGCAGGATTTAGGTTCCTAACAAATCCCTACAACTAATTCGAGCAAATATATACAGCTCTGTACAAATCAAACAGGCTGATTCCTTATAAAAATTTATGAAATTATGTTTCAATTTAGTTTCTTGCTCTTTTATTTATTAACCATTTGGAACGCCAATGAACTACTTTAAAAAAACCAAAGCTGTCATGCGTAGGTTATTCAAATAGAGTATTAAAAACCTCATTATTCATTCATAATTGATGCACGCTGCTTTTAATTGAACACCCTGATGCACAACTTTGATTTATCGTATTTCAGAGTCAATTAAAAATGGGTTCGCTGTCATGCATAAATCAAAAGAGCCAGGCTTTGAGTCCTGTAAAGTTCTCTGTCCTCTGTGTACTTTGCGAGTCAGTGTAAATGAAGGGATGTCTATGTATATAGCTTTAAATTTGGGCCAATTTGGGGCTTGGTGAGCATGTATCTTCGAAGACAAGTTTATTTTTATGGTAGTCAATTTTTCAAGTCTCCTTCGGCGTCAACTCATATCCTTGAGAAGGAGGCCAGAGAAAAGATGATTTACTAATCAGGTCTCAGCGGACCAGTGGTCAAACCTAAAGTCTTCATCCTAAAGGTGTCGTAACAGGGTCGGGCAGGAGAGGATGCTGTTGCGCTCTACACAAACGCTTGTTTCATTACAGCGCTGCTGAGGAGCGAGGATGTGAGAGCCATGCTGTGGAGACTTCTTCATTAACAGCATTAAAACATACAGCAGTCTGATTTTTAAAGCTAACTTTTTGGCCATTTAGAAATGTAAACAACCTTTTTTGAGTAACAAGTAATTGTGAAACAAGGAATTTGTCGAAAGGACAAGGAATTTAACTTTCTGCTAGTGTCAAAATAATTCAATAATTAAAAATGTTACAAACATATACTATTTCTAAATATAAAGTCTATAATTAAAATATATAAAAAATGGAAATACCAATAAAATAATTATATAATTATATATAACTATTCATGATTATTTATTAGTACTTCAGACTTCTGACCTAAAATATTGAAAATATATTATGTACAGAATGTACAGAACATTAAATATATATTATTAATATGTATTTTATTTTAGAATGAGATCAAATCGAAATTGAAATAAAATATACGTTTTATAACCAGTAATTTGCATTTCTATTTTTATTTATTTTTATTAAGATAAATAACAACACTGTAAAAAGTGATCAGTTGACTTAAAAAATGAGGAAACCCATTGCCTTAAGAATATTAAGTTAAGTAAATAATCTTGAAAAAGTTAACATAACTTAATTGTTTAAATTATGCAAATTCACATAACAATTTTATTTCAATTACGCATGAAGTTTCTTTACTTAATAATTTTAAGGCAATGGGTTCCATCACTTTAAGTTGTCAACTGATCACTTTTTACAGTGAAATTTGAAAAGTAAAAAGTCACTATGAATGGGAGTAATATATCAAAGTGTTTATAATTTCTGCAGCGTTTTAATGCATCATATTTTTATAAATGGTTTAATATCATAATGAAACAACTGTGGTTACAAATATTTATGAGAACATAAACATAATTATAAGGTATATACATAAATTAACATTATTAGTGCATTAGAATGGCTTAAGAACCCCTTTATAGTGCATTAAATATGATTTCATTGAATATATTACCTTTTTAGTATTTCATCTTGTTCAAAGAAATTAGAAAAAAACAAAACTTAAAAAATAATCAGTTTAGTTAGTGCTGTAGCCTTGCCAAGCCAAACTGCATTAATTAAATACATTATCATAAGCAGATAAAAGCCTATGCCTTTGAATCCCATCATCTAAAGACGCTTAGATGTTGATTTAATATCCAGCTATAATGATATTTTCATGTCAAATCACGTGTTGTTCGTGTTGCATGTCTATAGTTTCACAACCAGCATGCGTGCTGTTATTTATTGCATCAAAGAGACTAAGTTAAATCCAAGTGACAAAGAGAATGTCAAGACAACTAGTCTTCTCAGAAGCCCTGTAGTCAACTCGCATCTCTACGAGCATCAAAGGCCTCAGAAAAGCCACCTCAGCGTTTCAGCGGCTACTTATCTCACGCCATTCTCCACATATGGCCGCATAATCCCTGTCCTCTACGCGGCAGCTGGGATCTTTGCTCGACATCCCCTCTACGTTCATCCTCTAACTGAGATGATGCGAGGTACGGAGAGACGGCTGATCCGAAGTGACGTGCCCGACCGTCCCCTCCCCCTCCCCCTCCCCCTCCCCGGTCGCAGGATAACGCAAGTCCTACTCTTCTGCGGCCGGGCCTCGCTTCGCTCGCACTGGGCTGTTTTTGTTCGCGGGAACTCATGCAAATAATTTGCTGGGATGGAGCGGAGGGCTGTCAGAAGGAGTTGGCTCAAGGGGTGTGGGAAAAAATAGCAGAGGCATCTTCCTATGCTCAAACGCAGCCCCTGATGATGAGCATTAAATATGAATGTCTTCGTAAGCATGCAAAAAAGGATCAAGCTCACCATCTCCCGATATTCTTTTCTCATTTCTAATTTTCTCCTGCTCTCTCCTCATTGTCTTGTTTGAAAATTGGTGGTATAATCCCACTGACAGACCCCTTTAGATCATTCTTTAAAAAAAGGGGAATATTAATAAACTGGAGTTGAACTGTTTCCCACTGCAGCACAGATGGGATCAGTTGTTGTGACTTAACTCATGCTTTATTCCTCAATGTTGATGGAGCGTGTTCATGCCTGCAGTTATCGTTTTAATACAGTATCTAACTTAAACCACAAAAATGAAACTAGATTTTAATTTCCATAAGAATATACAAGTGGCAGTAGTTTCAGGTAAGATTATGTTTTAGGGTTCAGTTTTTGCATAATTATGCTGCCTCAGAAACTCTTGATGGTGTATGAGAAGAATTGACACCTAACAGTGCTGCCAACCAAAATCCAATATGCAAATAAATGTAATTGTAATACATTATACAAATGTTATCATGACATCACTGTCAGTTAGATTTTGTAATGCAAACTTTCTTACTATGAAAGTCACTTTCAAACTCTTTCAAACAAAATTTTTCTAAACTATCATTTTAATTGCATCAAGTTCATTGAAATGGTTAATATGACTTGTGCTCTACATTTGAAATCTTCTGAAGCAACAATCCAACACATATGGTTGCGTGCCAGGCGCATGGTCTAAAAGGGTTGTCTCTATTCTCTTAATGAGTAATGGAGTAATGGGTGTGTTTTGGGCTTTACGTGTCGTGCAATAAACGAATCAAGAGTTTCCATTCCCTTTAAATTCTCATCTCCCATTCCCTTTAAATGCCAGTTGTGCTCGCGCCATGGCGGATTTGCTGTTTACATGACGGAATTTGATAGTGGAAAGACCGAACGTGTCTCCAGAGCGCAAACGGATCTGCCTGTAGACCATCTACTGGCCTATAGGCGCACATTACTAACGTGCTCTTTAAATAACAAAAAAAAATTGTACCATTGCGCCATTGACCAACTGAAACTTGGTCTAAAGTCAGTCTATTTCAGTTGCCTCAAAATAGTAATGCGCCATCAATGCGCCTGAACACACCTCTTTTTCAGACCAGCATGCCCATGGGCGCACAGATGGGCGCAAATGCATTTGCTATTTAAACAACGTAACGCAGGACGTAAAATTATATCAGGCTGAAACTAGCAAAAAACATGTGCGTTGTGCCTGGCGCTGCATTGCGCTAGGTGTATGATAGGGCCCTATATTTTGGCCCTATTTACACCTGGTATTAAGATGTGTTTTGATCGATCGGATCACAAGTGGACTATGCTAAATACAGGTGTAAACGGGGTCTAAAACATTTTGAGCTTGTCACTTTTGACATCTTCAAGAGGTATTTTTAACACACTGATTTCTAACACACACTCGTTCAGCTGGTCTTGTGGCTATTAGAGCAGAAACTAAAACAAATGCTCTCCTTATGTTTTCCTGTCGTCTCCGATCGAATTCATATGTAAATTGCATGAGCTCATTTCATCCATTAGATCGAAAGATCTGAAAAAAACATAAATTTACCCACCCATCGACTCTCCCCTCGAAGAAATCAGGACAGAAGTGATTGAAAGTGGACAAAAGAGACGGATTAAAACACCAGGTGTAATATCCCTCGTCTACTTGTTATCCAATCAACTAAAAATACCAGATGTCTTAATACCAGATGTAAACAGGGCCTCATTTCACTTGAACATACACTCACCGGCCACTTTATTAGGTACCCCATGCTAGTAACGGGTTGGACCCCCTTTTGCCTTCAGAACTGCCTCAATTCTTCGTGGCATAGATTCAACAAGGTGCTGGAAGCATTCCTCAGGGAGTTTGGTCCATATTGACATGATGGCATCACACAGTTGCCGCAGATTTGTCGGCTGCACATCCATGATGCGAATCTCCCGTTCCACCACATCCCAAAGATGCTCTATTGGATTGAGATCTGGTGACTGTGGAGGCCATTTGAGTACAGCGAACTCATTGTCATGTTCAAGAAACCAGTCTGAGATGATTCCAGCTTTATGACATGGCGCATTATCCTGCTGAAAGTAGCCATCAGAAGTTGGGTACATTGTGGTCATAAAGGGATGGACATGGTCAGCAACAATACTCAGGTAGGCTGTGGCGTTGCAACGATGCTCAATTGGTACCAAGGGGCCCAAAGAGTGCCAAGAAAATATTCCCCACACCATGACACCACCACCACCAGCCTGAACCGTTGATACAAGGCAGGATGGATCCATGCTTTCATGTTGTAGACGCCAAATTCTGACCCTACCATCCGAATGTCGCAGCAGAAATCGAGACTCATCAGACCAGGCAACGTTTTTCCAATCTTCTATTGTCCAATTTCGATGAGCTTGTGCAAATTGTAGCCTCAGTTTCCTGTTCTTAGCTGAAAGGAGTGGCACCCGGTGTGGTCTTCTGCTGCTGTAGCCCATCTGCCTCAAAGTTCGACGTACTGTGCGTTCAGAGATGCTCTTCTGCCCACCTTGGTTGTAACGGGTGGTTATTTGAGTCACTGTTGTCCTTCTATCAGCTCGAACCAGTCTGGCCATTCTCCTCTGACCTCTGGCATCAACAAGGCATTTCCGCCCACAGAACTGCCGCTCACTGGATGATTTTTCTTTTTCGGACCATTCTCTGTAAACCCTAGAGATGGTTGTGCGTGAAAATCCCAGTAGATTAGCAGTTTCTGAAATACTCAGACCAGCCCTTCTGGCACCAACAATCATGCCACGTTCAAAGTCACTCAAATCACCTTTCTTCCCCATACTGATGCTCGGTTTGAACTGCAGGAGATTGTCTTGACCATGTCTACATGCCTAAATGCACTGAGTTGCCGCCATGTGATTGGCTGCTTAGAAATTAAGTGTTAACGAGCAGTTGGACAGGTGTACCTAATAAAGTGGCCGGTGAGTGTACATCACAATAGAGAAGAAATGTCAGTTTTATGCTGCCTTTAACTATTTATAAATGTCAACTAGTAATGTGTCTGGTCTGCTAATTTAAATCGTAAACTTTCCAAACCATATGTATATGCAGTTTTAGCAAATCTAACGTAGTAATAATTATATGATAAATCATCCAGTATTCTGATGATTTCCTTTAACAATAAAGTCATCAGGCTTACCTCTGATTGGTCTCAGTTCCACATTTTCAGTGTAGACAGACTCA
Organism: Semotilus atromaculatus; assembly: GCA_031834385.1. Taxonomy (NCBI): domain Eukaryota; kingdom Metazoa; phylum Chordata; class Actinopteri; order Cypriniformes; family Leuciscidae; genus Semotilus; species Semotilus atromaculatus. The sequence continues at coordinate 8,287,212 of JAULUF010000027.1, forward strand.
AAGGCCATTGCAGCAAGTTGTGTTGCATATTCATGTCATTTTTGAATCTGAACACCAATTTGAAGTAGACTTCAGAGCGCCTAAATTTTCTTTCGGTTCCTCTCACAAAACGTATCTTTTCAGACCATTTGGTATATAGCGCACAAGTTGAATGGACCACATTTACAGTCTTATTACAGAATAATCTTATTCTGTGTTTCACAAGGAAAATAAATCTGAGATTCAATAAAGATGAATAATGACAAAATGTCATTTTTGAGCAAATAGTGTCTCTCGAGCGGCTTGAGATTCACAGAACTTTAGCTAGTTGTAAACGTTATCCCAGTAACATTAATAGAACATTCATTCAGAGTTTTCTGGTCTTTAATAATGTTTTCAAATTGTTAGCACAAAAACAAAGGAGCCAGAAAAGTTGTAATTAAAAAAAAAATTGTTAGCTGGGTATAAAGCACACAGGTCTGCGTTTCTCAGCTGTCACCGCTCTCTTTCTATCTGTCTTTATTCAGGGCTCAGTCATCATTCTCACTGTTTTTGTTCGTCTGTGAATCCTCTAGTGCCTACAGAGAGATGGTCTGCTCAACAAGATACACAGGCAGTCACACACAGACACTTCCCCCTAAATCTCCAGCATCCCTGTGATGCCTAACAAGTCCCCAGGCCTCTTTCTCTGAGATCCAGAGATCCCAGAGGAGCAGCAGGTGCACAATCCTCTTCGCTCACATTCTTAAGATTTCAGATAAGCCCGCTGCCATTTTTGGTGGAGAATGCGGGCACTCCATTGAGTCTCAAGCTCTCGTCTCATCAGATTATCGCTGTAGCACCTGGTTGATCGGCGGTCCGGTGACCTGAGCGAGCCAAGCCAAGAAATGTTATATGGACAGCAAAAATTCACCGAAAACTTAAAGCAAAGAAGTGATTGCCCAGAAATAGTGCTCCCCGGGCCATTGTAACAAAGGACAAAGTGACATTGTGAACATCGCTAACATCTGTGTATAACCTCGCAGTTACAAATGCCCCCTGCCCAAGTTCTGAGCAGACTCCGCTGTCATCCTCCAAGGAGCAGCCATTTTGGAACGCTCTCCCCGGCACAGATGTTGCATATTAAAAAGTGGGGCTCTTGGAGAGAGGTGGAGGATCTCTCGGCGGGGCTCACCTGCGCCATCATCCGCGAAGCCAATCCATGAGAGGAAGCTGCCTAACCAACCAAAGACAAAGTGACAACAATGATAAAGTCATCTCATTTCCTGTCTGACCCTGAGCAGGTGAAGATGTGGACAAATGACTTCACTCTTGAGAGTGTCTTGTTTACCGCTTTTCGTCTTTTCCCAGTTACTCTTTCCTGTCTTTGCTGGGCAATCACACTTTTTTTCTTCTTTTTTTTTCAGTTTCGTGAGAGTAATATCTAATACAGAAATATTGATTCTTCCTATAGCATATTGCCAAAAGTATGCAGATACCCAAAAAGCTTGTCAAGTAGTTAATTTCAAAATAATGGGCCTTAAAGGGATAGTTCACCCAAAAATTAGAATTCTCTCATCATTTACTCGTTGCAAAACGTTGCAAAACACAAGAAGATATTTAGAAGAATTCACTCTTAAATTAAATCATGCACGTCATGATGTCTGGTCATGTGCCTGTTTGCTGTCAGTTGATGTTAGAGGTGCTGCAATATTTGATGTAGTTGGTGTATGCGTGTGTTGATCAATGTTTTAATTTGAGAGTAAAGTTCAGCAAAATATCTTCTTAATATTTATATAATTATGTAAATCTAAATATATTTAAATATAATATTTACATATGTCACTATATTATTTAACTATTAAACTATTAATATTACAAAAAAATATATACATATTACAAATATAGTAATTGTGTGGCTTCAGATGACTTAGAATCTACCAATAAAATCGTATGGATTAATTTCACCTTACTTTTATGTCCTTTTTTGGAGTTTGAACGTTTTGGGGCCCATTGATTTGTATTGACAAAAACAGTAGAATCAGTCTTCAAAATATTTTCTTTTGTTCCACAGGTTTGAAATGTCACGAGGGAGAGTAAATGATGACAGGATGTTCATTTAATAGGCATTTGGACTAATAGCAATCTTCTGGGAAAGGATTTCCACTATTTTACATGGATGCAGGGGTTTGCTTGCATTCAGACACAAGAGTATCAGTAATGTTTTACTTATTCCCAAAGGTGTTCAGGTCTGGGTTTTCTGTAGGCCAGTCGAGCTATGCCACACCAGACTCCATAAATAATTTATATCTATTATTTTTAAATCATTTTATTTTTATGTTGGAACCGAAAAAATACCTCACCAAACTTGCCATAAAGTTGAAACCATGCGGATCCCTAAGATGTCATTTCATAGTGAGGCATTCAGATTTCTCTTTTGTAGAGATCAGGTATTGTGATTTCTGTGAGCCCTTTCTCTGCTTTGAGGTACCTTCAGTACAGACAGGTTCATGTCCACAAGATGGTGATATTGACCAAAATACAGGATGATTTTTTAGTGGCCTGACTTACTAAAAAATGATATGCCTTCAGGTCCTCCTGGGAAGTTCCTCCTTACAAGTTTGGAAGTCATAATTACATTGTAACATCTTTTTGATTGAATAAAACAGACTTGTTAGCCAGCTTCCTTTTTTACTTCATGACAAAGACAAGATTTTTTTTTTTTTAGCACTATAACAAAATAACGAGCACACAGGGAATGATGGGAAATGTAGTTTTATCACTTAAGCTGTCTGTCATAAATTGGCTAAATGAGCATTTTCTGGCAAGCTTTATGATATTATTCTTCAACAATACATAAAATGCACGCATAAATTGTAAAGTAAATCTTCACACTAAATACTTGTATGACTAATAATAATATAAGAGTATTATGACTTATGATGGGGCTCAAAGAAAATGTATAGTTTGCCACTGGTACACAACAAAAAATATTTGTTTAATCTTTATTTGTCTTGTTCTCTAATAAAATTGTCGAAACATCCTCAAGCATACTGTAACTGTGTAAGATTATTAGATTTCGATAATTTGACAAAATAAGACTCTTGAAGTTTATTTTTCTTTGGCAAATTGTTTTAAATATAAACCTTTTTAAATATAAAGTGTATTTAGAAAATCGTAAATACACAGCAAAATCATTATATATCATAATATATAATGATTTTGCTGTGTATTTACGATTTTTCAAATAAATACATTTCTAATTACCTCAGAATTTTGTTGGACTTTTTCTCAAAAAAATTAAATATGATGCAAATGAAGGTTCAATATATTACCTCGTATATATTCTTATTATATAAAGATTTGCTTCAAATAAGTGTATTTTCTTTATAGTGTATTTTTAAGCTATGTTTTGTGATATTCATGTGCACTCGTCGCATAAATATAATTCTAGCTTAGACGCAGCTATATCTTTGATAGAAAAAATAACTAATTAGAGTTGCTTGCCATCATGCATACAAATTCAGCCCATTTATCATCGATTATTAAGTGTCTATACATTCACCTCTGTCCATATTTCCCCCGCCTGGCTGCAAACGGTGAAGTATATGTTAACAGACTGTCAGTGTGTGTCTCCTGTGTTGTTTGTAAAGTCTCAGAGGAATAAGAGTGTGGAGTGTGGGTCAGGCTGGTTCAGTGGCTCTGAGCCCAGACGCCCAGTGAGAGGGGAAGGGTTCAGGTGTGTGCTGACCCAGGCCTCCGCGGGGCCGTGTGTAAAGAGGTCGCGACCCATTGTGTGCACCAAGGGTCCATACTGATGTTCGCCCTGTTGCTGGGTTGCTGGTTCAGTCTGTAAAACACTGTTGAGTTAGAAAGTTCTTGGAATCTAAGAGAGTTCAGAGAGTCCAATCCAATCACGATATGATTGTTTTGTCTTAAAGTGTGCAATCATTTACTTGCTGTTGTCAAGATGCTGTTCATCAAATTATATGTTTAGAAAAATGATAAATAACCTGATATTACCCAGTAGAGGATAGTCAATGCATTTCACTGAATGATAATTATTTATTTATGCATCGATCTGGGAGTCGGAAAAAATTGACCCGTCATTAATGTTTATTCTCCGATGCCTTTCTTCTCACATTCCATCTACCTTGAAAGATTCATAACCACGGTATCAATACAGCAAGAACAATTTATCATCCATATTCTACAAGGACACCGCACTCCTTTATCCTAACCCCAAAACTTCAGCCGGGAAACAGATAACTAGCGTTACCTCCAGACTGTTTTCGTTTTGTTTTATTGTGCTGGTTGGGATTGGTATTGTATTCATTGATCAAAACTCCCCCAAAAAAAAAAAAAAAAAAAAAAAACAGTTCTGAATTTAAACATTTCACTGAGTCTTTGTTCTGAGAGGTTAGTTATTGTGACAAAGTATATAAGATAAAGCATGTTTATTACATAATTCTGTTTATTTAACAGCCATTTTGATTAAGGGTCTTTTGTCCATATAAATAGATTTGCAATATATGTAATGCAGTAAACTGTAATGGTGTGAAAACCCTGTGGAAGTGAAAGGTGCAGAAATCACTTGAGGCGGAATGATGTGAGAGGTCAACAGAGGTTCATAGATTCAGCAAAGATGTCAGAAAAAGGAATTTGAATTACGTTAACAATTCCTTGAACTTGTGTAAGTATGATTTTTACATCACGAATTGTCATAATTTTTAGAAATAAAAGGCATTTTTCTTACCCTGATTTAAGTCCTCTGATTTGAACGCTCTGTTCTAAAGGGCATGTCTGCTGTGAGACTTCAGTGTAAACACCCACTGCTGTGTTTGGCTAACATTTTTGCATATGAAATAGCTAAGTATTACATGTGGAACTCTCTCAAAAACGTTTAGCACATTTTTACCATTACTGTCAAGGTTAAAAAAGTAAAAGTCTGTTTTCAAAGCAGAAATTGCAACTGATTTACCAAAGAATCCCCAGTGAAATGTACCGAATACATATAATTATTGCTGAGACATTCACATTGTTAAAAATAAATAACCACATTCCCAGCATTAGGATCCTTTGGAAGATAATGCTATTTTCAGTCCAATGATCCTGTATCGCTCTTCTCTCCTCGTCATCACACTAACACGCCAATGGGTGGGGCCAAAGTTGTAATGATGAAGTAGGCGTTTATTTTCTTCTTCAGAGGCGGTCTTTCACCTATTACATTACAGATAGGCACATTCCACAAGAAGTCGTTTTTCTGGGCTTGGTTACAATAAAAGCTGTTTTTGGACTAACAAGGAAGTTTTCATAGACTCTTAAAGGTCCCATAACATAGGGTTATTTTATTATTTCATAATGTTTCCTGGGTTGCCCTTATAATGTTAGTATGTTTTTTAGATCAAAAATAGTAATAATTTAGAAATAAAAGGCATTTTTCCTAGCCTGATTTTAGCCTCTGATTTGAACGCACTGTTTGAAGGGGCGTGTCTGCTTTGGGATTCAGTGTAACCGGCCTCTGCTGTGATTGGCTGACATGCTTGCATATGAAATAGCTATGTTTACATGTGAAACTCTCTCGAATACTTTTACTCCAGCTTTTATACGTTTTTACTATTACAGCTATCGAGATTAACGAATCGTGAGATGTTTTTAAAGTATTTAGATCTATTCCCATCACATAAAATGTTGCCGTGATGAGCATTGAGCAGATGACAGTGTGTTGATCGCGAGAATAAAGATCTTATCATTGCAACGCAGTTTCTGCACTCTCTCTAATGCTTTCACCAATGCAATCACGATGATGTAAATACCAGCTAAATACAATAGAGCTTTGTTGTGCAGTGTAACGTAACGTGCCCATTGATTTCATAACGAGTTTGGAAAGTGTCCAGATAAACTCGTGCTGTGTGGAAAGATTGTTCTTTGATCGCTTTCTGTATATAATTTATTCACAATTTAAATAAGATTATTTCCATCCTACTAAAATAAACGATGTAAAGTTGATATGTTAGTCACTGGCTTCACTTACTGATGCATAAACAGTATTGAATGATTTTGAGAGAAAGATTAACGTTAACTTACCTGTCTGAACTTGAACAATTAACTACACATCAGAAATTGTTGCTTGGTAGCTCGATCATTAGTTGACTTACCTGTCCGAGGTTTGTAGCTGAGCCAAAGAGAGTTGGTATGATTCAGACTGTTTCAGACGTTCAGCAAGCCCAGCTCTGAATTGACCCATGTTGTGGAAACAGTCGTCTGTGAAACGTTTGGCGCAGACATGCAAAACTTTGGTGTGTTGTGTCAATGCATTTCCAGAGTAAATGAAATTAATCCATTGATCCTTCTGGGGACTGGATGAAGGAAGTAAAAAAAATTACTTCGGTGATCATTTGTGCATCCAATTATTGAGCAACTGTTGTGCTTCGTTCGTTCACACGCCATGATATTTCTCTAGGAAAATCTGAAATCGCGCGCGCGCCTTCGTACTTCCTATAGCTCGTTTTCTCATGGGCGAGCAAAGCAGAGAAAGGGGAGGTAACCTTTCCTCCGTATGACGTCATATGGAGGAGATTCAAGATCAGCCCGTCTGAGCTTTCATTTTCTCACAGGCAGAGAAAGATAGCCAAAGCTCGGTTTACACAGATTGAAATTTCTAGACACGAGGGGACCAAATACAGGCTAGGGGAACTAATATTAATGTTAAAAAACCTCAGAAAGTGAAAATTTCATGTCAGGGGACCTTTAAGCATTTTGTTTATTTAAATTCAAACAGTGACTTTTTTGTTGTTGTTGACCAGGGCAGTGTAAATATATATATATACACTTAAAAATTGCTTAAACTTCAACAGTATCTATAACTGGGGACACAGACTGTTATTATGTGGAAAGTAACTGATTTTGATCTTTTTCAATATGCTATTTATTGACGCAGCCAAGTGCATTAGATGTCTGAAAGCCTGCCCATATCCACTAAGAAGTAGCGAGTTGAGTTCACGCAGTCAGACAAATGAAGACAGATTAAGGTCTTGCCCTTGCATGGAGCGCTCTGCTCAAATACATCATTACTGAGACAAACCTCATTTGTTTAGTTCTGCAGCCAAAACAGGGGCTTTAGATTTAGCATTGGAACTTATTACAAAGATCCATAGTTGATTTTTCAGCTTTGTTAGACATTGACTTCTCTCTTCCTCTGTTCCTTTCATTTTGTAACTTTCTGGAGTCATTCAAGGACGTCAAGTTCCTCAAGTCTGGATGAGGGGGTACCAATTGGTCCATGAGGGCGAACTGTACAGCTACGTCTCAAGCTAGTCACTTGCTAGAAGCCTGACAATTGGCTTCGGCTAGAGGCCTGGCAATTGGCAAAGCCTTGCCATTGCACCTGGTCTTCAAAAGGCATTATTTGGCTACCTTTTGTGCCCACACGGTGTGACATATTGCCCTCAAGCACTGACCATCTGACCAGGGAAATAACTTTTCACGCTAGGCTAATTATAGTAAAGTCTTGTATGGCATGATTTTATCGCCGTCACTCCCTACTGTGGGACATGATCGGTGAAAGACGATTTAGAGATGTGAAAAAACAACAGGGTTATTCAAAGGAAAGCTCATGGGCCGCAAAAACAGAATCACGTTAGATGCAATGCAAATGTTATGCTGTTTTAAAATGTTTTATGTAAAAACTCAAAATGGTCTTAGAAATGCGCTCTTTGGATTCATGTTGATTCCATACAGTTTTGAAAAACATTTATACCATTTTCAAGAACAGCCTCAATTTAAAGGTTTCGTAAAATAAAAATTTTAAATTACACGTTAATGTACACATCTTAAACATTATCTTCAAACAGGTTTTAAATATTGTTTTCAAAGTAAAAAGACATATCAATAAAATAATCTGGGAGTCGCATGACATTTTACGACATTAACCAACCTTACCTTGTCATAAAAAGGTCAAATTATCTGATATCTTAAGAGCACTTACATTAGTAGTAGTAAGGTCTGTCAGTACATGACTTTGTTGGCATGAAATGGCATTTTTGGAAAAATTGGCTTTACATCAGCCCTTAAATGTTTTCATAAAATCTGGCAAGATTTAAGCATAACAAACCTCTTAGATATTGTTTTTTATTTATTTAATTTTTATTTGGTTGCACCAAATGGCTTTTTTCCAGAAATACTTAAAAACTTATATATCAAGAAAATTGCATGGTATTGTTGAAAAGGTGTATTCAAGTCATTCACATCACATAGGCCACAAACCATGGCTGTATGCGTTTGAGTATTGTTATTGATATATAAAACATACAGGATACCATGACATCACTTCCACTGCCATGCTAACATTGCCCATTAGCTTAAACTGTTTACATGCTAAAGATAACACCAATATTGTGCGCATAGATGTTGGGAAAGAGACCAATGAAGACAAAGCACTTTCACTGGTTCGACTCCTATTGATCTAGGAAGCAAAGGGCTTAAGGTTATGGCTCTGTCTAAGCTCAATCCAGGCATGAAATGGTCCCTAGATGCCGTTTCCATCTGAAGCCAAGTTCTTAGCTGCCGTGTGTTTCTCTGGGTTGTACAGACCTGTCCTTGAACTCCGCTGGAGGGGAGAAGACTAATTTTCTCTTTAAAAAGTTGTGAGGTAAAAAATGATCCTCCATTGATTCTCTGGTGTAAACGAGAGTCTTGAGGTGATATAAAAGACGAAAAAGGTACAAAGTGGGGTTTAACCAGAGCGCTACGTTTGTTTTTTTTGTATGGCTAAGTTGCGCATCGATGCGTCGCATACCCCCAGCTAACTGCGGAGCAACACATTTCCATTATTCAACCTCATTACCGCATGGCAATAAATAAAAACACGGCATCTAAAAATAAAAATGACTTGAGAATTAATTAAACTTTGACTCAACTAACAGAAACAGATGTGTCCTATTTAGGCTAATATCAACTTTATCTAGTGTGTGAGTTGGTAGAACTAGTGATTGATAGTGTCTGTCACAGTTAGAGCTCTAACTGGCTCTAACTGTGATACTTTTCCATAATTGTACACCGCTGATATATCGCAGACGATAGATCTCTTATATTCCTTTATTCAAACACCATCGATTGAATAGAGTGATCAGAGACGTTGCCCTCTGAGAGGGAGATTAGGGCTCGGCTGACACATGGAAGGCGTGCTGGACTTTGATGATACACTGCGTATCCTTTTGGGCTTTCAAACAACACGGAGCGCGAGCGCACTACCTCGCTCAGCTGTCTGGAGAACAATCATTCGCTACAAAGCACTGTCAAGGCTTCAGCGAGTTGAAACATCAGCCCAGCCGGTTGCTAATTCAAGCAGCCCTGCCTCGATCTCACAGTGGGCTTTCACATCCAAATTCCCACGAGCGATTAACAGCGTTTTTAGAGGCCTTGGTGTGGAATTATCGAAAATGATGGACCTCATGGATGGGGGTGCTATAGCTATATGTTAATCACATGTTTGCAGGTTTGGCGATAAGGTTCGCACAAGCTCATTTTCTACCGACAGGGTGGCAGGACTCAATAGAGTGCATTAGTGCCCATGCGTTTTCAGCGGCGTTGGTTCCGGAAGTATTTTTCCATTCATTTCTCCCATAGGGATTTAAAAAAAAAAGTATTTGTTTATAGAGTTGTAAACCATGAACCAAGCCAACCAGCTACGAGGTGAATCATAACATTACAAGCTTTGATTTGAAGCAAAAAAGTATTTGAAAATCTGACAAAATTACAAAGGTGTATCATATTTTGCACAGCTGCCTGTTTTATTGTGAGATTATTGTTATTGTCTGTGGTGTTCTTTCGGCGCGACTAATAAATCTATTGTAAGTCTCCAAGACCCGGTTTTTACCTGATATATAAACAATATATTTTACATTTATTCCACAATATGCTTATTCAAGCATTTTAAGAGCGTAAGGAGATTGACTTGATTACGCCATTCACAGTCATCTGAGTGGGTGGAGCTAAAGAGTTTTTTTGGAGCGTTTTGCTTGTTTCGACTCTCTGATTGGTGGAAGTTTGTGTACAGCATAATGGGTAATGTAGTTTTTCACCACAAATTACGCTGTTACGATTATTTTAAGACTAAATTGAAATTCCTTCATTAATGTATTAATTAATTTATTCATATTCATAAAATTCCATTCATAGCTTACATTTTTATTTTATATCTGAAAATTATAGCACTTTCCATGTAATCCTCTTCTCTTCAAATATGTCGCTGGTGTCAGCTTCTCCATGGAGTTCTCCACGTGTCAGCTTTTCCATCCCCATTGTCAACGTAGTGCATAGCAATAGTAAAAATATATCTTGATTCATTCTAGTGGTTATTTTGGGAAAAACGGGTGGGGGGCATTTACCCCCACTCTACATTGTTGTCATGTACCCTTAATCATCATTGCAGGGATAAAAACAAACATGAAACTGCAAAAACGGCTTTTGATTGCATAAAGAATCCAAATCAAATCATTCTGAATGTTTTTTTTTTTCTCTTCAAAACTGTGTTGAATGTCTGTTCGAAGGCTGGATATGTAGTAAGACATCCAGTTACTCGTTCCAGCAACATTTACTATCTATTAAGGAGGTAAATTTTGATTTAATTTAATTATGATTTAATGTTGATTTAAGATTCTGCAGATGCTATTTACAGGTTTTTTTTTCTTCTCCTTGTCTTCTCACAGCAGACCAGCTCACAAACAGGAGTGAGAAGTAAAAGACATGTGACAGCACTTTTTTATGACAATTACCTTTAGGTCAGAGTAGTTAACCCGGCGAAATTGTCCATGGCCACCTCCACACTCCGTCTCCAAAACAAACCAGCGAACATAAAGAGGTTTTTTAGCCTCTGGCTTTCGCCAACTGCCATTACAGAGAAAAAGAGGGTGCTAAGTGCGTAACAGAGGAGGGCAGGTGGAAACTAATTCATGCCTTAGGCGATCCGTAGAACACGGATCATTTCTCCTCGCCTGTTTTCTTCTTTTTTGACTGAGAACTGGGCATGCAGTGGTGAAACAGATCAATTCGTAAGTAATACAGGAAACTGTATCTTAAATGCTGTGGGGCTACATGTTCTTTACACCCCTAAACAGGATGAATATCACAAAATTGAAAGAAACCCATTTGCACATTTCACACCCACATTTTAATTATAATAATACTAAAACCCCACTTTTTACACACATTCTCATTAGTGTAATCTAAACATATTATATATTTTTTGAAAGTTTTTTTTATGTCTTTAATTTTGACTTGTTTTAATTTGAAACAATGATCATATTAATTAATTATATGAATATTTTTATGTAATAAAAAATAAATATATAATAATATACTGTCATGACAGAAATGATAATCTCTTTGACAATCATTTTAGATTTTAATATTTTAGAATATTTTGTTTTAATACAAAAAAATACTAATGATATTTTACTAAAAAGAATTTAAGTTTTCCCCAGACTGTCAACCCTGTTATAGTAATAACTAAGTAATAAGACCTTATTAAAAAGATGTAAAGTCATACTGACATAATCTTTTCAGGATGTGAATTTTACATTTTGTTTGTTTTTTCAATATTTTGTCAGGTTTGCCAGTTACAGGGGACAATCTTAAATAGTCAACCCTGTTACCATTGTGTACAGTAAAAAAGCTGTAGATTTAGCAGCTTGAGTGTCATAACCTTGAGCACAAGGCATCAACTATAGTTAATGCCAATTCATAACTAATTTGTATGAATTCCTACGATCTCATTCATTAGATTGGCTTATGCCTCACTGACGGTTAGGTTTAGCAACGTGGGCCTTCATTTCAAATTGCATAAAATAGTTACATTTACTTATGAGATTGTGTTGGCTAATATATAACAGCCAAATCAACCAAATTTTTCAACCCTGTTGATTTTTTTTAAAGCAACTGAGTATCTGTAACAATCAGCATTACAATTCTATATTGTATGACAAACTTCCAATAAACACCTTAAAAGATTTAGTGGCTAAACAAACTTTAAAAATGTCAACCCTGTTACTGTCAGTACTGGAACTACCTGGTTTATGTAATGATGCATTACAGTAATGAGTATATATGTGGAACAATGGCACATTGCTAAACATCTTAAAGGGATAGTTCACCCAAAAGTGTAAATTCTGTCATCATTTACTCACCTCAAACACAAAGGAAGATTTTTTTTTATGCAATCTGCCAGTTTTCTGTCCCTGAAATGGAAAGTCCATTCATCTAAAACTCTGATAGTTTCAAAATTTTCTTAAAGAGATCGTAAAATAAATCCATATGAATCGAGGCATTTAATCCATGAAGACTTCTGTAGAGATACCGGTATGATCACTTTAAATGATGAATTAATTTAGGCTTTTAATCACATATAAACATTGACCAGCAAACATACATACAACACTTAAATATGGTAAAGAAAATGGAATATGGTCATATTTATATAAGCTCAACCGTAGTTACTTGATAAACGAGAATGAACATTATTGGTTCCTGCAGAAACTCAAATGTGCTGCGTAACACAAGAATGAACCTCATTTGTTCTCGCACATCAAGCGAACATGCTTGAGCTTCCATTTTTCACATCTGATGTGTGCGTTTATGAATGTTTATGTGAATAAAAGCCTAAATTAAATCTTTTCATGCAATTGTGTCTTTTTAGAGCATTTTGGACTAAACCACTCAATTCATATAGATAAGTTTGGCGATCTCTTTATGAACTTCTTGAAGTCAAAGTGACATTTTTGTGGACTGTCAATGAGGGACAGAAATCTCAGATTTCATAAAAAATATCTTTATTTGCATTGTGAAGATAAACAAAAGTCTTACAGGTTTGGAACGACATGAGGGTGAGTAATTGATAACACAATTTTCATTTCTGGATGAACTAATTCTGTAATAGTCCTATTAATAACATGGGTGAAATTCAGTTTTCCTTGCACCTTTTATTCTGGGTCTGGATGGATGTATTCTACATCTGTTCAACAGAAGAAGAAAAAAAAATGTTGCTGCAAAAAGAGTAGAAATAATTGAATGAAAGTTCAGATGCTGGCAATTTTAGACAAGACAGCAAAGAACTATTCTGTAATTAAACCATTTGTATTGCAGGCACAAAAGTCCAAAAAGAGAAAATAAGAGAAACTGCATCTTTTCTCCCGAGTTTTGAACCGCATAAGTCTGCTTTGCGTTTCTTCCTTTGACATCTTGCTGACATTGAAAAGTTATCTGTATGCATAATGTCTACATCCATTAGAAAAAAAACATTCTGCAAAATGGTGGATCAGCATGGCAGATGTGTCTTCTGCAAGAAAATAGAAGTGTTAATAAAATATGAAATTAGTTACTATGGGGGTAAACAACAAACATCTCACTTCTTTCTGATATCTTAGATTCACAAAATGAAATGAAATATCTAGAACATATTTCATATTCCTCCCTTCCATTTTGCGCTGGTGATTATTTTTAAGTGGGGCTTTTGAATAATGTGTGTGTGTTTTTTTGCCACCTCTGTCACAGAACTTTCACTTATTATGTTGATAGCTGCAAAATTGAGCTTTTGTGTTCGTGGTTTTTGTGTATTGACTGTGTGAAGTGCAAGGCTTTACAAACACACCGTCTCCCTTCGGCTGCGAGAGAAAACACAGACTATGCTGACTGGGTGGAAGAATTATACATTTTGGGGAGCTGAATCGATGTAATTAAAATTTGCCTCCGCTTTTGTGGATCTCCTTCTCATTTCAAAGTGGGAACCTCAGCAAAGTTCTTGTTTTCTTCAGCCCTCAAAACTGCATCAATACTATCGTCACTGACAGCCTGCTTGCGAACTTCACAGGCTGCCGTTTGTAAGACAAAACATCTGTTTAGGTCAGCAATATGACGGCTGTGATGGGGTGATGATCTGTTTATTGCTCTCCATCAGAGCCAATAAAGGTTGCTTTTGTGTTACGCATTCTGAATGCACGTCTGGGAGCTCTGACTTCGGCATGTGAATGCGTATACATTTACAAAACAATCTCATTTCTGCATGATTGCCTTCCTTAGAAAGGGTTGGAAGAATTGTTCATCCATTTTATTGATAAGATTAAGGACACAGATGATTCGCAATGAGAAAGAATGTAAACAAGAAATTGCATTATTAGCCTCACTATTGTTCATACGTAGAATTACTGATTTGAAGGAACCCGTAACCTACACTCTTAAAAATGAAGGCTCTTTATTGGCATCAGTGGTTCCATGAAGAACAAAAGAAGAACCTTTTTTCACTGGACAAAAGGTTCTTTATAGTGTAAAAAGGTTCTTTAGATTATTATAATGTACTTCACACTCAGAAAAAATGGTTCTCTCTGATTGGTTCAATTGGAACCCAAAATGGTTCTTCTGTGGCATCACTGGTAAAAAAAACAACTTTTGGAACCTTTATTTTTTACGAGTGTAGGTATTAAACTGTAGTGTAATCGCACTTTTTGTTTTTCCTACGGACATGGATAACACATCCAATAATGTGGCTTGTTTATTTAAAGTGTTCTTTAAATCAGTGTGTTGCTTTGATAGTTCTTGGTTCTAAAGAATAAATTCTTGGTTGAAAACAAGAGTTATTTGAGGAAGATATGTGGAGAAAACAAGAAAGAAATGTAAGATCGGCTTGATTTTGTCCATGGGGAATCGACTGAATTGAATTGAATTGTTGTGGTTTGGTATTGGTCGATCTCATTTGAGTGACAGGCTGTCCCGCCCTCGCACCAGTAAACATATCATCAGTCAAGAGAAGAGATGAGCTGCAAGGGATTACGAGGGCACATGAATTTAAAAAATAAAAATAATATTAATGTGCACGGATAAATAATTTATAATAAACACTGCAATATTGCATAAAAAAACCCCCAAGAAATTTAGTTATTTTTATTGGCATCAATGCAACTAGGAATTTGCATGTGGTTCAAGATTTTCACGTGAATTTGCCTGGATGAACTAACAGAAATCTGCTTGGTTTAAAGGCCCACTGAAGTGCCTTAAAACGTGCAGCATTGTTCAGTGTGTTGACTTAATTTCCACTGAAACAGGAAGACAGGGCGGGACATATCGAGCAGCTCCTCCCCTTTTTAAAAAATAGCCAATAGCCCTTTATTTATATCACAGCTCGGCGTGATGTCATCAAAATCGATGATCCATATTTGCGGAAGTGAGAGACTGACAAATTTTAGCGCTTATTTATTCTAAATGCAAATTTTGTCATTGTTTTGGAGCACACTAGCTTATAGATAGCAGTAAGGCCAACATATTCATACTAAAGCCAAAAAACTTTAATTTTGATTTCATGGGAACTTTAAAAGTGAAGTGTTCGCTTTGCACTATTGACAAAGCTTTCTGACTGTGCCGTAAGACCAACAACGAATTAAAGATAGTAACTTGATGTAATTTTAATTACATTCTGAGTTTCTATTTTAATTACTTCACAGACACAGTCTCCATTTTGAATAGTGTTATTGGCGAATAAAAATGTTTTTCATTGTCATTCCATCCATACATTTTTGCTTCTTAGACCACATATGACTAAAATGAGACTTTTCACAAATATTTCCAATTCATTATATGATCTGTCCAACTTGTCTGAGTGAGCCACAGTAACCAAAGGGGGCGGAGCTTAGTGAGGGGTCAACTTTAACCTTTATGGAAGCCCATCAGGCCCTCTCTTGGTTTCTGAGTCAAAGGTCTTGGTTGTTAGGCATATATTTACTTCCATAAGTTCCTCTCCATAGACGTCCAGTATGGTCGAATCTAGCGCTTCCCTCCTCAAGCGCCTCTTCTTTGGCCCACGCACCTGTCCTACACCGTGGTGATTTATGACTTGTGTGTTCTTCATATGCCGGACCGGGGCTCAGTTCCCGTCAACGGTGAAGCCCCCTGTTCGTGTGGCAATGGTAAGAACACCTCTCGCAGCAGATGCTAGGGATCGGTTTAAAAACCACCTTCTTTTGCGGGGCCCTGACGCTCATAATTAGCAGCCGGGGGCCGCGTTGAAGACTCAGAGCCTGTCAATGGAGCCTGTTAAGTGGGTTCAAAGGGAAAGCGGACTGGTGGATCCTTGAGATCGGAGCTGCAGTTCAGGGGCTTCTGATTCGGCTCATCTTTGTGGCTTCCCCTCACGTTCCTCCAGCCCTTCATTTTTATCACGTATAATTATAATTCGACTTTTCACTCTTCTTAGCCTCCTAATCGGTCAATTATGGTGTAACACAATATTGATTTGTTCCAGGAGAGGCCATTAAGGATGCGCGCGCTGGAAATCAGCTATAAGCACTCTAATATGATAAATGTTTTAATCCCAGGTTTCGTTAATGTGCCATCTCAAGCTGCTATTAACTGCCAAATAAATGGTTAAATTAAACTAGTTTGGCTTTTAGACATATGAGCTCCTGGATCTGCTTTCTCGAGGCATTTCGGCTTTGATGTTGAAAAGCCCCCTCTGTGTATTATTCCACGTCGTGAAATTCATCACATTTAACACGAGTCTGATAAATCATCACACTTGCTGTGGGATAACAGCCATTAGACAAACTTGGGATCTAAAGCAATCACTCCGCATAAACAAAAAGACAACAGGGTTTCATTTTTCCAGATATACAGGTGAATGTACCATGTTTCTTCAAACGTTTTAGCACTTTAAGGAACGTACATTCTTAAAACAACTTTTCTACTAACTTATTTTATTGAATGCAATGGTTTACTTACCATGTCCAAAATAAAAAAAATTAGGAGACCACTGCAAAATTGGCAGTTTCTCTGGATTTATTATTTATACAGGCTATCTGTTTGATTTATTTTACAAACTACTGACAACATTTGTTCCAAATTTCAAATAAAAATATTGTTGTTTAGATCATTTATTTGTAGAAAATTACAACTGGTCAAAGTAAAGAATTTTTTTTTCATGTTTTCAGACCTTGATTAATGCAAAAAAAGGTTTTAACTTAAGAAGAGTTCAGAATTCAATATCTGATTTCCAATCACAGCTTTCATATGTTTTGGCATGCTCCCTATCAGTTGGTCACATTGCTGTTGGGCAACGTTATGCCACTCCTGGCGAAAAAATTCAAGCCGCTTAGCTTTATTTAATGGCTGGTGACCCTTTTACTTACATTCTAGAGGTTTTCAGTGGGGTTCAGTTCTGGAGATTGTGATGGCCATGATAAGGTCTTGGTCTGGTGGTCCTCCATCCACAACTTGACTGGCCTGGCTGTGTGATTAGAACATTGTCCTGCACTAAAAAAAACAATCCTTCGAGATGGGGAACATTGAACAGAAGGAAGCATGTTTTCTTTCAGGATAACCCGTACATGGCTTGAGTATCCTTCTCAAAGACGTATCTGCCCGATTCTAGCCTTAATGAAGAACCACCAGGTCATCACCAATTCTCCACCAAATCTGTCTAATCTTTAGAGGACCAGGTGTTTGGAAAAGCTGAAAACTGGACTCATCAGAGAATATCAGAATCAGGCAGATCTGTCTGTCTTTGCGTGACACAAGCCAGGTCACTTTTTCAGCTTTAGAATTTTTTTTTATTAGATACATATCGATCACATCTCAAATGTTGTTACAGTGGTAATGACTGTAGTGCACTGTAAATGGCTTTTTTTTTTTTTTTACATTATTGGAATAAAATGGTTGACCTGTTTGTCTTGCAATGGCTAATTGTATAGCTAGCATTGCATATATGCTTCCATTCATTAACCATTTTTAGTCATATCCGACTCTTGGTCTATCTATGGGCCATCTCTTGACTGTCCATGAATTTTTATGGCGATGATTTTCACATCATTTTCATTGTCATTTTCTTCACACATCACATGACTCATAGTCTCAAGCTCTTTACTGACACTGTCATCTCATTTGTCAACAAGAAATCGAACCATTTTGACTAACCGAATTATGAGTGTGGTTGAAATAACGCCATCATTTGTTAATGAAGAGCATCTCTGAACACACAACACGCAGAATCTTGAAGCAGGCGGGAAACAGCATACCTGTGACACTCCTGTCAACTAAGAACTGAAAATTCCCACGGGACACCAAAATTGGACAACAGAAGATATGAAAAACTTGCCTGGTCTGATGAGCCTTGATGAGCCGCGACATTCAGATGGAAGGGTCATAATTTGGCTTAAACATGAAAGTATGGATATCCATCCTGCCTGTTATCAACGGTTCAGGTTGCTGGTTTTGTGTAATGATGTGTTGTATATTTTCTTGACACATTTTGTGTCCCTTAGTACCAACAGAGCATCGTTTAAATGCCACAGTCTACCTGAGTATTGTTGCTGACCATGTCCATCCCTTCATCCACTTCCAGCAGGATAACACACCATGTCTCAAAGCTCAAACCATCTCAAACTGGTTTCTTGAACATGAATGAGTTCACTAAACTGAAAATGACTCCACAATCACCAGATCTCAATTCAATAGAGCATCTTTTGGATGTGGAGAAACGGGAGATTCGGATCATGGATGTGCAGCCGGAAAATATGCAGCAACTGGACCAATGTGGACCAAAATCTCCGAGGAATGTTTCTAGCACCTTGTTGAATCTGTGCCACAGGGAATTAAGACAGTTCTGAAGGCAAAAGGGGGTCCAACCCGGTACTAGAAGATTTTATAAAACTAAACTCAGAAAAATAGTTGAGGAAATACCCCTGTGAGTAAAGCCGTCACAGTAAGCTAGCAGCATGCACATTGTTTCAGCACAGTAACAGGAACAAACACAGAATGGGAGCATGTGGCCGCGTGTCAGAAGCCCGTGGCGCCCCTGCCTGGGCTGAATACGTTGCCTGTGTAGGGGCGATGAGCTCCATACGGAGGGCGGTGTGCCTTGGGCCCTGGGGCCATGCAGTCTCAGGTCAGCAGATGGGCTTGTGATTATTATTTCCACGCCTCTGTCTTACCTGACCACTTCCCCCTGCGCTTCGTGAACAGCTGGTTCACTCGCTTCACTGCAATGCTCCACGGACGGCCATTTTTCTTCTTGTTCTTTACTTTGCACATAATATAAATCTTTACCGTGACCCTGCTCCTGGCTTCATCCACCTGTGTCTTACCTCAGGCGATATCTCCCACTGAGGATTCTGCTTTTTTTTCTTTGTCTTCCTCCTCCTCGGCTGAAAGTAAACTCTTTTTCTTTTCTTTTTTTTCACACTGAGTATTGTGCCGATATTGTCGAACAGGCAGCGATACCATCTTTGTAATCCAGTGCAGAAAAGGGTTTCGGCGAGCAGGATTCTGGTGAAGGGACTCAAAGGAAGGACACTTGAGAAGAGCAGACCTTTCAAGAGCAGAAGTGATGTTTGCTGTCACTGCTGTATTGTGGTTGTAAATATTTAATCCATGAGAGATCTTTACATGTACAGACACACAATAACGGGGCAGCATAAGCCAAGCCCCCTCAGTCTATTTTATCATTATTATTAATATGCAGACTAATATACTAATAGACTTAAAATACTACTACTACTACAACTAATTATTATTATTATTACTGTAATATACACACTTCTTAGAAAACAGGCCAAAATATAAAATACATAACTATATATATATACATTTATAGTAGTAGTAATAATAATAATTTTTATTATTATTGTAATATACACACTTGAGACAAAATGGAAATAATATAAAATACCTACATAACTACATATAAAATATTTTAAAAAAAATTATAGTAATTATTATTATTATTACTGTAATATATGTACACACTTCCTGAGAAAACAGGCCAAAATATGCAATAAACCATACATAAAATATATATTTTTAAATACTACTACTAATTATTGTTATAATTAATATTCAAATCTATATTTTTGGCCTGTTTTCTCAAAAGTTTGCACATTAATCTGTGTATTTCTACTAAAATAAATGTTATGAGTCCAGTGGCATAAAATACCTAAAAGCTAATAGGCATGGACTAAAAACCATGTAATGGACTGAAAAGGGTTAGTTCACCCTAAAAGGAATTCTACCATAATTTACTCACTCTCATGTTGTTCCAAACCTTTACGACTTTTGCGAAAACACAAAGGTTGTTGTTTTGGACTCCATTGACTTCCATAGTATGCACAAAACTAGGCTACTTCAAACATTCATCAAAATATCTTCTTTTATGTTTCACAGAAGAACGAAAGTAGAGTAGAGAAAGTGTGAGTAGAGGTTTGTAAACTAAAAGGCTGATTAAGTGATGGCAGAATTTTCAACCTGTTAGCAGTGCGGCAGATATCTTAAACTTGCGCGATATCCGTTGCTTTTCTGTCTGTTTTTTCCTCACACAGGACTATGAGAGGCAGACTGTAGTTTTTTGGATGAATACCCTCTTTATGTGGACCAATTTATCACGCCACAGGGAAAAATGCTCTACATCTACATGAGCACCTGGTGTCCGGGCCCTTTCAATGGAGAAGAGAGAGAGAGAGAGAGAGAGAGAGAGAGAGAGAGAGAGAGAGCGGGAGGAACGTTTTACTCTCGTGCTTGGATTACAAGTTGGCTTCGTTTCTGGTTTGTTGCGGCTTCCCAAATGCACTCCTTTGCCAGTTCGAATTAAAAGCTCTTTGACAAAACCGTCAATAAAATGTATAATAAATGATATGTAAAGGAGACATAAACAATTTAAAGGTGGAAGTGCGGCGAAGATGAGGGATCAGAAAGTCTGGCTCGAGAGCGCGGTTAAACTTTAATCGCATCTCCATAGCAACGTGCTTTATGGGTGGTTGCCTGAGTCTGAGGCCTTTTGTCTCTTTTAGAAATATACAAAGTAAACAACAAAGTAGTCTCGATCAAACGTGTTTATCTGCTTGGCCAGTCGTTTTGGGACCTATTCCGATAAAAAAAAAAAGGTTCTGGGGAGAGTATTAGGGGGAAAACACAAACCAAACTGCCGGGAAACGTTTAATACAGACAAAGAGAATAGCTACTGCTCTTTATAGCAGCCCCTAGACATCCAATGGGTACTAAAAGACTTGAAGAAGCCAACGAGCCAGTGAGGTAAATATAAAGGGAGAGTGGGAAAGGAGGAAAAGAGCGAGATGTTATTTATTGATAAGGTAAGAAACAACTGACTGTGAGAAAGTAGCTTTGAAATGCAGGCTACAGCGTTCAGAATCCAGCGGATGCTCTGGCAAGCTGTGGAGGATTTTAAAGAAAGCTAGTTTGGTCCATCAGTTCATACTGATTGGTTCCATGACTAAAATAAAGTCTTGGCTGAATCCGAAAAATTCTGGATCAATAAAACGGAACTGAAAATGCTCATTCAGAATTAACCTTTATTTTGGAATAATGATGATGATAATAAAAATAATAATAGGCCTAATAATAATAATGTTTAACAGAAACAACATTTTACAAAGCTGACCCACTGCCAACATTTTTTTTGTTTATTTCTGTTTGTATTAGAGGTCTTCTATCTTCGTTCAATATAATATAATATAATATATAATTTGAGTAGTTTTTTTAAATCATATTAATTATTCATATTCCTGTTATAAAATAATTCAATTATAATAAAATTAATGCAAAACAGAAATATGAATATTTTCTTTTTATTATTTGTTTTAGATGTCGTCTATTTTCTTTCAGTATAATATAACTGTAAAGGTCACCAGCTGGAGTGCCCTTGAGAGCCACCAGAGGGCACTCCACATCAGACCATTGTCATTCCCTCACAAACTACATTTCCCATAACTCACTGCCCGGACTCATCATTGATTGCATCCACTTGTGTCTCATTACCCTGTCAGTTTTAGCCTATTTATACCATGTTCACTCATTTAGTCTCTGTGAAGTCTTGTATGTTGTTGTGTTGCATTTCTGAGCATTTCTCTGGTTCCATGTATTTCAGTTTTTGAACTCTGCCTGCCTTTGGATTACCTGTTTGTCTTCCCAATCTTGTGTGTTTTGTATGTTTGGACTGCCTACCTGTGTTTTGACCTGTTGCCTGTAGGCCTACATTGGATTACGTGTCTGGATTGCCCCATTATTAAAAGCTGCATTTGCTCAACAGCATTTGGATCATAATTGGCTATAATATAATGTTTGTTTTGTTTAGTTTGTTCATATTAATTATTCACATTCCTGTTATTAAGGAATTAAATTATTAAAAAATCAATGCATAACATAAATATGAATATTTTCTGTCTATTGTTTGTTTTAGATGTCTTCTATCTTCGGTCAGTATAATAACATGTAATATAATATGCTATAATTAATATATAACATAATGTTAGTTTTGTTTAGTTTTTTATTCATATTCATTATTCATATAAATTAAATTATTATAAAAATTTATGCATAACATAAATATGAATATTTACTATAAAAATATACTATTATTATTATTTCTGAAGAATAACAACAACAAACTTATTTTTAACTATTATTATTAACAACACTATTAAGAATAACAATTCACTAATAATGATAATATAATAACGAATAATGAATATTATTATTCATTTAACAATTATAATAAAATAATATTATTTTAATTATTATTAATAAAATAATACTTCATAATAAACTGATATGATATTTTATTATTATTTCAGATTAGTATTATTATTAATTTGTAGTGTAATGATAATTTGTTACCCTGGACCACAAAAGCAGTCTTATGTGTCATTTTTTTTTTTAAATTGACATTTATAAAACACCTGACAGCTGAATAAATAAGCTCTCCATTGATGTACGGTTTGTTAGGATAGGACAATATTTGGCCGAGATACAACTATTTGAAATCGGGAATCTGAGGGTTAAAAAAAAATCTTAAATATTGATAAAATCGCCTTTAAAGGTTTCCATTTCTGTTGGCGATTGTGCTGCATCCACTTACAAAAATAACATTTTGATATATTTAAGGTAGGAAATTTACTAAATATCTTCATGGATCTTTACTTAATATCCTAATGATTTTTGGCATAAAAGAAAAATCGATAATTTTGACCCATACAGTGATCCATACATATTTTTGTTGGCTTTTGCCACAAACATATACCCGTGTGACTTAATACTGGTTTTGTGATCCAGGTTCACATTTAGTTATTTTTGTGTTAATCTTTTCTCTTCTGGATATTGGATCATATCATCAGAAAAAAACAAAACAATGTTGGCTTTAAATCAGTGCAAATCATCATCAACCAGTATTTAAGATATGCTTAAATCTGGATATCTTCACATTGATCAAGTGTCAACATTTCTAGTATTTCCATTTTTGTCTTTCAGTCCTTTATACATCATTTGGGGCAGAACATATGTCAGTGTCCGAATATGTGAGCATTTCTTTGATGCCCGGTATAGCTTTTTCCGACAGCCCATGGATTCCTGTTCCCTGAGAGAGTGTGCTCGGGGTTTCCTTCTCCCTCCTTCCAATATGCACTCCAGGAAAAAAAAAAATGGCGTGGAAATGAATTATGGAAATTTTGATTGGAAACTTGTACAGTGTCCGTGTTTCATTTAGTCTTGCTGCATCCCGGGGCAGTGCCACAGCGCTGTGAGGAACTGAGAAGGAAATATCGCTCCGACTAGCGAGAGCACCTGGAGGCCGGAGAGACCGCGATTTATCTGCGAGCCTGATGCATGCGCTCGTGCAGGTGTATTTTTTAGTCCTTGCTAGAGGCCCCAGGGTGGTTGTCTTTTTATGCTGATCTTGGACCAGAGTTTTGAAAATGTAGCATCAGGTATCTCATCACAAAAACAGGTTTAAGATCAGAGCAAAGGAGGAACCAAAACCCCACTTCGCAAACTCCTCCAGCCTTCGCTGTGGGGAATTCTTCTCCATAATCATTCGTTTCATCTGTTTGTACTGTACTGCAGTTTGTCTTCTGGCACTTCCAGTAAATGTCGTTGTTTTGAAGTATGTGAAACATCTTGAAGGAGAAAGTGTGCCTTATCAATAGGATTTATTTTGAATTCTCTTTCATTTTTGGCTTTTTGATGCATTTTAGAGATTTTTGATGTGAGTAAATGATGTAAATGTGAGAGCAACGTTTCTTCACATCATCCTGTTTCTAACCCAATTAATTTTTCATTTCAAGCTTTGCTACAATGGTTTGGTAATAAAAAAATAAAAATAAAATAAAAACAAAGAAATAGTTCGGCTAAAAATGAAAGTTTTGTAATTTACTCGCCCTCATGTTGTTCTCTTTGACTTCCTTTCATCCATGGGACACCAAAGGAGAATATGAAGCCTATATTTTATGTGATTTACTTGTATTCACTGTATTATATGTCCTCTAAACTAAAGTCATTTCGACAACCTTGTGTAAGAAACAGTCCAGATTTAAGTTGTAATTCCCTGAAAATATTTGTTCCTTGACACAAGTAGCAATGCCTGATTTATGAACTAATAATTCTATTGAGTGAAATCTTTTGAACGAGTCGGTTCATATAGTTCACAAAACCAGTCTGAGGCTGCGTCCGAAACTTGACTAGTTGCCTCTTCAGGCAGCGTTTGCGCACTAAGGTGCCTCACGAAACTGATTTCGGACAGACTTTTGAGGTAGTATAACGGTTTAATGATCTACAGCAAAATAGAGCGAACTTTGGTGAAAAATAATAGTAATTTCTCGCTAGAAAAAGAAAGATGGCGTCTGATCTACGGTGGAAAACGTTGGTCAAAAGCGTACATTTAGACACCAACCTCAACTTTTAGACGCCATCTTTCTTTTTCTAGCTCAACTGTCACAGAAATAAAAAGCACAGGATTGTGGGATATCAAAAGCAATGAAAGATACATCTATGCGGCCTTCAAAAATCAATCAGATTAAGGTATCTCAGGAGACAGGAAGTGAAGCTAACTTTGGATACGGACGTGCCTTGATGCCTTCCTACCTCTGAAGGCAGTATTTTTCCGTTTTTTCGTATGCAGCCTAAATAATTTATTTTTGAATCAGACTGATGAATCAGATCTTGCTGACTTGAAAGCTTGCACCTTTTTGTAATTACATAAATAAAAGAATGGGAATCCTTCAACATTTCTCTTTTTGTGTTAAGCAGAAGTCATATGAGTGTAGAAATTATTGATTGATTGATTGATAAACTGTTCCTTTTAAATTAAAATTTTAAATTACATTAAGGTTTGTTTTAGTCGTCAAAATACAGGTTCAAGAATATGAATGTTTTGCTGTGTTTTAAGAATTGTCTTCTTGGCTTCAGTTCGTCGATGGCGACAGAAAGCTGCAGTACTTTGGTTTGGAAGCATTGGTTCTTTCCTTTGTAGAGTCCTGCATTGATGACGTATGTTTGTAGGACAATAGGATTTTTCCAGAGGATTATTGCAGAAAATAAGATACCTGACCAATGAAATGAGCTGTTCTCACAAGGAATCCCCAAAATGTCAATGAACTCCGGAGTTTTATAAGGAGGAATCTTCTTAAAAATGGTGTGCTAATCTGCAAATCTGCTACAGCACATACAGTATTTGGTGGAGGTTATTGCTGAAGGATGAATGGATTAGCCCAAAAATCAAGTTAATTTCTAAAAACTTTTTTCTGCAACTGATGGCGTTTAACTTCAGATATCCATATAAAACAATCCATATTAGCAAGTAGCAATAGCATGAAGAAAGTTAAGTAGCATGCACTCCTATGTAGGATTTTGCTAAAGAACACATGCAGTCTCTTAAAGGGGTCATGACATGAGAAACCAAATTTGCCTTGATCTTTTGGTGTATAAGAGATCTATGTACTATTAAAACTTCCTGCAAGTTTCATAGCTTAAGACGTCCTCCCCATTATAAACGAAGCATTTATTTAATCAAGCTCTAAATACAGCTCGTTCTGGATCCATGGTTAGAAGTGACGTCACGGTGCGAAGTGACGTACCAGTCGTTTGCATATGACCGCCTCCAGCGCAGGACAACTACGCCTCATTTCGCATCATCGCATTCGTTGTTGTGCAGCGAGTGGGTCTGTTTACAAGACGACTGCGATGCCACGCAGATGTGCTGTTCCTGCTGTGGACAAACAACATGTTTGAATACGCTGCCGAACGATCCAGACATCAGGGAAAGCAGTCGGATGCAGTTTATTTGCAGCATATGCAGCCCGCCAAAGCCTTATTTGAACGGTGAGTGATCAGATGAGTGTGACAGGACATGTTACTGATGAACGAGCAGAGAACGAGCGAGCCCCGGCTGCGCGCGCGCCTTCAAACTGTCTTGCTCTCTCTCTCTCTCTCTCTCTCCCTCCCTCGCGCATATGAATCAAAATCAATTGAGAATTGACACGATGGTAAAAGATCGGAAGACCGAAGTTTCACGTGGTGGAGCATTGTGTAGTCTACATGTGATACAAAATGATTAACATGAATAATGTATGCATAAGCAGCACTGACGTTAGCCAATCATAACAGTGGGCGTTAACACTGAAGTCTTAAAGGGGAAACACCTCCAAAACAGACTGTTTGAATCAGAGGTGAGAAACAGGGTGGGAAAATGTCATAAATCACTACATTTTTTTTTTTTTTTTGTACAAAAAACTATAGTAATACTATAATTGCACCTAGGGGAACATAATAAAACAAAACAAAAAAACATGTCATGACCCCTTTAAAGGTAGGGTAGGCAGTTTCAGAGAGGCTAGCAATAGCAAGCTAGCTTTGAAAGCATTAGATCCCACCCTCCCTTCAGAGCGCTCAAGCCCTGTCTCCTCCAAAACATTTACCTATACATATTAGATCCATTACTTCTCTTCGGTTGTTTAAACAATCTTTATTATATTATTTGAAAGTAGATTGCATATGCTATCATTGAAACTGGTGTTGTAGTTTTGTGTATTGTTGTTTATATATGTATGTGTATGTATGTATATGTGTATATATATATAGTATATGTGTGTATGTATGTATATATATATATATGTATTTTATATTGTTGGTGTCTTGTTGTTTGATGTATTGTTAATTGTAATTTTGTTGTTTTTCTGTAATCATGTTTCATTGTAAGGACCCCCTCGAAAACGAGATGATATATCTCAAGGGGTTAATCCTAATAAATTCTAATAAAACACATGAACGCACACAGCAGATTCTGCAAAGCATCACGAGACAAGAGACGGTATTAAACTTCCTCATGTCTCAAAGCACAAAACATTACAATAATAATGAATGTAAACAACTTACAGAGCACTGACTTGTAGCACCTGACTGCTGCAGATTAATTTCAGCATTGATAGTGTTGACATAGAAACACATTAAATATGAGTCTGAGTAAGTGAACCCATCCGGGGAGGTCACAGGTTGCCATCTCCTAATTACTTTGACCATTTTTTGGTCCTGTGACTTCCACAGAAGATATACATGTTTTAATATTTAAACCACTTCAATTGTTGATTGCAAAAAGGATGTGAAGAGAGTTTCAACCAGTATTACAAAAAGTGTTAAAGGTGCCCTAGAATGTGAAATTGAATTTATTTTGGCATAGTTAAATAACAAGAGTTCAGTACATGGACATGACATACAGTGAGTCTCAAACACCATTGTTTTCTCCTTCTTACTTAAATCTTGTTTTTGAAAAACCCCACTCGAAAAATAGGCGAATCTCCACATAACACCGACTGCATAAATATGTACGACTCCATAAATTTGCATATGCCAGCCCATGTTCAATGACAGGCGGGACTGCGCAGCCGAAGCATGGCAGTGGATCAGTGTTTGGATGTACAAATGAACACAAAGGTATTTAGTTCCTTCATCCGAGCCTCTGAAGAAACAATGGGTTAATTTTATTTTCTCTGGAAATTTCCAAACATTTCACAGACGAGACTTTCCTCAACTTGAGCCAATACAGAGCTGGCCTCGATGAACCTCTGAAAATATATCGATCGAGCTACCAAGCAACAATTTCTGATGTGTAATTGTTCAAGTTCAGACAGATAATCTTTCTCTCAAAATCGTTCAATACTGTATTTACATCATCGTGTTTGCATTGGTGAAAGCATTAGAGAGAGTGCAGAAACTGCGTTGCAATGATAAGATCTTTATTCTTGCGATCAACACACACTGTCATCTGTTTGCTCAATGCTCATCACGGCAACATTTTATGTGATGGGAATAGATCTAAATACTTTAAAAACATCTCACGATTCGTTAATCTCGATAGCTGTAATAGTAAAAACGTATAATATCTGTAGTAAACGTATTCGAGAGAGTTTCACATGTAATACTTAGCTATTTCATATGCAAGCATGTCAGCCAATCACAGCAGAGGCCGGTTACACACAGCAGACACGCCCCTTCAAACAGAGCGTTTGGGCTCAGGGCTAAAATCAGGCTAAGAAAAATGCCTTTTTATTTCTAAATTATGACTATTTTTGATCTAAAAAACATATTAACATTATAAGGGCAACCCAGAAAACATTATACAATAAAAATAAAAACCATTCTGCACCTTTAAAGTGTTAAAAAATTGCCTACCCTACCTTTAACTTGCTAACTTTAGTCAGTAGGTCACTTATCAACCTTTGTTCTGCAGAGTTAAAGTACCTCAAAATGACAAGTTTTGTGTTAGGAGCTAGTGGAGAAACACAGCAACACAAGTATGGATAGTGAGCTTTTAGCACACATTACCTCAAAGCACCCAAGGGCCAATTATATATTATGTATAAAAAGAGGCTCAAAGGAAAGAACATATCAGCCGCAGGTGTGTGTACGTTGGAGCATGAGGCTAATGGCAGCCTGTGGAATTGTTCTGTCTGGGTAAAATGGCACTATTCCCTGAAATCTCTCCAAACAACACCCCTGTGGAATGGTGCAATGGAACGGTCCGTCGCTGCCGTGAAAAAGACAGCTCCTAAAAGCCTTCGCATAAAAAAGTGCCTCAGAAAACGTCCATTTAAATCATGTCATCACTTCTGCACCCGGCTGTAAATATTGAGTGAGCGTAGCTCCAACAGACGTTAAGGCAATAAAGCTTCTCCGATTTTACAAAACAAGAGTTGCTAGTCACTCATGGTTTTGTCAGGGTTTGGATTTGTAGCCACTTCTTGATCATTACCTGTGCAGTGCCAGAAGGCAGCTGTGAAATTGATTAGGACTGTATTTTAGGCCTGTGTTCTTTCAAACATGAGATATGATTTCACACAGATGTAATGTTGAAGTGAGGATTTAATTTTACACAGACGGTATGTCACCGCTGTGATAGATGACCATAAAACGACTGTCCTTTGCTCAAGGTGGTTTACAAGTAACTTAATTATGCCTAAAAACTCTGTTTCTGTGAGGGCACAACTCAAGAAACCAAGAGAATGT
Source organism: Semotilus atromaculatus (assembly GCA_031834385.1). Taxonomy (NCBI): domain Eukaryota; kingdom Metazoa; phylum Chordata; class Actinopteri; order Cypriniformes; family Leuciscidae; genus Semotilus; species Semotilus atromaculatus. The sequence goes on from JAULUF010000027.1 coordinate 8,316,486, forward strand.
TTGTCAGTGTAATTAAGATCAAATCTTTTTGATTTGTGCTCTCATGTTTGAAAACCACATTTAAATATCTAATTTCAAAGTATGCAAATGTTTAATGTTCCACTGACTTTGGACATTATAAAACATTATAAAAGATAATCGCGACTTTTCATCTCACAATTGTGATTTTACATCTTACATCTTACATCTTTACATTTTTATGATATAAACACACAATTGCGACTTTATATCATGCAATTATGACTTATGTCTTTGTACGTATCTCAATTGCGTGTTATAAAGTCAGAATTGCGAGATATAAACATCAGGCTTGTGCAAAATTCAGAATTTCAGAATTGGCATGCATTCAATTCATGAATTGGAATTTGAATTGAATTGACTCCGCCCCACAGGAAGTTGAATTTGAATTGAATTGACTCCGCCCCACAGGAAGTTGAATTTGAATTGAATTGACTCCGCCCCACAGGAAGTTGAATTTGAATTTGAATGACAGGAAGTGGAATTAAATTCATGGGAATTGAAAGAAATTCCACACAGTCACACAACAGAAGGAATGTGTTGAATCTCACCTACATTCAGTGTTAGTAAGGTTACTTTGGAAATGTAATTGCTTACTGTTATAAGTTACCCATTATAAATGTGGTTTGGGTTATTTTATTTGGATTAGTTTATCGATGCAAATCAAATTGCCTTTTAATTTGATTAGTAAATAATTGAATTACACATTTTACCTCAGTAATACAAATAAATACAATTACATTAATTTTGTAATTTAATAACATAATTGCATTAAACGTGACTAGTCACTCCTCAGCCCTGCATACATTTTGTTCTAAAATATAGATATCTAAAATATAGATAGATAAGAAGGGGTAAGGCAAGAACTTTTTTATATTTTTGTATATATGTATGTAATTGAGCCCATTAAATTCTCAACGTTTTTTTGAGAATCATGTCATTTTTATGCGCTCTTTTCATTTCCCTTGAAAAACACGCTCAGCCCATGCTGACTTTTTAGGCACAGGAAATAAATGCTTGGTCAGCCCTCCTATAAAAACACACTCTGCCGTTCGAAGAAACACAAGGTACAGAGCAACTGTTAGCTGAGCAGGAGGCAGGCCTTCGGGCACCGAACCGCCTGCTCTTCACCCACGGGCAGTGACGATGCCATCCGTGCATCCAGCCCTGGTCCACATCCACTTTCTCTATGTCTCTCCCTCTCTCTTTCTCTGTCCGTCACACGTGCCCGCGGTGGAGACCTGGCAAACAGCGCAGTGCCTTGCCGAGGAAGATTTATACCTGGAGCTTGACCCAGTTCTGTTTGCATCTATATTAGCGAGGACAGAGGGCTGGGTACAGGGAGAGGGAAAGGTCATCGAGAGCCCAGGTACTCCACTGATGTATCAAGATGATGGAGCTGGCTAATTTAGTTAGCAACAGTTGTCCCCTCCGCTGCCACAGATGGTCTGCAGTCGCCGCAGCTCAAGGCGGAGGTTTAAAAAACGAACACTTGAACCGAGGCATTAAAGAACACAGCCCTGTATGTGAGAGATACGGTTTTGTAGCAGCTGTGTGTATGTGTGTGTAAAATCGTGCACCGAGGCAATCGGAGATACAGACAAAGCCTGAGTACAAAGAAAGATTCAGATCAATGACTTCATCTTTACTGTCTTAACCTCGAATTGAAATATAAATTTTATTAGTATTCATTCTCACAATATAAGTGTGTTTCTAGTACATGTACAGTGCATAGACACTTGGAGAAAATAAGGTCTGTGACTGACAAAAGCTTACGATTCTTACGTTTTGTTCATCGTGATAATCTTCACAAATGAACACAACTTTTATTTTGAAGCCTAAATACAATCGGCAGAAGTCAAAAGCTAAACATGACTTCAATGTCACCATCACTAAGCTTCCACAACCCTTTCAGTTTTTGTTTAAAAACATTTTCTCCTGAAAGTTTGAGTAATAATAGTTTGCAAGAGCGCGATTATAAACACAACGAGGCTGTGAAAGCGGACCAGTGAGAGTTCACCTGTTCAGTTGATGACGTTTAATGTCCCCGACAACCTCTGCAGTCCCATTAAGGTATTTGTTAAAAAATATCTTGAGCTTGTGTTCACCAGACCTTTTTAATTTAACCAAAAACCCATTCAAGAAAACCATTGACTTCTGGACAACATGATCATTTTTAAATAATTGTTACCACTTTTTTTTCAAGATGCAATGCAACGTAAAATTGTTTGTTCAGATAACTCAATTTGGAAAGTTGGGACAACATTTGGACAATCTAAATAAATCAAAAAATCCAATTTTGTTATCAAGGTTTAGAATATTCTTGTTTAGTTAAACAAAAAAATAACTGACTCATCCTAATAAAATAATCTTTGTTTAAGCTACTTTTTTACATTTGTTAGAAGAATATTTTGCAAGTTAGTAATATTTTGCAACTTTAAATGTTTACACTTTGAGCTTTATATTAATTTCATAGGTTCCTTGTAATGCGTAGTACTTTTTTTCCAGGCAGATTTTGGACCTTTTTGCTTCCGTAATGTTGTATTTCAGACTGGAAAGAAAACGTCCCAAAAATTAAATATGAAAAAAAGCGATATCCGAAATCCCCTCTGTAAAAACATTTAGAGGCCCGTTCACACCAAGAACGATAACTATAATGATAACTATATTAACGTCCAAACCAGCGGAAAATATCGTTCTGCTTATTTTAATTGTGCGCTGCCGTTTTGTCATCTGCCACTTTAAATGCTCTAGCTCTTTAAAGCAGGATTGCTTCTGATTGGCTGTCAATGTTTTTATTGTTTATAAGCTGGAAACAATAGTTCAGAAAGTGATTTAAACATTTATATTTCTTTTTTTTTTCATATTTAGAACAGTTCTTAAAATGATATCTTTATTGTTATTGTTAGTTATCGTAGTGTCGTTGGTGCAAACGGGCCTTAAACCTATCAAATAATTTTGAACCCAGCCTCATCCAATGTTCACTGTTCTAGAAATGTATGCAAATTGGTGCATATTGAATTAGATAATGCCTCATTTCCAAATATAACATTACAGAAAAGTACAATGTGATTAATCAACTGGGTGGTGATATTTATATTAATGTGTAGTGTCTTTGCCTAATTCAACAATTTTTTTTATTTTTTATGACCTTTATGAATACTTAAGAGATCACTCTGTTAAATCAAATGATTTTATTTCTTTGCTGGGAAAGATATTAATTGTGTTTATTATTTTTTTAAGTGCTTTTTTGGCTGTTGATACAGCTTAGACTCTAAAATGACAATTTTATTTAAATGCTTTTATGATTTTATATGAATTCCTTCCATTTGAAGTTTTAATATCATCATATTTAAAATCATCGTCTCATCATATATTTAAAGGCCTCACTGTTTGTGTAATAAAATAATCTATAATGGTCCACTGAAGGGCAATAAAAATCACATTCTTGACTGCAAATGATACTCTGCGAGAATAATAACATGTTAATAAAATATGTTTTGGCACAGACTCATTTACATGATAGAATAACCTTCCAGAGAGGAAAAAAAAAAAACAAGCGGTGAAAAAACAGGAGGATAATATATGCGGCGTGTTTGTGGTCATGCACTTCAGTTGTTTATTACCGAGAGAATTGCATTAAATCACCCCACAAGAGGAGTGTGTCGGGGGGGGGGGGGGGGGGAGAACACAATGAAGCAGGCCTGTGGATATAATGAACTCCTGTGGGGATAAGCACACCTCACTATAAAGGCCTAACCACAAATTAAGTGCTTGTTGCCTTCATGTCTTTGTAGAACACAGGCGTAGATATAACCTGCATGACTATGCGCCACGTTTGAGCTGTTGTCTTGTTCTCTACTGATGGAAAGGCAAAGACAAGCGAGGAGCGGAGAGACGCTGCGGCCCTTTCCCATGGCGGCTGGTGGCACACTTGCTGTCTTTTGATTCCCATCCTTCTTCTGTGTTTATAGCATGCAGGGGAAGCGGTGTAAGGAGGTCTGGTGTGCTCGGTATCGGCTATTTTTTACATGTTTGATTTGAACTTTTTATAACCCAGAAGCATTTAGGAATGATCTGTATGACTATTCGAGTAAGGCCAGCCAGGCCAGGACTGTTTTATTTTCCCGGAGGTATATTTTATTTATATGGTGAGCCTCCATAGCTCAGGAGATTTCTCATTTGTGTTTCAGGGAAGTATCAACTTCATCTCTGAAGTCACTTTTAAAATTCCCTATTGGAAAAATAAAAAATAAATATAGAAACAAACTAAATCATTGTTTACACACAACAGGGACATACTGTCTATAATAATTTAATATATTTAGCAATTTATTATTATACTTATTTTTGTTCATTTTATAATGCTAAATATATAAAAAATTTAATATTACATAATGTTATGTAATATAAACAGTTTATTATATTATAGTATGCATTTATATTTTATAAATTTTATAGGTATAAATACCTTTATAAATTATATTATAAATCCTTAAAAAAAAGTGAACTTCAACAAGAACACATACTGTATATAATTTGATATACTTTGTATTAAGTATTATAAATATTATTACATTTATATTTGTTTATTACAATATGTTTATTAAAAACTATATTTGTTTATAGTTTTGCTTTATCTAACCATTATTATATTAAATGAATTATACTGACATCAGATCAGATTTGGTCTTGTAAAAACTGATGAGAAAAGTTCATATTGAAACCTCTTTGGTTAGTAAATCTACATGTAAAATAGTAAATCTTTAGCAAATCTGAGCACAGTTGAGAGAGTTTAGTTCTCTTCTGAAACTCTTGAGGATGCAGATGTACGTTTTCAAAAAGCACTAGGTCCTGGGTTCATTTGCTGGGAAATGCTTTAACTGGACACTCTGAAACTCTGAACTGTATCGAAGGGTTTTCTTTGCAGGAGAAATATCTGAAAAGCTGGAAACTCGCTCCAAAAATGTCCATTTGTGCTCCATTCGATCTCATTGGAGATCTTGGAGAAACAATTGAGAGATTACAGAGAATTCCTTAGTGATTTTACAGCGCTGTGCTATTTATCCAATACTAGAACAATGGAGGTAAGTCAGTTGAGGAACTCATCACAAAGAACTTTTCCCCCTTAAAACACCAGCTCTCTGTCAGCAGGCTTTAATCAATACAGGAAAACATGAACTTGAGGAGACACAAGGAACCTCTGACCACAGATGAAGATTAACCACCGCTGCCTCAGACACGTTGTGCCCGTCTTCATCTCCACAAGCTCCCGCCTACAACAGATCCATCTATCACCAGCGATCAGATGGTGTTTTTCTAACCAAGCAACACAGGGTGACATGTATTTTCCTCAATAGTCCTAGGTGAGCTTCTGTATCATAAATCATATCAGACAAAGCCCAGCTTGACCTCTAAATGGGGGAGATATTGTCGTATTCAGATTCTCAGTGGTGACGGTTGCTCATAACCTCAGGCGTTTTTGCTTGTCTTGGTTTGAGCTTTGAACAATGTTTGAGTAATCCCACAGGCCAGGCGGGAATAACAAACGATCCATGTCTTAGGCCCCATGGCACGTGCTCTCCAGTATACGGAAGCACTCTCCATGTCTTCCTGTATCGGGTAGAGAAATTGGTTTTACTTCAAGTTTTTACAGTATGGTTACACATATTCTTAAAAATATCTTCATACAAAGAAATTCATACAGGTTTGGAACAACTTGAGGGTGAGTAAATGATGGCAGATCTTTCATTTTTGGGTGAACTATCCCTGTAAGTGCAAAAGCACTAAAATCCAGCTATTTGAATTTAATATCAATTTAAGATACACTGTAAAATAAGGTATGACAACATATTGTTTTACATTGCTTAAAATAAGTTAAACAATTTACAACATTTTTTAAAGTTATACAAGATTCAACTCATTTTTTAAAGTCAGTTTTATGTAATTTAAGTTAAAATGACTTAAACATCCAAGTTGATTGAACTTAAAAATTTAAGGCAGCATTTTTTTTTTTTTTTACAATGTACAATACATCTTTACTTGTGCAATTAAGTGTCCAAAAACATAACATGCACATTTTCTTTGGCATTGTAGGCCTTGGGGAGAGGACAAATGGATCAAGCTTCAAGATGATGTCTGGTTGAAGTATACATTTCTAACACCCTCTGCGATACCCATGCCTGTTTGTCTGCAAACCGAGATCAGAGGAAGCGCAATCGATGTCCTCAAATTGCCTCCGGAACTTCAGTATCCAGGATTTGATTCAACGCTCCCAAAAGTGCATCTGCATACCGTTTAAACTTGTTTCCACCAGGCCTCTGCACATTTTTACGAATTCATGTACTCTCCAGGTACATTCAAGCGTCCCTCATTTCAGTCTTATGCTCCGCAGGCACCCGCTCGTTTCTTTTGTGTTAATTAGTCACTTGCCGTGCCTTAATAACCCGAGATCAGAGTCGACGGGGCAGTTTCTCTCTGTTCTGCAGCCTTTGATGATGGTTCGACGAGTGGGGCTGGAGCTCAGGAGTTTGCTCGTGTGATGAAGCGCCGCCCTGAGCGTGCTCTTTTTCCTATCAGCCCCTTTGGCACCGGGAGGACGCGAGCATGGCTGCCCTGCAATGCCCACATTGCTTCTTATTGGCTATGCAATTTTTTCCACCAGCAATCCTCATTTCCTAGATGAAAGGCACTTACTGTAATATTGCCTGAGTATTTCCTAGAACTGTGGAGACCGAGTTCCATTTTTGTGCAGAATTCAATCGTGTCTTTTCGCAATATGAGGTAATGGTGGATTAAGGAGTGTGGAAAGGGATTTCTGGAAGGGGGCAAACCGGTTTGTGTCATTGACTAGTTTAGAATCTTTTCAGAGTGTTGGTCCCAGTCAGAGGGTCTCGCTAAATTATTGATCAATGAGACGAGCGGTGAAAACACAGCTTAGCATTATGCCCCCCCCCCCCCCCCCCCCTCTTTCTCTCTCTCTCTTCAAAATACATCAAGCCCAATGTAAAAGCTTCACTGTGCAAAAAAGCCTTCAAGTTCAGTTCAATTATTCAGCATCCCTCCTCGATTATGAATTATTGAGGTAAAAGCATGTTCTCGTATATGGCTGTGCGTTGAGCTCAAGACACAAGCGACTCATTGGGAAGATAATGAAGAGATGCTGTCATTACAAACTGTGGTTTAAACTCTACAGAGGGAATGAATGAATGCATTGTAGAGTGAACGTGATATTAATATGGACCCCACCAATTCTCTTAATTCATGTTTCTGGTGTTATTGTGAACGATTTATCAGTGATTGTTATTTCACTAAAAATTGTAATCACTTGTTTTTTCTCTAATTACAACTTTGTGTTTCCCCTGATGTCATGTTGGCCACGTGGGCTATTGGATAACAGGTCAATGACATAAAAGGGTCGCTAAAGAAAAGGAAATCTACTTTAAAAAATGAGGCAAGTATATGTAAGGGATATTCCAAATTGTTTAATGCACAGCTAGCCGGATTATCCCGCTTATACCATGGTAATTTGCCGGTAAACATGATTTCACCATGTACAAGATTCCAATTAACCTCCAGTTAACCAATCAGATTTGAGGGACAAGTTTACAGTTTAAGTCAAGTTTAAAGTTACATTAATGGTTATATTGCACACCTTTCAGACAGACCATGTTATGATGCTAAATATTATCATTTTAAAATGTTCCCCACACTAAGAACAAATGGTTCTTTTCAGAACTGTTCACTGAAAGGTTCTTTAGGGAACCAAAAATGGTTCTTCTATTGCTTGACTGCGGAAACCCCCTTTATTTTGATAAGATAAAAAAAAAAAAACTATTTAGATATTGTTTTGGCAAACTAACTTTCCTATCTGACTTCATTTTAGTATGGAACAGCAACTTTTCACACTGCAATCAATTGCTGCCCTATTTTCTTGTTGAATACACGATTTTACTCTAAGACGCATCATATTTTGTAAGTAAAACGGTTTGAAAAGGGCAACTCACACAGACTTTAAGAATTGATGTACTGTAATGTGCCAGCAAATATACTTTGTCACTGCCAAAAACTCCTCGCGTCAAAAGAGTTTTCCAAAACGTGATTCACTTTACTCAACCAATTAGCCAAATTCAAGTTCCTCTACGGAAAAGATAACATCAAAATTCAAATTGTGCCCTGTTCTCTTGATACAACAGCGTTACAATGCTGTCACAAGGCTAAATCCCATCTGTTGATGCAAATAACTCATCGGCGTCTGTCGAACCATCCGCTCTGGTAAAGCGAGCTCGAGCGCCAGCTTCTGTCGAGAGGCCTCACTCCGCTTTATCTTGGCTTGGCGTGAGAGAAAAAGCAGATGATCCAATAAATTATCGATATCGCCCCTGTAAACCCAAGCCACTTTGGCTCCGTGGTACTTGGCGAGAAGCGGGCGGCCCCTAATCATTCATTCTCAGCAACTGCTCCCTGGCTCACGGCCTCTTTTGCTAGCCTCTATGGGCTCAAACTCTCCACAAGGTGTTTGACTAGACTGCTTAAATATTTTCATTGAAGAGTTTCTTTAAATGGGCAACGTGCACCCTCTCGTTTTCAGATTACAAGGGGATGAGAAGAATTATTTAAAGGGAGACTGCAGGGACAGGAAGCGAGCCAAGAGAGAGACAGGAAGAGAAATAATGAGAGAAAGCAAATCCGTTTGACTCGGTGCATTAGCTTCTCTCTTCCCTATCAGTCTGTTCTTAATGAACGTTCAGTTGTTTCCAGACCCAGTCAGAACCGGGGCTCCTCGTTATTTCCCGAATCACTCCAGCCGTGCCGTTCGAGGCAGGGGCTCGATCACTTCACGTCTTACGCCGGGATGAGCATTCGTCTGGCTGAGCGGGGCCTGGCCATTACACACAGGGGAACTGCACTAATGGAAGCGGGGCGCAGGGAAGAACTGTTGCCCTTTCCCTTACGGAGAAACTCACTCTCGCTTGAACCTTTTATTAGAACTCGATATATAGGCCCACAGAGCAAAGGCCATTTAAGCAGACTGTATCTGAGTAAAGGACGTTGTTTGTGAGCGCTTAACAGCTGCGTGAGGCACTGCAAGTGTCTTCAAAAGTCTCTGTCATGAAGTCACAAATAATATCTCAGGTTTTTCTTTTAGACTGTTTTTTATTTCTTTGCCATCAGAAAAAGACAGCTGGTTGAGGGGTTTGTTTTGTCAGAGCATTGGAAATATAATGCTAAATGCTAATGCTAAACAGAGGGATTTACAGCTGACCGATTTAGCTAGCCAAATTAGACAGATGCTAATACGGACAGATCCTCAAAATTCTCATAAAGCTAGGCAAGAAAGAAATATTGTTTAATTGTTCGCTTTTTTAACTACATTATTGTTTATTTTTCGATGCTAAGCAATATTGGAACCGTTGTGTCACCAATTGATTTCCAAAGTTAAATCGATATAGCTCTATACTATCCTAGTTTTTAAAGCACGTCACAGCTGCGTAAGGTACTGAAATGTCTTCAAGTATCTCTGAAAAGATACTCAGGAGCATTCTTATTGGTTACATGCAAGCAACGCCCTAACTCCTAATTTAATGCTACTTACAGAGCCATTTGCTGCTTAAAAAGCCAGAAAGGTCTGTTCACACCAAGGACGATAACTATAGTGATGAGATTTAATAACTATTCTAATTCTATGAGAAGTCCACACCGCACTATAACGACACAGTCAAAACAATATGGTTAGAATCACTTTCAGATTTTTTTCCCCCCAGCTGATGAACAATAAAAACATTGTCAGCCATTCAGAAACACGCTTTTAAAAAGCTTGAGCATTTCAAGCGGCTGGTGACATTTCTGCAACGCATGCTTATAATGAATGTTGGTATGGATGCATTTATAGTTAATATTAGTTATCGTTCTTGATGAGAACTTCCCTTAAAACTGCCATAGAGCTAATTTACTGATATCTACCAGGTGTTTAAGCATAACATTTTCAATTTAATTGCAAAAATACAGTCTCCTGAGCAATAAAAGTGCAACCTCTAAGCAATAAAAATGTCTTCTGGGCTTGTCCTTTTGGTTAAATTGACATACGGACCTCATGAGTGAGTCTTGACATTAAAAACTCCCTGAGGAGGACGTGCCAATTGGAATAAAGTGCATCTATTGACTTTATCAGAGAAAAATCAATATGGACCTTTTAAAATAGCAGTTTCATGTTCAGATATTTGATTTCCCATCATTTTTATGTTTAGCCCCAGCAGTTGGCTAAGAAAGCTGCTTTTGGTGATCCTCTGTAGCATAAACACCCTGTATTTTGAAATATTTAACTATTGCGTGCAATAATGGGCTTTTGATGCACAGCTGGAACTATTGATATGGACGTGTTGAGATGCAAACACAACGCTGTGCCTCTCAGTTTTTTGGGGGGGATCGGGGTGTAGGAGAGCATGCATGCAGAAGCCCCTGCAAGCCCCTCAGTTCTTCTTACAGTGTGCTGTTTAAAAGGGCTGCACTCTCTAGGGTGAGAAAGAGGCAGAAAGAAAGAGAGAGACTTTCATTAGGCAGTCAGGCCTGTAACCCAGCTGGATGTGACTGCCAGTTGGCTGGGCAGTATTTGCAGTCTGTTTGTATGTTTACGCATGGATTCAAGTATACACATAAAACACACCCATGCATGCTCACTAACAACACCCTTCATTATTAACAGGATTCCTGGACACTGCGGCACAGATTATTTTCATGATGGGCCCATATTATGTTTCCTTAAGAATACGGCTTATGTACATTCTAAATATACCAATCTTTATGACTTCACAACCAAACCTAAAATGTTTCCCCAGATGCATCAGTCTATTAACTAAAAAAAAAAAAAAAAAAAAACGCCGTAATAATTAAAGTTGTCATGAAACAGTAGTTGAAAAGTTGTGTCCAAGTAAAATGGCATCTCTAACAAGAAAAAATGTTGGACGGGACTTTTGTCCATCAGGAATTGATTGGATGGTTGTGGTTTATTGATCGATTTCATGTGAGTGACAGGTTGTCCCGCCCTCGTGCCTGTAAACACTTCATAAGAGAAGAGAAGAGAATCATTTTCAAACAATGATGTGCACGGATAAATAACATAATAAATAGGCCTACTGTAATATTCCATAAAAATAGAAAATGTCAGTTTAGATTTCATGGTGACTTTAAGGATTACCCAATATTAAACCAACAAGTCAATAATTATTTCATCATTTTATGGTTGATAACTGATAATTTGCTGATAAAATTCGTAACTATTGCTTGTAAATAAAATATAAATGTTTTAAATGCATTTGTGCAAAGTGAAATTAGGCACCACAACTTTGTAATTTACACTTTAAAAATACTCTTTACGTATGTAATATAGAGGCCAGTAGCTGACGACAAGTCTTAATGAGCGAGTCACTGAATTAATTTAAATGATTCGTTCAAAAACGTTGATTCATTCACTACGATGAAGCACTACAACGGTCGCGATGGTTAAAGGTATTGTAGGTAGAATTTTTATAAAAAACTTTTTTCCAAATTTGTTAAAAACTTTCTGTATATATCAATGCATAATTAAAATGTAAGTACTCTGAAAAAAAAAAGTATAAAAATCGAGTGTCTGTAGACCTCTCACAACTGTTTTAAAGACAGCTCATTATTTCCATGATGAAAGCATTGTTGACTCTGATGAGGACTACACTCCAGAGACAAGTACCGCATCGTCAGCTCGAGGACAGATCCGGGGTCGAGGGTGAAGCAGAGGAGGTCGTGCAAGAGGCCGTGCAACTAGGGTCCGAGGAAGTAGAGGTTTGCCTTCGCGAACTGCATATGTGAATTTCGATTGGTCTTTCTCTGCCATTGTTTTGCTATTGCTAGGTTCCGTGCCTCTTGAATTACTCAAATCAAACGGGTACGCGCAAGTGGGCAGGTCATGTGTGGCAAAAGGGTGGTTGCCATGGTTGCGAGAGAGTGACAGTCGCCTAAGCCAATCCTTTGTTTCGTCCCGAATGGAAATAATGAGCTGTGTTTAGTGCAGATTAAACGTTCTAGAGTCACTCGATTTTTATACTCTTTTTATCAGAGTACTTACATTTTAATTATGCATTGATATATATAGATAGTTTAAACAAATTTGGAAAAAAGATCTTTATAAAAATTCTACCTACAATACCTTTAATTCTGCAGTGACTTTGTCTGGAACTAACTCCGTAGGCGGGGAGAAAACGAAATGTAAGTTGTATAAAACATGATCACTTTTGCAGTCAAGACATGGTCGAATTATGAGCTGCAGCAACTGCCTTTGTATCTCACAAACTTGAGCACATCACAAACATTCCCTCAGGCAGGGCGAATTACTGAGACGTTTTATTTACGATATTAAAACTTGGTCATTTTTTGCTTTAACGATATCGTTTAGTGCAATATATGGCTAAAATACACTCAAAACAGAGTTGGCTTTGTTCAAAGAAGAAAAAAATCTTTAGAAAGATATTTATCACAGCTCTATGGTCTTGATTTCGAATAGGAACTCTTACTTGTCTACAGTACCAGTTCATCCTCTTTTCTTTCTTTCTTTTTTTCTATTTTAAATCTGTGTCACTATTTAATAACTGTAGATAAAAATTTTGTGTTTCATGTGTATATAACATAATTCGTGAAAATTATGCTTCATAACTGAGAAATGTTTTTCAGATGGATGTTCCTTTATGCATATATTTGATATATAACTTGCTTTAGGCACAATGTTCCAGATATTACCCAGCTTCCCATTTAGCTGTATTTTAAAGGAACTCAATATGTGGGTTTCAAATGATTTCAAAACATATCTTCATATTCCTTCTAATGTTAACTGTTTGTGTGCTTTAGTGAATGCAGTTGCCATAAATAAACATGTTTGTATAGTGAAAACCAAATTTTTTACCAAAAAATATAATAATAGAGTTTTTTCAAATTAATTAAACAATAGAAATATAATAATATTAATGAATAAAAAATACATAAATGTATGTTTTTTCAAAACTAATATTTCATAATATTTCAAGCTTGAGAACATATCCTTAATAAATGTAAATGATTTCCACAAGAACTTTTTCATTCGCCCTTCTAATGAGCGGCCCACTCTTACTGTTCACAAGTGATAACCAGTGTTTGAAACCCATTTTCAAAGGATTTTTTTAAGGGCCACTGGTCATGCACTTGTTTGTGTCCTGATAAGCCACTTCTAGCCTTTCCACCATTTCTGCTAATTAGAAACTCTGTTAGGGTTTCATCCACACTGGTTTTCCATCATTTGGAGGCTCAATTCAGAAATACCTCCTCAGTAGTGAAAAACAGCAGGCTGTGCTTAAATAAAATGCTCTCTTTGAATAGCTACCGTGTTTATGTTGCAGTTTTAATTACTATGTTCAAATGTTGGCATATGACTCTATGACAGTGCCATGGAGTGTTGTATTAAAAAAGCGAAAACAAAGGCAGATGCAATAGTGGCCCAGGTTACACAAGCTCAATAACTTATCATGAGCGCTCCTTTGGGTTCATGTCAAAGGATTCAACCCCCGCAATTCCTGTTGTCAGGAGAACAATGGGCATTTCACAACTTTACCAGGTTGGCGTTGAAAAAATGTTACCAGAATAGGATAAAACAAAGAAAGCAGGCCAAAGCTGAACGAGGGCAACATCTACCCCTCCCAGAGGGAGCAGCAATGCTCCCCTACCCCTCCCCTTTAAAACTTTGGTGTACTACAAAGGCACAAAAAACAAGGCCCGCTCGAACATCCAGTGTGTCCAACACTGCAGAAAGATGCCTTCAGAAATAAGACCGCAGAAAAGATAAGATTAAAATTAAGATCAACTAGCTTAACATTAGTTATTTGTAAGAAATCTTTACTACTTTCCCTATATGCTAATAATCTGTAAATGACTAATGCGACTAAAAATGACCTTCGTTTGGACATTAAAGGCCCACTGAAGTACCTTGAAACGCACAGCATTGTTCAATGTGTTGACTTAATTTCCACTGAAATATGAAGACAGGGCGGGGCATCGAGCAGCTCCTCCCCTTTTAAAAGTAAAAATAGCCAATAGCATTTCGTTTATATCCCAGCTCTGCCAGAGCCGTTGAGCTCGGTAAAACCGCAGTTTCCTCCTAATCTCCTCCATATCGCTTTAAAATATTGCATTCTGTTCAGAATTAAAATGGGTCCGATACATTTTGTGATCTGTGCTGACTCGCGCATTTGATCCGCTCTGTGTTTCCGTGTCTTCCGTGGACCGGAGCGGACTGTGTGTGCGCTGTGGCGTTTCGAGTGACACTAATGTGAAATCAGGCCTCATTCGCCTCAATGGAAAACATATGTACGCTGTCTGAATCGTTCCCTATCCCCTATAGTGCACTATGAGTGACCGATTTCAGCCGTAGCTTCAGCATCTATTTGTAGTGTAGGCGGCGGGATGCTTCAGATTCTAGAGAGCATTTGATTGGACAGAAAATCTAATGAGAAGCTGAAGTGCAAAGTGATGTCATCACAGGGCTCCAGAGCAAAAATGCTTAAAAGAGCTGTATGTAAGAAATTTATTTCAATTAATCATAAAATGGCCCTGATATGTCACTAGACATTAAGAAATCATGTTAATTTCAAATACTTATATCACTGACGACAGTAGTCCGGCCAGGATATTGTCATTTAAAAAGTGAAGTTGCAGCCCTCAACTGATGTTGATGTTGTCATGTTGTGTTTTGGTCTGATCCTCCACCTTCCACCGATCTACCAATCACGGAGTCTGTAGTGTTGCGGCATTCGGGTTGCCAGCTCAGCTCTAGTTCCCACAGATGCAGACACAAACGTGTCGGAATCGGATCCTGCAGCCTATCTGGCAATCTCGAGTCAGTAATTTGAAAGTGATTGCAGTACCAGTTTTAGCCACAATCTTACATACGGCTCCTTTAAAGTGCTTCACTGAGCTGCCAAACTAAAACATTTTAAGCAAAATAAAACATTTCAAAATAGAAATTGAAAGTGCTACTGTTTAAAAGTGCTTTCCTGAACTGATGGCTGAAGAAGCTCCATGCCTGGGCTGTTGTCGGAGCATTGACCGGGGAGAGTGTTGGGGGGAACTCTCTTTGTGTCTATTTCTTTTCATTGTTCGTCGTCTGTTTATTTGCGTTTATTTTGCTGATGCTGATTGCCGTGGCCTCATTTACACTGTAGGTCTTGATGCCCAATTCTGATTTGTTGCCTTTATCCGATTTTTTTGACCGTCCGTTTACACGTTGTTTAAATTGTGACTCATGTCCGATTCATGTGTTTACACTTGACAGATCTGAAACATTGTGCATGTTTAAAGGGGGTTCTTGCACAGATGGACGAACGCGCAGCGAGAGAGATCTCAGGACTTGTGGGAACATACAACACGATCTGATGAAAGTGCGTATCTACCGTATAGCACAAATTTTATTTTATATTTATAAAATAGTTATTGCATGCATATGTAAACGTGCGTATTGCCACGCCATAAAGTGCGTATCATACGCACGCAATATTTTTGGCGTAAATGGCACGATAAATAAAATTTGTGCTATAGACGCACTTTCATGAGATTGTGGAGGGCTTTGACGTGGAGCAGTGGGTCCGAAATTTTAGGATGAGCAAGCCAACCTTTGATATGTTGTGTCAACGTTTGTCCACATTCCTCTCCTACGACGACACGTTTCGTCGGGTCATACGTCCCTTTGCAGATGCGCTTTGGGGTTGCTCTCATCATTAAACCGCGGAGACGTAGCCTAATGCCTCAGGAAATCCAATCTGCCTGTTTACATGACAGTCACATTGGCACATATCTGATTTATATCTGATTTATTTCCACATATGAACGAGGCCTGAAACCGAGTTCGAAATATCCAAATTCGTGCATTTTTTTCTGTTTACACGGCCATAGAACACATCCGATCTGTGTCACATATGAGCAAAACATCTGAATTGGGTCACATTTCACTGACAGTGTAAACGGGTGCTCAGGTTGCAATTTCAACACACAGCACAGAGCAGTGTAGGCCTACAGGAATATCTGGACCATAGCCAATCAGAGGCAAAGACCCGCCCCATCTCTGTCTCTGATTGGTTTAGACCACGATATGATCCAACCATGAGTGTGAGTTGCGACAAAGGAGAACAAGCGCTTCGTTTGTGGAGAGGCAGAGGATGCGACGACGTTAGGTGCACCGGTGCGACCTAGGAAAAATGTTCGTCGCACCCTTACAAATTTTGGTCACACTCTAGAGCCCTGCACAAAAATTGTTTATCTATATTGGCGGAAGTGAGAGACTAAGTTTTAAACGCTTATATCCTCTAAATGTGAATTGTGTCATTGTTTTGGAGCACACTAGCTTATAGATAACAGTGAGGCTCACATATTCATTCTAAAAGCCAAAAAAGTTCAATTTTGATTTCATGGGGACTTTAATTTAGAGGGTCTGACCCCACAAATGGCACCTTTCGTAGTCGTACCATGACTGTGAGGGATAGATGTACTGTACACTGCCTTTCAAATGTTTTTGGAGAGAAAATAGAACTTTTAATCAGCAAGGACTGACAGGTTAAATTGATCAAAAGTGACAGTAAAGACATTTATAATGTTACACAAAATTTGTATTTCAAATAAATGCTGTTCTTTTCAACGTTCTGTTCATCAAAGAATCCTGAAAAAAGGTACCACTGTATCGGAAATAATATGTTGTAGTAGCACAAAGGTTTTCAACATTGACAATAATAATAATAAACGTTTCTCGAGTATCAAATCAGCATATTAGAATGATTTCTGAAGAATCATGTGACACTGAAGACTAGAGTAATAAAGCTGAAAATTCCTCCTAAAAACATTTTTGTGTCCTTAAGATGTATTTTTAAAATGTCGTCAGCTAAAGTACTGCATGTTTTCAGTCAAATTAAATGTTGCATTTAAATAGTCATTATATGTGCATTTTTTTACTTGCAAATTACATTTGAGTGGGATATTTGACTAGTAACTATGCCAAAAATGAGTTATTCCATAGTTACTACTCAAATACTGTGTGATATGATATTTCAGCATGACTTATTTCAAATTTCATGACATTATTACAAGACAAGGGAAACACTAAGATAGACAGTTGATGTTTTCTGTCGTGTTGCACTATGGGAACGTTGCTCAGCTTGTCATGTGCTGCTTTTTGACTTGTCATCAGGTGCTCATCTCCGGTGGCCGTGAGCCATCAGCGTGCCACATCAGGCATGGAGAGGCAATCACGACGGAGCGCCCATATTATTATTTATTTATAATCCCAGCAAGCGTCCTGACTGACAGAGTTCCAGAGGTACAGCACCGGGCAGGAGTGTTTATCTCTCTGGACCGATGCCACAGAAACGGTGACGGTGCTCCCCTGTGGTGTGTGTGTATTGGTGATAAATAGAAGAAGGGAGTCAGTCAGTCTTTGTCGTGGCGAGGCAGCCGGTTGCAACACTGAGCACACGGGACGAGGATTGTTGTCCCGAACTACACTTTGCCTGAGTAAAAATCATGAACGCTGATACCTGGGCGGCGAGGAACTCTGGGACGATTATTTAACAGAGACGAGAGAGGCGGCCGGTCATTGCCCTGTCAGACAGATGTGTTATTCAGAGGCTGTTGGTTTATCGCTTGGCGAGCGCACTCAGTCGTGCACGGAGCCACAGACCTTGAAGTGATGGGCAATCACATGGCCTCAGGCGAAGAAAAGTGAGAGAGAGATATTTGAGACTATGTGAATGCAATAGTCGTGTTTGCTCACATGCCACAATTCAGCTTCTTTTTTTTAGCCAGTTAGGGTACGTTTACACAACAACGATGTACCGAAAACGGAAAAGTTTTTCCTACAGATGACAACGTTGTCAAAACAATCCACCTTCACACGGATCTGCAAAAAAACGACTGAAAACACTGTGTTATGCATGCCAGGCCAGTAGGTGGCGATGTCACTGTGTAAAGAAAAACTAGACGCCACTAGACTGAACACGTAACACGCATGCGTATGACGGCAGTTTTCACAAATTCGCATTTTTGTAGCTTACAAAGGGATAATATCCAACGCATTCTCATCCTATGGCGTCATATCTGACACTTTTGACATTTCGTCTAAATCCAACGCGTATGGTGCCCTTTAGCGTCACTATAACACGCACAGAAATGGGTAGGTTTAGGTCTGGTGTAGGGTTAGGGTTAGACCGCTAGGAGGCGCCTTCTGACCCATAAATATCTGCGTCTCATATTGACGCTAAAGGGTGCCTTGCGCGTTGAATGTAAACGAAATGTCACGAGTGTCAGTATATGACGCCTTGGGATGAGAACGGGCTGTAATATCGTATCGTTTTCAAAAATCGTTTTCAGAAGTTTGCGTTTTCAGGCCTCCGAAGCGCTGATTGTCGTGTAAATGAACGTCCAAAACGCTTAAAAAGGTATCTGCTTTTAGTTGAATTATAATTCAGGGGGTATATATATATATATATATATATATACTGTATATATATATATATATATAGAGGTAATTTAATAGTAGGGCATGTTGTCACAATGTCTTTTAAAGGCAATTATAAACAATTATAAAATTCACGAAATAGCAAAAATTTATATTGATTCAAATTCGACTCTTGAATGTCATTGTGTTTTTTTTCGTTACCCAAAATCACAAAATATGACAATACTGTGTATGTGTATGGCTTTTTGACTTAAAACCTTATAGTTACTCACATACAGTATAGCCATTGTGACAGCTATCCCCCGTCTTACCTACAGTGTTATTACAAAGATTTAGCATATATTAATACACTTTTTTTGAACACTCTGGCAGAGTAGAGAGAGAAAGGGGCTAAACAAGCGTAATTGTTTTACAGCTGCTCTGCAGTTTCCATCACGCCTCAATTTGAGCTGATTCTGTCAGACATTAATGTTTCAGAACAGCGAGCAAGTCATTCACCAGTCAGCAAAACACTTCTCTTTATTTTGCTCTCTGTCGTCATGTTTCTTCCCAAACTTTCAGCTGGGGGAAAGACAGTTCTAATCAGGTTGCCTGGGAACAAAAAGTGTTTAATGTCCTAATGGAACGACAGAGTTCCACTTTTAAAAAGCCACACATTACTTGTAAAGTGACTTCTCCGTGTCGTTACCTGAGTGCCGGCGGTTTATTTTTACCTCCCTTCTCCCCTCCTCATTCTTTAGCCGCTTCGGGAGATGGCGTTAGTTTGGCTTCATCTCTGACAAAAGATAAATGAGCTCAGGGTCTGTGGTGATCCACTATGGCTGCCAGGGGGTTCCAAAATAGCAAACTATTTTTCATAACGGGCCAAGTGATATGGAGTAGGATGCAGCAGGCGGGCTAACATTTACCATCTCCGCGTATATACAGAGATTCGATTCTTTTCCTTTTCGTTAAAGTTAACTTGAGAAGTTAAGGTTGTCTGACGCGACTGAAGGGTGTTGAGACTGAACGGGATTGTTTCTCTTGCATGATGGGCTCAGATTATCTCTTCGTTATTAAGTATGCAAGGTTGCTGTTGTGAATAAAGAACATTGTAAGAAATTACAGTATTCTACTCGCTGCTGTACTTTCACAGTTTTACAGTGGTAGATATACAATTTATTATTTATGTGTCTACATTACAATATGTGGTGTATATTTACACATTAATTGTAATAGTGTGTCCAAATGCTGATGCTGTTGTTTTAATTCCCAGCATGCATGCAGCATGAACAAACTATGCAGTTTTCACTATTAATAATTCATTAATTTTTTATCTAAAATATTTTAAGTATTGATATCTGTGTTTATCCAGTTAACATTAACTACAGTGTTATTATAAGCGGCTTATAAAATGTATTATAATTATTTTATTTTTATATTAATATTAATGGTAACACTTTAAAATAAGGTTCATTAGTTAACATGAACTAAGAATGAGCAATACTTGGTTAATATTCATTTCAACATTTACTAAAACATTAGTAAAATCAAAGGTTGTATTTGTTAACATTAGTTAATGCATGATATAACATGAACAATAACAAAGATTAAAAAATACTGTAACAAATGAATTGCTCATTGTTAGTTCCTTTTAGTTAATACATTAACTAATATGAACTAATGAACCTTATTGTAAAGTGTTATATATTAACATATTAATTTTAGAAACAGTAATAATACTTGTCATAATACATTACAGTTATAATTAATGTTATTTTTTTCTTCTTCGAATGTTTCATCTAGAATTCCTTAGGAGATTAAGATAGAAAGAAACTAATGAGACAATTATTGACATAATACCTATTATTATTAATGGCATTACTCAGATAATTTGGTCATAGATCATTTGAGTACAAATGATGTTGAAATCCCTTCTGAAACTCTAGGACATGCGAGATTACTGGGTTTTTCTTGCTCGTGAGAAAAATCAAGAGACATCAACGACATTCTCCATTTAAGCTCATTGCTGTTTAAGAGAAAGAACTAATTCTCATTTTGTGAAATGCAACAATTTACACTATTATCCCACAATGCAGTGCAATATGCTCTTTTTTGTCATAACAGTATTTTTTGTTATGACAGAAAAAGGCCTAACCTGCATTGATTTTAAAGTAAAATCAGATTGAGTATTTTATTATAATAAAGTACTGTAAAATTTACAATAGCAAAGGTAGTTTCTGTGCAAATCAAACCCCAGTGCCGCCCGGCACTTTCCCTGCCGCGTGATGTAATTAATGTGGTGTTGTAGAACAGCTCAAATCCTTTGATAACCTCTGTTCTGCATCTCAGATCCGGCCATTAATCATCCTCACAAACATGAGCGAGAGAAGAGGGCAGAGTAAAAAAAAAAAAAAAAATGTAAAAGGAATAAAAGAGGAAATAGATGAATAACGATATTTCTTTCCCTCCTCGGGAAACTGTCCTGTGTCAACAGGAGCCACGGCAGGAATTTTAAAAGAAAGTTTCCATTTAAATGAGCGCTGGCGAGCCGCAGAGACACTTTGAAGAGCCGTGAGCGAGGCACAAACAAGAGCCTGCGTTTCGGAGCTGCCGTTGACACCTGATGAGTGATCAAACGCTGGCTTCCTTCTGCCTAAGATCCTACGTTGTAGTCTGATAATTCAGAAGACCATGTTACTAGAACGTCCCTACAATCAACATGTTCAAAAACCCTCCCATCACAACCTTGTGCGCCCTCAAAAGGATACTCTTGGGGCTCTGGGTTTTTTGTTTTCTTTTGGGGAACAATACGCGCGGCGTTTGTAATGGATGATTGGCTGTAGTTATTTCGATCTGGCTCTAAATGGCTGGAAACACAATAGAGGACTTGCCTGCTAGGCAACAGGTGGGACAGTGAGGGCCTTCAAGTTATTGAACGAACACATCTTTACAATTGTGTCAAATCAACAACTGCACGTCTTTTCATGACTGCATAAAGGCACGGTTCAGATTGAAACAGCAGAATGGATAGATTATATCAAGGCCTCCAACATACAGTATTCCAACGCATCCTCATCCCAAGGCGTCATATTCTGACACTTTGCCAAAGCGTCTAAATCCAACGCATATGGAACCCTTTAGCGTCAATATAACACGCAAAGATATGGGTAGGTTTAGGTATGGTGTAGGGTTAGGGTTAGACCGCTAGGAGGCGCCTTCTGCCCCGTATATATTGGCGTCTCATATTGACGCTAAAGGGTGCCATGTGCGTTCAATATAGACGCTTTGGCAAAAGCGTCAGTATATTACGCCTTGGGATGAGAATGCTGTAGGACTTCAGAGGTGCAGAGGACACATTCAGTGGAGTGTATTTATGGGCAAAAGAAATGCTTTCACTGTCAACATACCCAAATAATTCGATAATTTGCTGAAAGCTGCCTACAGTGGCGTGCACAGTTTAATATGTGTTCTGTGGTAGAAAATCTACGGAAGAGGTGTAAAGTCAATGGACCTCGTTCATAAAATCTTCGTAGTAAATTTCGAGCAATTTGCACATTACATGAACCTATCCTCTGTACAAATATACATACACCTCAGATTTAAAGGGATAGTTCACCCAAAAATTTTAATTCTGCAATCATTGACTCACCCTCAAGTTGTTCCAAACCTGTATGAGTTTCTTTCTGTTGAACACAAAAGAAGATGATTGAAAAATATTGGTAACCAAGCAGTTGATGAACCCTATTGACTTCCATAGTATTTTTTCCCCAATACTATGGAAGTCATCGGTCTCCATAAACTGTTTGGTTACCCATATTCTTCAAAATATCTTCTTTTGTGTTCAGCAGAAGAAAGAAATTCATATTCAAATTCAAATTCTGTCTCAGATCAACAGAAGCAGTACATTTGAATGAATGAGGCATTTATATTGGCAATTATATTCATATGTACTACTGTACACCCAAAAGCGCTGTGTACCAATTTGGATCAATAAATCTGTGGTAATCTGTCGTGTAGCGACATCCTGGTATTATTTTACTATAAGACAGAAAAGAAGAACAAATTTTCAGTCTGTTGTTGATTTAATTGTAGCCCGTGCCGCTGTGGGCTCATTGATTTAACGGCTGGAGCTGGTCTGAGATCTGCTGAAGTGCAGCGGTGAATGACAGCACTCCAGTGGTGCGGGGAAGCTGAGGTGAAGCCTGCCAGACCGGGCACACCTGGGCCTGCTGGCAGATGGTAAGGGCTCAGAGAGGTTACGGGAAACCGTGCCCAGCCATATGTCTTTCAACAGTACAGAAACTTCTGTAAGCCGCGAGAGCTCCATCACGGCTGCGACCCGAACGAGTGCA
This sequence comes from Semotilus atromaculatus, assembly GCA_031834385.1. NCBI lineage: Eukaryota > Metazoa > Chordata > Actinopteri > Cypriniformes > Leuciscidae > Semotilus > Semotilus atromaculatus. The sequence goes on from JAULUF010000027.1 coordinate 8,339,331, forward strand.
GGCCGAGCGTGTTCCAGCATGATCCCAGACCAGGTGTTGGGGAAATTGTTTCATCGCGCCTTCCTGATTGGAGAGCGGCTGGAGAACAAGAGGAGGGCCGCATGGATGAGTCATTGACCTTTAGCTGAGAACAGGAGAGTCATGAGGAGCCTGATGGTAAATTTTCGCTTTTGTTTTGTGATTATTTTTCCATTGCTAGCGTTGAGCAGACAACATTTTGCTATAATGATCAGATGCATTTGATATCTCCACATGATATGTAATACATGATGTTTCATTTTTTTTTTTTTTTTTAACCCACAGATGATCCTTTTTAAAGTTTCAGGGAGTTTAAAGGACCCCAAAAATTCTATCATCATTTATTCACCATTGTTCTGTTCTAAGATGTTTTGAAGAATGTCCCAGCTGCTTATTTCCACGTAATGAAGATGAATGGGGACGAATGTTGTCAAGCTTCAAAGAGGACAAAAAGCAGCATAAAAGTGGTTTATTATTATATTCCAAGGCTTCTGAAGCCATATGATAGCTTTGTGTGAGTAACAGACAAAAATGTATCTTGTTTTTCATTAAACATCTTCCTTTTCACCGTTCTGAGATCAAACATCTGTCTTTTCAGAACACAACCCTGCTGCATGACTTAAGAGGGTGTTTTTGAGTCCAAATGGTGTTGAAGGCATGGCCTCAGTCATGCTGTCCCAAGAGTTTTCTTGCTTCAGTATGTGCATATGTTGGGAAATCCAACAAATGCAACCTTGGAATCAAGAATATTGGCTTCTAGTCATAATAGAAGACCACCATATTTGCACTCCCCATGGATCCTGGTGAGATTGACAGTCTTCCATTTTTTTTATTCAGTGATCTCACGTTGTCGATAATGACTTGTGATATGGAAGTTCTTTATCTTTTTTTATTTCAGTTTCATTGGACATTTTGTCTTCAGTTTTTTTTTAAACAAAGGATGAAGGTCCAACAGCTGTTGCTTTGTGTGGAAGAATCAGTCTTGTAGTCTGAGGTTAAAACAATTGTAGAAATGGCCAAAAGAAGGGAAAATATTTCCTGTCATTTGCTAATGCAAAAATATGCTTAATTTGCCACTTAAAGTGACATTAAAAAAAGACATTTTAAACGGTAGCTTATGTTTGCCCATTCAAACTGCATTTTTCAGAAATCCAGAAGGAATACAAAGACACTTTATGGCCATATATTTTGAACTCTGGGCTATTTTTAGCCCCAGGATTTAGGCTTAAGTGATCTCTGAGCTTCTTAGACTTTCATTCTTGACTAATTTTTCATGGTAGATTTCTGTACTATGGTAATACTGAGTCTAGAAGCTTAACCATATGCCAAGCATGTATGTTTTCACCAAGCCTATATTTTTTGTGAGTGAAAGAAACACAGCCAAAATGTCTGTGATAAGATTGAAAAGAAATACATTTATAGTGCAGATATTTATCAACCAGCATAAACTAGATTTGAATGACTATAAATATTGAATGAATATAAAACCCCATCATATATATGACGTTTGACCGTTCATCACTCTAATCACCAAAGACTCTATAGCTCTTCTTCTCAAACACAATGCCAGTCTGTGCTAATGGCAGTGCCAGCCGTGTCTGTGAGGGCCTCAGAAATGATTGATAGATAGAATTATATCAAGGTGACTTCTCTTCCTCTCCATCAGGTTGTTTGGCTTGATCGATAATAAGAAACATGTTTAATAGGCAGCGCTGAACAGTAAAAGCCCATTTATCAGCGCAGTTAGCACTGTCCCCGAGATGACACCAGATCGTAAACCTATGGGTCATACAGTTACTGAAAATGATATTTAATATATTAGTATATTGTATAATATACTAAAACAATTACTGAGATTCTCAAGGAGATTCTACTTTGCTACAATTAGCATGTTTTGGCATCATCATTTCTCCTTTCTGTCTATGAATAAAAATTATGATTTGAGAGACTCATTAGCATTCGAATCTAATATGATAATGGATGAAATGAAAACAAAAACTAAACAAAAGAAAAACACAAAAACAAAAAGCTACTTCAATTTGGTGACTGATTTAACTAATGAGCCAAATAAATTAGAATTTAAATACAAAAGCTGCTTCCTCAGAGAGCTTTTTAAATTTTATTGTGGTTTTGTTTTATTGGTTTGCTTTTTGTTTCTTTTTTATTTTGCTTTGTCTTTTTATCCATATTGCTTTGTGTCCAAGCTTTGTTTTAGTTTAGTGTTTTGTTGCTTTCTGTTTTGTTTTGCTTTGTTGTGTTCAGTTCAGTTTGAGGTTTTTTTAACTTTGCTTTCTGGTTTATGTTTTGCTTTGTGTTCAGTTTTTGTTTTGTTTAGTGTTCTGTTGCTTTGCTTTCTGTTTTGTTTTGCTTTGCTTTGTTGTGTTGTGTTCAGTTTCTGTTTTGTTTTGCTTTGTTGAGTTCAGTTCAGTTTGAGTTTTTTTTGCTTTGCTTTCTGTTTTATGTTTTGTTTTGCTTTGTTGTGTTCCGGTTTTGTTTTGTTTAGTGTTTTGTTGCTTTGCTTTTTGTTTTGCTTTGCTTTGTTGTGTTGTGTTCAGTTTTTGTTTTGTTGTGCTTTGCTGTGTTCAGTTTCTGTTTTATGTAGTGTTATGTTGCTTTGCTTTTTTTCATATTATTTTACTGTAGTATGTTTCGGAACTATCATGTTTAGTTTTCCACAAAAACAAAATTGCGGTCCTCTGACGGACAACCCACCACAGCTGGCGTTAAGTAAAGGTGAACGGAGAGGAAGGATTTACTATTTGGCTTTCATTGCAACCCATCATGGCTCATCGCCTCAAGGCAGAGGTGTCGACTGCAGACTGCAGGAAAAGCCCTTTAAATGAGCGAAGGGTTGAGTCGTTCATGCCTGTTACACGAATGAAAGACTTCCTCCAGAGAGCAACACACACAGAACACACCCACACACACACACACACACACAGCCTGGCCTCAGAGGGAACCTGACCACTCTGATGAAATAATCACTTCAAGAAAGATTTCCTATGGCTGGGGCAGACCGAGAGAGACCAGCGGGTCATTTTATTAGAAGGGAAAACACACACACACAGACTTATGCTCTTTCAAGCAGTCTGACAGGCAGAGGAGCTTTGCATAATTCTGGCAAAGATGTCTGACGTCCCCCGGTGTGATGTCGAGTTTGCTTGAGACTCCCGGGTGATATTATCAGAGGATCACCTCAGCTGCAGTTCAGGCCCCTTTTATCAGTCTTGTTCTCTGACCATTTGGCCAAATGCCCCCTCACGCATCCTAACACACACACAGCAGACGTTGCCTAAGGGCTACAGCAAATCCCAGCATCCACAAAGACTGCCCCATGCGCAGAGCCATAAAAGACAGATCAAACATTACTGTTATTTTTCAGCTGTTTTCTCTCACTGTCTTTGTCTGTTTCAGAGTAGCTGATGTTAATATGACCTAGCCGAGAGGAAGTTCCACATGTCGTCCAGCAGAAATGCTGTGTTATTTAGCAGCCACACAATACAAAAACACAACAGGATATCATTTTTATTTTAAAAAAGTCCATTTTGACCACAAGCTCTATCAGATTTTGGCATTATAAATCAGTTCAGTACTGTGGTAATGCAGTAATGGGATTTATCAATACAATATACTACATTCAAAAGCAATTGCAATATAAAGTTCATTAACTGAGTAACATGACCACTGATTTTACTAGTCTGAAAGAAACTGGCCAGTTAAATAGCTTTTGGATGTTGTTGTTTGGTAAGAAAAGTCAAATTCACCATTAGTCTTACAGAATTCCTCAAGGAACGATCCATTTTGTTCTAGAGCTATAGTTTCGCTCTCTTAGTTCGAGTTGGAGCGAGTGCTCCTGTCAGAACACTCCATAAACCACGCTAGCTTTATGAGCCGCACATATGTGTCTCTACTCTGCTGAGTTCAGATATCAAACACGAGCAGACAGATGAAATCCCAGGACGAGGCAGCGAATAGCCAAAACCGTGGCACCTCACCTCCATGAGAAGATTATGCAAACCCTGGGGGAAGGTGATGGATTCTTCCCCTTACCCGGCATGAGAGGACCAGATGCCGGAGAAAGATTCCGGGCGTCACCAGAAGTAAAATATGAGCACTTGGTTCAGCAGCTCAGAAAAGTTTTTGGGGTTTTAGAGTTTCCGAAACTTCTTATATTCTTTAAGAGGACGACGGGGGCGGAAGAAAGACATCTCTGGTCCTTTGGTCTGGAGTTTCTTTACCTGGGTCGAAGCTATTGCATTGAGACGTCCACTCATAATAGTAGATTTCAGTTGTGTATCCATTGAAAAATAACCACTTATAAATTACATGCAATTTCAAGTCTAAATGGGACTAATGCTCACAACAAGGGAGTTTCAAGGGATTTTCAAGGTCAAAACAAGAACAGACATATGGCGGAGCGACATGCCTTTCATGAAAGGTTAGAGTTGCGTGAAGAAATATCCCTAATAGTGAGGAAAAAAACGCATGTCTTATCAAGGTTATACTTGTAAGATGCCAACTGGGAGCACTACCTCGCTGAACCGTAGCCTGAGATGTATATGACTTTTCAAAGATATTCTTTAAACACACGCAACTTCAGCCGCTCCCTTTTTGTTCCAGTTCAAAATGAGATTTCCCCAGCCATTATCCATTATCATTCCTGTGAGCCATTAGCTAATGCATAGTTTATTTAGAAAAAGGGGCATTAGGCAGGTATGGAAGGCGAGGGGGAGCGGGAAGACTGATCTGGTGGCGCTGGCGGAGGTAGCAGTGCGCTGCTCTGAGTTATGGACATCCAGCAGAGAGGAGTCTCTTCATTAGGGCGGTGATTAAAATTGATGGGAGCCCAAGGAGCCGGGACTGGGCTCGGCTCCCTCGAGCATAGCTCTCATTCTCTGCTCGTTTATTTGGGAGTTTGAGCTGATCAATAAACAGTGCCTGGAGCTCACCATGAGGTCTGGCCGGGGGGATAGAGATGGAGAGATGGAGGGAGGGAAGAGAAATGCGGAGGCAGGACTGAAGCGACATGTTTTGTTTCACGGATAAACACAGGGCTGAGTGAAAAGAGGCCTAAAATACAGGTGACTGGGGTGATCCAGTGGGCTGCGTTTCTCTAATTGGATCAAATAGACAGACAGAGAAGGATAGATTGACTGACTGACAAACAGACAGACAGACAGATAGACAGACAGACAGACAGACTGATTAATACACAGATCAGATAGACAGAGAGTCAGATAGATAGATTAATAGATAGATAGATAGATAGATAGATAGATAGATAGATAGATAGATAGATAGATATATAGATAGATAGATAGATAGATTAATAGATAGATAGATTAATACACAGATAGATTAATACACAGATAGATAGATTATAGATAGATAGATTAATACATAGATAGATAATAGATAGATAATAGATATAGATAGATTGATAGATTAATACACAGATAGATAGATATAGATTGATAGATTAATACACAGATAGATAGATAGATTAATACACAGATAGATAGATAGATGGATTAATACACAGATAGATAGATAGATAGATAGATAGATAGATAGATAGATAGATAGATAGATAGATGGATTAATACACAGATAGATAGATAGATAGATAGATAGATAGATAGATAGATAGATAGATAGATAGATAGATAGATAGATAGATGGATTAATACACAGATAGATAGATAGATAGATGGATAGATACATATATATATATATATATATATATATATATATATATATATTGATAGATTAATACACAGATGGATGGATGGATGATAGATAGATAGATAGATAGATATATGTAGATATATAGATATATATGGATAGATTGATAGATTAATACACAGATGGATGGATGATAGATAGATAGATAGATAGATAGATAGATAGATAGATAGATAGATAGATAGATAGATAGATTGATAGATAGATAGATGATGGATGGATAGATGATAGATAGATCCTATGGAAGGACAAAACACATTTTAGACCATACTTTCAATTTTCATTTTGGAACTGTAATATCATGAATGCAATGTTTTGTTTTCAGACACTTCAAACTCAATATGCTGAAAACACCCATTCTTATTATTGAAGGTGCAATAATCCAGGTCTTGCACAATTGATCTGAATTATTGCGTTAATTAAAATGTGTATTGTGAAAAAACTCCACATGGACCAAACACACTTATGTAATTACTTCAGGGAACATGAATTAATTTTGAAGAGCTGGACAGAGGCCAGACTGTGGAGCTGGGTTATTGAAGCTCTCCCCGAATCTATCCAGGCCTCTCGTACGGCTGTGCCCAGATTCACTAATTAGTGCAGGCAGGGATGGAGTTCACAAACACACTACTGACAGATCAACCCAGATGGAGCCGTTGATAAATCGCTGTACCATCTCCTCTTAACCAATCAATGGAGATATAGCGTTAAATAAATCTGTGTGTCCATAATATTCCAATAATATGAATGCATTTTTTTTTTTACAAAATGAAAGAAAAAAAATGTCTCCAACCTAGTGTTATTGATGATATGCCGTGTATTAAAAAATGCATATTATATTGAATAAATGCATAAGACATTGCGGAGACAGGGGTAAGTTGTCACTCAAAGTTCTCTTTTAAAATGTGTCAGACGGAAAAAAAATTATAGTATGCTCACTCATCTGAGAAATTAAGATAGTCAGCACATGAGAATGCTGCTACATTAGTATTTTATTCCACATTAAACTTTTAGTCCCTGTGCAACAGTGTGAGCTTAGAATCGCCTCATAGGGGCTATTTGCAATGTCAACCGCCATGTATTCAGTCATAAGGGAATTTAGAGGGACATTAATGCAAAGGAATAACTTTTTAACTAGTATTTTTGTCTTGTTTTCTAGTAAAAAAATAAATATCTAACCATCTTTGAGAAGCACAATTGCATAACATATTAAGACTGGGTCTATCTTAAAACTATATATATTTTTTAATCAATAGTATGTGGGTTTCACAATTTGGAAATCACTGTAGGGGCATGTTGTCACAAGAGGTCAGTGTGTGTCTACAGTGAGCTGTATATCTTTTTTCATTTGCAATAACTGGAAATATTCAATTGTGTTTTTCAAACCAAGACTTTAAAGCATGAACTAATTGTCCTTGAGAAATAAACCTACCCTGAGAAATATTTAATGGAGAAAAAATGTGACAACTTGCCCCTATTTCTTGAAATAAGTAAATTTTTGGCCCGACTCCCAAATATATATTTTTATAGTTGTAATATCAATTAATTAATTAAATGATTAATGTAAGTAATACCTTATTGAAATAATAAATAATTTTACAAAATGTATTATGAAATAATTATTACATTATGAAACATTTATTGAAATAAAATTATACATTTTTCTTGCTTAAAACAATAAAAACAAGTTGCTAATTGAATGAAAAAAATATTTATATAATATAAATTAGTACTGTCAAGTCGATTAATCACGATTAAATGCGATTAATCGCATCTAACGTAGAAGTTTGTAAATATACATACATATATATATATATATATATACTGTAGCCTATATATACACACACACACACACACACACACACACACACACACACACACACACACACACACACTTTTATGTTAGATGCAATTCATTTCGATTAATCGATTTGACAACAGTTTTTTATCATTATTTTTTTAGCTTTCAAATTAATAATAAGATACACAATTTTGCTTGAAGGATGTTTAGACATTTTACTGGAAAACAAGACAAATTCTTTTTTTTTTTTTTTTTTAGTGCAGCATGAAATCAGCCTGAACTTCACGTTCCTTTACTCTCCGTCATCTTTTACAAGCGTTGAGCCTCTCGATTCTTATGTGATCTTTATTCCCTCTGCTCTAAAGCTAAAAAAGTTACCCAGTTAACTGAGGTGCAAGGTTGGAAAAGGGGCAGGTACCAGATCACAACGTTGATGAACAGATATTCGGAAGAGCTTTAGGTTTTCTTTCCTTTAAGGCTCTCTTAAACACATCTTCCTAAACTCTGACAAATATATCCAGGAGCTATCAGTGGGATCGCTGCGAGTGTCTATAATGAATAATTGTTATTACAGCGCGCAGGAAGCCGGTGTCAATCACAACTGAGAGGCTGTGGAAAAGACGAAGTGAAATAAACATGAAACAAGCAGAAAACTCAAAAGAAAGTTATATAAAGCTCGCCTCCTTGAAGCTCAGCGTCGTACCTCTTTACCCTCAGCGCGTCTGTTCTATAATGGCACAAAGCAAGGGATGGGAAAGATGTTGTCTTTTTCATCTTCCTGCCTTTTGTTAACATGTATAAAGAAAAAGAGGAGAGAGGAGGAGGGTGCAGAAGAAGACGCCGAGGGTGCCTGGGATTGGACCCGGTCCCTGTTCACCCAATTAAAGGAATCTTGTGCTCAAAGCCCCAGTCTGGCAACATGTGTTCTGACATTTGTCTTCCTGAGTGTTGTGATATACAGCTCCATGGAGCTAAAGGATAAATTAGTAGCCCGCCCAGCTTCACAGACTCGGACGGTAACGTTTGATGGCTCGAATTTGTCAAGAATCATGAAGGAGACGGCATGTGCCTCCCATCTATTCCTATAATATAAAACCTCTGATAGCCCGAAGATAAGTAGATATAAGCAAGTACATTGTTTTGTATTGGTTCATTCGGAGCGCCTAAAAGGTATGGTGGTGTAAACAAATATAAGATGGGAAGTCAATGGTTTTGCATTCTCTTTTAAATGTTTGGCATTCCCCCAAGAAACGTTGCGTTGTCTCGAAAAACCTTTTGAGTTCCCCCGAGAAACTTTACGTTCGTTTGCAAAACCTTTGTGTTCTCAGAGAAAATTTGTCTTTGTAGCAAGTTGTTGTGGGAAGAAGGAGGCGGGAACCGGCGAACATTCAACGACTTCAATAAACAATAATAAAGGAAAGTAAAGCCCCTCACGGACGACTGCTGTCACATTGAACAAAACGCAACATAAATCCAGGCCTGGCCTCTCTCGATCTCCACTGTCGTCGCTCCTACTTTATGCTTTCGCTCCTCCGTGAGAGATACGAGACCGGTGCGTTTGTTCACAAAACATTTTGTGTTCCCCTGAGAAATGTTACTTTCGCTCGTAAAACCTTTAGGTTCCCCCGAGAAACTTTGTTTTTGCTCGTAAAACCTTTACGTTCCTCCCAGAAACTTTGCTTTCGCTCGTAAAACCTTTACGTTTCCCCAAGAAACTTTTTTTTGCTCGTAAAACCTTTACGTTCCCCCCAGAAACTTTGCTTTCGCTCGTAAAACCTTTACGTTCCCCCAAGAAACTTTTTTTTGCTCGTAAAACCTTTACGTTCCCCCCAGAAACTTTGCTTTCGCTCGTAAAACCTTTACGTTCCCCCAAGAAACTTTGTTTTCGCTCGTAAAACCTTTACGTTCCCCAGAGAAACTTTGTTTTTGCTCGTAAAACCTTTACGTTCCTCCGAGAAACTTTGCTTTCGTTCGTAAAACCTTTACGTTCCCCCAAGAAACTTTTTTTTGCTCGTAAAACCTTTACGTTCCCCCCAGAAACTTTGCTTTCGCTCATAAAACCTTTACGTTCCCCCAATAAACTTTGTTTTCGCTCGTAAAACCTTTACGTTCCCCCCAGAAACTTTGCTTTCGCTCGTAAAACCTTTACGTTCCCCCAATAAACTTTGTTTTCGCTCGGAAAACCTTTACGTTCCCCCAATAAACTTTTTTTCGCTCGGAAAACCTTTACGTTCCCCCGAGAAACTTTGCTTTCGTTCGTAAAACCTTTACGTTTCCCCAAGAAACTTTTTTTTGCTCGTAAAACCTTTACGTTCCCCCCAGAAACTTTGCTTTCGCTCGTAAAACCTTTACGTTCCCCCCAGAAACTTTGCTTTCGCTCGTAAAACCTTTACGTTCCCCCGAGAAACTTTGTTTTCGCTCGTAAAACCTTTACTTTTCCCCAAGATACTTTTTTTTCGCTCATAAAACCTTTATGTTCCCCAGAGAAACTTTGTTTTTGCTCGTAAAACCTTTACGTTCCCCCGAGAAACTTTGCTTTCGTTCGTAAAACCTTTAAGTTTCCCCAAGAAACTTTTTTTTGCTCGTAAAACCTTTACGTTCCCCCAAGAAACTTTGTTTTTGCTCGTAAAACCTTTACGTTCCCCCCAGAAACTTTGCTTTCGCTCGTAAAACCTTTACGTTTTTCCAAGAAACTTTGTTTTCGCTCGGAAAACCTTTACGTTCCCCCAATAAACTTTTTTTCGCTCGGAAAACCTTTACGTTCCCCCAAGAAACTTTGTTTTCGCTCGGAAAACCTTTACGTTCCCCCAAGAAACTTTTTTTTGCTCGTAAAACCTTTACGTTCCCCTCAGAAACTTTGCTTTCGCTCGTAAAACCTTTACGTTCCCCCAGAAACTTTGCTTTCGCTCGTAAAACCTTTACGTTCCCCCAAGAAACTTTGTTTTCGCTCGTAAAACCTTTATGTTTCCCCAAGAAACTATTTTTTGCTCGTAAAACATTTACATTCCTCCTTTAACTTTGCTTTCGTTCGTAAAACCTTTACGTTTCCCCAAGAAACTTTTTTTTGCTCGTAAAACCTTTACATTCCCCCAGAAACTTTGTTTCGCTCGTAAAACCTTTACGTTCCCCCCAGAAACTTTGCTTTCGCTCGTAAAACCTTTACGTTCCCCCAAGAAACTTTGTTTTCGCTCGGAAAACCTTTACGTTCCCCAGAGAAACTTTGTTTTCGCTCGGAAAACCTTTACATTCCACCAAGAAACTTTTTTTTGCTCGTAAAACCTTTACGTTCCCCCCAGAAACTTTGCTTTCGCTCGTAAAACCTTTACGTCCCCCCAGAAACTTTGCTTTCGCTCGTAAAACCTTTACGTTCCCCCAAGAAACTTTGCTTTCGTTCGTAAAACCTTTACGTTCCCCCGAGAAACTTTGTTTTCGCTCGGAAAACCTTTACATTCCCCCAAGAAACTTTGCTTTTGCTCGTAAAACCTTTACGTTCCCCCCAGAAACTTTGCTTTCGCTCAAAAAACCTTTACGTTCCCCTGAGAAACTTTGTTTTCGCTCGTAAAACCTTTACGTTCCCCAGAGAAACTTTGTTTTTGCTCGTAAAACCTTTACGTTCCTCCGAGAAACTTTGCTTTCGTTCGTAAAACCTTTACGTTCCCCCAAGAAACTTTTTTTTGCTCGTAAAACCTTTACGTTCCTCCGAGAAACTTTGCTTTCGTTCGTAAAACCTTTACGTTCCCCCAAGAAACTTTTTTTTGCTCGTAAAACCTTTACGTTCCCCCCAGAAACTTTGCTTTCGCTCATAAAACCTTTACGTTCCCCCAATAAACTTTGTTTTCGCTCGTAAAACCTTTACGTTCCCCCCAGAAACTTTGCTTTCGCTCGTAAAACCTTTACGTTCCCCCAATAAACTTTGTTTTCGCTCGGAAAACCTTTACGTTCCCCCAATAAACTTTTTTTCGCTCGGAAAACCTTTACGTTCCCCCGAGAAACTTTGCTTTCGTTCGTAAAACCTTTACGTTTCCCCAAGAAACTTTTTTTTGCTCGTAAAACCTTTACGTTCCCCCCAGAAACTTTGCTTTCGCTCGTAAAACCTTTACGTTCCCCCCAGAAACTTTGCTTTCGCTCGTAAAACCTTTACGTTCCCCCGAGAAACTTTGTTTTCGCTCGTAAAACCTTTACTTTTCCCCAAGATACTTTTTTTTCGCTCATAAAACCTTTATGTTCCCCAGAGAAACTTTGTTTTTGCTCGTAAAACCTTTACGTTCCCCCGAGAAACTTTGCTTTCGTTCGTAAAACCTTTAAGTTTCCCCAAGAAACTTTTTTTTGCTCGTAAAACCTTTACGTTCCCCCAAGAAACTTTGTTTTTGCTCGTAAAACCTTTACGTTCCCCCCAGAAACTTTGCTTTCGCTCGTAAAACCTTTACGTTTTTCCAAGAAACTTTGTTTTCGCTCGGAAAACCTTTACGTTCCCCCAATAAACTTTTTTTCGCTCGGAAAACCTTTACGTTCCCCCAAGAAACTTTGTTTTCGCTCGGAAAACCTTTACGTTCCCCCAAGAAACTTTTTTTTGCTCGTAAAACCTTTACGTTCCCCTCAGAAACTTTGCTTTCGCTCGTAAAACCTTTACGTTCCCCCAGAAACTTTGCTTTCGCTCGTAAAACCTTTACGTTCCCCCAAGAAACTTTGTTTTCGCTCGTAAAACCTTTATGTTTCCCCAAGAAACTATTTTTTGCTCGTAAAACATTTACATTCCTCCTTTAACTTTGCTTTCGTTCGTAAAACCTTTACGTTTCCCCAAGAAACTTTTTTTTGCTCGTAAAACCTTTACATTCCCCCAGAAACTTTGTTTCGCTCGTAAAACCTTTACGTTCCCCCCAGAAACTTTGCTTTCGCTCGTAAAACCTTTACGTTCCCCCAAGAAACTTTGTTTTCGCTCGGAAAACCTTTACGTTCCCCAGAGAAACTTTGTTTTCGCTCGGAAAACCTTTACATTCCACCAAGAAACTTTTTTTTGCTCGTAAAACCTTTACGTTCCCCCCAGAAACTTTGCTTTCGCTCGTAAAACCTTTACGTCCCCCCAGAAACTTTGCTTTCGCTCGTAAAACCTTTACGTTCCCCCAAGAAACTTTGCTTTCGTTCGTAAAACCTTTACGTTCCCCCGAGAAACTTTGTTTTCGCTCGGAAAACCTTTACATTCCCCCAAGAAACTTTGCTTTTGCTCGTAAAACCTTTACGTTCCCCCCAGAAACTTTGCTTTCGCTCAAAAAACCTTTACGTTCCCCTGAGAAACTTTGCTTTCACTCGTAAAACCTTTACGTTCCCACAAGAAAATTTGTGTTTATTCGCAAAACCTTTGCGTTCCCCGGGGAAACGTTGCGTTCTCTTGCAAAACCTTTCCAAGAAACCTTTAGGTGTGTTCCCGAGAGTTCCCGAGTGCAGGCGGGGAGGCGTTTGCATACTTTACCACAGCTGAAGTGAAATAAATGCAATATTTGCCAAATACACCGATGTTCCAGAGACATTTTCATTCAAAACTTTATGTACTGCTTTAATACAGCGTCTCTTTGTACAAGAATAAAGTTCAACATAAGCCTATACTATCAATGAAGTAGGGTGTACGTTTTTTTATCAGTTTTATTTGTATAAACATGACACAATATAACATCGCGACTACTACATAAAAAGAGCTTTTACTGTTATGAAAAGCAGATTTGTGAGCATTAGTGGAACTAAAGGTGTGAGAATAAATACGAAACTCACGTGATCGTTGTCATGCTGTGTTTTCGGCCGATCGTGAAACAGGTGTGTGTCGTCATCAGAGCTCTTGCAGCCGCTCTGAAGAAGCCGCGCTGGCTGAGTTCTCCGACTGCTCTCGCTGTACTTTGATGGCATACATCAGTCACGTGGCGTTGGCGCTGTCTCAAGTCGGACAACATTTGATTGAACATTGGCGACTGGTCTGCGCAACACTGTATAAAGTCGAACAAGCCTTTTGTGTTCCCCCGAGAAAATTTGTGTTCGTTCGGAAAACCTTTGTGCTCCCATGAGAAACTTTACGTCGTTCGCAAAAACCTTTTGTGTTCCCCCGAGAAACTTTATGTTTAGTCGCAAAACCTTTGCGTTCCCCAGAGAAAGGGGACCAAATTTAGTTTGTAATGTGGCATATGTCCGAGTACAACAGGATATTCAATGGGTGGGATCCTTAATATGTATTGAGAAAAGTAAATTTTTAGATCATTTTAAATTTTTTACTGAAAAGAGTACAGTTTGATTTTATGGTGCCTGAACCAAAGATAATCTTTTACAACTAAAACATAATAAAACTTAAAACTAGAACATAATTTCTCGCTCAGAGTATTTAATGAGTCTTATGATGTTTATCCTAACCTTACACACTTATTAAAGTCATTCTGATATATTTGAATCCACGTTTACATTAGCCTATTTCTGACCTGTTTTGTTGATTGTACTCTGTGCTAAACCAGTGTAGAGACGTTCTCTTAGTGACATCAGTGGCTCCATTCAGTCATTCCCTGAGATTAATATGAAATTCCACTAACATACACACACAAACAAAACACCACAAACACTAGTCTCCCCCCACACAAATACATGCGCATCCCTCGACCTTTCCAAGACCCGCACACCTCTGGCCTAGTATTTGCAGAGCACTGTGCTGATAGTAGGCCATCTTACACACCTTTTGGGATGATGTGCTAGTGTGTGTGTGTGTGTCTCTCGCAAGGTGAGTTGCAGCTAGAGGAGAAGGCAGGCTCGCGGTCAGCAGGGAGCGACTGGGCCGCGGGGAGAGGCTCTTAACTTCTGTCAGGTACAAATAACCACGCCATTTTTCACCTCCTGATTTTGAGCGCCGCAAGTCTCCCCAGTCATTTGAACTCTACACACATCCCATGATTCAATTCTGACTCTGGACACTTTGAGAGGCATGAGTGCAACAGATCTGGAAACAACACAGCGACACGTCCGATACATGCAATAGGTCTCGTGCTCAGGCCATATTCTAATAATTGCATAACATTGCCAAGAGACTTGTGGCTTTAGTCAAACTGGTGCACTTTATATTAGGGATCAATTAATTTATTCAAAAATACCCCACCGGTTAAAAGTTTGGACATGCTTGAATGAATTTTTGAATTAATCCTAAAAACAGCCTGTGCTAATATATATAACTACTGAAAATATAAATGTATTTCTTTACAAAACCAGAAGTTATTTATTTATTTATTTATTTATTTATTTATGTGGATGGATGGATATATTGTATCATGTATTCGTTTAAATATGCCAGATAAATTAATGACAATTTTTAGGGCGTGACTAATTGTCAAATGTATGGAGCCCCAAAAGGGACATGAGTTCTTTGCGAATGAATGCAGTTTCTTGGGGGAATGCAAAAAGATTGCATTCCCCCATTATATATATATATATATATATATATATATATATATATATATAACGATCTTTTTTCAATGTTTTCAGAATTTCAATGTTTTTGGGAAAAAAAACTATAAAGATGTGTAATAGTCATGATTGAATAAAGATTACATTTTGATTTAATTGTTCATTTTTCTGATCATAATCATAATAATAATAGAATAAAATAATACTTTTGCCTTGAATATCTTTCAAAGTTTTTTTGTTTATGCAACAAAAAAAACCAAAAAAAACGTTTATACTCTAAAAAAAGCTTTAAAAAAATGACATTCAAAATAATTGTATCCTTTTCGTCCAAACTTTAATTAAAAACATTTGATTATTCTGATTCATCAACATCTTTATTTGTCATTGATTCTACAGCGGTTGGAGTTTCGTGGGCTGACGTTAACCTTTTTTTGCATTTGGCAGGTCTATGCTTTTATCCGAAGTAACTTACATTGCATTCAAAGTATACATTTATCAGTTCATATATTCCCTGTGAATCAAACCCATGACCTTGGAGTTGCTAGTGCCATGCTCATTGTTTGAGGAGCAGGAATCAAAATCGTTTAATTGAGCTTATATAAATTATCATGAGAAATGATACATTTGAATACATATCCCATCTCCAAATATAAAAATGTTGTTATTCTCTTTGAGCCAAACAATTTATCCAAATGTTCTAATACTTGTTATCCTATTGGATTTTGACAGTTTTAGGCATCTCAGAGCTGCTAGATGGTGCTGTTTGGTAGCATTGCCTGGTTACACCACAGAGACACCTTTAGTGGACTCAGATTGCCTTGTTACTTTCTTTTTAAATGTATATTATTAGCACAGGCTCAGTCAAATAATATTATATGTATGCTTTTGGTCTGGAACAATGCAGAAAGCATTGAGAGCTGGATTAATGTTCCCGAGTGAAAGGCTCTCTCGCTTTGCCCAGGAGCCCTTCTGTTTGTGTGTGTGTGTTGGTGTCAGACGTCTGTCTGCCATGCTGCACATCAGTCATTACTTTGAACTACCACAAACGTGTCACTCAATCTCTCAGTTTGATGTCTGCGTCAGATCAGAGTTTTACACACAATGGAGGCGCTCTGAGTTTCTGCTCTGCTCTCTGCATCAGTTTCAGTTGCTGTAAAAACACAAGCACAACTTTTAATTGAAAAAAAGGCAGTACTAGCAGTTACTGATGGATGATGTGGTCTGTTGTATATATATACAGAGTGTTGAGGGACCGCATTAAGTAAGGTGAATACAAATATACTTTATGGATTTAATCTCACTTTATTAACCAATGTCTTTGCTGCTGACCTTCGCTGATCCAAAAAGTACTTTAGATAAACATCACATTCGTTTTTTAGTGAGTGTTAGACTTTCTTCTCCTGCGTCTTATTCTTCTGCAATCCAGAACAGCAGCACCGCAGAAAGGTTTGTTTGAGCGGCGCCCACTACTGTACTGGCGTGAATTTTCATTTCCTTATTTCCTATTCATATCATTGGTGTGAAAGGGCCTTTACATTTGCCAAAAATATATTGTACATATCACTTTTATTTTGTAACATAAAAAAAAAACAAGCAAGCCCAGCTTAGGTATAAGCCCAGCCTTTCCATTAAAAAGTAACTAACACAATTAGTTACTTTTCTAGGGAGTAATGCAATATTGTAACGCATTACATTTTTAAAAGTAACTTATATATATATATATGTGTGTGTGTGTGTGTGTGTGTGTGTGTGTATAAGTTAGTCAATGTATTAACTAATGTTAACAAATGAGACCTTATTTTAAAGTGCTACCAACATTTGTTATAATTTTACATCATGATGTGTCTTTGGTAAAGTTTTTTCAAAATCCTAAAGTGTTCTGGTTATTTACAAGTTTAAATAATATTTGTAAGTCATATTTTTTTATATAGTCCCAGAGGTTTTGACCTCACATTACATATACAGTATTTACTGTATAGATATTTGTCATAATTATAACTGAATATGAATCTGCATCTAAATATGTCATAGCAATACAGCTTGGGGTTGTGATTTCAAATATTGTCAATATTTGCTGATTAATTTAATTTAAATTGCACATTTTGACATATACACTTAAATAAACATCTAACAAATAAACCCAATTGATAATATTAATAATAATAATGAAGACACTGTTTTTATATTGTATTTAACCCTTAACTTAAAGGTGCTATATGGAGATTTTAGCGGTCTCTAGCGGTGATGTTTCAGATTGCAACAAGAGCGCTCGTGCTCGTGTGCGTGCGCGACCTCAAGAGCGAGCATTCACTATCTACCGGCCACACGGAGACTTTCAACGCAACGGCGAAAGCATCACACAACATGCTGGAAACTCATGTAAACTCCCACTGCCACTTTACAATAATAGGCTACTTTTATCATCTTGACGTTGAACTAATGCTCCATGCTCGTACCATAATAACGTTAACTGCATTGACGGCAAACTAATGCTATCTAACTTGAGCCAAATAAAGCACAAAATCACAATATATTTCACTTGCTTTGAAGTAATGTTAGCTTACCTGTCCAAAAGGAGGAAAGCCAACTCAGGATCTGTTTTTATACCTAAAACAAAGCGGAGGTCTCTCCACAATTCAAAAGCTCTGCCGATGTTGATCCGTGTTTTCGTCCTGACTCCTGAGGTGATCAGAATCACGTTTGGCTTGACGAGCTTCAGCAGATAAAACTTTTTTTTGTTTTTTATATTTTTTTGGAGTTTGTGTTGAGCTGAAGGCAGGTTGTTTTGGGGTGTTATCAGACTCCATGTCGTTAGCTGAAGTGCCGTCGGTCGCATAGACTGTATAAGGAGAGAGGCTCGGGAGCGCGCATGCACGTCACTTCCGATGGATTTCACTGTAAATCCGACCCGGAGACTTCACATATAAATATGAATACTGGCCTTCAGAGGTAATAGCAAAACCCGACAAGTGGATAATTGTAATGTGTGATTACAACCCCTTCACACACAGGCAATAAAAAAAGGATTCATTGTAGAAGAAAAGTTCCATATAGCACCTTTAAAAAAAAAACTTCTCTTTTAGAGCACTGGCTGGAGTAGGATAAAAAACTTTATTTATTTAGAACAAAAATCATTCTCCCATGGAAGCAGTCAAAAAGTTTTTCAGAGCAAAAACAGCTTGTCTTTTCATTTATTTTAGAATAATTTCAAGTCCAAGAAAATGAAACTGTACATATCCATGCGCAAAGCCAAATCGAAGCATATGTAAAGAATGAGAAGATTATTTTAAACACATAAACGATCAGTCTGCAGCTTTTGTTATGCCAAAAGCCAAACTGAAAATGAGGCCCATATAGACATATTCTTTCATATTTTGGCTGTAAACTTTATCTGAAGGGTGTCCTGTCTGGGGGCCTGCGCTGTCCTCTTCAAGTGCTCTCTTGATTTGAAATATTGTCTTACATAATGAGGGAGAAAAATAGAGCGGCTCTGCACTCCTGCGCCGGTGTCAGTTTAATCAATCATTTTTAAACACAGTGTCTCCCGCCCGGCATCCGCCGCATCCTTCCCCTGCTCCGGTCTAGCACGGCGGCAGCAATTCATCATCACTCAAAAAATGAAAGCGCCGGTGTATCAGACTCGTCCTTGCCTCTTCTTGGATTTAAACACAGGGGTGGGGGCTGATGGGAAGGGTGGCGGTGGGCCGATGGCGGGATATGATCGGTGGTGTAAGAAAGGAGAGTTTTCCCTCTGCTCACTTTTTATACCTTGCGCTGTCTTTCCATCTTCTTTGCTCCACTTTCCTCGGTGGCACTTCACGGCATTGAATTTTCAAAATGCAGGACATGGGAGGCCAAAGACCAGGATAGTGGGAGGTCAAGGAGTCGGCGCACAACTTGAATGGGGGCAAAGAGGAAGTGGACCTCATCTTGCGGACTTTTCCCTGTGGAAAGTTCGGAATGGTCCATTTTTTAAAGCATGCACACTCAATTACATTGAACGTCCTTTCAACATATACATTTTGGATCCATTGGGATTGTCCATTGGTTTGGAGAGGAAGCTGTTGCAGGTGAAAGGGTCAGTCTGTCTATTTTCCAAGGAAAAACACAGGCGGTAAAGTTTAAATCACATTTGGGACGTTCATGGCCATGAAAAGCAATTACAAACTGCGGTCTTCTTCAAAGTGTCTTGTTTGTTGTTTTAACGTGACTTTACATTATGTTTGCGTTCTGTGGTCACACCCGTGTAGGTCAAAGACTCGTCGTCGGTTTGTATCGGTGCTTTATCTTACACTCCGACACATACAAACGCACACACACTGACATTTAAAACTGGTCTGTAGATGTTCCCACATTATCCCTTGTGGATCATCCCCCTCTGCATTTTTGTGCTGGGAAATGTCGCCCCACGGACTAATTATCCTCACGTAAATGCATAAACATGACAGGCTGTGATTCGGCTTTCTTTTCTCACTCCTCATCGGGTTCTCCAACAGCCTCGGGACTCTAAACGTGTTTATTTTTCCACCGCTAGCGAAGCGCGTGGCTCAAGCCGACCAAATCTGCTGGTCAGATTGTTATTGCATATGATGACAAAAATAATTCAATAGCACTCATTTTGCTCGATTCATTTGTATCAGTGTTTTATTTCTATGTCTGAAACACTTTTAGTCTTTGATACAAGAACTTGAAAGAGTGTTTGGCAATGCGAAGAAAGTAAAAACTTTTAAGGTATAGTTCTAGCAGAAAGACTCTGGAGAATAATAATGTAGCAATTAAAGGATTAGTTCACTTTTAAAAAAAACATGTCCATGTCTTTCTTTCTTGAAAGAAACCGTCTTGGTGGAGGAGGGAAGAAACCGTCTTGGTGGTGGTGGGGAGGGTGGAGGTGAATGAAAGCATCAGCATCTGCGAACTCAGACGAGTGTAAGTATGGATATGATTGGAAAGATGAGAAGGTTATAAGTGACGTAACAATTGAGTCTTGCCTGCAGAACTTACGCTAAAGCTTTCATTTACACTTACTTCATTTCACTTCAAAATGAAAATTCTGTCATCATTTACTCACCTCAAGTTGTTTCAAACCTGTGTGAATTTCTTTCTTCTGCTGAAAACTAAAGAAGATATTTTGAAGAATGTTGGTGTATCCCATTGTTTTTCCTACTATGGAAGTCAATTGTGTAGGCCTACATCAACTGTCTGGTTCCCAGCATTCTTCAGTTTTGTTCAGCAGAAGAAAGAAATTCATACAGGTTTGAAACAACTTGAGGGTGAGTAAATAATCACAGAATTTTAATTTTGAGTTGAACTGTTCCGTTAAGGGTGTGTTACTACTTCTAGTTTGATTCGGACCAAAAAACCTTGATTTTTCAGCATTCTGTCCTTCTTAGGGTCGCATCTTGTGACATCATGTTAATTTTTGGTTTGTTTACATGTTTTTGGTCTTTTGCGTTCATATTTAATTTGAACAGCAGAGTTTTTTTGGAAGCGGACCGAAGTCCATCTTTTCAGGGGTCTCCGTCTGCTTGTTTGTGTGCATCAAGTTTCGGATGGCAGCATTTCTACTAGAAAGACTCGGGAGAAAATATACTGTAACAATTAAGCATTTATTAACAGCTCAGCAAGCAATATGCAATAAAGTTCTTTGGCGTAGGCCCCGTCCGTAACTCGCGATCCAAGGGTACGGATTCTGCATTTCCTGCCTGAAGATGAAGGCAGGGGCGCAGCCGACCCCCCCGTGAGTTAAGGGACCATCCTGGTGGTGGTGGGGAGAATGGAGGGAAGAAACCGTCTTGGTGGAGGAGGGAAGAAACCGTCTTGGTGGTGCTGGGGAGGGTGGAGGTGAATGAAAGCATCAGCATCTGCGAACTTAGACGAGTGTAAGTATGGATCTTTTATACTTCGAATATAAGAACGTGATTGGATAGATGAGAAGGTAATAAGTGACGTAACAATTGAGTCTTCCCTGCAGAACTTACGCTAAAGCTTTCATTTACACTTACTCAAATAAACCGCACTAACAGAGCAATCACTCCAGAGTTTGGTTTAATCCAACAAAACATGCCAAGTGTGAACACACCCTAAAAAAATCAATCATAAGCATAAAATCCTCATGTCAACAATGCAACAAAACGACAAACGCTATAATGATTTTTGATTATGCAGCAACACATCAACTTAGACACATGGACAACATTTCCCAGAATTCACTGCCCGGACTCATTATCCCTGAATGCTGTCAGCTGTGACTTATTAGCCTCATTAGCTCACCCTATAAGCCTGGTCAAGGCATTCATTGCGAAGTCTTGGATGTGTCTATTCTGACTTTCTGAGTGCTCTATTAATTATCTATTCCCTGGTTTTGACCCTGTTTCCTGTATTTACCCACATTCCTGGATCTACACACATTCATACTATATAGAAGGTACTTTTTCTAAGTACTTTTTCTATCAGAGAGTAAATTATTTCACACACAGCTTTGTTTATAAGTAAAACATTGAATCACTCATTCATCTGATTCATTCAAAACACTGATTCATTCAGAAACAACAAACTTACCAAACTAATGCTGATATTCAGAATAAAACAGCACTCTTGCTCACGTAATATCACTTAATTTTATTTAATTAAATACTAAATATTATAGATAATAAAAGTAGTTCCATTTATTTTAAAAAAAGGGACTATATTTACCTTAATTTGTTAAGTTGTTAGCTTAGCAACATGCTAACGGCAAACCAGAGATTGTGAACTGACTTTGTCGTTTCTACTTGCGGTCAAGCAATAGCTGTTGTTTTTAAAAATGAGGTAATATTTCCCCATAGGCTCTCTTTATGACCTCATGGTCAAATCACTCAAGCACACATTAGTTTATTTACAACCCGTGCCATTGTATTCAGGCAACATTAAGATGCTTTTCATTGTTTTACAGTCAAATCCCTTTTAATTTATTTCTCAAAATCAAAGATGACCACAGGCATCTCAAAATCTTCACAACCTTGTCTGTAACCCCCCTCCTACTTCAGTTTACAGTAAAATATTGAGGGATTTGAGCTGGTGAGATTCTTGTGGTCAGTCCACTTATTACTAATGGCATGTTGAGACATAAAGCAGCAGGACAAAGCTGTGCACTTTTGGAAATTGCACTCAATTGTGTTTTTTTTTGTGTGTGTACTGTCGTAAATAAACGTTGGTAGTTCTTCTTTTTCTGAATCCCTCCCTGGACTGTTTGGATTTGTGTAAACCTCCAGAAAAAAGGGATGATTGAGAGGAATACGAAGTCATATTTCCTCATTATTTTGTTTACGGGCTGAGGATGGGACCAAATGTTTGGAAGTCTCTATAAACTCTGCTTCCAAAGGAAGGTTGAAGGATTTTACATAAAGAATGACACATTAAACATTCCTTGAATTAATCGAGGTTTCTTCCATGAATGGCTTTCGATTATTAATTCTCTCAAAACCAAATTGCTTAAAGTCAACATTAAATCATAACTGTTCATGTATTAAAACACATGCTTGGTCTTATTGTGCATAATTCATCAGTTCATGTTATTCCAAATAATGTTTTAGTCGTGTTCCACATCTGAAACAGAAGGGTAGAGATTTAGCTGTAACTACACCATCTAGACCCAAACATCACCTTTATTTATTAACGGAAATTAACCCTTAAATGCATTTATTCTGGTCTTTATTGACCCGGGACATCATTCACTACCCTCCCCCTCATTCATTTTTTAAAGTTAGACATCAAACTTTTTAGTATTCCTCATATACAATATAAGAAGAATGTCTGTTTTCTAATTTTCTGTGTGATAAGATTATAGGGACGCTTGCGACCTGAGGTGTTTAATAGTGTAAGTATACTTTTTTTTTTCTATGCAACAATAATTTAAGACGTTGAAAGCAATAGTTTTGAGAATATGGTTGAGATTGTGAATATGAGCCATATGCTGAAATTAATGAGCTCTGATTTAGCTTTATTAGTTTTATCTATTGTTTTTGCTCCGTTTATCATATTATTCCGCTTCTTCTTCTTCTTCTTCTTCTCCAAAGTTAATCGCTTTTTTGAGGGCCTAAACATGCTCGAAAACTCATGAAACTTTGCACACGCTTCAGAAGTGGTCAAAAGTTACGTGTGATGTGGGTTTCTGAATTGGGTGGGGCAAAATGGCTTAATTGCCCACTTTATTGCCCCGGCTCTGCGTTTCATGTACAGTTATGAAATTCGTATTCATGTAATGACCCAATACCAACAAAAAAAGTCTCTTGGAGCGTAGCCCTACAACAGGAAGTGAGCTATTTTGAACTTCCTCTCAGATTTTGTGCAGGTTTTGCCATTTCCTTTATCAAACTCCTCCTAGAGTTTTGATCTGATCCTCTTCAAATTTAGTGAGTGTAATCTTAGGGCCTTTCGCCATGTTAAATTGCAAAGATCTAGAGTTTTCGTCGAAGGGTGTACCTTCGGCGGCCTTACAAATGTAGATGTGCAAACCCAATTTCAGCCTCTCTGTGAAATATGCATCATCAGATAAGTTATATGTTAATGTTGCTTGCATTTCCGATGTTGCTAGGCAACCACATACAGCCTGCAGTAACTCAGGCATACAATGTCCGATCTGCCCCAAACTTAACATGTTTGACAAGAGTCCTGTCCTGAACACATGACCATGCTGATATTCGGTTATAGCAATAGCCGCCACCTGCTGGTAGCAGAAAGTGTGGCAAAAACAAATGACTTTAACATAGTCCTCCTATATTTACATTCTGCCCACCGTGCTCTGTTTTCCTAAAGCCGCCGTATGGTGGTGGCACGGGTGCAAGGGCCCTTTTCATCGCTGCTTGCAGCTTTCATTTTTATTTTAGTTTTAGTAACTTTAGTACTTCTATTAAGTTGGGCCAGACAGACGAAGATGATGCAAGAGCAGGGATAGGTGTGGATGTAAGCCATTAAAATGATCCAAAATAAAGGAATATCACCAGTACAAGGCAAAACAGCTTTGGCTTAAACAAAAAAAAAAAAAACACCAATACAATTGAACCAAACTTTTAAATACACTGGACTTAGGGGCTGTTTACATGACACCGTTTTCAACTAAAAACAAAAAACGTTTTATGAGTTTTGCTATTCGTTTACATGACAACAGCGTTTTGGGTGCCTGGAAACGTAAACCTTTGAAAAGGGTTTCAAAGTGCAAGTTTTTGTAAACTGTCTCCATGTAAACAGCAAAAACGTGAATCTCTGAAGACGATGACGTCATGCACATGCGTATTACATGTTCAGTCTATAGTGTATCATCGCCATCTAATGGCCTGGCAGCAGAATACAGGGTTTTTAGTCGTTTTCGCGGATCCGTGTGAATGGGGATCATTTTGACGATGTCGTCTGTACACGGAAAATTCAAAGGAAAAACGTCTCTGTTTTAAGCACATCGTTGGATAAACGTACCCTAAATGGGAAACTTAACCAGAACCAGGTGTTTAACATAATTAGTTACCATGACAACAAATGAAGAGCAGGAAAGGAAAGGAAACAGGAACATAACACAGGAAAATACTGATACAAACTAAGGCCCTGTTTACACCTGGTATTAAGATGCGTTTTGGTGTAAACAGGGTCTAAAATGTTCTGAGCTTGTCCACTTTCAACCACTTCCAGAGGTTAGTCGAAAACACATTCGACCGGATTGCTTTTATATAGTGGAAACGCTCATGTGGTCGAATGTGTTCAAACAGCCACAAAAGACCACCGCTGAATGACCTATTGAGTAAACATGATGGGAAATGCGCTAGCCAGACAGGATTTAAACTTTGTCGACTGAAGACCCAAATATACGGTTAGAAGATGAAAAATTTACCAAGCACAATGTTCTCTCACCATTCCTGATTTCTAACACACACTCATAGCGTTCAGCTGGTCTTTCGTCTGTCAGAGCAGAAACGAAAGCAGAAACGAAAAATCAGGACAGAAGTGGACAAAAGAGACGGATTAAAACACCAGGTGTAAACGGAAATATCTCCCTCGTCTACTTGTTATTCGATCGACCAAAACGCATCTTATTCTAGGCATAAACAGGGCCTAAAAGTCTATAAAACAAAATTTTATTCATTTGATCTATTTTATTTTATTGATTATATTTTATTTTTGTATTTTATTTTATTTCAATTAATGAAAACGTTCAATTAAATGTACTACTCTTCTAAACACTCCAATCATCTTTTATGGTACGTAACGCCCACTTTTCATGATGTAATCAATTATTGATGGATAAAATCAAGTTTGTTGATGTTGAATATCCTCTTTAACTCACAGATGTGTCACATTGCGGAAGTAAAATGGTTTGCGAAACGCTATTTGATGCTGATTTTGAATTTGAATTTGAAGTTGCATTTCATTTCATTTCATTCTATTTCATTTCATTCCGTTTTATATAAACATTTCATTTGGTGTACTACGTATATTGCACAGGTATGAAGATTTCCAAAGCATATCAATATCTGACCTGTATTTCAGCATGATTTACTCTTTGAATAACCACAACCGCACCCTTCGAGCGATACTAAACAAACAATGCCAGAGAACTCATAAAACCTGTCCTATATGCAGTATACACCACCTGACCCACGTCGGCATTTCCTTACACATCACTGCGAACAATCTAGATGTTACGGTGCGCAATTGGTATGCCTCTTATTAACAAGAAGGCAGTTAATGAGGATGTTTAATGTCTTCAGAGAAAAGGGGAGATGAGAGAGAACAAGTTCATACGCCCACACCAACACGACAGTGTGAGAATTCATTCAGAATTACATGACCAAATTCAGTAGATTCATAAGAGCCACAATTACTCCAAAATCAATACACATTGTTATAAGATAATGAAAATGGTCTGTTGAAGATAAAAGCCAAAGGTGCAGATTATCTCCACCAAATGGAAGGAAAAAACATCAAGCTCTGAATGGATCTGTAATGACCATTCTGACAGACACTGTTTGTGTTTTTAGCTGATGTAAGTGTAATGGTGTTGTTTTGTCTGTGTTCCATAACACCTCGCTTTTCATGGTTCATAATTCAGTAAAGACCAAGAGAGGTAGAAACCAACGTCACAGGGCCAGTGCAGTAATTTAGGGCCAATTATCAAGGTGGGGTAGATGTGGATTGGAGAACTCCCAAATTACACAACCTTAAAAGTGCAACCATGTTTTGATTTGTCAGACAGTCTTGCAACTATTTGAGCACATTTTATGAGTCCTAATTTAACATGTCAGCATGACAGCAACAAGACCAGAAAAAGTGGTTTGTAAAAATAAATAAATACATATACTACAATAAATCATAAATTCAATGCAATAATAATATTTCTTTCTCCCCAAACAATTCCTGATGGATAAAATAAAGTACATTCAACATTTTAATATCTTGTTATAGAAAATACATGGTAAAATGGTGCAATTTACAAAATCTAGACTTGTTGATCAAAAAATTATATGATCAATAAGTTAACAACATATGTTTTTACATTGCTTTAACTCATCAAAATTAGTAAAGCAAATTTCAACCTTTTTTTAAGTTGTACAAAATTCAACAAATGTTTAAGTCAGTTACATGCAATTTAAAGGCGCACTGTGTAATATTTAGGAGGATCTGTTGACAGAAATGCAATATCATATATACATAACTACGTCTTCAGTGGTGTATAAAAAGACCTTACTTAATGAACCGTTTTGGTTTTTTATTACCTTAGAATGAGCAATTTCTATCTACATACACCACGGGTCCCCTGACATTGAAATGTGCCGACATGTTTCTACAGGAGCCCTAAATGGACAAAAGCGCAATGATGAACAAGTAAACAATAATATTCGCAATAACATATCTGTCACGGATCCACCCTCGTCAGCACCAGACATCCAAACTCCACCCACTCGTTCACAATCTCCGGAAGTGTTATTATCCGCACCCGCCTTTACCACCTGTTTACACTCTGCACCTGTGATCACAAGCACTACATATGTTGAGCACTTCCATCAGTTCACCGTCCAGTCTCGTCGATACTACGCCGACATACCCGACTCTCTACCGACAACCTGAACCGAACTTTACCAGCTTGTCTACCTACCTGTTCCTCGTCTCGCCTGGTCCATCATCCTGTCTGGTCTTCACTCTGTCTCTCCGGATCCTCATTCATTCCTGTATTCAGATAAGAGACACAATCAGGCTTCCATTTACCATCCGTATTCAGCCTATCTGCAAATTCAGATATTTACCTGCCCTTGTCGATCCTGTGCTCCTTAATAAACCTTTGTGTACTCTTTACTTGTCTGTGTCCTGCCAGTCCATGACAATTTCGTTTTACTGAATAATTAAGTAGGGCTGGGTATCGATTCAGATGATCCGATTCGATTTCGATTCGCAAGCTCTCAAATCGATTCGATTTCGATTCAACTCAATGCAAATAGATTTAATACAAATACTATATTATAAAAAAAAAAAACAGTGAACATAAGTTTACAAGTGGATAATAAATAAAAACAAAATTAAGAGCCCCAGCCCTGTATATTAAGCTTTTTATTTTATTTTGATGCCAGATGAAAAATGTATGCTGAAAAAAAGTCAGAACAGTCCCATTCCTTGATCAAACAGGATCAGGTTATTTTATTTTTAAGATAAAAGAATCATAAAATCGTACAACATTAGCTGTAAAATGGAGGCTGATGAACAATGCAGGACAACTGATACTGGCTTATTGGTGATAGTTCACCCCCCCCCCCCCCAAAAAAAATAATAATTTAATTTATGTATGTATTTATCACGTATAAAAAGAAATGTTTTCTGTTGAACAAAAAAATAAGATATTTTAAAGATTATGGGTAAATGCTATGGAAGTCAACTTTTGTGTTCAACAGAAGAAAGAAATTCATACATGATGAATACATTCATAAATGGCACTTTTACATAAAACTAACACTTTAACACTAGTACTAACAGTTGGCTCAAAGTAATAACTGCCTCATTGGAAACTGTAATTTACATAGGCTATTAATCCTGATTCCTTACAATTAAAGCGATATTATGTTGTTTTGACAACTAAATTAATGGCAGACACATATGGTTGCGTTCACTTTAAGAATTAGTGCACGGATACGTTTCATCATACTGTCACACGCGTTTTATGCTCATTTTAGACATAACCGACTGTCTTTACGAGGTTACTCACCAAGAGAGTTTTGACATCGTGTTTTTGACCGTTAAAGCGATATAATCCGTGAAAAATAACGTACTCGGTTACTAACGTAACCTCGGTTCTCTCTAGAGAGGGAACGAGTATTGCGTAAGTTTAGCTTACGCTACGGGAAAGATTCATCTTCTCGAGATATTGAAGCCAAAAAATTATCCTTAATTTTGTATTCATTGTCAACGCAGTGCAGCAGCTAGCAGACCTAGAGCAGGCAGTCTTGCGTGCTCATTGGCTGCCCTGCGGGCATCTGCTGCAGCCTATCAGTGAGCCCCGCATGACGTACGTCCAATGAAGGGCGCCCGCGCCTTCATAGCGTCATAGCCCGCCAGAATGGGCGTGGCTTAGCGTATAAAAGAAGGGGCTTTAGGCTGCATTCCCTGGTTTCTGTCGACTGAAGCGAAGTCGCTCGTGGCGCGAGCACGGCCGGTTACGCAATACTCGTTCCCTCTCTAGAGAGAACCGAGGTTACGTTAGTAACCGAGTACGTTCTCTTACGAGAGGTTCTCTCGTATTGCGTAAGTTTAGCTTACGCTACGGGAACTTTTTGTCAACGCCGTGCGCGCCAAGCAACCACCCATGAGTCGCCGAGGTTTCTCGGGGAACCCAAATAAGTGGAAAAAATAAGGTGGCCAGCCACGCGGGCCATCACTTGTACATAAGCACCCATAGGGAATACAGAGCAGCGCGCTGGTCTGTATAAGCATATAGCACATACCCTACTAGTGCAGCTCAACCAGGAGAGCTGAGTCACGTGAGAGTGGCCTGAGCATGATATATCTGGGCAGAACGCACAACTCTCTTAAACTGACAGAAGTTTAGCCTGCAGGGCGGGAACTTCTAGGTTATAGAACCTGACAAAGGTAGACGGGGAGCTCCAGCCCGCCGCTACACATATGTCGTGGATAGAAATCCCGCTGGACCACGCCCACGATGAGGCCATGCCTCTGGTGGAATGAGCCCTGATGCCCAGAGGGCATTGCAGACCTTTTGACGCATAGGCTGCCGCTATAGCGTCCACTATCCATCTGGACAGAGTCTGTTTCGAGGCGGCGAGACCTTTGGTGCGCCCACCAAACGAAACAAACAGCTGCTCCGTGCGCCTAAAAACGGCGGAGCGCGCAGTGTAAATTCTCAGCGCTCTGACTGGGCAGAGGAGATTCACATCTGTCTCACTGTCTGACGCTGGCAGAGCCGACAGTGAAATGACTTGCGCCCTGAAAGGAGTGCCCATCACTTTTGGAACATAGCCATGTCTAGGTTTGAGGATGACTTTAGAGTCATTCGGCCCGAACTCAAGACACGTCGCGCTGACTGACAGCGCGTGCAGGTCCCCCACACGTTTGACTGATGACAGCGCGGTCAGAAAAACGGTTTTTAGTGATAGGTATTTTAGCTCCACGGAGTCTAATGGCTCGAATGGGAAGGCTTTCAGGGCCTCGAGGACCACGGAAAGATCCCATATAGGAACCGACGGGGGGCGCGGCGGATTCATCCTTCTAGCTCCCCTTAGGAAGCGGATGACCAGCTCATTTCTTCCCAGTGACTGGGCGCGCGTCGACTCTGCGAACGCCGCCACGGCCGCCACATAAACTTTGAGCGTGGATGGGGACCTCCCTTTATCCATCAGCTCTTGTAGGAAAGTGAGCAAATGCGCAGCCTCGCACGTCCGTGGGTCCAGATCTCTGTCGGTGCACCATTTGGAGAACACCGACCATTTAGACGCGTAGAGCCTTCTCGTGGAAGGAGCTCTAGATTGCGTGATCGTGTTCATCACTCTTTCTGGCAGGGTAGCGAATACCCGTTGATCAACCATGCGTGCAGAGACCAGCGCTCTGGATGGGGATGCCAGATCGAGCCGCAAGCCTGAGAGAGGAGATCTGCCCTCACCGGAATAGGCCACGGGGCTGTATGTGACAGCCGTGCTAGTTCCGGGAACCAATTCTGATTCTCCCAGTGTGGAGCTATGAGGAGCACCGAGTGGCGCGTTTCCCTGATTCTCTTGATCACCTGTGGTAACAGAGAGACCGGAGGGAAAGCATACAGCGGGAGGCTGGGCCAGACCTGGGCCAGCGCATCCTCGTTCTTCGAAAAGAACATCGGGCAGTGAGCGTTGTCTTTCGACGCAAACAGGTCGACTTCCGCCCTGCCGAATAGGCGCCACAGTTTCTGGACTGTTTGGGGGTGCAGGGACCATTCCCCTGGGGGAACGTTGTCCCTGGACAGTTTGTCTGGACCGTCGTTCAAATAGCCAGGCACATGCGCCGCCCTCAGCGAGCGCAGGTGCATCTGGGACCAAATGAGGATGCGCTCCGTCAGATTGCAGAGGTTTCTGGATCTGACACCGCCCTGACGGTTTATATAGGAAACCACCGACATGTTGTCCGAGCGGACGAGAACATGTTGGTCCTGTATGAACGGGAGGAAGCGCTTCAGCGCGTTCTCGACCGCTATCATCTCCAGACAGTTTATGTGGAAACGCATCTCCTGGTCTGACCATTGGCCAAAAGCCGGTCTGCCCTCGAACAGCGCGCCCCAACCCGAGTTGGACGCGTCTGTCGAAATGACTTTGCGATAAGAGATGGTTCCCATCGTCACTCCCTGCTGGTACCAGTCGGCTACTAACCAGGGCTGCAGAGCCGCTATGCAGGTCTGAGTCACTCTGATTTTCTGGCCGCCAGAAACCCAGGCTCGGCGAGACGCGCGAGCATTCAACCAGCGTTGGAGCGGGCGCATGCGCAGTAGGCCCAGCTGGAGCACCGCTGCAGCTGATGCCATACAGCCCAGCATCCTTTGAAACGTTTTCAAAGGGAGAAAGCTGCCCTTCTGGAAAGATGCGGCTAGGTGGCGAACACGGCGCGCGCGCTGTGTCGACAAACGAGCCGTCATAGCCACAGAGTTCAGTTCTATTCCTAAAAAGGAAATTGACTGACTGGGCATTAATGAGCTCTTGGTCCAGTTGACCGTGAGACCCAAATTTTCCAGGTGACTGAGAAGCACTGTTCTGTGAGATAACAGTTCCGTCTCTGACTGTGCCAATATCAGCCAATCGTCCAGATAGTTCATTATCCGCAGCCCTTGAGTTCTCAGGGGGGCGAGCGCCGCGTCCATGCACTTTGTAAATGTACGGGGTGCTAGAGACAGGCCGAACGGCAGGACGGTGTATTGATATACCTGACCGTCGAAGGCGAATCTCAAAAATTGCCTGTGACGGGGTAATATCTGAATCTGAAAATAGGCATCCTTCAGATCTAGAGAAATGAACCAGTCCCTCGGGCGAACGTGCGCGAGGATTTTCCTGGTCGTAAGCATTTTGAACGGTCTCTTTGCAAGTGCCTTGTTGTTCAATTGTCTCAGATCTAGGATGGGCCTGAAAGCTCCGTCCTTCTTGGGTACGAGAAAATATCGGCTGTAAAAACCTGACTCGCTCAGAGAAGGCGGTACTTTTTCTATAGCCCCTTTGCACAGCAGTACTGCTATTTCTGCGTGAAGTAGGTGTGCTACTTCCGCATTCACTATCGTCGCGGTCCGGGCTCGAAAGCGCGGGGGACGGCGAATGAATTGAAGTGTATAGCCCTGCTTTATTGTGCTCAGAACCCATTCTGAAATCCCTGGGATAGTTTCCCATACAGCTATGTGAGCCGCTAGGGGGCGAATGGCCTCCGGGTTCAGACCGCCGCCATTCGCGGGCTTGTGAAACTGAACCGGAGCCGAGAGCGCGGCGCGCGCGCTCTCGGTACTGGGCAATGGCTGCTCGCTGAGAACCAGGATCGGCTGATCTATGTGAGGTGTCCCAATCATGAGGGATGGGGAGCGTTTTATTCTCACTTTTTGACGCGCGAGCAGCGCTTTGGGCGGAAAAGCTTTCTGTAAGCGTGAGCGCGTGTGCGCGGGCACGAGACTTACAAGTGTATTCGACGCCCCGATCATAACAGATGGGGAGCGTTTTATTAGAGCCATGCGTTTTGTGATAACATTCAAACGCGCGGGCCGCGCCTGGGGGGAGGTGTGTTTTAGTAAGCGTGAGCGCTCTCTGGCGGGCACGAGACTTACATTCATTACCTGTTGTATTGATCGTGTAGCAGAGCGGGCAGATAGTGGGCACAGACCTGTGGACACATTTCTTGCATTCAACAGTCGAGCGGCTTTTACGCGCTTTATGAGAGTGTGCCCTGT
This sequence comes from Semotilus atromaculatus, assembly GCA_031834385.1. NCBI lineage: Eukaryota > Metazoa > Chordata > Actinopteri > Cypriniformes > Leuciscidae > Semotilus > Semotilus atromaculatus. Next base: position 8,371,730 of record JAULUF010000027.1, read on the forward strand.
GGGTGACACAATATGTGATGTGCTTGTGTGTAGGGGTGAACACTGAAGCGTGGGCACTTTTACTACACTTAAAACACCAGCGGCGTGAGCCGGACCAGACATTATGCTCTTTTTGAGATTTCTCTGGGTCGCCGTGAAAACGGCGTTTGTGTACAGGCGAGAGGGTGAATGAACCGGCTCGTTGGCTGCTAAATAAACCGCTGCAGTAGCCTGTATGAAGGGGACTGACAGGGAAATAACTTTTGACGGCGGTCCGGCCGCAGCGGGAAGCGCGCGTCTTTTTTCTCTCTCGGTTAGGATGGCTTCGCGTGCTCAGACTTTAACGTGATCTTTTGCCGAGGCCCTCTGGGGGGCGGCGGTCTGTGACGGCTGTCTGAGCGCGATCTAGGGCGGCCGCCCTGGCGTCGCTGCGAAGACTGAGGCTGTGCTGGCCGCTGGGTGCTGGTTCGCGCCGGAGGCTGGCTCTGTCTCTCGCGAGAGCGGCCTGTGGCGGAGCTTGAGCGTCGCGGCAGGAAGAGGTTCATGGCCTGCGTGGTCTTTTGTACCTCCGAGAATCGGTCAACAATCCCGTTCACCGCTGGGCCGAAGAGACCAGTAGGGGAGAGCGGCGCGTTCAGGAAGGTGGCGCGCTCCGAGTCCCTCATATCCGCGAGCGTCAACCAGAGGTGCCTCTCTGTCACGGTCAACGCGGCCATGGCTCGTCCAATGGCTTGAGCTGCAGTCTTGGTGGCGCGGAGAGAGAGATCCGTCGCGCTTCTTAAATCCGCGACCGCAGCTGGGTCCTGGCCCTTCTCATCCCATTCACGGAGGAGGTCGGCTTGCAGGATCTGTAGAACAGCCATGGAGTGTAGAGCAGACGCGGCCTGGCCGGAGGCTGCATATGCGCGGCCGACCAAGGCAGACGTGGCTCTGCATGCTTTGGACGGGAGGGCTGACCTTGACCGCCATCTCGCGGAGGGCGGAGAAAGGTGCGCTGCGACCGCCTCTTCCACAGGAGGAATAGTCGTGTATCCTCTCTCGGCGGCGCCGTCCACTTGGGAGAGCGACGCGGAGGCCTGAGACTGCAGCCTTGATGAGAAGGGTGCGTTCCACGACTTAGTCAACTCCGTGTGAAGCTCCGGTAGAAACGGAGCAGGCCTGCTTGCTGGAGCTGAACGGCGGCGATGCAGGAAACATCCGTCGAGCCTGTTCAGCGCGGGTTCCTTTGGCAGTGACCACTCGAGCCCGAGTCGGTCGACCGCCTGCGTCAGCAGACGCATCAGCTCTGCATCAGCTCCAGCGCGGGTACGGCCGGATTCCTGGATCGACGAGGAGGCGGAGTTTAGCGACCAATCCTCGCTATCCGATGCCAGGATGGAGCAGCAGTCTCTTGTGGCGTGTCCCTCGGCCTCATCCTCAGATGCGACGGCAGTGAGGCTCGAGAGCGGCAGCTGCGCGTCGGTGAAGGGAGGCGGGGAAGGCGAGAGCGAGGCTCGAGGGAGATTCTCCGGCGAGCGCGTCGCTGTGGCCACAGGTTCCGGCTGTCTCTGGGAACGGCGCTTCTTTTTTCGCGGTCCCACAAAGGGCGGAGTTACTGCTTCTGGATTGAAGGCTTCAAGGCGAGCCCGCAGGGTCGACATTGGAAGCGCTTCACAGGACTCGCAGCCCCCGGAAGCGAGGGCGAGTTCCGCGTGTTCCTGGCCCAGGCAGAGAGCGCAGATCATGTGGCGGTCTCCGACGCTGAGCGGGGCCCTGCACGAGCCACAGGAAGTGCGAGGCATCTTTACAAAGACGCTCGCTGCTCTTTTAGGAGTATACAGTTAATACACAAGCAAAAAAGGATACGTCGCCGGATAGCGTAGCTCGCACGGATGGCTGAAGGTGGCGAAGACGGCCGGCTTCCTCAGCGCTGTCCTAAGCTGGCTGTTCGCTGTTCGACGGCGGCGGTGGCTTCTCTCAGATCCAGCGATGCGAAGAGCTTCGCTGAAGAGACAGAAAATCAGGGAATGCAGCCTAAAGCCCCTTCTTTTATACGCTAAGCCACGCCCATTCTGGCGGGCTATGACGCTATGAAGGCGCGGGCGCCCTTCATTGGACGTACGTCATGCGGGGCTCACTGATAGGCTGCAGCAGATGCCCGCAGGGCAGCCAATGAGCACGCAAGACTGCCTGCTCTAGGTCTGCTAGCTGCTGCACTGCGTTGACAATGAATACAAAATTAAGGATAATTTTTTGGCTTCAATATCTCGAGAAGATGAATCTTTCCCGTAGCGTAAGCTAAACTTACGCAATACGAGAGAACCTCTCGTAAGAGAACTTTTGTTACTGGCAAGCTGTTTGTGAGGCGGATTTTGGCTTTACTGTATGTGCACACATGTGGAAAAACATCTATGAGAGCGTGTGAGCACTGGATAGTTTAAAATCGCTTTAATGTTTAAACTGGTAAAACTTAAAAAGACGTAAAAATTATAAACGATGCAATGCTGTGTATCGACGCCTGCAGCGCTTGCCTTGTGAAGAGAGAGAAGACGCAGCACCTGAACACACACTGTTTGTGAAACTGCGTCTCAGAGAAAGTTTTAAAATTACTGATTTGATTGTATAATTTGTGTAGATACAATTTACTCATACAAACTCAAAATCCAAAAAGTGAATAAATGTTTGCGTGAATTTCCCACATTATAAATGGGAGACCTGCGGGAATTAATACAATTGTGCGCAATACCCGGCCGGCCGCGCCGAAATTCGAGCCCTGAATATGGAAAAAATCGATTTGTGGCTGTTGAGAATCGATTTTGAATCGACCACATTTTAAAAAACGATTAATTATATTGCTAATTATATTGATATTGCTTAACTTTATATTGCTTATTGTTCTCCTGTCGGCCACCGTAACTTCTGTTGGTTGCAATTCGCAACTTCACCACTAGATGCCACTAAAAATGACACAGTGCACCTTTAAGTTGAAATGACTTAAACATCCAAGTTGATTGTACTTAATGTAAAGGCCCGTACACACCGGGACGAATATCAGCACGCGTTATTCGCCAGCGTTTTTCAACACGTTTTTAGTGTTCACACCCAAGCGATTTTCGCTGACGATGAGCTGAGTGAACATGCAAATTCATTCCCTGACATTAGATGGCGCTTACTGTAAAACAGAAATACCCTCTGCAATACCACTCCATAACAGTTCTCTTTTATCAAGATTTTTGTAGTCGCTGTCGCGTTTGTCATATAGTTCTTTATGTTCGGACACCAACGAGAACAGCAGCTCTACATTCATCTTGCCTTGCATCTTCCTCGTCTATTTCTTCCCGGCAGTGTAGCCGCTACTTGGCGTATATCTTCTTCGCCGCCGGTCGGCAAGACCGTTTTGTGTTTGAGCGCCCCCAAGTTGTGTTTTAATGTAACTTCAGAAGCTCCAGACACGTGAGCAAAAGCGGCAATCTCATTGGTCGGATAGTTTTTGACGCGGCGCGTCAAACAAAAAAAACCAACCCGAGGCGTTTTTTTTAAAAATGACACTTTTACGCGTGGCGTTTTACGCGTCGGTGTGAACACTCACATTGGCGCCCTTTGTTTAGTCACGAGGCGTTAAACGTCGGCGAATAACGCACGCGAAATTCGTCCCGGTGTGAACAGGCCTTAAAGGCCTGTTCACACCGGGACGAATTTCGGCTCGCGTTATTCGTCAGCGTTTTTCAACGCGTTTTTTGTGTTCACACCCAAGCGATTTTCGCTGACGATGAGCCGAGTGACCATGCAAATTCATTCCCTGACATTAGATGGCGCTTAATGTACAGAAATACCCCGGTCCACAAAGTGCACTCGCTTGTCATTCAGAAGAAGAGAGCAAGTTTGTCGCGTGTGTCATATAGTTATTTATTCTCGTTGGTGTCTCTTTATAAAGACACCAACAAGACCAGCATCTCTACATTCATCTTGCCTTGCATCTTCCTCGTCTATTTCTTCCCGGCAGTGTAGACGCTACTTGGCGTATATCTTCTTCGCCGCCGGTCGGCAAGACCGTTTTGTGTTTGAGCGCCCCCAAGTTGTGTTTTAATGTAACTTCAGAAGCTCCAGACACGTGAGCAAAAGCGGCAATCTCATTGGTCGGATAGTTTTTGACGCGGCGCGTCAAACAAAAAAAACGAACCCGAGGCGTTTTTTTAAAAATGACGCTTTTACGCGTGGCGTTTTACGCGTCGGTGTGAACACTCACATTGGCGCCCTTTGTTTAGTCACGAGGCGTTAAACGTCGGCGAATAACGCGCGCGAAATTCGTCCCGGTGTGAACAGGCCTTAAGGCAGCAACTTTTTTGTTGGTCCCAGCTTTTAAATAACAATGAACAATATACTTATTTTATATAGGCTATATTATCACAGCATGATTAATATTTCATGTTAGTTAATAAGAATACAACTACTCATTATTAGTTATTATTTGATCAGGTTCATTTAATAATATTAATGCATATGGCATTTGATTTTAATAAAATATTCTTAAATGTTGAAATGAACATAGGATTACTAAAGCTTTAGAAGTATTTTAGCCTCATGTTAACTAAATGCTAACAAATGGAATCTTATTGTAAGTTATTACCAATATTTTATTTTTTTAAATTAAACCTCATAAGATCAACTTAATTTAATTTAGACTACATATTTTCATCCTTTTATACCGTAGAAGTGCAATTACACACAGAAACACAGCAGCGGTTTATCTTTCATCACTGCTGAACTGACTATCATCTCGAAAATGAGGAGAAATGAGAGACATTATTTGCCTGACAGGCTTGTTATAAAGAGTAAATGAGAAAACATGTTAGCAATCATAGCGAGGAACACCCAGACATCATGAAACGCTTTTAAATCACGAGTCCTGAAGTCAAGAGGCCAAGCAGACTATGTAGAGATGATATCGGGGGGAAACCACAAATATTAGATAATAGTAGTCTAGTAATGGGAAATAATAGCAGAAAAAAGGATAATAAAACTCTGATGACAGATGCACAACAAAAGCTTTAGGCTGAACTAATTCAGAATGATTTGTTGATTAAAACGCAGACTTTAACTTTTAAATAACAAATGACTGGCCATACAGATCAGCCATAACTGACAAAAAACAAACAAACAAACAGTCATTTCAAACAAATATGTATATAACATAATGTGTAATATATAATAAAGTATCAAGCATCACATTGACTACTCTAAAATATATCCAAGTTTAATTTCTATAGTATTGTCCCTTGAGAAGATATACTAAAATGTTTGCTGAAATATGAGGGGGTGTCCTCACTTTTGTGATATACTGTATATATATGTTGTATATTGTATACATATTTATTAACATTTTATATATTTATTATTTATTAAAAGGCACAAACTTGTTATTCGCAAGGTATTTAATAAAAAATAATGTTAGATTTAAAATTAAATATACATTAAAACAAATTAAGTAATATAAAATAGTATATAATTTATAATATTATGCATTTTAAACAATTTTATATTTTTAATATACATTTTATATATATTCGTATTGATTATAAAGCACAAACTTCTTATTTAATCATTTACAATGATTAAATACAGTTTGTTTTTTGTTTATATTTTTGTGTATAAAGATTATACCGTGCAATTCTACATTCTTTAATGGCTCTGCTTCATTTATACAGTCTTTTTACTATCTTTTTTTTCAAGTAAGATCCCTGTTATTTATTCTCCCTGAATCCATTCCCTGCTAAAATAACTACCGTTGCCATTATGTCGAGAAAAGCACGACAAGCAATTGTCTTCTCCCTGAGATGAACAATTTAAAAAGAAAAGCTACTGTAGCATGTCAAAGTCGATTCCTTATTGTGAAAATGAAGTGGCTGAAAACAGTCAAACGTTGGAGGGGCTCTTGATGTCTTGCCATTGCTTGAAGTTTGATCTTGCAGCACAGTTTGAAGATGGATTATAACATGGCTAGAGGCCATCGTCAGTGTAAACACACCATCTCAAACATTGGCAGAAACTGATCAAATCAAACAAAAAAAAGAACAAAAAAGATTCATAGCATAGTTATGATGCTGAAATCACAATAATTATAGGCTGATAAGCAGAAAAATGGTGTAGAGTTATTTTAACCTGTCAAAACTTTTTGTATAGATGCACAAAACTTTAACATATTAGTTTGACCAAAATCCCTTTACAACAAAGTTGACTTTATTCATGTAATTTCATGCACAGAACCTTTATAGACATCCATTCTTCAAAATGGATTCTGACAGGAAAATTCTGTCATCATAATGCAGACTCAAAATTAACTAGCAAAAATTAAACTCTTGCTGATGTCAGCAATTCAAGTTTGGACATCCAGTGTACAAAAAAAAAACACACAAAAAAAACATCTGTCTGGCCATCTTCGCCTCAGTGGATCATCAGATGTTTATCTATGATGAAAGTGGCCCTACATTTGTTTTGGACTCACTTCAATATGATATTTTAATGCTAAAGCTTTTCTTAGAAACTAACTTCTTATTTCCGGGACATTTGAGAAATTACTCTTAACCAACTGGTCCTGAAGGGATTTTTAGAGGACATAAAGTTCACACAGGTGTCCTAAAAAAATGAGTTCATCGAATTAACTATGAACATGTTGAACCAACATTTCACAAGAAAGCTTCCAAACACTTCTTGTATTATAATTTGAAACCTAAAAAAAAAATATTTTTGTAAAATGACTTGCTTAATGACACTTAGTTTCATATTATATTATATTTTAAAGACATTCATACATGTTTAATGTGGCATTTGTATCTAAATACTTTTCCGAGTCAAAGTATATGTATTTGTATAAGTTTTCAGGCTAATTATATCCATAGTTCAAGGCAGGGTAGGCGATTTGTTCCAGAAACATATTTTGTTATGCTGGTTGAAAGTCTCTTCACATCCTGATAGAAATCAATAAGTTAAGTGGTCTAATTGTATTTATATGTATACATATGGTCTGTAGAAGGTTTAGGACCATAAAATGTCCGTCCAATCATTGCATTCGGTCCGATGTCATACCTGCCTGTCAACATATGTATTTCCATACCTCCGCGCACCTGCTCACGCAGACGTCGCACGTCATTAGCGTGTTTCATGCTACAGTATGTAGAGGTGTAGACAGACGCCAGTCACAGAGCGCTGCAAACGAAACAGCAGCCGCTTTTTACAGTTCCTTCTGAACCAAAACAATGAGCTTATGCTTCGTTCACACCATAACTGCTGTAATTTGGAAGAGATGGAAACTTGTGATGTTGAGCGGTTCGTGACTCGAAATTATGCGTTTCTATGTCAACACTATCAATACTGAAATGAATCTGCAGCAGTCAGATGGTACAAGTCAGGTACAAATTGTTTATGTTAATTATTATTGTAATGTTATGTGCTTTGAGACATGAGGTTTAACACAGTCTCTTGTCTCGTGATGCTTTGCAGAATCTGCTGTGTGCGTTCATGTGTTTTGGAGGAGACAGGGCTTTGTAGAGTGCTCTGAAGGGAGGGTGGGATCTTATGCTTTCAAAGCTAGCTTGCTATTGCTAACCACTTCGAAAATTCCCTACCCTACATTTAACTGAAATCATAAAGAGAAATGTTTAATTTAATTTATTAAACCGATTGCCTGCAAACTTCCCTTAGCACTTCCCCTTGGGGGAATCCCCGCCGCCATTTTGAAGTGTTCCACCTCCTGAAGTGGACGAGGGAAGTTTATATGGACAGACCCTCGTTCCCTCGGTCGATGTAGCCTACACTTAAAGCAGCTCTATATCCCACAATTCAACTTTATTGTGACATCACAGCAGATCATGCTTAACTGTAGTGTATGATATATCAATTATTTTGAGAATTAATTGCATAATACTTGTAGCTACCTTTTGTTCACAGTCAAAGTTTATACTATTGATTTTATTTTATTTTTTTCAACAGCTCATTTACGGTATATTTACGATTTACTTTACTCAGCCTATTTACGATAATTTCGATAGCACATGAAGGCAGCATTAGTGCACTCATTCACACATTGCAAGGGTTCCGCCAGTAGTCGACACTCGTGCAACGTAAGCAATGAAGCACATCCGAGTCCACGAGAAAGTTAGCAGGTGTAGGGCATACAAATTTGGAGTGGAACGCAGCCCAGGTGTAGGTACATCGTGATCAGTCATGAGACGTGTGAGAACCAATTGTTTAGAAGATGCGACGCACCTTAACGCTGCAAGTTTAAATCTGCACATGCGTGAATACAATATAGCCTATACACACTGTGGCATTTGTTACCATTCAAAGCTATGCTTTCCGAACTCTTGGAATATTGTTCAGCATTTGTATGAATTAGCCTATAATTTTTTTATGAATTATTTTGACAGTCCTTTCCCACATTAATAATACTAATCTGTGTTCCACTGAATAAATAAAAACATACGGGTTTGAGTTAATCTCAGCATTTTCTACATAGGTGTAGGCCTATCTCTTTTTCGTATTTGTTTTGGTTAATGCTGTTAAAAAAAGTTAATAAATGCTGTTAAAAAATATTGCTCATCCAGCCTCATTGTTAGCTTAGGCTACAAAAAGTTAATACTTAATGTAAACAAATGAGACCTTGTTGTGAAGTATTACCATTTCTTTCTGACCCCTCAGCCAACTTAAACTTCGACGTACTCGTGCACGCGGTGAACTGAACTTGACTTGTTTAAGACCATGCCAAAGTCCACGTGCAGCTCTCTGAGGGGGCGTGGCTCTTCCGCACTGATCACATGCGTCATGCATGCTGTTTATAACGCCGCAGGGAGTGCTCGCGACTGCTGTGACACCAAACGAAATATTGAATTAATAAGGGCCCCTCAAGTTTGCTATTGTTTAGTATCAAAACACGCCCTTAACATGCTGCTATAAAAACTTGCTTTCCCTGAAGGCAAGAGTGTTAAGGCTTTGATCAACTGAGCTCAGACCAACTTAATCTACTGCGCTCTTACACTGATTAAACAAACACAACCAGAGTGACACTTTAGTTATTTTAGTCAGTGCAAAAGCTGAACGTGTTGGTATTGGTAAATGCAAGTTTATATAGTAAGAGGTGTAACTTGTGGTTATGTGCAATAATTTCATATTAACACATTATGTGCTGTATTGTGGTTATTCTGCCAATAATAGCAAATGCATAATCAGAATCATAAAATAAATATCTTGAATCTTTATTAACCTTTAAATGCAAAGGAGGGATATAGGAAATACCTTCAAATTAATTTCTTAGACCAAGTAACACACACACACACACACACACACACACAGGCAGGCCTATTTATAAATAGGCTCCAGGATTCAGAACCATAGATGTTAAAAGACATGGTACTTTAGAAATTATAATATAGGCATTTATGCTGTCAAACCTTGATATGTAATAAATCTTAGTTGTTAAAAGATGCGAATGCGATAAATACTGATGATGGACATTTTTGCATGAATTACTGTACACGGTTCACAGACAAAAACAGGGAATAAAAATTCATGTTTTCAATAACATAAACTCAAACGAATAAGGAAAAAAGAAAGTAAAGAATATAAAAAAGATGGTATGCAAAGCAGAATAGTTTGTACATTTTTGTTTTTTTTTGTGAACACATTTAGATTTTGTGTCTGCATTATTTTACGTCTTAAAAAAGAGGGACTTAAAATTTTTATGTTTTCAAATATGAATATGGAAATATGGAAACAGTGAAATACAGTGAAATACAATTTATATAATATTTAGATATTAATGCAAGAGCTACCAAATTTAATAAGGCAAATGCTGTAATGTAATTTGCTAGTAGTGTCTTGATGTGTGTGTGTGTGTGTGTGTGTGTGTGTGTGTCTGTGTGTATATATATATATATAGCCTATATATTTCAGGTCTCATGCATAGCCTACTTTTTGCCTCAGCTCATAAACCAAACGTGCAGGGATTATACAAACGTATATCATACGATCCTGTCAGATATATTCTGCGCAATATGTGCCCTTATAATTCTCATATTATGTGTCGCATAGCGGAAAATGTGCGGCTGTATCATTAGTACATGGGCAAAGACATGAAAGTTCCACTGTTAATAGGTCTCACACACATCCATTCATCGGCTATTGACAGTGTCTCCCTGTTGAGCGGCTGCACCGGAGCTCCTCTCTAGCGCTGCCAGTGGACAATCAAACACACACACCCACCTCTGTCTGTCTACACACTCGCCTGTTCAACATTTCTTACTTCTGCTAGAAAAATACAAAGCTACACCAAACCTCTGAGCTCTGAGTCGCATCGCGGCGCATCGTGATACACCAGCAGCAATAGCTCCAAAAGAAAGCACAACATGGAGTCCCCTCCAGATCCAGCGAGCGACCCGGGCAACGGCGTCTCAGAGCCGGTTACCCCGGTCAGGGAAACCCCGGTAAACCTGGAGACCCTCCGCAAAGCTGAGCACCAAGCCCCGGTGCGCAGGCAGAGCTGCTCCAGCACCAACAGAGGTGAGAGACATTGATTATTTGGAATCGATACTACATTGATTCTCTGTAGAATTGATGAGCAAAAACTTCAAAGTGAATTCATTTCAACTTGAATGGCGCGCGCGCCGCGTAAAAATGATTCCAATGCGTTTGTTTCACTGGGAAAGCGCGTGGTGAATTAGAATAAATGGCATTTTTTTATGAAACATATCAGAATTGCGATGCTTTTAGAGTTGTTGTTTTTGTAACCGACCGAGCCTGCCATTGTTGGATGTATGACAGCACTCACACTGAAGACTAAAAAAAAAAAAAATCAGATTCGTTTATCAACAAAATCTATATTTGACAATATGAAAGTTCATTTTGGATTTTAACAATGGTGTAAAATAATATAAAGATATGTGTAGCTCATGTGCATGATAACAAGTCGAACTTATATGGACTAGACTGTTTATATGAGACTGAGGCAATGGTAGAATTTGACACGCGCACTCGCGCAGTGTTTTTATTAGATGCATGTTTATTTTTTTAAGCGTTATATATTTATGTTTAATTCATTGGTTGTCAGCATGCCTCTACTTGCCCAGTGCACGTTTATGATGCTGATCATTCAGGAGACATTTAAATGCCTATCAATTTGCATGTATAAAATATATATTTAAGGCATTTTAACTTCCCGTTATGATTTAATATCTAATTTGAATGAATGTACGTCTAAATACTTGTGATTTACAGTACAGACAGTAGATTTCTAGCCACTCCCCCTTCAGTGTCTCTATTCAACTCATCTAAGTTCAGTGCAAAATATATCAGACAAAAAAGTGAACAAGTGACATGACAGTGTAAAGTAACATTGTGAATCTGTTTTCGGGTTGTTATGTGTCGCGCTGAAGGGTATATTTAGAGGCTGATATGTTGAATGTGGAATGTAAGCTGGTTATGTAACAAGTTTTGCCATAAACAGCATGGAAAAAAATCATTCAATATCTGTAATGTTGAAGTCTGTGATTATTGTGTTTTGTATGATTACACTGTGACAAATGTGTGTAGCGATACTTTGCGTAATGTCGTTTTGTTTTCGATTGATTTATTAAGCAAAATTTTATGCAAGTTCTGGATTCGAACTCGGGTCCACTTGCGTTCCAGGCGAAAATGTTACCGCTGGACTATGAATGCGATTTGCATTTCGGCTTATTTCTTATCTGATAAATTATTTATGTTCTCGTCAATAAGAAAATGTTCAGAAATGACGTGGAATAGCACAAATGAGTTTGATGCATGATTTAAATCCTAATGAATCTATAATAAACCATCCGTTCTCTTTTTCTAGCCGTTTAAAAGGACGTTCTTTCTCTGTTGTTGCATGGTACTTTCCCAGCCCTGTGTCGTTATGTAATAGCCGCCAGAAGAGGCAGGTATAGGGAGGCTCTGTCCGGATGGGAGTTTTAGGCAAGTCTGTGCCATTTTATATTAAAGTAGGAAATTGACTTTGAGACACTCCTAACCTGCTGACCTATATTCACCCCAACCCATTACAGCAAGAGTAAAGTGCATCTGGAAGGGAAAGGCAAAAGAAAGAATGCCTTAGTCCTGTTATGTAACCCTTGTGTGAATGGGCGACGAGAAACAAAGTGTTCAGTGGAACTGTTCTGTTCTCCTGTGTTAGGAATCCACTTTGCTTTCGCACTTGACTACAACAAACATACCAAGAGAGTCAATAGACCTGTGTGGTCATGATGTCAGGCCATTTTACATTGGCGGGTTGTGATTTATGACAAATTATCAAATTAAGTATGTAAGAGACAATTTGTTCTATAGCATAATTGAGACAGTCACACTTCAAATATGAATTTTGAAGCATTTATGTTAGTTTGAAGGAATGCAGTGGTTTTCTGATTCATCACGGACGCACAATCACATCATTTTGGTAGTTGTAGTCCTTACTTGGCAACCTTTTAGCAACTTAAAAAAACTCTGCATTGAGAACTCATGTTTGTGTGAGGTATGATTGCAAGATTCAAATGATAGAAGTTATGTTATTCAAATAATGTTAACCATAACACCTTAATTATGGTTAATCATTTTAAACCCATCGGACATTTCACAGGGACTCAAACATGCTAATTTACAATAAACTGAACAACTCTTGATAATACTGGTAGTTGTCTGTTAGAGTGACAAAAGTGTAGAAAAGTTGATACCCAGCTGTTAGTTCATATTATGAATAGTAATAATGTTTTATTATTATTGATCATTCATAATTGACTATTATTGATTAATATACGAAGGTCAACATTTCAAATTATTATTCATTTTTCAGCGTGATAGATGATTGACAAATCAAAAAAAAAATACACTGTATAAAATGATATGATCAATAAGTTATAACATGTTTTTACATCGCTTCAACTCATCTAAATAAGTTAAGCAATTTGCAACTTTTTTTTAAAGCCCGTTTAATGTAATTTAAGTCGAAATTACTTTTTAAGGTAGCAAAATTTAAGGTAGCAAATTGCATAATTTCAATGAAAGGATATCCAACATTCAAAAAATTTACTAAACATTAAAAAAAAAAAACTACATTGACATTCAAAAGTTTACACGTGACAAGTGTGATAACTTTTTATATTTTATCATCAAGTTTCATTGAACATGATTTTTTTTCTTTTTCTGATTAATTGTGCAGCCCCAATAGACACGGTAAGGGACAGACAGGAAATGTTGCACCAATACATTTTCATACATGCTGATTTGTTAAAAGCTTATTGTGTCCTTGGACCATATACATTTGTTTTAGACTATACGTAAATATCAATGTCACACTCAAGTACATGTTTCAGAAGCTGTTATTGTTAATCACATTGGCTGCTTAAACACTTAAGATTGCGGTTTAGTCAGATCTCATAATTGCGCACAGTAGGACGCCACATGCCAAACTGGTTATTATTAGTTAACCACAAGCAATTTGTGGTTTTGCTTGTGGTGTGTAAGTAAGTTTATTTGGCTTTCGCTGCATTGGCTGTGATTGTGGGTTTCGGAGGCGATCTCAGGGATGAATTAAGCACTTTTCCGCGGATCTATGAAATGAAGCATACCACATTGCTTTGATCTCAAGTGAAAAGGGAATATGACTGAGGCTTTTGGAAGATTCAGGATGACCGGTTCAATTTTCTGATGAAAATGTAGTAACTGTGTTTCCGTTAATTGAAGCTTGCCTTTATGCTTTCAGTTCGGATATTTATTAAGAAAGTATATAATACATTTTGAGGAAAGACAACCGTAATCCGCACTTGGCTTGGTTTTATGGCCAGATTAATATATTTTGGTACCTTTTTGCCTGTGAGACTTGTTAAAAATATGTTTGTAATGTTGACCTAAATGTCACCCAATAGACTAATTTTTATACAAATAATATCAGCATGTTGAAACTTATGGAGAGAACTTATGTTTCTCTTTCAGTAATTTTTGTATTTTGCCTGTATTATATTTATTAAAATTAATACTGTTTAAGTGGCCTGTTCAATTATTGATTAATTGCCTGAATGTGGTTATACATAGTATGACATTACATACTATGGATTACATCATATGGGCTTATTTTAATTACTATTATTTTAATTACTTAATTCCTAAAAAAAGAATGCATTCGGATTATACTGTAAGTGACTTACATATAACAATTTATCGTCAGCACAAAAATTGTGCTGGTCTAGTGGTGCATTATTACACGACATTGTTTTCAACTAAAAATGTAAAATTTGTATGCATTTCGGCCGTTTATTTACACGACAACTGTATTTTGGGGGCCTGAAAAAGCAAACTTTTGAAAACGGGTTTCAAAGTGCACGTTTTAGAAAAATATTACCGTCTCCGTCTCCGTGTAAACTACAAAAATGCGAATTTGTGAAAACGGTGACTTTATGCACACATGCATGTTATCTGTTCAGTCCCTAGGCGCATAATGTTTCTTTACAAAGTGACATCGCCACCTAATGGCTTGGCAGGATAATACAGCGTTTTTAGTCGTTTTTCGCGGATCTGTGTGAGCGGGGATCGTTTCTACCATGTTGTCGTCAGTATGTGAAAAACGCAAAGAAAATGATTTATTTATTTTTAACGTAAGGAATTGAATCTACATGGTTTTTCAGATCAGATATATATTTGTCTGGGTTTATTGCTCACATCTAAAATGATCCAACAAAAAAGTAAACGATCAGACATTGTGGCTTAGTTTTTTGTGTCAAACATCTAAAGTATTCTGCAAATTATAGTGCGCTGTTCAGACGGTACACTTAGCTTTGTCCACAGAAACCAGCATCTGGATGTGAAGATATTTAGGAAGGAACAAATTGTCCCGTTTCATTTGTTTTACACAATGCCCACACTTGGCCTTTGACACAACAATTCTGACTTCATTTTTGCTTGATATTATTGTTTTTACCTGTTTCGTCCACATCCCACAATAGAACTCGTAACATTTGACCTTGCAGGAATTGAAAGGCGACGCTGAAGAGCGGCACGTGATGCTTTAACCCTGAGTGTTGACACTTCACATCTTATTTAAGAGGAGCCAATTGATGGCGGGTCAGATGAGCAAGCACACGAATGCTTAAATCTTTTAGAGATTGTTATGACTACATATGTGTTATGACTACATATGACATCTTTAATGGTCAGTTTTTATCAGCTATATAGGTTCAAGCTTATGTGTTGTAGCTTTAGGGCTAGGTCTTTTGCTTCCAGTTTACTTGTATCACGTGTAAGTGAAATTAGTAAAAAAGTGTAGGGTAGGACTTGGTTTTATCAATTGTGTATTGATTGAATTGTCTTAAAGGGTTAGTTCAGCCAAAAATTCTAATTATCCCATAATTTACTCACCTCAAGCCATCCTAGGTGTATATGACTTTTTTTTCTTCAGCCAATCGGAGATATATTAAAAATACCCTGGCTCTTCCAAGCTTTATAATGGGAGTGAATATTAACTTATTTTGAAGCCCAAAAAAGTGCATTCATCCATCATAAAAGTAATCCATATGGCTCCCGGGGAGTTAATAAAGGCCTTCTGAAACAAAGTGATGCGTTTTTGTAAGAAAAATACTCTTTTCAACATTGATAATAATAATAAATGTTTCTTGAGCAGCAAATCAGCATATTAGAATGATTTCTGAAGGATCATGTGACACTGAAGACTGGAGTAATGATGCTGAAAATTCAGCTTTGGCATCACAGAAATAAATTAGATTCTAAAATATATTCAAATAGAAAACAGCTCTTTTAAACTGTATTCTGACCTTAACCTTGTGAAGGGTAGTATTAGTATTGTACTCCGTTTTGGATGAGTTTTTAAGATTTTGGAAGAACCACTTCTTCGATCATTCTAGTTGGAGTAACTCCAAACAAAGGCTTGATTTCCAACCTTGTGCACACTGCCATAATTACACATGTGTGCACTGCGCACAAATCAGGGGCTTTACATCAATCAGGTTGAGTAGGTTTGCAGTGTCGTGAGCTTGTTTTAATGGGCTCTTTCCTGTTAACTCTCAGGCACGTTTGCTTAGACTCAGGCTTGTTCGTGCTGCAGATGCACATGTGCGGAGCAGCGCCTTAACTTAATTTCTCCTTTATTGGAAGACAGCGGAATGACTGTGGGGTCTGCCATCTGTGAAGGACTAGCCTATAATTACTTATTAGTTGGCATGGCAGACAACAATATTTTGCTTGCTCCCAGCCTCGGTGTCAGAGTGTGATGGTGAAATCTGTCACCTGGCGGTGTGCTGATTGACTCCTTCCAGCAGGGGGGATTCTTTAGCGGCTGAATGAGCCAAGCTGAGCCCCTTTATTCAAACCCTGCTATTAGCCTAACAGATATTGTACCCTCACCACAGCGTTTAACGTCGCATCGCCCAATGAGCTCGAGCTTAAAGGTGAGGTAGGGCAATTTGTTTTTCATAAACGCTTTTTGTTAACTCTCTTCGCATTCTGATAGCAATCAATAATAGAAGTGGTCTAAATATTAAAACATGTGTATATATCTTCTGTGCATGTCTCAGGACCAAAAAATGTTTGTCCAATCATTGCATTCGGTCCAACATATGTATTTTCAGACATCACACGACTTCAGCGCATTCAATGAAGCAAGCAATGTAGAGGTGTAGACAGACGTCAGTCACAGAGCGCTGCAAACGAACAGCAGCCGCTTTTTACAGTTCCTTCTGAACCAAAACAATGAGCTTATGCTGCGTTTACACCATGTTATAACCGTAATTTAGAGAGGTCAAGCCCAATCATAGCTGTTCACGTCATCAGACTCAGATTTTATGCGTTTCAATGTCAACTAGAGGTAAAACTAGAGTTCTGTAAGTTGTTTACGTTCATTATTATTGTAATGTTATGTGCTTTGAGACATGAGGTAGTTTAAAGGTGCCCTAGAATGGTTTTTATTTTTATTGTATAATGTTTTCTGGGTTGCCCTTATAATGTTAGTATGTTTTTTAGATCAAAAATAGTCATAATTTAGAAATAAAAGGCATTTTTCCTAGCCTGATTTTAGCCCTGAGCCCAAAAGCTCTGTTTGAAGGGGCGTGTCTGCTGTGTGTAACCGGCCTCTGCTGTGATTGGCTGACATGCTTGCATATAAAATAGCTACGTATTACATGTGAAACTCTCTCGAATACTTTTACTACAGATATTATACGTTTTTTTACTATTACAGCTATCGAGATGAACGAATCGTGAGATGTTTTTAAAGTATTTAGATCTATTCCCATCACATAAAATGTTGCCGTGATGTGCATTGAGCAAACAGATGACAGTGTGTTGATCACGAGAATAAAGATCTTATTGCAACGCAGTTTCTGCACTCTCTCTAATGCTTTCACCAATGCAAACACGATGATGTAAATACAGTATTGAACAATTTTGAGAGAAAGATTACCTGTCTGAACTTGAACAATTACACATCAGAAAGTGTTACTTGGTAGCTCGATCGATCGAGGCCAGCTCTGTATTGGCTCAAGTTGAGGAAACAGTCTCGTCTGTGAAATGTTTGGAAATTTCCAGAGAAAATAATATTAACCCATTGTTTCTTCAGAGGCTCGGATCAAAGAACTAAATACCTTTGTGTTCATTTGTACATCCAAACACTGATCAACTGCCATGCCTCGGCTGCGCAGTTCCGCCTGTCATTGAACATGGGCTGCGGCATATGCAGATTTTTGGAGTCGTACATATTAATGATCCCGACTGTTGCGTCACAGTCGGCATTATGTGGAGATTCGCCTGTTTTTCAGGGGTGTTTTTCAAAAACGATTCAAGTAAGATTTAAGTAAGAAGGAGAAAACAATGGTGTTTGAGACTCATGTCATGTCCATGTACTGAACTCTTGTTATTTAACTATGCCAAAAAAAAATTCAACTTCACATTCTAGGGCACCTTTAACATCTTCTCTCGTCTCGTGATGCTTTGCTGACTCTGTTTTGTGCGTTCATGTGTTTTGGAGGAGGCGTAGTTTTGGAGACACTCTGAATATGGAGACACTCTGTGTAGATGAGAGAATCATCTACAGTGTATGCGCGTACGGTTGTTCACACTGTAATATGACCAAGCATGCGCGCTTAAAATAGCATTATGAACAACGCGCAACGCGCCACTGACTTTAGACTAGGTTTTTTTTGGTCAGTGGCGCAATTGTTTTCTGGAACTGCAAAAAAGCACCAGGGATTGTTTGCGCCGGAACACGCCTCCTTTTTTGCGCTGAACCGCCCAGGGAGCGCAAGTTCATTCTCTAGTTTGCCGGCGTGCGTCTGTGGAGGGAAAAGTCCGCTTTGCGCGGGTGCAAAATACAAATGATACATGCGTCAGTGTACAAAGTCATTTGCGCCGGGTGCAAGATAGGGCCCCCTGTCTGTTTTTTAAAGGAATGGATCACCTAGAAATGAATGCCCCAAAATTTTTTTTAATGTTTTTTAAGAAAATAAATAAAACAAAGGCAGCAAAATATGTCCATGTATTTTTCTTTAATTATGCCGTGACAAAGTGTAACAATTAGAAACGTTTTCAAAATTAAATAATTGGCTATTGTCAAAGGAAATGATTTCACTAATTCAATTTTATTAAAATATTTTCACAAAATGTTTACTTTAAGTTGACAGTTCAATTAAGTTATTATTTTAATATTCAGTTATTATTTTAATAACGTGCTGGTCACTCTTTTTATGCTATTACAAATAATGGGTACAGGAAACCAATTCAAGGAATTCAACAGGAATTCAAGTTTTAAAAGGAAGAGAATCATAAAAGTAGTTAAATAACTTGAAATATAACTTTAATTTTTTTTTAACATTTTGGGTTAACTATTTCTTAAGGATATTTTGCATTGTAACATAATTTGGATGATAGTTAAGCACATTTTCCCCCAAAATGTTCATTACCATAATGCATTGGTACATACATGTTTTTGTAATTCCCATTATGGTCAAAGTTAATCTTGTTAGAATATCACGACTAAAATACCGTATTTTTATTTTACATGTGTGAATTAAAGAAACAGTAAATATTTTTAACAGTAAATATTTTTCCAAAACAATGTGTCAAATATTGCATTAAATAACAAAAATTCTTGAACATGTTAACTTTGACAGACATAAAAAAAGATGTAATATGGTAAAATGATGTAAAATGTCGCATTTCATTTTTCTCAAGCTTTCTGTGCATCTCCTTGTGGACACCTGAGGGTTCCTGGACTATTTTTAATAATAATAATAATAATAAATAAATAAAAATTAATAAAATTTTTATAATTTTTCTTTTTTTTTACTATCATAAGAAAAAGAGAGTGCCCACTATATTAAAAAAATGTAAGATATTGGTATAGTCGCACAGGAGGGTGAGTAAACAATGGTGAATTTTTCACTTTTAAATGTACTATTCCGCTTACTTCTGGCTACAGATATGCAGTTACATGCTGCTTTTAATGGAGCACACACCTCTTAATGGTAGTCTGGCCTTGCCAGTTGTTTTTGTTGGCTGGTCAGCAATATGCTGCTGGAAACCCCAGCGTGGTACGGGCTCCAGTCACTGGCCCCAGTCTGAGGACTTTTAACATTGCAGCCAGCACTATTTTACTCTGAGGGTTGTGGGCAGGAGCGGTGGCGTATGTTTACCCAGTGATGACAGAAGACGGATGGGCCGTAGAGGTGTGGAGGCCTCTAAACAAGGTTTCTGTACGAAAAAGCTCTTCTGAAGCCCAGAGCTGGTGTGTGCAGCTTTATCTGACAGCCATGCTTTCAGGAGCCTGTGACATTCTCAAATAGCAGGGATTAGGATTTTCCTTGTGCTTGAATAGTCTTGTAGAGGAAGTCGCCCTTCTGTGCTTATCGGGATGCAGTCGCGTCCCCAAATCTTGAAGTAAGGAAAAGGGACACTTGTGTTACAAAGCTTTGGTTCTCTCACAAATTGTACTTTTGTTATCATTTATCCAAACCCATATAAGTTTGTTTCTGGTCACTGTTTTTCATGCTGTCATAATGAATGGTACAGGATCATTCGAGTTTTAAAAGGATGCTTTATAATAACCGTAAGTTTTCAAAATTGTCCAGGGACCCTCAGGGGTCCACAAGGAAACTTCAGAGAATAGATTTTTTATTGTTTTATTATAGATGTTCATGGTTTTCTTTTGTTGTTGTTGTAATGCAGGACATTTTAACACAATGTTTTGGAGACATGTTTACTGTGAAAAGCTTTAAAAAATAACTAATTTCTCATTACCATAATGAAAAAATAATTATACAGTGGATTCTACAAATATTGGGACACTTGGTAAATATGAGCAAAAATGACTGTGAAAAATTGTTTTTGCAATTTCTCCTCAGTCTTTCATTCAAAATATTCATAAAATGTAATCTTTAATTAAAGTCAAATAGTTGACAAAAATATATAATTTAATATATAATATATAATAAATAACATCACGAATCCCTGAAACATGTATTCCACAATTACTGGCACCCCTACAAATTCTAACGAGTAAATTCTGTAGTATATTCCCAGTTATATGTTTTAAGTTTTTATATGTATATGTATAAGTTTTTAAGTTAACCTTAGTGATAAGAAGTCATGACTTCCTGTTTCACTGATCTAAATATGAAGTGACTCACAGGCCAAATTCCTATAGTCATCCATATGGGAAAGACCTGAGAATATAGTAATTATGTGCGACAAAAGGTTGTTAAACTGCACAAATCATGAAATGGCTAAAAAATAATAGTTTAATTGTATAGGAATTCTCATTTCCACTATCTGTACAATAGTTAAGGAGTTGCTGCCTTACATTTTTTAAGTACAATCAACTTGGATATATAAGTCATTTCAACTTAAATGACATTAAACTGACTTAAACAAAATGAGTTATATATCTTGTAAAACATAAAAAAGTTGAAAATTGCTTAAATTATTTTAATGAGTTAAAGCAATGTAAAAATATTTTGTCATAACTTATTGATCATATATATATATATATATATATATATATATATTTTTTTTTTTTTTACAGTGCACAAGTTGTTTGGGAAGGTTGGAATAAGAAGCTTTTGGTGACATCAGACAGCAATGTCATGCACATAGTTTGCCAGAACTTTCAGTGAGACTGGGTTTTAATGGTCAGATATGGCCAAAATAAAGCTTTTTTGAAGAAAAAAACTCCCACCAGTGGTGGGTTTGGCATAGACAGAAACGACCATGGAGAAATGTACCTTTAATCTTTAATGCTGTTGTGAGCTAATTTCCTTCCAAAGACTCTGGACAACTTGTTAGGATGCACCTGGTATCATAAACTCCATCAAATATACCAGCAGATATCAAATCAACACCTGACCGACCCCATCAGGAAGCTTAAACTTGGCCGTAGTTGCATCTTCTAGCATGGAAATGATGCGGAGGGAAGGTTTTGCCTTGGACACATAGCAGTCCTCTGACCCAAATCCCATAAAAAACCTGTGGGAAGAGTCCACAAGCATGGGCCTCTGAATCTGAAGGATCTGGAGAGATTCTGTATGGAGGAATGGTTTCAGATCTCTTGCCATATGTTTATCAACCTTATTACGCATTATAGGAGAAGATCCAGAGCTGTTATCTTGGCAAAGGGAGGTTGCACAAACTATTAAATGAAGGGGTGCCAATAATTGTGGAATACATAAATGTCAGGAAAATGTGACTTTAATTAAAGGATTAGATTTTTGTGAATATTCTGAATGAAAGACACACAAAACACATTTTCACAGTCAGTTTTGCTCATCTTTACCAAGGGTATCAATATTTGTGGAGCTCACTTGACATAGAGAATGTGCTTAACTATCATGCTATCTCACAATGCAAAATATCGTCAAGTATTAATTCTCATAATTAAGAATGTGTTACATTTCAATGAGTTTGTCACACAAAGTTATTCAGTAACTTTTATGATTCTCTCACATCCTTTTAAAACTTGAAATTCCTGTACCCAATATTCGTAAACACATATAAAGTGACCAGTACATTATTAAAATAATAATGCACCTATTTATACATATGTATGTGTATATGACACACACACACACACACACACACACACACACACACACACACACACACACACACACATAATATATATATATATATATATATATATATAATAAATATACACAATATCTAAACAAAAACTTTTATGTTAGATGCGATTAATCTTGATTAATCGATTTGACAGCACTAAAACAAAGTAAATGTTTTGTGATAAAGTTAATAAAATGATATTAGTGACTCAATAATAACAATTGTAAAATGAATTACGATGATAAATACTTAAATTTTGAATAAATATGTTTTGGCATCACAGTATTTTCATTATAGTAATGAGAAAGTAGTGGAAAATCCATTTAAATTGTCATTAAAATAACAAAGTAACAATGAAAGTTCTTAATATAGTCTTTATGCTAAATTTGACATTTCATTTTTTAATTGATCATCAGAGGTGTATCTGATATATATCACACCATGGTATGGTTTAAGATGGGTGTTATTACAGTGTGCTTGCTCAAAGGTTAAGCTGTTTCATTTGATGTACTTCGTGTGTGATCGACCATAAACAATAAGTTAACTCGTTTAAGCGCCTTTCCTCTAAAGAGACGTCAGATTCTCGCCAAGTGCTGAACTGGTTTAAAAGACTGATCACTGATGTGGTTTATATTAGATAAACAGGGCAGGACAACACGTTGAAGCTGGGAACAATCAATATCCATTAGAAGCCCTGAAATCCGTCTCAGCATTTCCACATGAAATTATTGCTGTACAAAACAACTCAAAGTCCATGGAGCCTGTCTAGTCAGACATTACAAAATCACCTTTGGAGTGAAGATATCGTAAATCCGTTGATATCATGAGATGCTTTCAATTGTGGTGTCATGTACAAAATTAAAGAAGCATAACTGGCGTTCCTTTTATAAAATGCCGTTAAGGTGAATACTGTGATCTAGAGTTAGAGCTTGGGTTTCTGCTCTCTGTAACACAAGTTTCATCTTTGATCCTGCTTTTGGGCTTCAGGCAATGGACCTTGTGCTTGAAACACAAGACAAAGTCGTTTCTGTGTAATTTGTTCATAAAACCTTGTATAAATTGCTATATTTAAATGATTGTGACTGCTACGTAAGTTTTATGTATAGTTTTACTTAAATTGATTGACATTTTTTTATGAATGTTTAGGTTGTGAAATTGACCATTTACGTAAAAGTGCTTTACGAATCTTGCATAAATTGCTATTGAATTGATTGTGACTGCTACATAAGACAAGTTTTATGAATAGTTTTACTTTGAAAGTTGCGTAAAAATTGTTTTATGAATGTTTTAGTTGTTGAATTTATTGTTTGAATTTACAAAAGGGCTTTACGAATAGTCAGACTCATTGAATTGATTGTATCAATGTACAAATGGTTTTATCAATGGTTCTACACATTGAATTTATTCAATTGTTTTCTAAATATTTAATTGACTGATTGATAATTTGTTTAATTGACAGCAACAATTTACATAAGAATGTTTTAATTGTTGAATGAACAATTCCATATAAATAGTTTTATGAGTGGCAGTTGTTGAATTGTGATTTACATAAAAGTGGTTTTATTAACGTTTGCACTCTGTGAATTGATTTGAACAATTAACGTAAGAATAGTTTTATGAATGGCTTTAGTCGCTAAATTTATTGCTGAATACCAATTGGTTTGACGTTTTAGCCATACTCATTAAATTAATTGTGACAGTTTATGTAAGAATGGTTTAAAACATATTGGTTTAATGATTAAACAAAATGTTTTTATTTACTTAAATTCGTTTTGCTAGTGTTTCATGAATAAGGCCCAATGGTTATTTTATGACTGAATGCATCAATGACAAAATCACACCAGAAAGGACAATGATACTTCGGATCGAATCAAACATCCACTGTGATTTTGTCATCTACTTAGTGGCGATAGCCGGAAAACCTTTTCAGTTTTTGCTGAAATTTGTTGCCCTTGAAAAGTCCTTGCTTTTCAGGAAACTAGGTCTTGAAAAGTTTTTCGAAAAGTTTCTTGCGCCATCTGCAAACATTTTGGCAAGCGTTTCAAAATATCTACCACCCAAGGTAGCTTAACTCTTACTTCTAGTAAACTTCAAATGCAGTTTAAAAATCATAAGAAGTGTCCCACATCTCCTATATTGATATTTCATGGATAATTAATGGTATTCAAATTAGACAAGGTTTACCCTCTTTGAACTAAATTGAAAGTTTTGCTCTGATGGGAGAGCTTATTTTGGAGTTGAAGCCACCAGTGGCCAAACTGGGGCTGGCAAATATGCCCCTCAGCTGGTGACAAGAACCAGATTTTGATGCAACATCTCCAGCGGCGGGGGACATCTCAGATCTACGTCCCATTTACAGAAGTTCTGTATCTGAGATAGACAGTTTAAATAGTAATGAATTAATGCGGTCCAGATGCATTATGGGAAGCCTTTAAAGAGGTCTAAATTTACTGTTGTGGGGCGGGACTGTGACCTAACTAGGGCTGTGGTGTAGTGGGGACCGTGACGCTGAGGTGCAGGACCTGGAAATAGTCTTTCCTTTGGGTCCTCACAGGAGACATAGGGGGTGACCAAGGTCGAAAGGATTTCTCAATGGAATTTCCAGGCCAAAACAACTCTTGATAACGAACGCAAAATATCTGTTTTAATGTTAAATTAGTGCTAACAATTAACTTGAAAGCACACAGAATGAAGAAGATAATCAGTCTCATCATAGAATATGCATAGAGATTGTGTTCGTTTGTGAAATCTGACCAATTTGTATGGATTTCAACAATCGCCAGCTGTCGTAAAGAGCAAAGAGTTTAATCTAGCAATTGCCAGAGCTTCTGTGCATTTGAAACATTTAATTCAATGTCTTGCTTTTTTTCCGCTGTCCTCACTTTGGCTGTGTCTGGTAATGGATAGTGTTGTTAAACAGTAGTCAAAAAGCTAGGCATTGGTTCTGCATGGCCTAATTTGTCACATTCTGGAAGTATATGGATTGTGGACGGACTTTACCACATTGACAACGCAAAATACACTGAAAAAAACGTTTTAAAAGTGTCTGAAAATTTTCAGCCCCATTTGTAACCCTCTTTAGAAACAATTTCCAGTCAGAAATTTCATATACATTTCACAAACAATTACATCAAATGACAAGTAAGACATTGAATTCTACTTTGTTTTGTAAAGCGTACTCCAATATTCTTTGTTTTATCTACAATTTAAAAAAAATATTTATTTTTTTCAGGGTACAATACAAATTTTTTTGGCAACAGTAAGATCCCATTACCTAACATAACATGCGTGAGCAATACATTTGTTACAGTATTTTTTTCTCTTAACATTAGTTAATAATAATAGAACTGCATTGTTAGTTCATATTAGGTCAATAAATAATATTAACAGTTACAACATTTGATTTTAATTATGAATTAGTAAATGTTGAAATCAAGATTAATAAATGCTTTAGAAGTATTTTTCATTGTTAGTTCATAGTATTAGTAAATTATACCTTATTGTAAAGTGTTTCCAAAATTATTTAGTAGTTTTTAATTTAGTCTCATTACTGTTTCTTTTTAGTAAAAAATCCCCAAATCCCTAAAACAAGAATGAAATATATATTAAGACTTGATTTTATAGATTGTATTTAATTTAATTTCTTTTAAATGTAAGATGCATTAAGACCAGGCTTAATTTGTACTGTTGTTACTCTTGATTTTTTTGTGTGTGTGTGTATAGAATTGTCATTTGTCCAATTACTTGGAAAGAAATGTAAAAATGAAGAGGAAAACAGCATGAAAGTAAATAGTTTCTCAATTTCTTTTTGTTTTTGTCTTGCAGCTACGTTTAGAGGTTTAGGACTTTCAAGCTGGTCTTAGCCGAAACTTTAAATGAGCCGAATTCTGCTCCATCTAGTTGTCTTACTCTTTTGTAATGGACACAGATGTTGTGTTATGTTGTCTGCTTTTCATCTTTAAATGTTCTCTCACAAGATGTTTCTAGCATGCTCATAAAAGCAAGTATGGAGTGGCAGGAGGGACATATAGTAGGCCATTTCCTGAACTTCTGCCATGAATTCCGAGTCATTGAAGTCAAACGTCTGGCTTGTAATTCATATGCATGCGTCTTACTTTTTTTTTAATGGTAGACCTATCTCTTTGTCTCATGAATTACGCAAACACCTATTCTTCACTCACTTGTAACAAATTTAATTTTTAGGTCTTACAGCCCCAGATGTGT
Organism: Semotilus atromaculatus; assembly: GCA_031834385.1. Classification (NCBI taxonomy): domain Eukaryota; kingdom Metazoa; phylum Chordata; class Actinopteri; order Cypriniformes; family Leuciscidae; genus Semotilus; species Semotilus atromaculatus. The sequence goes on from JAULUF010000027.1 coordinate 8,398,025, forward strand.
TTCATGCATGTAATTTTCATTTATTCAGCCATTTCGGCGTATAATTGATTTTGACTCGTTTTAACACGCGTTCAGATGACTAAGTTAAGTGACTGTTCATCCTTCTCGTGTTAAAACAATTTCGGGTTCCCCTAACAAATAAAAATCAGGCTGATCAAAAAGATAAGCTGTTTTGAATTAGTGTCACTCAATGTACTTAATTATTCATATATGATTAAGAAGCGGCGCCTAATCCAGTAAATAGAGTTAAAAAGAGACAGAAATTCTGTCCCTTCAGGTGCGGCAAGCTCTTAATCAAATTATCCTCACATCCGGGCATGTCCTTTCTTCAAACACCCCCGGTGACTTCTCAATGCAGATTATAATCAGCTCCTATTTTCAATCTTTGATTAAAATCGTGCAGGCTTGGACAGACTCGGCTCTTCCTGTGATGATTCAGCCAGCTAATTATTAATATCAGAGACTCACTCTCGTTTTTTTCTTTACCACCAGCCCCCCCAACCAGTGGACCAGAGTGGTTAAACAATGCCCATAACTATTAATCATGTTGAGTCGCATTGGATGTGAATCCATTAGTTAATTCTTATTTAAATGTCTTACAGCGGTTGGGAGGGGACAAGGTTTCGCCGAGGACTCGGTTTGTCCTTCCTGACCTTCAACTTACCTCTCTCAGGCAGAGATTTCACCATTTATTCTACCATTTATCCTTTTAGTTACTTGTTAAATTGTTAAATTAAGGCATGTTCACTCCTTAATTTGAAGTATTAAAGGGATAGTTCACCCAAACATGAAAATGTTGTCATCATTTACTCACCCTCGAGTTGTTCCAAACCTGTATGAGTTTCTTTCTTCTGCTGAACACAAAAGAATATATTTTGAAGAATATGGGTAACCAAACAGTTGATGGACCCTATTGACTTCCATGGCATCAACTGTTCGGTTGCCAAAATTCTTCAAAATATCTTTTTTTATGTTCATCAGAAGAAAGAAACTCATACAGGTTTGGAACAACTTGAGTAAATGATGGGTAAATTAATGATTTTTGGGTGAACTGACACTTTAAGGGTTGCCATAATTCCAAAATCAATAACGGATCAATAACAGAAATTTCACAATTGATACCAATTTTGATACAGGAAAAGATAGTATGATATTGAATATAGAGATTCAGTCTTTCTGCTTTTCCTGTTGACTACTGAAGTTTTAAGTCACGCTTCAATATTTTTGCCGTAGTTGGCTTGACTGGTGCTCTCCATTGAGTTTGTATTTTAAAACAACGATTCTATAGAAAGGCTGTTTTATTTATTTATAGTACTATTAATCTTAGTACCAAAGTAACAGTACTTTTCACATGCTTACTAAAAATCACTTCACATTTCATGACCCATTTACACTGAATCGAAGTTGTATTTGTTAACATCAGTTGTGAACTAACTTGAACAATGAAAGAATTTTATTTTTATTAACTAACATTAACAACGGTTAATAAATGCTGTAAAAATATATTGCTCATTGTTAGTTCATTAAAAACGAAAACAATTTTTTTTTGTAATTTATGAGCATTGTTTGCATCCATGCAAGTCATTCTATTTATGATGTAACAAATAATCTAACAAAGCACCAAAAGACTGTTGCTGTGGCTCTGAAACACTATCATTAGCCTCTGAGTAATTAAGATTTACGGAGACTGTTGGAAACTTTGGATTGTTAACTTGTGAATGAGTCTTTTTTCATATGATGTCATAAACATAAAATGAGATTTCTCTTTTACGTAATGAATAGTTAATCCCAGCTTGTGGATAGATGACCAGGGGAAGGAACTGATCGAGCAGTGATGGAGAACGACGTTTCCACTGGACCCTGACAGTGATGGAGAATTGGACTCTCCCTCTGTCATGTTTGCTGCACCAATCACGTCCCTCCATAGACGGTTGCATTGCCTTAAGCCAAAGTTTATCAGCCTTATCGATCAGTGTTTTACCGCTTTATTTTCCTAATATGGTGCCCGGGATGCAATAATTAACCCCATGTCAGGTTATTAAAAGCCTATTTTTACGTGACAGACAGAAATAGACATACAGAAATAGGAAGATGGAAGCCATCAGTTAATTCTCAAGGATTTTGAAATGTGAAATTATTCCTTTCTGAGACCCCATTATAATTGCTGCATTAATTTCAGATTAAAAGATTGGAGTTTTTACCACATGGCTGGCAGACGTATAGCAATTGATTGCATTTTAACGAAGAAAAAGTTAGATGGAGCACAGTGGTGCCACTGTGTTTGAGGAAATTCGCCAACACCGCTTCTGAAACTCATCTGTGGGATAGGAAAGGTTATGTTACTTTGATCTGAATGCAAATTTGACTAATCTTGATATGCATCGATTCGAACAGCAAGATATTTTCTGATTTTGTCTATCAAATCATCTGTTTTGCCGTCTTAGGAGCACAAACCATTGAAAATTCAGTCATTATTTATTCATCCTCATGTCTTTTTAAACCCGTAGGCTGTTTTTCTTCCTTGGAACATACAGAAATAATACTTTAAAATAGATCTTTTCCATATAATGACTTTTCTATAATGAATAGAACCTATCAAGCTCCAAAAGCAACAACAAAAAAATCTGCATAAAAGTAATTTATACAATTTGTGTGCTCCCCCTCTTCTTTCAGAAGTTATAGGATAGCTTTGTGTAATGAACAGACTGAACTTTATGTCATTATTTACTTAAATTCTTCACAATTTCAAATATGGCACAACTTGGACATCAATATAAAATCATTGGTTCTTGAGTGTCTTGTATACAACCATAATGGAAAAAGTAGCAGCGTTTTGGAACAACATGAGAACGAATAAATTATAGTGTATTTATATTTTTTGGGTGAACTTTTACTTTTTTAAAGGTTTATTTTGTAAATTGGCTTCAAAAATAAGCCTAATTTAGTTTAGGGAATGATTGTAACGCATGATGTGCATGAAAGTGGCTGACACAAAACAGTCAGGCACAGTGAGTGTGTTTCCACCTCGACAGCACTGAGGGAATAAGCTGAACATTGAATGAATGTTTGATTTTTCACATTTGTATGGTTGAAATTACACCTCTGGTCTGCAGAAAATGGGTAGAGTTGAAATTATTATGTGCCAGGCTATTTATTAGACACATCTGTCATTTGTATCAGCGGGAGTCAATTTGCTGCGCGCTGCTCCGCGACTTCCTTCCCTGTGACAGTGATTGACCCGTCGCAGTGGCGTGCGTATACATGGCAGTTTGTCTACTTTGAAACACGCCAAGGTGAATGCCAGTCGTTAGTTTTAATTGATTGAGAGAATTCTCATATTTCAATTTGCATTTAGGGGGTTGTCCAGTTGAGGTTTGTTAATTGCTACTTGGACTAAAACCTTTTGGTCTTCTTTCTTACCTGGCTGGAAGCCACCGTGTCTTCTCAAAAGAGCCACTTCATCTCTGTCAGGGCCAGGTGGAAATTTGCTGCACGATTCTAATTGGACAAAGTGCCTTTCAAACTCCCGGCCATCACTCACAGGTCAGATTAACGGATCCAGCGAGGTGTCAACAAAGGTTCCCCACTCACTTTCACCCTCCTTGTGGCCCGAGGCCTAATGTTCAATGACGCGTGTTCTATCACTCAACGGCGTAAGAGAAAAAAACGAATAAAACCAACCCCTCGGTGAACAAAAACGCATTGCACAGTAGCTTCCACGATACTTCAGTCTGTCAAGATGACTAAATTACTTATTCACTCAGTACCCCTGACTTCAGTAAAGCTAATGAGTCATGAATGTAGCATGTAAATGTGCCATGCATGACTAGCGTCTGGTCATGCAAACTACGTTTTTCCGGTTTTATGTGGCATACTTATTTGGCATAGTTTCTTATCTTGTTAACACTGATTTAGACTGTCATATCAGAATGGTTATGTTTAAGGTTTGTGACAACTGTATTGAGGAATAAGGCATCTGTAGGTCTGCTCTATGATGTGAGCCATTAACACATGTTGAAATCATCAGGGTGAAAGTTAGATGTGGGAAAAATGAAAGTATCAATTAGCTTATTTGCTCTGTTGAAACTTCCTTTGAAATGGATTGAATAAGATGGCGCATTTACACCAGCTTTCCATTATGAGCTTTTGCACCGAATTGTTTGTGCAGGCAAGAAACCAATGCTGGGAATAACAAAGAACTGACAAATAAGTACCGTCAGAGTACAAAAGCTGGCAGCTGGGACGTGATGCCTAAGTACGTACTTGAGGCTGGTGATTTGATCCCACGTGGGAGAGTGAGTGGACTGGGGAAGATTGATGATGGTGTCCTAAAACAGACATATAACACCTGATTGAGCCCTGAAGGCATCGGGCCAAACGCGGAGCCCTGTGGTACACACTTGCTTATAGGTGAGCAACAACCCCCCCCCCCCCCCCCCCCCCCCAAAATGCTTCATGCAAATTCATGGGACACATCAAAGGATTATTCCCAGGAAGGTTGTGCCAACATAGCCCAAAGCGTTGCACATCTCCTGATCTGAGCATGATCTGTACTTGGGAGAAAAACGACATACACAGGGAGTCATTTGTAGTAGCTGCAAAGTACATTAGCTGTAACTTGACGTTGATATGCAGTTGCTAAGATGTTTAGACTGTTATTTTTTAGAATGAGTGCTTGGTGGTTACATACTGGCCCAAGTCAAAAGTGCTCACTCCAAACTCTCTATGATATGATATCCATTTTCAGTGTAAATCTGTTTTGCTTATAAAAGTAACAGCACTCCTCAATGTGATTTGAGGGTACCAGTTGTTCTAATCCCTAACCCTAAGTATTGAGCATTGCTAAATGGTGCTGTTTGCCTTAGCAAACACCACTAACACGCCTCTTTTCTAAGATAACTAAAGTACATCAGGAAAGAGAGACATGAATGTTCTTTTGTAGTTCAAGTATGAGCTTACACCGCATTTATAAGTAAATTTGACATGGTTTACAAAACGAAATATCAAATTTGAATAGCTTTGATGCACACTGTGGCGGACTTGGTATGTGAAGTATTCATCTGTTTGAAGTAACTCCTCTAAACATTTTTCTTCCTCTGTTATTTCTTCCTTTCAATGAAACCACAGCTGCTTTGTTGAAACATCTGAGCAGGCCAGCGGCCAGAGGAATGTGGAAATAGCTCTGTGTTGAAACCAATGTGTGCAATGTGTGTGTGCACCTGAGGCAGTGCTCCGGTTATCTCACAGCAGTGTAATCTTCATACTTTGTCGACACACCAGCTTGACCTCCCTAAAGGATCCGCCGTTGTTCTTCATGACCCTCCATTGAACGCTCTTGGAAAGGTTCCTTGAAAACCACTCGATTGCTTTTTCACCACAAATAGCTTGTTACTCAGGGTATTTTCTTGTCAGTGTGTTTTTGAATACCTCTTGGAAAAGGGGCAGAACACATTTTTTTTGCCTGTTTCCACACTACTGCTTCTTGGGACTGTATATATCGTAGAGCTGCACGATTAATCGTTAAACGATTGTGAATCTCGATTCAAACACCCATGCGATCTGATTCCTAAATGACAATGATTCCCCAGTTTATATTAAACCTTTGACAAAAATATCACTGGAACATTCAAATATGCGCTGGTACTGCCGCTGATCCAGAGAGAGTAGTTATCATGTTCAGGTATGAAACAGCTTCACAATCTTTTCAACATCATGTTATTTCTGTTAAAAATATTCACATTATCAAAGAACTGGGATAAAAACGTATAGTTTGGATAAAAAAACTGTTGTCTACAGAAGTTATCAAAATAGAGAAAATCACATTTGAAAAGTAATGGCACTTTAAATAACAATTGTATCGATTATATAATTATGCCACCAGGTTGCGATATTAAGTGAATGTTAAAAATGAATCTGACATTGAATCATTTATTCAAGAGATGAATTAATTCAGTAATGAAACGAGTGAGTCATTGAATCATTCAAACAGATTTTTTTTCCATTCAGATTCAGATTAATTAAACATTTTAAATAGATTGCAGCAATTAACATTTTGTCAGAACCTCTAGTAAATAACTGTTATTTTTTACAGTTGTCCATTCAGAATCGGGGGAGTATCGTGATATCTGATACGTGATATTTATCGTGTTAAACCAAAAAAATTATTCTGAATTTATCCAGAATCGTGCAGCTCTAATATATCGATTTGTAATATACATAATGACTGAATATATTTTGCTAGAATATTTATTTTTCATTTGTTAAAATATTTTTAAAAAATGTATTTTTCTATACAAAACAGTTCAAATTTTTTTTCCCTCAAAAAAAAAAAAAAATTTGCAAGCAAAGCAAGATAAAAAAATACATCCATAGCTTCATAAACACTTTTGAGTCAAAATATTATTGATTTGGTATGTATTTTTAACTGGTAGTGCAAATCACAGTCCTTCAACCGGTGCAAAACTTTCGTAAACTGCATGGCTTGCGTACCATCTTTACCGTTAAACCTTTTTTCTGTGTTTTTATTCATGTGAATGTATGTTCTTAGGATTAGACTAAGCAATCAAAGTGTGAGAGATCATGCTGCAACAGAAGACGTGATGAAGTTTCATGACTAACCGCATGACAAGCTAAAAAAGACCCACAATGCATTGCACACATACAGTAGCTGGAAAATGCACTGTAGCCCTGTCTCTCACAGCACGTACAGTTGATTGCCTGAGCCGGTGCGCACGTGTGGGGCAGATGGTGGAGGGCTGCTGGATAATAGATCTCAATATTAACTCAAAATCATGCTGGGCGTGTTGGTGGATGACGTTCGGTGGAGTAAGGGAGAAGCGTTGACCTTCTGTCCTGTCATTTAGCCCCTCACGCCCCCCTGCGCTGCACTCAAATTACTTTGTTTTACCCAATTAAAGGAGACGGCTGAGCATGGCGAGCTCGAACATTTTTCGCTCCGTGACACGCGCCACACTCTCACCTGGATGTGCGTGACATTAGCGCTCTGTCACTGGGAGATGTGGAGACAAGGATGGCAGCAGGAAGTCTGCGGACACCTTGTGACACACTGACTGCCGTCTTTGCAAAGTATGAGACTGCAGTATTATTGAGGATGGTTGTGAGAGTAGACTGAATTAGTTTGTTTTGGGTCTGGTTCTGAAGGATGTTTTTCTCATCTGTTGTTTGATTTGGCAATCACAAACTGGATCAGAATGATTTCATAACATCCAGTTCTGTTAATGTTGTCGAATACTGCATCATCGTGACAAACTAAGCGTTTTAGCTGATTTGTGAGTTTAAAATCTGAATTGGTTGCATGCAAATGCAATGCTGGTACTTTTTTAACTTTCAATAATTCAGTGATCCAGAGTCAAATATTCTGCATATATTCTTGTTTGCAAAATTAAATATATTTACTGCTACTGATTTAGGTTCTTTTTAAGAAACAGCCAAAAAAAGTTAAAGCAACATTTTAAGAAGCATTTTTATGCAGTTATTGGAGAAAGCTTGTTTTCCCATTCATATTAAAAGTATTATTTTTGGAAATAAAATGTGATATTTTGTCATTTTCATCTTATTAACTGAAATAATTTGGCAAAGTGATATGGAACTGTAATTATGGATAGTACCTGGTACTATATTTTTAGAAATGCACAGCTATATAACACATTAGAACATCTCTCAGCCAACCAGAATCAAGTACTGAACATTTATAAATTATCACTAATGGAACAGTTATGTGAATTTGTAATTGGAACAAGAATAGTTAGAATTGCCTAAATTAGTGGTAGTGACTCAATTTGACTACCGGAAATATTCAGTTGAAACAGCTAAATTTGGCCGAAATCATTGACCGATACAATTAGGTCTTCTGCCCTGACACGTTTTGACTGTCAGCATCTATTTCATGCACAAAAATTAAAATGCGTTCATCTGAAATACAGAGAGGTGACTAATTGCAGATAAACTTTAGTATGACTGGTTTATCAACTATGAACACGCAACCCTGAAAAGCATACCAAGTTCTGAATTACCCAAATTTAAACAATGACAGAATCAAATTTAATTGCCAAAACATTATTTTCAGTTTCTGTTCTTGACCAATCCAATGGATTTAGTTTCGCTGAGAAACATTAATGGGGACCGCATCTTAAGACCTAAACTGTAAAAATGAATTTTGATGATTTGTTTTCACAACTTTTTATATTTTGTCAAATCAACTTAGATAATTAATGTAGTTCAGATAGCATAATATTTTGAGTTTCTATTTATTAAACCAATCTCCTTTGTTGTATTAACTTAAATTTTTTATTTCAATGAACTCAAAATTTGAAGGCAACCAGGTAACTTACTTTTTTAAGTTAATCCAACAATTTTTTTTTTTTTACAGTGTAGAATCCTCGAATTCCTCGAATCCTGGTAAGATTTTGAGTGAATCCAAGCAAATTGCCATGCTTTCCACTCACATCTGCATGGGTGCGGTCTTCCTTATCTATTATTTGTAGTAACATAAGAAAACTCGATGCAAGCGCTCTATTTTTAGAATCAGTGCTCTTGTGCGGTTTGAATCGTGGGACGACAAATGCACCAAAGTTTTCCTGTTACAGATCAAGAAACAAGAAACACTGTAGCGTTCTTTTGTTTCCTTTCCTATCTGATGAAAGAAGCGCACAGTTGCAGACAATGCTCTGCAGACTCGTGTGTGTGTGTGTGACGGAGACGGTCTGTGCGATGATGGCGGAGGGCTTTAACTGCCATGTGAGCACAGATTATGTGCTTGAAGGGGCGGAGGCCCGTGCCAGCAGTGACAGTTGGACTGGGAATTGGCGGGGTCCTCAGCCGTGCGGCACGGACCCGGCCCGGAGGACCCATCGGGGTCCGAGCCCCATCTCGCCCCTCGCGGCAGCTCCTCGCAGGGACACGGGCTGGCCGGCAGCTCCAGGCGGACCGCTGGGGGTAAAGTGTCTTGATGATGAGCTGGTAATGGCAGGAGGCTTTTGAAGAACGATGCGCTCGTTTGAGGAAGAGCGTCTTTTACCTCTATCCAGCTCAGGCTTGGCCGGGCTTTTGTCGAAACTGCATGTCTTTGCTGCGATGCCCGAGATCAATGACGCCAAGGGGCCCGAACGTCTGTCATTTGTTTTACTTTCAACTAAAAGTTGATGGTTTACCAATAAAGCCCTCGAGTGCTTGTTTTGATGGAGGCATATGGAATTGTCGTAGGCCCAAATCTCAAGATGGCAGCAAGAGAGGAGGAAGTAGTTTGAAATGAAATGGCGTTTGGTTGAAACATTTGCTAAAATGGGTTAATCAGACCTTTATACTGGGTGTCAATGGTAAGTTTGGCAGTAAAACTAAAATTGTTATCCCTATGTCTGTATCTCTAGACATTTACACAAACCAGGACCACTTTACAGTTGAACAAAGTATACCTACTAGGGATGGAATATGTCTATAATTTTGTACTCATTTTTTATTGAAAAAAGATTCAAGGACCGTAACAGAAATGTCTTTTTCACTTAAAAAATAGCTAAATCGTTTAAACTGACTTAATACAAATGCTAAGTAGTAAAGCTTGACAGATAGCAACCCGAATTTTAGGTGTTTGGAATGCGCTTTTCATAATCGCCATATAAATGATTATTAAAGCAGAAGTCAACTACTACAAATATTTATCATTTTAATCACTTACATACAACTTACATTTACCCTATATGTGCAAATTTGGTTGAATTTAAAGAAAGTCTCACTATTAACTAGTTGCTTATTAGCATGTATATTACTAGGATATTGCCTGTTTATTAGTAATTATAAAGCACATATTAAAGGATTAGTTCACTTTAAAAAAAACCTTTGCTGATAATTTACTCACCCCCATGTCATCCAAGATGTCCATGTCTTTCTTTCTTCAGTCGAAAAGAAATTAAGGTTTTTGATGAAAACATTCCTGGATTTTTCTCCATGTAATGGACTTCATTAGGTACCAAATGGTCCAAGGTCAAAATGAGAGTTTCAGTGCAGCTTACCAGACGATAAACGATACCAGACGATGAATAAGGGTCTTATCTAGCGAAACGATCGGTCATTTCAAAAATAAATAAAAAAGTTTAAGTTTTATAAGCACAAATGCTCGCCTTGCTCTGTTCATGACGTCACGTAATACGCAATTACGTTGAGAAGGTCACGCTTCTGTCCGGCCGAAAATTTTCTTTTAGCCTTTTTAATATTACAACACCCAGGATACGCACACGAAATGGCCATTTAAATGATAAACTGACACAAAGACATTTGAATATGTGTACATGGTCCTCTTACCTTATTTTGTAAACAGTCACTGACTCGGTACGTCAAGCGTGACCTTTTGAACGTAATTGTGTATTACGTGAGTCGCTAACGCTCATCACAGAACAGAGCAAGGTGAGCATTTGTGCTTATAAAACTTTAACTTTTTATTTTATTTTTTAAATGACCGATCGTTTCGCTAGATAAGACCCTTATTCATCGTCTGGTGTCGTTTATCGTCTGGTAAGCTGCACTGAAACTTTCATTTTTTCCTTAAACCATTTGGTTCGTAGATAATAGTGTAAAGTAGATAATAGTGTAAAGTGTTATATATCTGGTCAGAAAGAATCGTTCTTTCCTTTTATTTCATCAGATTTTTAATGAGAATCTGTAATTGTATAGAATATGTGAGCTGTGTTTAAACTTCAATCGAGGCAGGTCTGTGTTCATTTACAGTTCTGTGTTCTGAAGCATTTGCCACTCTATTACTCTTGAGCAGCTTTTGATGTAGTCCATTGATGTGCGAGCGTGCGCGTGTGCTTCTGAAGTGCGCCGGAGAGGTCTAATAGGGAAAATAAGCATTTTCTGTTGAAAGTGCCTCCACTTGACAAGCTATATATTTCTAAAGTGTCATAAATCTCCCATGAGCCTCAGCCATCGCCAGAAACAACAGCATGTGCATTTCTACGCACTCAACTCGCAGAGTTCCATCAAAACACTGGCTGTAATCTGTGAAGATGACAAAACAAACAGTCAAAAGTTCCATATTTTTGTATAACTGAATTAACAGGCTCGTTTTGTGTGTGTGTGTGTGTAGAAACCCTTGTAATGTGACTTAACATTCCTAAGCAGTTATAATAAAACTGGTTATAAATCTTGTGATTTTATTGGTGCTCATGTACCTAAAGCATTCAAGCCCTTTCAATCAGTTATGCTCCCTTTACTCGCTCACAGCAAAGCAAGCATGGGATGTTTTAGACCTTTGCCCTTGGCATTCCTCCGCGTCTGGCCAGGAATCCCGTTTGTCCTGTTCACCTCGTTCCGGGCCAACATCGCCGCTCCTGGAGACTCCATTAGGAAGTCCAGCGTGTCCTTGGAAGTCTCCTCTCTTATTCATCGTAACTTCTCCCTTGTCTTCCGACTTTCCTCTGTCTCTCTCATTTTTTTCCTTCTCCGGAAAGTAGGCCGGAGGTTATTACACTGAATTTGATATAACAGCCCGACCGATTCAGTGGAGCACCTTGTCAGACACAAACAATAGATAAAGCCCGAAATATAATGTGTGGTAAGGAACGCTCTGATATTCCCGGAGAATGTTCCCCTTAGAGATCGGAACATTTGTCTGCATATATTTGCAAAGAATTCAGCCTGAGCGGGAGAGAGTGGAGGTCATGAGGAAAATAAATCTATTTTCATACATGTTGAAGTTAACTCTCTTCCTGCAGGAACTATAGAAAGTCGCACTATTGTTCCAGCGAGACTCGGTTTGGTTTACGTCTAACATCTGCATCCAGAACGGCCCGTGTTATTGTTAGCGCTACTTGTGGTAAGTCGCAATGTTTAGTTTAGACCCAGATCTGAGATGGGCAGCTTTCTTGCGTAACATTGCAGCTTCGAGTGCCAAGTGTTAAAATGGCGAGGAACAAACAGATGTTGACGGTTGCATAATTGGTGAAAAAAGGCAGTGAGGTTTCTAATGTTAAACAGCGGTGCGATCAAAAGGTTTTAATTTAGGTTGACCCCCCTGTACGTCTGGCAGGCTGTCTGAACGGCACTGCTGACATATTACAGGTGCTCAGCGGTGTTTAGGACTGCAGAGACGTACAGAGAGGATCTCGCTTCACAGGTAGAGCTGATAAACAGGCAACCAGTTGTAGATGCCAAATCACAGAGATCTCTTCATTTGGCCATCGGTATATGCCATTTACGACTTAACAGTACTATGAAATCAAATTGGTTTTTATGTAATTTTACTCTTTTCAAGTACACATTTTTATTTATATATATATATATTTTAAAGTATTTACATATTAAAAATATTTTTATTAAGATTATGAATAAAAAAAGAAGAGAGACAATTTAAGCAGAATATTTTGCAGACACAATAATGCTTTAACGGTGCAAAACAAATCAAAATTATATTTAAATATATTTAAACACTAAAAATAATAAAACCATTATTATTTAAGTTGTACTTTATTTTTGTTATTTTATATGATTATATATATTATATAATATTATTATACTGTATGTATTATATTATATATGTTATTATTATTATATCAGGAATCCAATATACTGTTACACACTAGTTTTCTCTCTCTAATGTTTATGTTCGCTTAAGACATAACCGACTGTGTTTACATGAATACTAGCCAAAACAGGCATTTTGACATAATTTTGTGTGTATTTGGTCATATAAGCTGCATAAATCTGGGATTGCATGCTGTCCGAGAGACGGCTTTCTGTGCATATTACTACTACATTGAGTTCTTTTCCGTGGCTTATTGCACTTAACAACATTAAGTATTTAACATGTATGCAACTGTCATGTGTGCAGTTTATTGTCTATCTGTGTCTTACTTTTCATTATTCTTTTAAGTGTTAAAATCAATCAGTTATTTCAAGCCGTTGCGATATGCATATTGTGATAGGTACATTTGCAATATTTTGATCATTTCGATATATCATTCAGCCCTACTTTTTCTTTTAACATTATCTTTGGCAGCCCTAAAATGCAATATTTTTGTAATACTTTGATTGACCCTTTGCGGTCCCTTTGACCGTAGTTTTAGACCCTTCTTGGTCCCACTTTATATTAAGTGGCTTTAAGTACTTACATAGAAAAATAAGTACAATGTACTTATTGTGTTCAGGTTGTATTGTAAAACACTTTTGCTGCTATTGAGATGTGATACTGGTAAGGTTAGGGAGAGGTGTGGTGGTATGGGTCGATTTAAGGGTAGGTTAAGGTGTAAGGGAAGGGTCAACTGTGTAATTACAAATGTAATTACATCAATTAATTACAGTTGTAATTACATGCAGGTATTTTCACAATATAAGAACAATGTAAAAACATGTCTGTACATAATAAGTCCATTGTATCAAAGTAGTAACTTCGATGTAAGTACATAGTACTTAAAGCCACTTAATATAAAGTGGGACCAACTTGTTGATATATAGTCTCACATTTTTCGGTAATAGAAAAGGTTTTGAATGCAGTTTCATGTTGACTTTAATGTCATTTGATTCTTAAATCAGACATGGGCTTACAATAACTTGCTGATATAATATCACCCTGTAAGACATTTTTAAATCATAGCACTAGGCAAGCAATATAACCAAACAAAAATAATTCTTATTTAACTGCAAACATTGGCTCTTAGATTCCTTAATTATGTGCACTCTTATTGAATTAAAATAAAACCCACTTTAGTATTGGCTCTGTACAGTGTGAAGTTTTGTTTGGGTTATTATCACGAATCTGTCACATTTAATCACACTAAATTGTCTAAATAAATTATTTTGTGCAATTTCATAATTATGATTTTTGGCAGTGGTTCTTCCTGCATTGAAGAATTTAACAACTCCACAAAGCCATCCTCATCTCACAGGAAATTCGTGTTAAATGTGACATTTTAATTGGAGTAATATTCCCATTAATTTGACAAACGGATATGGGAGTCTGTGGGGGAAAGGTACACTGGGAGGAGAGCAATTCAGAATTCACAATTCCTGAATTAGGATTCCTCAGCTTCATTTTTGTGGCTGTTCACGGCCGGGACGATCAGGGAGCCGCTTAAGCACGCTGTCTCAGCGGAACCACAGGCTCACATTGTCTTCATTAAAAGCGATTAAGGAATAGGTCAGTTTCGTGTACTCGGCTTGTTTGAGCGCACTCCGGCGGATCGTCGGAAATGTCTTCATCTTCGTCTGTTTGGGGTCTGTGGGTCTGGTTAGGCAGTCAGGCAGGAAACCAAAGCTGTCAGGGTTTTTTTTCTTTTCTATATCCATGTACGCGTGTCTGATTATATGTCATAGCGAGTCAAAGCAGCACATTTTCTGCCTTTTTGAGTTTGTTGTGAGCAAACGTATGAGAGTGCACTCACTGGATACCATTAACATTTCCCTCAGCCATTTTATAGCTTTATACCAGTATAGTATATTTGAATATTAATCAGAATATTCTGAACTCTCTTTATTTTTCTGGAATTGGTTATGAATTGGTTTACATCGGGCACCATATGGGATACGGCCCCATTGAACAAGCTGTCCAGAGAGAGGCCTGACACACACTAACAATAAATGTGAAATTAATTTTTCAGGGCAGGTTGGCCACCTGTCTGCTAAGATAGAGACTAAGACTGGCCATTTGGTATGGGCAGAGAGAGAGAGGGCGCCTGTGGGAACCAGGTGGGCATAAACGTTGCCCCATATGCCGCCCGGTTTTTCATTTTGAAGGGCGGACACATCCTAGTGGTACACCTCAAGGACAGACCTATCAATGACATTCTTTTGGAGTAGAATTTAATATGATTCAGCATTTCAGGTCAGAGGTGGAACAACCCCTATTAAAATGGCTATGACCCCAATAAACGGTTGAAGAATTGAGGAAGCCATATGGTCATTCTTTTGAAACGGGTGACTCCAGTTCGATAAGACAATTATTGTTGTTGTTGTTATTATTATTATTATTATTATTTTGCGTTTGGTAGAAATGTTGTATGTAATTATGCCTTGTAAAAGGACACCACATTTACGGTAACAAGGTGACAGATTTACGGATTTTTTGACATTAGAATGCTTGTGTTTTAGGTTGTGAAACTACAGTGTGCTTTTTAGAACTAGAATTTAATGCTGGTATTTCTACAAACAACTACCTTTCAAATATTATTTGCTTGCTTTACAAATTCATAGTAACAGTTGACATTTTAAGACTGTAAATCATAAGTTTGAGTTAAAAAGAAAGAGGAGACTTTAACCTGTCTTTGGAGGTCACTTGATTTTTGTTTTTAATTTTATAGTTTAGTTTATGATAACAAATGATGGTAACTGGGTTGACGCATAACCTGTGGACAAACTATTTCTATACACTTGTTCATGAAAATGATATACATTTTGTAATACAGCAAGGAGAAGTTGGAAACAGAGGTGAAGAAAGGCCAAATAAGGCCCATGGAATTACTGGCTTTTTGTTGATCAGCAAATGTTCCATCAGATATTCATTGTTTAAATATTTCCCTACACATAAAGGAAGACAAATGGCACCCGTTTCGTCGAATGACCCGGTAGAGGTAAGATGGGAATGAAAGCATGTGGTTTCAGTTCTACGAGCTCAGAGTGAGTCAACAGACGGAAGGAACACCTGGGAAAGAGAGAGAGAGAGGCAGTGGGCATGCGAGGCAGAGCGGCACATATTGGTGCAGTCTCGGAGAGAGTAGTTTCACTCAACCGTCTCTTTGAATCAGAGGCCGAGAGAGAACAGCTCTTCACAGTCATTTGTCTTCCTTAATCATACAGCGTGGTGCGTTTTTCCGAGACGGGCCGTGACGCGGGTTTATGGGCACATCTGTGCCGTTTGGACTGAATGAAACATGCCCATCCCTAGTCCCACTGGGAGGCCCGATCTCGGGATTCTTGCAAATGTCCCGTGTAAAGCCGTATGGTCTGCTTTGCAGGCGGTGCAAGTGATGTGCAAAACTACACGTTTTGGAAGTAGACGGTCATCTGAATGACTAGTCAATTAGTTAACCTTATATAGCCATGAATACTTACATTAGTACGATCAGACCCCAAGCAAACATGTTTCTTAAAGGGTAAAAGTGTGCATATCCTCTCCTGGAGAGCCACTTTCCTACAGAATTTATATTCAACCTACTTTAATACACCTTCTAGAAAGTTTCTTGATGCTGTGTCCAAAATCGAACAAGTATGCGGAAAACAGTACGTCAACATCATAGTATGTCTGAACACACAGTATTTGAATTAACATAGAATTTTAATTTTGGTGCACCCCTACCAAAAATGGTCCTTATTTGGTATCGCGGTGCGACCACCTTTTGGTCCTACAGCATTCTTCGGCATATTATCCTAACTGTTGGAAAAATAAGCTAAAAATGTTAAAGGTAGCATAGAATACTAGTCGGTTTTGGGCAACTAGTCCGTCCTCGTCCGATTCTAATGTCGAGAGATGTTGCTCGCGGAGGAGAGAATCTTCCACAAGAGGAGGAGGAAAGGGAAGCGAGGCGGCGCCTCTCCGGGGCGCTGGGAGAAAGTTGCCCCATGCTTGTCAGAGTTTCAGGAAGTTGTGAATTGATGGAGCCCACAGGCAGTATAGCTAATTTTAGTTGAAATCACCTAAGTGGTTTGGCTAATTTATCCCTCACCCCCTGCCCCCCTCCCCCATCTCTCCCTCTCTCCTCTCTTCATCCCTCCTTCCCTCACTGCTCCGATATGTCCACATAGCGTGAAGGTACCAGGAGGTGACAGGAGGAACAGAAGGGTATTTTGTGCACAGCTGACTCAGAGTGCACAGAGTATTTATAACCTTCCTTTTAAACGCTGAGGCTTTTTTGACCCAACGCCATGGACACGGAATCAGTTCACTGCCACTCTTTTTGTCCTAATCTTCTTCACAATGCACCAAAGCTGTAATTGCATATCACATAACATTCAGCATTATAACACCCTTGTCTACTTGTGGAGGTGAGCAATGAAAGTGGCACAAAAAAACAAAATCTTGTTTTTTGAAGCAAGAGCTCTTTAAATTGACCAATCAACAAGGAGCTTATCACAAGAAACTTCTTGGAGAAGACCTTATTCTCTGGCTTCTACTACGGTTTGGTTCATTTAGGGAGCATTTGCTTCAGAAATCAAGATTTTACTGTACGCGATTGTCAAGATAGGACAGGTAGAGGTGGAAATGGGATCAATAAATGAAACTTAAACTGTTGTGTTTAGATGGTAACCCACGTTCTTCAAGATTTAAATGCAAAATTCATAATCACAAGTCTTAAAGCATCCTAGACCCTAATCTTGTTAGCAGCGAATGCTAATCTTGTGGGAGTTTTGTAAGATTTATCATCTAAATGTGTCAAAGTTTGGGCATGAACTTGCGCTCTTAATGCTTGGCCAAAAAAGAGTTGTGTGATTGAGAGGTTAGCAGAGGTTGGTATAATAGTAATTTCTTACACTCTATGTTGCTGCTTGTATGTTTCTTCAGATGAAGCTTGTGACATCAATATTTAATCATGAAAACACTGTGACAGGTCTTTCCCCCCCAAAAAATCTAAGCTTTCTAGGAATGGGAACCATAAGAAATTGGACGATTCTGGTTGCACACATCAGTTCAAGTTTCTTAATGATTCTATTAAAAATTCTCTTAGTACTTTTGAAGGAATTGAGTCTTTTCAACCAATTCATTTAAAATGTCCAGCTCATAAAAGTCAGACTTTGTTCTTGCCTGCAACCAGTCCAATAGAAAGATGTGCAGCTTATTTCTAATGTTTTGTATAATAATTTTACAGCACATTGTCGAGGCTGCGATTATTTGATCAAACAGTTGTGAAAAATTATTACAGTTTAAAGGAACAGTTTTTTATTTAAATATATTTTCACATGTAATTTATTCCTGTGATGGCAAAGCTGAATTTTCAGCATCATTACTCCAGTCTTCAGTGTCACATGATCCCTTGGAAATGATTCATAATTGATCAATCATTAAATGAAACATAATTTGGTTGATTTCTGGCCCTGGCATTTTTTTGTTATATCTTGTGGTTCGATTGTAAATGAACACTGTATACTTTCTGTCCATGAATGCAATAGCACTTAACGATTGTGAGTTCTATTGTATCCCTGCATTTGTGATAAGTATTGAAGGACTTATGTGTTAAGAACATATAATATTAGACTCAGAAGATAAACAACCATTTATAAAGGTTACTGTACAGTTTAGACTGGGGCACTGTTTTTCTTTTTCTAGGTTTCAAGAAACAAATTTAGTTCCGCTATTTTTTTCTGTCATAGTCTCCATTGCCATTAGTCTCCATAATCTTCCATTAGGTAGGTGTAAGTCTGAGATTATTTTAGAGGAATAATGCAAGCTAGCGATTCCTCTCAACACGTGGGTCAACTTGTCAGTGTATTTAAATTCAGCAGTTGTAGTGCTAATAAATTGGCTGCCTGTTGGAGGGCAGACGCATGGTTGACTTCTTAAGCACACTGTTCTTTCTGTAGGATTTGTATTATTATCTTGTTTAGTGCTACATAATTGAATTTTGAGCTCTTATCTTATTTGCTGAGTGTGCTGTAGCTAAAGAGCAGCTAAACAAAAGAGAGAGACTGACTGTATTTTTTAGTCCCATGGGTGATTAAAAGGGAATGTTTGGTTATTTGGTGTTATATATAAAAAAAAGACACAGAAGAAAAATACGTTTTATTATTTTTAATCTGAACTAAAGTGTAGTTTTAGTGCAACTATCTTCACCAAACAGAACTGGAAAAAAAAACAAGTTTTCCAAACACTCGTCTGCAATTGGTCAGTGGAGCAGAGAGCCCCGCCCCCCAAACTCATGCCATTGGTCGAGCTATTGTTTCTATGACTATGACTCAAACAAGAACAGAATTGAAAAAATAATGACTGTTTCAAAAGTGTTTCCCAAACACTCCCTGTCTGCAATTGGTCAGAGGAGCAGACAGCCCCGCCCCAAACTCATGCCATTGGTTGAGCTATTGTTGATAACACTGGCTGGTTGGAATTCTCATACAAACAGAGCAATGTTTTGATAGCGCCTCAGAGACAGTGAAAATGAACCTACTAAGATATTGGCTTATTTAAAGCTGTAGCCTTTTTCCCTGTTAAAATACTTTCTCATATTTCATTTTAATACACAGAAGACAACTGCAAGTATGTAAAAAATATTTTGGGGGGGATTTCAGATCACTTTGACTGAGATAATC
The DNA here is from genome assembly GCA_031834385.1 of Semotilus atromaculatus. Classification (NCBI taxonomy): domain Eukaryota; kingdom Metazoa; phylum Chordata; class Actinopteri; order Cypriniformes; family Leuciscidae; genus Semotilus; species Semotilus atromaculatus. Next base: position 8,417,267 of record JAULUF010000027.1, read on the forward strand.
AGACGTTTTCAGTCCTTCTCGTCCCAAAAGTGCACGGCTAGCTGACAGAAATCATTACGGCAGTCTCCTTGTTGTTATACCTGTTTGTAATGTACTTCCTCTGCGATTTCCTCGCAGGACTGGAGGAGAATGATATATTTGCAAACCTGCACTGAAGCCAACTGCTGCTGGCAGTGTGAAGGGTGCGATTTGGTGCCAAGCACCTGGTCAAACTGAAGACAATGAGCAGCTTATGGACTCCGTCCATCCCCAGACATCATTTTTAGTGGTGATATCAAATAAAAAGCAGAGTGAATTTGTACAGGGAGGACTTGAAAGGCAAAATAGAAGTGTTTTTCGCCCGCAGATATTTAAGCATTGCTAAGCCTTTCCCGCTTCTCATCCCCAGACATAGAAACGGATTTGAATACTAACTAATCTTTCACCGCCATTTTTGTCTTTCATAATTAACTTGTCATTGTTTTTTCGCTGCGCGCCTTTCCATGCTCCTCCGCCCTGAAAGAGGAGCTGAACATCTCTGATATGAATATTTTTGTCTCTCTTGTCTTGACTGTTTTCTGCCCAGCTTTAAACCCAAGTCTGATAGTAGCCAAATCCTTTCACGTGCTCTTTATGCACTTAACTGGTGCGATTCTTGTTTCACAAAGAGACTGCGGGGCAGGACTGAGGAGTCACCCTGCCGACGATCTAATAATGACTGCCGCAGATGGAGAACGTTGGGATGGAGCTGTCTGCTAAATCCATCACACACAGGCACACGGAGGAGAGTGTCAAAGCTTCTCCTGCGCAGAGAAGGACCGCTGGGGAATGCGGACCGTCTGGCAGACGCGTTGGCAGTCTCTGCTCTTTCACTCTCTACCTGGGCTGGACTCGGACCAGGGTTAATTATAGTGGATCACTGAAGTCTCGTGTCGCCCGTGAAGAGCAGGAGGGTTGTCAAGAAGTTGTCATACTGCCATGTCCTGTACGACAAAGACATGAGGAAAGGCACCGTCTCCTCGCAGAAGTTTTTGTACACACGCGTCAAGGTGTAGATGTTATTGGCACTGAGGAATCTTGTAATGTCTAGAAAACCAGGAATTAGTTAAAAAACTAATTTTGTTCACCTCTTCACAATGACCTTGAAAAAGTTTCCACTGAAAAAATCAATTATCGTTTTAGTGTAAAATGAAACATTCGTTAAACAATATGCATTTTCTTGAAGGAAAAACTTATTTTCGAAACAATGTGTTGTGTTTTATTTATTATACAAAACAAATATAAAATAGAATTTAATGTAACGTGTTACATTATTTTATGCAATTTATTGTTTTATTAACAGTAAATTCAATCATTTCTCACTCCCACATTGTCAAATTGTTTCTTGTTTTAAGAATGAACCTCATTAAATTGTTAAAGATAATTTGGCAAAAGAATAAATACTTCATTGGAGCTAAGCTTATTGAAAATAAGTCCCATCTTACACATTTTTACATCTTTCAAGTATGTGTAGATACGTTTTCCTGAAAAACAAGACAAAAATAGACTGTTAGAAAAAATCTAACTGTTAGGAATGCATAAAGTCTGTTTTAAGTCAAATCAAAAATTGAGCAAGAATTGCATGTTGGTTTTCCAAAAGAAAAACCTGCTCTAAAATTCTTATTGGTCAAATGATATCAGAGTACGTTTTTTAAATCCTTGTTTTTACGCACCATCCTGCATGAAATCCGTTGATCTGTTCTCTTTGACGCACCTTAAACTCTGGTGGATAAACCATGATAAGGCAGTTTTATGCTCAAACTTATCAGAGATGTTTTAAAACCAAAGAGTTTTTAAAGTCACCTCGTCTGCAAAAGTTTAAAAATACTGCCGAAACTTTTGTATCTCCGCTTCAGTCGTTCACTTCACTTTGGAGTATAATCACTTTGCTTCTCTTATACTCAATGGGGCTCACTCTATCTAGTCTTGCTGGTGTATGCTGTCCCAGAAAAAATGGAGCACTTTGCGTTTCTAAAAGTTTTGTTCTACCTGTCCAGTTATTTTTACGATGGCCCATTTCTGCTATTGTTGTGGCATTATCTTGACCTCGCGTAGAGCAATTTCTCCCCAGTCAAATTAGCTCTCGCCATTCAAAGCAATGCCGTAATATAATGGTTTGACGGTTTTTGCTTCGGCAAGATGAAGAAATGGAAGGCAGAGCCACTGGGGTTAATAAAATTCCTCCTCTTCAACAAGTACCCAGGGATACGGAGTGTCCTTGAAAACGACAGCACCTCACTTTCGCCCGACACCTCCGAGCGCTGCCATGTGGGCTTCCGAGCAATTCTCTCTTTCTCTTTTCCTGTCTCTTTCGCTCAGTCCATTCTCTCACCTTCTTCTACATCTGTTAAAACCAACTGCTGCGAGGTGTGGGGCCAGACTCGTATTAATCGTATTTCTTCCGGCCTTGTATCTGCAATCATTGGAAGTTCATCAGTAAAACAGACATTGTTCTTTTTTTTTTGCAAGAGACAGTTATCACTGAGGTGAAAGAATGCTGCGAGCATATTAACAACAGCAGATCGATTCTCGCATGTCAGGTTTTTGCCAGCGCATACAGAAGCGTGAGAACTTAACTCTGTCTTCATGCAAGTCAATGAACACCTGGAGCATCGTTCCCAGTGGCAGCTAAATAAGTGTAGCAAGGGAAAAGAAGAGAGAAGAAAAGAAAGGAAGAGGAATACCACGCCTGAGCCATTCAAACCCATGTTTGACACGAGGTAGAGCGAGGGAGCCTGGGCGCGGAGCTGCGCGAGAGGGCCCGCTGAGGTTTATTCCACTTGTTTGTTTTTTTCCCCCACACACCTTATAAATGCCTGGATGTGCCCAGCCTCCTGGGATCCGCAGGTTTGAGATCCAACACAAAAAAAGGTGATGGAACAGTCCTGGGTTGTCGTAGTAACTTGGGGATTATGATTTATTAATCTGCAGTCTTTTAAATTCGAAGGGAAGCATGGCGAGGTTACGCGTCTCAGCCCCCGGGGAGTAATCTCGCTTCAGAGAACAATTGCGAAAGATGCCGTTTTTGTCTTTAACTGCTGGAAAGCTCTCGTTCCATTACTCCTCCCGCTGCAGCTGCGGCGCAGGGAGAGGGTCACCCACAAGAAAGTTTGTGCAATTCCGCTGAGGAATTTATTTCCGTCCTCCAAAACAAACCGATGCCTCACTTTTACTGGTGTCGCTCTTTGAAAGACATTTTAGGAAACCGAGAGCGCACGGGTCTGTCTGTGAACATGTATGTCGTTTGTGAATATTTCCACACGGTACGGAAACACTCAAAAGCTTATGTGTTTACCCATAATACATCAGTTAAGCACAGAATGCAGTTGAATTTAGACTTATTTTTTTTGTCAGATTTTTACATTGTTGATTGATTGATAGTGTCTGTTGCTCAAAAAATGCATGTTTGTGAATATTTTCACAATGGTACAAAAAATCTTATGTCCTTCCATAAGTGCTTCATAACATTATTTGCTCAAATGTGCATTCTATTATGCTTTTTATTTATTTATTTATTTTTACATTTTCAACTTTTTTTATTGTGCAATGTTACTGTTTGAGCATGAAAAAGGTCTGCAAAGTTACAAAGCACAAAATCACTCCAACTGGAGTTATTCTCTATATTAGTGCGGACTGTTTCTGAACTCTCACATTTAAGTTTTGAGTTTTCTTCCGGGAACAAACACGTCACAATATCCCTCATTTAAATAATTCCTGATCAAGATGATCCCGATCAAATGGGGCGAGGCCTGGTTGAGTCGTGTCAGAAGTGTTTCGAAATTTGCGGTTATGGTACGGGCTATGGCATTTCTGAAACATGCTCGAAGCAGTTGACCAATCACAACTCACTGGTCCAGCTGACCAATCATAGCGTTTTCAGAAGGAGGTGCTTCATAGTGACAGGAACTAAACAGCGGTGCATTTCCCAAAGCCAACTATGGTCGTAAGTTCCGTCGTTACCAATAGAGTTCAATGGAACTTGTGACTACAGTTGGCTACGGATGCTTTCGGTGAAACACACCTCAGAGCGTTACTGACAGACTGAGAAGAGAGGTGCTGCAACAATGTAAAATATATGAAAAATGTAAGATTAAAGATTTTCTTTTAAAAATCAAGCATGAAAGACATTCTAGTAGACCACAAACACAAAAAACAAGACTTAGAAAAAGGGCATAATTGGTCTCCTTTAAGTTGAATTATGAAAAATGTATTTTGGGGCTGTTTGGAACTTTATTGGTAGAAAGAGGACAGGTAACGGAAATGATGCAAGCCAGACTTGCACATCGAACTGGTGTCTGTAGCACAAAAACAAGTTTGTGAAAAAGAATTTATGTGGCACATTTTTTTACCCACAATGCATCATAAGTGCATAACATCATGCAATTTAAGGTTAACTTAGGACATTTTCTTGGCCTAAATCTTATTTATGACAATTTTGCTAGTAAAATGACAGGAATCAACTGGGAGAAGTGAAAAATGATGCAAGTCAGATTTAATTTTGCACATCGGTGTTTGTGAATGTTTACACCGGTACAATACTCCCAGCACCTATGTAACACTTCATCACAAGTGAGATATAATGTTACAATGCATGCATTTTTTAAGTTTTAAGTTAATTTAGGCCATTTTGTTGGTGTAAATGTTTTTTTGTCCACGTTTGTTGCGGGCTGTACTCAAACGTATGACATCCACAACCATGCTAGAACATGCGCACTAATTCCTAGGCTCTGAGAAAATTAGATGTCTGTCATGTAAATATAAGTATGTTTTTAAGAGTGCCCTCTCCGCAATGCAGTAACTACTTTGAATTTTAGTCTGTACTCTGTTGAATAACTTGAAGTTAAGTGGCTATTACCTGAGAGGAGAGGATTAGGCTAAAGTCAAACTGAAGAGTTGGGGTACAATAATGGCCTGAGGTTTTAGTTCCTCCGCAGAAGCGACAGATCCAGCAGGAGAGGGCTGAGGCTGGTGCCAGACACTTCTTTGGCAGTCCTCCCCTGCTTGACTTGGCTCCTTGAATGCTCGTACCATCACAGCCAACAAGACGGTTAAAAAAAGCCTCTGCGCGGAAATGCGTTCTGCAGAGGCTGTCAACGTGTCCGCACAGCTCCTAACTCACGTTATATAGTGCTAAAATCATCAGTGGGATGTTTCATCACTATTGTACAATGATGACGTGATTACACTATCGTGTTCTTTGCTTCAAAGACATATGAGGCCGTAATAGTGGATTTTATACTTAATATTATATATTCTTATGTTCATATTCAGGTGCAAATACATTCAAAAAATGAATTACAGTAGTTGTTACTAATATTAGTGAAAGTCTGCATCTATCTATCAATCTATCTATCAATCTGTCTATCTATCTATCTATCTATCTATCTATCTATCTATCTATCTATCTATCTATCTATCTATCTATCTATCTATCTATCTGTCTGTCTGTCTGTCTGTCTGTCTGTCTGTCTGTCTGTCTGTCTGTCATCTTAAAAATAAAACTCTATTACATTTATACGTATATTTTAGTAACTGTATAATATTTTATATTATAAAGGTCACAACATATTATAGAAATGTTGTACTTTTTTCCCTATTATTTAATATTTCATTTTAATTTAAGTTTTATATATTTGAACAGGCCTTTGAAAGCTGCCATCTGCAATCCAGATTTCTTCGAGACAAAACATATGACAGATTGTGATATACCATTTCCACTACATAATGTGGGTGTCATGTCAAAAGCGTCTCTGTGGAACAGCATGGATGTTTTATCATGAAAGCTGTTCTTCTTTAGAGCACATTGTGGTTTCCAGTTTGCTTGTCAGGCAGCCAATAAAGAAAAAGAAGCCATCAGTCAAAGCACCAAATTGGGAACTGTGCAATAAAAAGGCAGAAAATATCGACACCAAAACCACATTCACATTAGCTGGATGAATATTTGTGTCTACGTTTGTAGTAAAACATCTAACGCTTTGCAGTCTTCCAAAAAAAAAAAAAAAGTCAAACTGAATAATAATTTAGACTTGAACACAAACCGTTACGCAAGATCTCATTTCTACTCTTGTATACACAACAACGAAATGATATGTTTAAGACAAAACGATATTGTTCTTTCTGTACGCTGCAATCCTACCTGCCTCTGTGTTATAAATCACTCAGGAAATGATTTTGTGGTCTCTCCCTTTAGTGGTGTAATTCATATCGCTCCATAACAACATCCTGTCATCTCTCATATTGCGTTTGGTGATTGATAATCTGGCTCAGTTTGAGCGCTCACAAGCGAGTCATGATCTAGATATTGCAGTTTGCGAGACTGTTTGGGCCATTAAGATTATTACATAATTGATATATTTCACCCGCCGGCATGTTATAATGTGAAATGTGTGATAGACTGTTGCTCTCCTACAAGCTGTTGGAGATTTACGTGAAAGTGTAATGCGGCAGATTGAAAACTTTGCAGTGCCACAGGAGTTCATATTCGAACTTGTAACTTCCACGTGAGCACCACTGCACTATGTGTTCAGACATTTTGACTTCAAGACAATTTTCGAAGACTCCCCTTTGTTGGGGGTATTGCCCCTTTGGTAGAATTACCCTTGCTTTGGTAGATATTGTGGTCCTTTGGTAGAATCACTCCAGGGGGAGGGGGTCACCCCCGGTAGAAAGGGTGTTTTGGGGCCGGGGCCATCAGGGGAGATCGTTATGGTACCTCCAATGCCTCTGGGCCCTCTTTTCTGGCCCCACAGTTCCCCTTCTCAATCTAAGTATTTTGAGTTAACAAATTGTGCAGATATCAGGTCTCGACAATAAGGACTGACCGATGGCCCGGGGTCAGCGTGAAAGAGACTCGGGCCTGTTGACGGAACTGTCACTCGGCCGTTTGGGCCAGTGCTGCATCTTTACGGAAATTGATAATTTGTGTGTGTTTTTAAGCCTTGCCAACTTAAATTTTCAAGTGCAAGTAGGCGCTAAAGAACCCGCGAATACTCTATCACGTTTTCCTGAGCTTGAACGGACATATTCACACAAAATTATGTAAAAAATCCAAGCATCATCGTAAACATAGCTGGTTATTAAGCGAACGTAAATATGTGAGTAATAAAATGCATGTGTAACAGTATATTGGATCCATGCAGCTCTTAAAGTGACAGCAGCCTAATATTCCTGCTCTCTGTTTATGTTTATATGTTAATCAAACAAAAGACAAAAAAAAAAAAAAATCACTCACTGCTCTTGATTAAATAACTTTAATAAGGGTTCATCTATATTTATACATTTGATAACAAAATTTTACCTACATGAAAAACCTAAAATAACTTATTTCATTTGTATATGTTTGTTCTTTTGTATTTTTTGCTCGTAATTTTAATGTTCTTAAGAGTTCACACTCTTTTTTAGCTATGTATGTATTTAAATTGAAATAAAATGCAGGTATTTAATACATTTATTGTAATACGTTTATTTTCTCAAACATAGCAATTTCTCTCTTTATACCCTAGAAATATATAGAACTTGACATAACTTAACACCCAAAAAAAAAAAAAAAATTTGTTATAGAATTTTCCTTGACTTAAGATTGCATTAATTTCCGTGACTTTCTATGTCTAGAAATCAAAATTCTCATTTTAAATCATTTCAAGACATCTTGCGACATGTGTTAAAGTTAACTGTTAATAATTAGGCTATGGCTTTGACATGAACGGTAGCATATTTTTGTAGGGTATTTGAACATATACAGACATGGAGAGCACACATGGAAAGTTAAAATAGGAAACGGCCCCTTGGTTGAGTTGGTACCAGATGGAAGTTCAAAGAATGAAATGATGCAGTACTTGTTTTGTGCAGTCAGGTGCCAGAGTCGGACTCTGAGGAGCACGAGAAAGCCGCTCAGAGCTGATGTGAGAAGACAGCTGCTTCACTGCTCTCAGAACAGCCCTCTACAAGGTCACTTTGTGCAGGACCACCATCTCAGGGGATTGTGGGTAGAACATGAAACGTATCAGAGACAGAGATTTACATGAATACAGTCTGATCTGGCGAATATAACGAAAGATATCCCGTATGGACGCAATCTTGAGACTTTGTATATATCTTTTAGCCTCTGTCTATGTGAATTCCATTTCTTCCCACATACAGTAGGCATCAATCAATGGGCGAAAGTCTTTAACATCTGTTGCCAGCGTAATTTTTCACTGTGGCATTCAAACCTACTCCGCCACAGTTTAAAAAAGTTTTCCAGACATTCTCTGTCCTTCCTCTAAAGTATCCCATTGTACCAGAGGCTTTTTTCTTCATGCATGGGCTGAGCGGCGCGATTCTCTCGTTAATAAATCATGCCAGATGAGTTTATCATGGAGATAAAGGAACTCCTCTGGGCTCCGCTGGGCCAGGCTGGGTTTCTGGGCGCTGCTACAATACTGCCCTACAAAGCAAAAAGGCAGTAACTGCATTTTTGGTCAAAAATGAGTTATTATCATTTTCATGACATTCAAGGCATCCTTTGTTATGTGACAAAACATCTTATCTCAAATGTGTGTCGTTTTGGAGAAAAATGGTAGTCGTTTGTACAGTAACTGCAAAAAAGGTAACGACAGGATAACTTTAAAGTCATTTTTCTCAGTTCTGCACTCTGCGTAGTTACTGCCTTTTTGCTTTGTAGGGCAGAATAAATGATGAAATGCCGCTGTCACATACATCACATTTATAGCGGCTAACTTTTTAGCTTTTACTGCCGTCAATAGAGAAGAACTGACTTTTCGGATAATAAGCAGGTGGCATGGAGACATTAGTAAATAACCTTTAAGACTCTCCAACCTTTAAGATGTAGACAACCTTCCGACGTAGACTTCGCCGTGTTGTTGTTTGGTCTGGTTCAGTAGTCCTGTGGTGATAAAACACAGATATCTTAAGAGTGCATGTTGGTTTATGAATGCTAAAGGTCACAGGAGGTTATCTTAGGGCACTTCTTTTATGGACTAGTTTACTAATGCTGTAACCTGCAGACAAAAAAAGACATTTGCACACATTGTTTTCGTTGTTGTTGGGTGGGTAGATATGTATTTTCACATTTAAATTGTATTACTAGTAGGGCTGTCAATTGATTAACAAATTGCATGATGCACTGTTTAATCAAATTTATCATGCATACTAATGTTTGCAGAGAAAAGTCCTACATTTTTGGGACTTTGTTAGCTTAATTCAAATAAAGCTTAAATAGAATAAAATATAAATATAATTAATACAAAGATCTAACAATGAATGTTAGAAATGTTACTTTGGCAACTGACTGAAATAAAAAAGCTAAAGTACTAAAATGACTAAAACTGAAATAAATTAAGTTAAAGCTGAATTAAAATATTTAAAAAATCTAATAAAAACATAAAAGCTAATTCAAAATCAATAAACACTATATTAATAATATTGAAATAATGCTGGGTTAGATGCACTGATATATTATTTAATTTCTATATATTCCATATAATATTTGTTGCTCGCTGTTGCATCAAAGTACCGTTACTAAAATCCGCTAAACAGCCAATATTAACCTTCTTTTAATGTTTTGTCATATAAATTACCAATACAATATTACAATTAATGTACAGTATGAAAATTTGATATTTTAATGTGCTATATTTGTGTTATTAACACAATTATCTCACTGAACTATTATTTTAAAGTCCACAGTCCTAAATATTAGTATAAATGAATTAACAATAAAATAAAGAGCTTTACATAATCTCAGTTGTTGAACTGATATATTAGGCCCATGTATAATTGCTCCCAGACAAAAAGACGTTTGGTTGGAGCTCCTAACTCTTGAGAGTGACTTTGAAGGGAGGAACGCACAGCGCACCATTGCTCAGGCCCCACTACTGTGTTTCAGGGAATATGGAGGCAGTAATGGGGATCTCAGCTAATGACTTGGGAGAACAAACCTTGGTCTCTTAACATCAAGAGCCTTATTATTTTTAGCTTCGGCCAATGCTGAGCTTATCCCTATTACAGGGACCATTCTTTGTGCTATCACATGTGGAAATTAAAGTGAAATGACTTAAGGGGACGATTGCCCATACAGCAAGTAGGCTAGTCTGCCCTTCAATAGGGCTCAATTTGACATAAATGTATGTTTTAACCTTGCTTTTTCCTTCAAGATCTTTTCAAATTGATCAAGGAGGTGCTGCCTCCAACGACATCATTTAATCTTTAGTTTCTTATGAAACATTTGACAAAATTCATCCACTTCAGTATCTGATAAAATGTAAAAATGTTTGAAAATATACTTTTCAATTATTTAAATGTGTTTATAAATTATGGTTTGTAGTATAATATCATTTTCGTCATTATGGTAAGTACAATGGTCAAATGCGAACAAAACATATGTTGGGTTGTAAAATCTTTCAATCTGCCAATCTCTGCATCCACATCATGTCGAAATTACGAGTTTCCAAGTAGTAAAAAAACAACAACAAATCACGTCTTTGTCACATTTGTTATTGTTAACGCTGAATTGACAACCATTTTTACGTCATGTGAAAATTATAGCCAGTGTTTCCTGTCGTTTGTTTTAAACAGTAATGGTTATAGTAATTTCGATGAGACGTGAATGCTGGGCTCATCCCATGACATCATTTTTTTACGGGATAGCAACCCACTGTAGCCTGTGTTTACAGCCATCACCTATTTAAATGGCTCAAAAGTGCTGCAGTGGAGTGTTTGTTTATTGGACTTTACTCTGTGATGGCATACAGAAGCTGGCGATGTCAGCGATGATGACCACTAGCTGAGTGCTTTTACAAGCTGAGGCCAAAGCTTTCTTTGAGTGATGGAGACAGAGAGGTGATGATCAATGGCTGTCAGTACTAGTGGAGTCAGACGGGTCACTCTACGACACAGGAAAGCTCTTGTCTGGAGACTGGCGGACGAGAGCTGACAAGCTCTGGCGGTGCTCTTCAGAGAATAGATTGGACACAGAACGGCTCTGCTTTATCAGTACACTGCACAGCTACCTGGAGTCTTTACGTACATTTCTTTGTCGGATTAAATTGCAGCTTCCCAACTTCTGTTTACGTACATTTATTTCAGGGCTGGGCACTATGTACCTTGTGACGGTACAAATGGGTCAACTGGTACTCTTCTATACCTTTTGTTGCACAATATAAAAAATCTAACATCAAGCAACTATAAAAAAAAACTAGCATGCTAAGTGTGTCACTAATGGCCGCTTTCATTGTCAAAGGGGAGTGTTAGGTTTTGGTGTTACGTCTGCTGATGACACAAGGTTTAATTGTAAGTTGTTTATGGGTTTTTGGGACATTTGCAATCAGTAAAATGAGCTAAGAGGAGATCCAGCTAGCAAGCTTTGGAATATTTTCCAAAGCAGGGGGTGCTACCCTGTGGACTGTGTGGATCCTAATGCCCCAGTATATTGAAGGGGACACTATACTGTAACAAGCACCGTCCTTCAGATGAGACGTTAAACCGAGGTCCTGACTCTCTGTGGTCATTAAAAATCCCAGTATGTCCTTCGAAAAAAGAGTAGGGGTGTAACCCCGGCATCCTGGCCAAATTTGCCCATTGAGCTCGGTCCACCATCATGGCCTCCTAATCATCCCCATATACTGATTGGCTTCATCACTCTGTTTCTTCTCTACCAACGCCACGTGTGGTGGCGTTCTGGCGCAATATGGCTGCCATTGCATCATCCAGGTGGATGCTGCACATCGGTGGTTGTTGAGGAGATTCCCCCTTCCATATGTAAAGCGCTTTGAGTGCATACAAAAATATAAAATTCAACAAATTATTAACCAGTAAACCAGTTATAGAAATTGGGGCTGCATTAGACTTATTGGTTCTCTTTCAAACGTTTCCCATATTTATTCCCATCAAGCCTCTGTGGCTACATGTGCCCCCTTCATGTGCATTCTGTGAAAAAAAAATCTAAAAATGAAAACACTTGCTTAGTTAAATACCACCAAATAAATGCAAAATGTGCAGTAAACTTGACGAGATCAGACACGAGGGGTGGATGTTGAGACGCTGGCCAGTGTTCTGAGCCTTGCATAATTCATGTTCTCTAAAGCTGGTCTTCCTTAATGAGGGTCTGGTGGCTTTTTTTTTTTGATGTGTTCAAATCGCGGGTGGAAACGTGAGATCTGACCCACTCTGAAGCTGTGGAACCTGGGGTGCGCCACGCTTCAGATCTCGAAGATATAAGATGAAGGTCAAAGTTCAGGCAGTTCCTTTCCATCTGAAATTAGAGGAATTACTTCTGTTTTAGAGAATGTAATCTAAACTGTAATCACTCAATTATTTAGCAGCAAGTAATTATGGCCAAATTACTAACTTCATTCCAGTCTACTGTGGAAAATTACATGATGTCGTTGTCTTGCGCCTGGATTCCATTTTGCATTGTTTATTTGTGTAGATTTTAACCCTCTGATTTTGGTTTCAATTTTTTTTGGTTTCAATAAAACATGCAGTGACCATCCTTATCGGCATAATTGAAACGTGGTTATTGTGTTCATAAAACATTTAGAGAAACGTCAGATCGTAATTGCGGGCTCTGGGTAGGATATACATGGTGCCAGTCTTTTTAAAGGGAATAGGTTATCCACTCCTTAACAGTTGCTTTATTTTCTCTGTAATTCTCTCTTTCTCTCTCATCAGGCAGAGCTGGTGCCTGACTCAGAGCAATACTGTTGGCTTTTATAATCATCCACTGCAACAAAATACGGATTATCACTCCAGGAGGGGCCATTTTCAGAGTGAGAGCTTGGGCGCACCCTCAGACACTATTAATGCCAGAAATCCCTCTGTACAGCGGAGCAGGGCTCCTTAACCATGTTGTCTTCATTTCCCTATCAGACTCGGGTAATAGAACAAATTCACACCAAAGGGCTTCAATTAAGGACTGCAAAAGCTGGTGTAATTGGAGCCTCTGATAGCCTAGAGCCCCTGTTAAAGCTTTAAAAAAGACGTGTTGAGATGTAACCGTGCTGTGGTGGAACAGACGAGGATAGCAGACGTGAAGACGTGAAGAGTAATAAACTAATTTGTAGAGGTACCTCGGCTGTATTCCCAGAGTGTGTCCCAAGTGTCCCAAGGGGAAGAGATTCTGGGGTCTGAGATGTTTTTGGGTGGTACTGTAAACTACGCACACATGGAGTCTTTAGCACTGACAGCGACACATCAAATTGACCGGAAGTCTTTCATTTTTAATGAGTCCGGGTGATAGAGCAACAGCTTTTCCACATAGAAGATGCAAAGGGGGCATTTGTGAGAACCTTTCTTTACCCAAAAATTCAAAAGGAAAACACCACAATTTTGTGTACTTCATGGACACATGTATGTGACAACCGTTGCAAGCCTGTAAGACTGGAAGTACACATCAATTGTAATATTTGGGGCAGGGCCGAACTTCAGTTGGGAAAGAATAGCTATAGTGACTTATTTACTTTGAGTGATTCAGTGTAAACATGCTTTACAACAATATGAGTTTCAAATGATGTCCAAAGGATACAAACTTTGTGCCACAATATTCTATCACATGAGCTTTCTGAATAGATGCTGCATATCAAAATCCCTCACTTGTTTGCCAACTAGAAGATTCCACCTCAGCAGTCAGGAAGCTGATCTAAGCGCCCTATATGAACCCCTGTACAACATCAAACAAGTGCAGTAGTGCTGACTTCTGTAAGCTTTCCCTCAGCGTGGGATAGAGAAGGAAGGGCTGATCTCAATTTTTATTGTGGAGCCAGAAGTGCAGCTGTCTTTTTTATTAGAGTGGCAATGGCACTTGGAAGAATGGAAGAAGCAAGATGATAATGTACCTCAGTGTGTATATGTGTGTTTAAGAGAGGAAAGGAAATACTCTGGGATATTTCATTGCTTTCCCTGCATGAGTCATGCAGAAATAACATGCATACCTTTCACTAACTGCAGCATGTAGAAGCCACTAATTTGAGTCAATGAGACTCTGGATTGTTTAATGTGTGAGGTGAAGGTGCACAACCATCCTCCATTACTCCATCCACTACTGTCCTCTCAGAAAAGAAAAAAAAATCATTTACAGAGTTGTGACTGCAGTGGAAACGCATGCCAGCTTCAAGTGTTACTTAATAACTCATAATGTCCCATGTAATTACCATCTCTAATATTCAACATACAACCCCCATGTCAAGGTAGAATAGCGCCAGGCATCATTTAACATATTAAAGATGGCTGATTTTGATTGATGTATTTGAGTACTGATTCTCTACAGAGCAATGGGTCTCCAATCGAAATGTCACAGCTACTTTCTGGTTTCTCAAGCATGCTTGTCCCTTTCCTCCTCAACATTAACTCATTTTTCCACTTGATCCCAAGGTTCAAATGTGGCCTTTGTCCAAGGATTTCTTGGAGTTATGTTGACCCATGCCAGGCACACAGTGGGGTCTAAGTGTGTCACTAGAGAGGACACAGGCTGTGGTACCCTCAATGTAGATCAGATGTCATTCTGTTGGAAGCTTGAATAAGAGGGTTGTGTCCTGTGTCCTTATGGCCCTTGCTTGTCTGACCCTGGTACCATTGATGATGTTCAAGAATATGTATAGTACTTTTCCGCAAATTTAACGCTCCTAATAATATGTTTATGCACAATTGGATGTAAATACCAGTTACTTGATTTATTTTTCTTAAAATTCTACCCCTGTTCTTTTCTTTTTCCAAGCTTTGTTTGAAAGAGGTAAGAAGATAGCAGTTTCACTGTCTTTAAAAAAGAATTGTATTGAAATCCTGTCAGTTCTCTGTGTTTCATTAGCATTTCAGAGTGATTACCATACTGAGACACTTGAAGCTTCACTCTTGAAGCTTAATCTGTGGAGTGGTGAGCCTTTTAAATCAAAATGATTTCTTTTCACTCTTGCTAAGTAGTAATGAGAGTGCTTCTACCGGTAATCAATTATAGCAAGCTTGTCAACAAGCTAGTATTTTTTTCTAGCGACAGCCTTAAGGAAAATATCAAAGATGTGCTGGGCATGTAGGACTTTTGCCAGCTATCTAGTGCTTTGTTTAATGGAGATGTTAAATTTAGTCGAGACAACACTAACAAAATGCTGCTTGCTTATTCCAAATCCAATGCATCCTCCTCTTAACAAAACCAACAATGGCAGTAGGTGGTGGCTGTCAGAGGGCCTCTTTCCTCTGCATTCATAGATGACAGAGTGGGCGGGGCTTGCATGCTAATTGATATTTAAAGCCCACCACTGTGTGCTTTCCAAGCACAGGTTTAGGCTGGTGGCGTTTGATGTCTATTTTTTGTAGTTTCAGGTAATCAAAGGTGGGTAGGTGTGTTTGCGGCAAACGAGAATTACCCACGTGCATTTGTGTTAGAGATTTTTATGTCTGCACACTTGCGTCAATCCTACTCCTCTGGCCGCCGCCGCCGCTCCCTCTGCCTCTCTGGCTGCCCACTCGCTGACTCAGTAAATGCTACATTTGCATAATTATCTTTTTAATTGGCGGGCGTGAATGAGAGTATTCTCCTTTATTGTGAGCCTGGGAGTCCTCTCCACATTTTTTTTCCAAAGATGTGAGGAGATGAGAGTCTACAGAGCAAGCAAATTGCCAGCTCATTCCCCCCTCCTTCTCTCTCTCTTTCTCTCTCTCTCTCTCCATTCTGCTTAACTCGATAATCGTCCGTGTTAATAAACTGTTTCACACACCTTCGCCCACTTAAGCCTTTTTCTGTCAGAATTTGCCGGATGATTAGAAAAAGATCAGGTTGTGCCAAGACGATTAGATTTACTTCTTGGTTTTTGTAACACAGGGAGGAGCAGAAGTCGTTTCTCTCGGAAATCATTGTGTGGTATATGCTAACGTGAATATGCTAAATTTGCCGGTTTTCTCTGAGGTAAAGCAAGATATAATTGTCTCATGAGTCACTTGGAGAGGAAAAATGGGAGAAGGAAGAAAATGATTTGTTCCAGGAAAATTGCAACAACTTCGTTTCACAAAAACCGTGCTCTTATGAGTTCATGAAACAACGCAGTTGTGCTTTGCTGGAAGGCCTTGAAGTTGAACAAAAGCTTTTGTTGAGTCTTCCTGAGGATTGCTATTGAAACATTAAGATACATGGCAGCTATTATGTTACAAAATTTAAGGTGAGAGAGTTGAGAGAGCAAAAATGCAAAAGATTTGAACAGGAATACTAGTCAAGGTGTGTATTGTTGTGCAATAGGACAGATATGTGGGTGTTCCATTTGGGATTAGCTGATCAGTATAGATAAAACCACATTAGACTCTCCTCCCTTGACCTCTGCACACATTTGTTCACAATGCAACAATCAGCAAGACCTCAGCTAAATCCCAGCTTTTGTGGCTGTTACTGAACACTTAACAGAGGGAGTGTGAAATGTAATGAAAGTAATTATTTTTGTTGTTGTAGAGGGATAGACATAATTGAATACAGAAGACAGTACAGGGTCAGCTAACTTTGGTTTTTCACACCGTCCAAGTCCGATTGCACAGCAAGACCATTTAAGCTTTCTGATAGCAGTTCACATTTTTAGAAAAAAAAAGCTGAATGTTTATAAACTCAATGGCCGACCTATAAGACATCAGCATTAGTCATCGATCGGACGGTATAAGCAAAACACTAATTCTGATGAACTTGTGTAATACACAATATTATGCAATTATGGGATTTATTGTGCATTTGTGCCAAGTACTTTTATTGTTAATGGAAAATGGGGCTCTAGTATTGTAGTGACTCATTACTTGATTGTTTAGCTATGATTTTTTTAAATATGCTGTGTAGGACTAAAACTACTTTAAATTGGACCAAGTTGTGCACTCTTTGTGGTGTTAAAGCTTTCTAAAATAGCTACTTTTATTAATGCTATAGTAGATATGGACTGGAAAAGAGTTGAAAATGGATTCTGGAAATGTTGCAGGCTGGATTTGAACTCATATTTTCCATGTGAGCACCAAGGCCCAATAGTGTGTATAGAGTCAACCGGTTAAAGAAGTTTTCTCAACATATGTTGTAAAGTTGTGGGTTATTTGATGACAAACAGCATTTTACTCTAGTCCTAGATACATGATTACGAGCCCCTAAAGCTGCGGCCACATTATCAAAAAATTGTCAATAATTGTCAAATCCATTGTCAATAGTTTAGAGATGTATGAAGCACTGCTCTCAAAGATGTCATTTTCAAACCAAGCAGCTGTATGTTGTTCAGCATGGTGAACTCTTGTAATTTCTATAAGAATACACTTAAGAGTTTCGCATGAGGTCAAAAAATTCACACAGATTTTGCTCATGTTGGTCATGCACTACATGAGCAAAATCTGTGTGAATTTTTTTACCTCATGCGAAACTCTTAAGTGTATTCTTATAGAAATTACAAGAGTTCACAGAGCGAAGATAAATGTGACTGCCCCTTAACACAACTCTTACTTTTATCCATAAAAAAAAGAAAAAAATCCAGATCAGTTTTAAAGGCCATCTCCTACCAATACCTATTCACGGCACTCCTCTGTAAGTCCCTTTGCGAGAACAAGAGAAAGATCACGCGTCGGCTCGCCGATTGTTAGGGTGCCTTTGAAACAGAGCGTGGTGCAAGAGCATGTGCCGGGGCGCCTGCTCAGCCTGTGATCTGTGTCTAGCCTGAAGAGTACTGGCTGTCCCTCCAATCCTCTTACAATGTTCAAAGGTAACGGCGGGCCTCTCCCAGGCCTCCCGCTTTGATGTGCTCTCTGACACCAGTCGTATCACTGCTACCAAGTCTCTCTGGCCCTCCTCGACAGAGGCAGGCGAAAAAACAAGAGAGTTAATTGGTTAGTCACAACGTCTTGCCCCAGACACAGCTCCGGTTTCAATCGCATAACCGCTTTCTCTGCGCACTGATACGCTTTTTCACAGACAAACGAAAAAAAAAAAACGCAAACAGTATTGTAGAAAGAAAACAGACAGCCCTCTCTGGGAGATTAAATGAGGCCTGTTTCAGTGTCTCTCAAAGAACGAGAGAGCAGTCAAATAGAGGGTGCGGTGTTATGATTCATGACTTTTAAAATCAAATTAGATGTAATTAACATGGAGCTGAATTAAAATCAGTTGTGTTTCGCTTCCATGACAAATGCGAGATCATCTATCTGATGGGAGGGAATTTATCACAAAGGGCAGGAACCGCTGCTCAGTTAATGAGGGAGAAATGCTGAGGTCACTGAACACATTGGGGATGTCTCCCTGCCACATGCGTTCCATATGCATGATCATGTGCCTCGGTGTCTGTTGCTTATAAATAAGTATACCAGAAACGAACTGGGGTGCGTTTCCCGAAGCCAAGCATGGTTGCTAGTACCGTTAAATTGTCGACAGAACTTGCGACCTTAGTCGAAACACACCCCTGTAGTTTACCCCTTTAAAGCCTTTACAAATCTCTCCCTGGCTTACAATAGCTCTTTTTCAGTTCATAAACTGTACTTTGTGGTGCATAATTGTAGCACCTCTGAAGATGTCATGCTTTTGAAAATATTGATCTCCGTTTCATTGAAAAAGAATATGTGACTTGATTCACAGAAATAATCAAAAAAGTTTTAAACCTAAGATGCCCTGTGTTGTATGTAATTCTTGAAGATGAGCATATTGAAGAACATTGACAATCTTTTTGATCTAGACACATGTTTTATATTATATTATATTATTAAATACACTGTAAAAGTGATCTGTTGACTTAAAAAATTGAGGAAACCCTTTGCCGTAATTGAAAAAAATTAAGTTAGTTAAGGCCTAATCGTAGCTTATCTAACCCCTGTCCGTGAAACCAGGCCTAAATGATATCAATCTTCAAATAACAGTCATCTATTGCTTTATTAATGTATAACATAATATTCAAATAAATGAATAAAAATGTTCAACTCTAAAATGTAAACCTAACAGTCTCATACACAGAATTCAAGAGACATGTAAATTACCTATAAATTCCCTATTACGTTTAAGCCCAAATTCTTGCGATCAGACCCCTGAAATGAACCAAGAGTCAACGTGAAGGATGAAATTGATTAATTTGATTTTCGGGAAGACTATTGAAGACGGTCTAACACTGCAGCAATATTTTATTTAGAGCATTTTTAGTTTTAAGTTATTCATCTCTTTCACACTATATGTTTGGTACAGTTTGATACAGTTTACAGTATTATCCATTCTGTTCGATCTTAAAACTCAACCAGCTTAAATTTGCTTCTAAAAAGGAAAATTAAAGTGGCAAGGAGGGAACGATTCCTGCTCCTTTGTGCTATAAGAAATATACAAACCGCTCCATTATCTCGGAGGAGGAAGTGCTTTAATGATTTATACCAGCAGGTAGACCTCAGAGTATTAGCTCTTTTGGTCCCTGGTTGACTTGGTAGCATTTGGCAAATGGAGGACTAGAGGACATGTTTTCAGGAAAAAAGTGATTCATTGCGCCAAGCGCGGCAGTCATTAGAGAAGTGTCTCGCTTTTCGTCCCCCCAGACTCTCCAGACACACTGCGGCGTGCCACGGCTGTTTTGGAGAACAGAGGAAGCGTGGCGGAGCATAAGCAGATCTGCCTGGTACACAGGCCCTTGTTCCCCCTTCGAGGAGCTCCAAATAACAAATATGAATAAAAGAAGCGTTTCTCGGCAGACCACACACTCGCGAGGAGGGGACGGAGATGCGTTGGGGCAGTCGTTCGCAAAAATCGTTGAATCTTTGAGTTTATAATCTAATGTCAGATGGAGATTGCTTGTGTTAGTGGTTGGACGGCAACTGCAGGAAACAATGGGTCTTCTTTCATCAATCTTTCATTCTCTAATGGCTCATTTAATCTGTTGCAATTACATATAAAGAGCCTGACACCGAGTGTTTTCTCTCCCTCTTCGTGAGTGATTCAGTCTCTGAATGGTTTATTTGTGAATGGTTGCCAGGAAAACATCTGTGTTGCTATAGCGAAAGGGGTGGTATTCGGAGCTGCGCACGCCTCGTCACATTTTGAGGTCCCGCTGGACTTAGTTGAAATTGTTTTGTGCTGACTGATGCCTGGGAAATCCGACATTTGTTTCTGACAGGGATTTTTTTGTGTAGTGTTTTCAGTTTGTGGTCAGGCTTTAACGGAGACGGCGGTAGGTAAAGTTTTGAGGCGAAAGCAACCCGTCTTGAGGGAACAATTTCGGTTTTTGAGGACAAAACGGGACGCCTGTGAAACTTGGTTCTTTGACCTTTGCCAATTGAGATGGTGCCTGGACATTTGAGGCTTTTGAGGGACTTTCTGGCTTTCTGACTAGCGGCTAAACACACACTCTTTAGTTGCTACTACTGTATGTTGTTTAGCTAGACACAAAACACAAGCTGAGCATTCTACATTATACTAACCAATATGAGAGATTATATTATTATTTATATCAGTGATAATACAAGGTCATGGGTTTGATTCCCAGGGAGTGCATGAATTGATCAAATGTAAAGGTGTACCTTGAATGCAATAAAAGTGACTTTTGGATAAAAGTCTACCAAAAATATAAAGGTGTGTAATGTATGTATGTCATATAATGCATGTAGTATCTATGGCTGCAGTGGGAGTACATTACACAATTTTAATGCACAACGTAAAGGAAAGAACCAGTCTCGTCTCGTCTCAGTCTTGCAGTGAAAGAAAAAGAGATTAGCATCTCATTGCTGAGAAATATAATGTAGATTTTACATTATTAATAATAATAATAATATTTCATAATATAATATAATATCGAATAATATGTAATATGAAATATAATATATAATACATTTTAATAATAATAACAACAATAAAACGGTTGACTTTTGTAAAATATTTGACTTGTTATTGTAAAAAATTATTATTATTAACTAGTTCTGTATGTCAGTTATCAGAACATTTATATTTAAAACACTTGATCTGTATCACGCATAATCATCAAGTAACTGAATGAGTCATATTATACACATATACACACATATTTTATTAGAATACAGAGAGACTTTTTTAAATTTTTACATAACATTAATAATAACAATGCTTGTTATTTAGTTTAGTTTAGCTAATAAGCGTGTTTTGTGTATTCTTTTCAGAATATTTAAATTTAAAATACTTCAATTCAATAAAAAACATATCAGTCAATTATTTGCTTAATATATAATCTGTAAAACTGAGGAGACAGTGATTATTATCATGAGGTGTTTCTGGGAGGAACGCGCGGGCATAAATAATCACATCCTTTGTGAAGCTGTGCAGAAGAACCTCTTGTGTTTGCAAATACTCTGCGACGTTATGCCTCCGTTCTGTCCCTCCATCTATTTTATTACTCTGTAATCTCGCAGACAGATAGCAGCTTCGCAGCAGACGCTTTTTTTTTTTTAAACCCTTTGGAACCAATTGCTGAAGAAGGGCTGTCTTGGGAGGGCCCCAGTGGAGAACGGTAGGGCTCATTAGTTCAATCCCCTTCGAGGGCGAATGCAAAGAAGGAGCCGGAGTAAGACATTTCTATGCTTTCTCAGGGCGTTCACACCGTCCTTTGCTCTTTTTCTTTCCCACATTTTGTGCTTGCATCAGCAGCAGCCGAGGGGCCGAACCTCGGACATGCCGCTCCGCTCAAGAGCGAAGCACTGTGGGGAGCTTAGACTGATCAACTCAAATCCAGGAGCTATCATCCAGGCTTTAGAGGGAATTAGGAGCGTTGGCTTTGCTCTTCATGTACCGTCCAGATATCAAAGGTACTCCTTTCCGAACAAACATCAAGAATGGACACTGCTTTACTGGACGGAGTGCATTGTAGTCCAGCGTTCAGGGCCTTAGGATTTGTGCGGTGTGGAAAACGTGGACTGAATCACAGAATATAGTCATAAAAATGGAATTTACAGTATAACGCGTAAAGTTTCGGGTGAATAAATCAAAAGTAGGGTTTTACACACGTGAATGAGTGCCACTGTTTTAATAATAATAATAATAAAATGAATAAAATATAGTTTTAAGTCTCATAAATTTTTTTTCCCATGTTTTAATTTTAACGGTAAACATCTGTTGTGCAGCACTTTGTTTGCCAAAACTTAAAGGAATTGTTAACAATTTGTATTTACATTTTAATAGATGAATTGATTTGTTAATATTTATTGCCTTCATTCGATTACCCTATTTTTGTTTTTTGATAATACATTTGATTAAATCATAAATCCAGAAATATTCAACAAAAAACATGTAATTCAATGAATGAATAGTCATTTCGTAAACATAAATAAACATTTCTTAACATAAATAAACATTTCAAGGGGTCTTATTATTGTTAACATTTGAATAAATTATGGATCTTTTAAAGCTTTCGATTTGAAATTGAATTCACTTTGAATTCAATTGATTAGACATGCTTTTTAATTATGAAAAATGAAAATGGAAACAAGGATTAGTAAGGGCCCTAAACAGTTTTTGATAAATTGTTGTTCAATTGTATCATTTTCCTGATTTCTATTAATTATACATTCTTTTTAATCACTAAAATGGAATTAAATCATTCAAATGGAATCTAGGAAAATTTAAACGGGGAAACAAATAATATATATATATAGAAGGATTTGCAGGGCTCTAAAAATGTAATCTTTTTTAAAGTTTTAATAAGTTTTATGATTTCTATTAGTTAGAGCTACTATTGGATAACTAAAAATGTATTCAAGCATTAAAACAGAATCCAGAAAAACTGATTTTGGTTTGATTTCCTTGATTTCCCCTTGATTTCCTATGGCCCTATGTGTGCGTCAGTGGCGCTGACCCTGCTGTGGTTGGTGAAATAGTCGCTGGTAAGCTGCATATCTATTATGGGAACCAAAAAAGAGCTTGTAATTTGACCTTTCCCTTCAGTAAGTGGGCTAAAGCCCTTGTTTTGTTGGTAATGACGGGGTGGGAGCAGGGGGAGGTGGGTATAATGCAGGCAGGCAGGTCCCACTTAACCAGAATTTATCTTTTTGGCACTTTAAGGAGGGGTCTGGAGGTCTGTTATCTATGCGCTCCCCCCTGAATGAGTAAACATCTCATTTATTATTAACTCAGGTTTAAGGTAGCGCATTAATCCTGCCTGACAGTTTGCCTACTTGTTAAGGCGGTCCGGCTCGCTCCAGATGTTTTTCAGCTGCACCGGCTGCAGATCTTCAGGCCCGCGCAGGTGAAGCGGCGATTCCCTGGAGCTCGGATCAAAGTTTTACTGATGGCTATAATCGATCCTTCCATCTAAACTATAGCTGTGGGTTTTTGCTATCTACAAATGGAAGGAAATCATAAATTGATCCTTTTTATTGAGCAGGAGAAGTCGCTGCACTGCTTTTTAAAATAATGTTGAACCTGCATCACCACAGCACAGTATATAATGTTGTGAATGTGATTTCACGGTCTGAGTTCAATGTGATGAACTGAAGAGATTGTTTACTTTTTAAATATGGCGAGAAAACGTCAGATTTTTTTTTTTTTTAATAGAGGGATTAAAATATTATATTAATGATATTATATTAAATTATATTATTCATCTTTCCTATTTCCAAATAGCTTGTCCTATGTAGGGATGGTGTATAATATATATTATATTATATACAGTGTACACTGTCAATATATATTAAGACCACTAAAACTGTATATTTACCACTAAATATTCGGTTTTATTTAAGGAAAAATGAAACTTTATGAAAGTTTGCAAATGCCAGTTTTTGACCCCTGGATGCTTATAATGATATCATGGCAAAGTTGTTATTACCAATGACACGGGTGACCAATCAGATACAAGCATTTGAATTGAATTGCATTTAATTGCAGTGCATGACAACTACAGGTAACCGTTTCATTTCTCGCGTTAGTCCTCTATCTTTTGCTTCTCATGTGATCGAATAAAGCCAATTCTAATCAATGTGATTTGGTGGTAATGACCATCTGCTGTACTTTAGGTAACACACTGCCATACTGCACATTACAGCAAGGCGAAGGCTTTTTATACCTGATGAAAGTGCGTGCTCTTTGTAAGCATGTGGCCGCCGCACCTGCTCTTTGTCCTGTTCTCCATGCTAAATGCAGTTCTTCCAATCATGACCACCTCTCTTTTTTTGCTATCTCTTCCTCTTTTCCCTCTTTCTCTGCACTGGAGGCTCTTTCCCTACCTTTCTCTCTGACTCTGTCTGATTCCCTGTTTATTGCATAAGAGGTCCTGTTGAGCCAGCTGCTGGGAAACATGTCCTGACATGAACCACGCTGCTGAACTGACTCACCATGAGAGAGAGACAGAGAGAGAGAGAGAGAGAGAGAGAGAGAGACCTCAGTCTGTTTGGCTCTGCGCCTCTGGCCGGCATGTCTTCCTGTTCGTACTCTTAGTTAACTCATGTGCACACTCTCGCCGATGTGTACGCGGTTACATTTGTGTGTTTTAATGAGAATAAGATAAATTTGTCTCTATTGTTCTGGCTTTGTTTGCATATGGGGTTCTTTAACAATGCTTTAGTTTCATGCATCAGTGTGTGTTGCCGAGGGTAAAAGACCGTTTTAAAGTACGTCTGGTGCTCTATATTTGTTTGTAAGGATGACCTTCACGTCCACAGTCTTCACGGTGTCTGAGAGTTTGGGGAAAGTTGAACATGGACAGAGTACATTGTAGAATTATGGAAATTCTGCTCATTTTAACTTAACACAAAGGGGAAATTACATAGATGGATATCATAGATTTATAGATAGAGATTTTGTCGAAATTGAACACATGATTTGTGATTTTAGTCTTGATAGCATTTTGCAGTGTCATTTTCCATCAAAAGTGTTTATGAATTTCCAGCTTCTTTTTTTTTGTAAAGAAAACTTAATTTAAATATAAATCTGTTGAAATAATATTGTTTATATATATATATATATATATATATATATATATATATATATATACATGTTTAAATAATATATAATACTTATATTATTTTATATTATATAGCACAATATTATATAACATTTAAAATAAAAAAATACATTTGTGATAAAAATGCAAGGGCAAGTGCAATAACAGCTGTATATTTTCCAGATGTTATCGCGTATTGTCTTTGTATATTCTATAAAACATTTTTTGTTTTATGTATTTATAATTGATCTGAAATATTTTTATATTAAATGCAAAAAAGTATATTTCTCACACAAATTTAAATATTTTTAATAATTTTTAATTATAAAATGAATAATAATTAAATAATAATCATTTTATTTATACATTTAATTAGTAATTAGTAGTTAATGTATTAATTAACATGAATTAAAAATGACCAATACATTAGTTACAGTATTTATTAATCGTTGTTAATGTTAGTTAATGTTAAAATACTGTTCATTGTTTGTTCATCTTCACAACGCATTAACTAATGTTGACAAATACATCTTTTGATTTTAATAGTGTGTAAGAAACATTGAAACATGAAACATTTACATATTAACTAAGGTTAATAAATGCTGTAGAAGTATTGTTCATTCTTAGTTTGTTTTATTAATCTTATTTATTTAAAAAATATAAAACCGTATTTTGGTAACACTTTACAATATTAATAGAAATAGAAATTATTAAAAAAAAAATGTTGGTGCATCCAGCAACCAGGGCAATTAAAAATCTGAATTTCTGGCCTGACCAGACATGCAGAAATCCAATCCGTATTGTCGAGCCCAGTCCAGTGTGTTGCGTCATTTTCCAAACCACACTTTTTCAAGCTGTTGCTGTGAGCCCTACACTTTTTTTTCACTCTGTAGGGCAAAGCGTCTTGACTCGGTTTTCAACATTAGCGTCGACGTCTGTTTTCGCTGTCAGCAGCTTTCAGGATGTCCCAGTGTTTTGGAAGTTGCGTAGTCAGGGTCTGCTCCAGTTCTCCTGGACGGGAACGAATCGAGGGCTGGACGGTGGATCGCAGCCAGATGCTGAGTGAATCGCTAGGCCTTCAATAACACGTCCATTTACACGCAAACAAAAGCCATACTGGTGGCCATTCGACTGATGCGACTGATTCAAACAAACCCATTTTGCTCCTTAAACTTGTATATGACACCAGGCTTCCAGGTTTCTGGCAGAAAATCTGAGAAATTGTTCCTGGAACTGCCCCAAACCCACATCCCGTGGAGCCAAATGGCATAATAATTGCACACATGTTCGGTGTAAACGGGCCGTCCAATGCCATTCTTTCAGATTTCCTTCTTCGCTTGCTTCGCAGGTGGTCCGAGTTCAGGGTCTGCGAGACTTCCTCGTGTTGTTGGCGCACAAACATATGATTTAATTCTACATATGAATCTGCCTATAGTGTCACAGAACGCCCCATCCTCATCATGCGATGCATTCTCCTGCACACTTGTTTTCTACGAAACCAGCTGTGATATTACTCACGGTTTAGTGTTACGCAATGTATCGTGATTGTGATGTTATTTCTCATGAATGGGATTTCACAGCTGCGACTGTTTATTACAAATGCGACTTTTAATAACGCACTTCTAACTATCGTAACTATTTCTTATAGTTGGGACTTTTTATCTCACAATCGTGACTTTCTCACAGTTGTAACATAATTTCTTGTAATTGGGACTTTATATCTCACAGTTGCATCTTTATTTCTTATTAACTAAGTAACTAAGTAACACAATTGGTTACTTTTTAGGGAGTAACGCAATATTGTAATGGATTACTTTTAAAAGTAACTTTCCCCTACACTAGTTTATTTTTTATTTTTTTATATTTCACAATAGTGATTATTTCTCATAATTAGTAATTATGTCACAGTTGCGATTTTATGTCTCATAATTGTTACTGTATAACTTGCAATTTTGTAAGTGTGACTTTATATCTCACAATTGCAACTCTCTCAGTTTTGAACAATTTTTTTTTTCACAAAGTTTCACAATTGTGACTATTCCTCATTATTGGTGCTTTATTCCTTGCAATTGCAACTTTGTTCCTCAAAATTTTGACTGTATATACCACTGTTGCGACTTTATTTCTCATAATTGTGACTATATTTAGCATTGTGACCATTTCTCACTGTTTTTTTTTTTTTACCATGTGGTGGACCAGGCTTCAATCTACTTTTAAAAAAAACATTCAGATTTATATGTTGTTTGCAGAAAATGTATTTTGTCCGA
Organism: Semotilus atromaculatus; assembly: GCA_031834385.1. Taxonomy (NCBI): domain Eukaryota; kingdom Metazoa; phylum Chordata; class Actinopteri; order Cypriniformes; family Leuciscidae; genus Semotilus; species Semotilus atromaculatus. The sequence continues at coordinate 8,444,412 of JAULUF010000027.1, forward strand.
ATCTACTTTTAAATGTCTAGAAATTTTGAACATTTGCCAAACCTTGACCTCAGCACCTTGAACATTATATTTTTGTCTTCTTGTCTCAGCATCGTCTTGCATTATCTCAGTAAGGTTTTTTTTATTTATTCATAGAAACCCCTAAATAAAACACACCCCTAACACACCCCACTCATCTCATATTGAAATATTTCCTTACATCTTTCCATATTTTAGCAAATACCTTGATAATATATGAACATAAATAAAGCATTTTACCAAAGCTCTCTCTCTCTCCCTCTCTCGCTCTCCTTCTTAAAATAAACACTCGTGTCGGCGGTTCATCTTTTACTGATTTATGTATACGTGACGAAACGCCAGCTCATTTATATACCATGTGACCCTCACAGGGGTCCAATGTGCGTTTGGCGCTCACTTTAACGCCACGCATTCTGTTTCTCTTTTCTCCCCCTTTTTTTTCTCTGAGTGTATCACAGAGATTGACTTTAATCTATAAGAGATATCACTCAATGGCATGTTATCATTCGGAATACGTGATGCTTTTTAAAGCCAGTAAATTCCATTAAGAGGCAGCGGGTTGAAAAGGCAGCGGCGGGTCTTTAGCGCTCCCTCAAAGAGAGTTCGAGTGCGCGCCACTAACGCATTGTAGCATATAAATCAGAGAGGGCCTCTGGGAATCAAGTGTGAGTGTCTCTCTCTCTCTCTCTCTCTCTCTCTCTCTCTCTCAAAGATGCAGGATAAAAGCCTCTCACTTTGGAAGGGTCTGTCGCTCTCCTTTGAGGAGAAACAGCAGTCCTCCTGTGACGGCGAGGGCCTTTGGTACACTGTCAGGAGTCCATAAGCGCTCCCCTGATATTGCCTGCGTATTGTCGTCAGTAACACCGCTCGACAGAGAGATGCAGCGGAGAAGCTTGCCGCGCTAATGGAGACGAGCGCCGATGTGACTGAAGGGCCTTTTTTTGCACCTCCAATGCTCACATATGATTCTGTCTGTAGTTCTGTAGGACTGTAGTTATATTAGATATGAAACCAAAAACATTTAATTTTTTTGTAATATTAGTAAAAAAGCAACGTCTTTATGGGTTTTACAGGGATAGTACACCCAAAAATGAAAATTAGCCCAGTATTTACTCACCCTGAAGCCATCCTAGGTGTATATAACATTCTTCTTTCAGACAAATACAATCGGAGTTAAATTAAGAAATGTCCTGGCTCTTCCAAGCTTTATAATGGGAGTCAATGGCTGGTGAAAATTTGAAGTTCCAAAAAAGCGCATCCATCCATTATAAAAGTAATCCATACGGCTCCAGGGGGTTAATAAAGGCCTTCTGAGGCAAAGCCATGCGTTTGTGTAAGAAAAATATCCATATTTAAAACTTTATAAACTATAATCACTGGCTTCCGACAGACGGCCGTATATAAATCGATACGATACATGGAATCTTCCGTTCCGTGCCGATTTAAAGTGTTTGTGAGTTACCAGCATACGTTGCAGTATTAATAAAGGATTTTTTGCTGTTTGCAGACTTTTTTTTAACTTTTGTTGTTGTTTTGGCATTATTGATAGTTATTGGTTGCGCTGTGATGTTAACCCTTTGGGGGCGACTAACGCGTCAGCATACAGAACATCATTCGAAACTTTAAAGGGTCTAGTTTTATTTGTCTACACTCACGATGACAACAAAACTTTTATGCTTTTGTAAAATTAAGAAAACAAACAGGGTGAGCTTCCTGCCGTCTCAGTCTCTGTGAACTTCTTTCTGAAATGCGTCACAAAAATGAACCGAAACGGACACTTGCCTCATTCATCTTTTTAGATTATTTTAAGACAATAGTTGAGAGAACCTAAAAATCTGAATGCGTCATGTTGCGTTGAATATACGTTTTTTTTTGTTTTTTTTACAGTGATAAAGAAATAATAATAACAATTAATCCAAACTATTTAAGGTTTACTTGTATTGCAAAATGTTTTATTTTTTATTTTTATTTAATTAATGGATTTATATTTTATAACTTGCAATGCTGATATTTCGATAATCTGACGAGATTATCAGATAGCGCTGAGGGAAAAGCTCATTTTTAAATTCACTCTCACATATCTTGTAGTCTTGTCAGGAATGTGTACAGGTGGAAAAGAAATTACATGACCAGATGAAACCATTAAAGGCCTTGGACACGTCACATAATTACGTTGGTGGAAATTCAAGCGGCTGCAAAGGAGATAAGAACGGGGACATGAGGGGCTCATATCTCTCTTATGAAACACGGTACGCATATTCATCTGGGCTTTTGCTCGGTACAGCAGAATGAACAAATTACACAAAGGAGAATATGGTTTAATTAGCCGAGTACCACAGAACTACGAGAATAAAAAAAGCTACAGAGCTTATGTTCAGCATTCATGGCCTTACAAACGAGATAATGTTTTAAATAAACAACATTATAACTTTAATAACTTTCATGAGCTCTATTTGAAGCCATTGCAAATGGCAAATAAACATTTGCTTTTATTATTGTTAATATTATTATTCGCATTATTCTGTAAATAACGATGACACTAATGAATCCAACTAACAATCAATTATTTAATTATTAATAAATGACAGTTGTTGCTGCAGATTAAATTAATACGCCACTATAGTTTTGCACTGCATTGATTTTCACCGTAGCTGAATGAGTTTTTAAATCACATTGAACCCTGTACGTTTTTTTTAAAAGGACAGCCTTTGGTTGTTCATTCACTGTTAAAAAATGATTTTTCGAAGCTGTAAATTAAACAAAGCTTATTGGAGTACTTTAAAAATATATATATGGATACACTTTATTTGGTAACACACCGTGTCAATTGTTACATAATGTTACATGTAGTTATAATAGCAATAATTATAAATTATGCATAATCACATGCAACTAACCATAAACCAAACCCTAATCTTTACCCTATAGTAAGTACATATAGCTCATTATTATTATTCAGTACTTAGATGTATAATTACTGTGTAACAAAGACACATTGAAATAGTGTAACCCTTTATTTTAAGGTGTCTTTATTACAGTGTAATTATACATTTAAGCACTGAGTAATATTAACTACATGTACTTACTATAGGGTTTAGGATTAGTTGCACGTAATTATACATACTTACTTTTATTACTATGTTATTACTATAATATGTGTAACAAGGACACTGTAAAATAGTGTTACCACTATTTTCTACTTCAAAATGTAATGTTTAGTTCAATGTTACTTTATTTTAAGGTGTCCTTGTTACAGTGTAATTATATATTTAAGTACTGAATAACATTAAGTAACGTCATGTACTTACTATAGGGATAGGGTAGGATTGGGATTTGGTTGAGGGTTAGTTGCATGTAATTATGCATCATTTACTGTTATTACTACGGCAAGTACATACATATGTATAAGTAACATATGCAACAAGGACACCGTAAAATAAAGTGTTACCCCATTTTTTTGTAATAATTGTGAAATTCCTTTCTGACTAGAAATTGTTTCTACACCAAAATGATTTTTTTTTTCAGTGTTGCTTTATTTGGCACCTACCAACTGTATCCCACCTTGAGGTTGAAGTTAGGCATATGTATGTCATTTTCACTAAGAAAATCATATATAATTAAATAAATAATTAGAGGAGTGGGAAAAGGCTGGTCAAAGGCTGACCAAAATGGGAAATTGAACATAGTGGTTTCCCTACCGTAAATGTGCTGCACAACAGACAGAGTCACTTAGGAGCAAGAAATGCAAATGTGAGTTTGACTGTGTTTGATGGAGCACTGAAACCGCTGCTCAGAATGTAAAAACTACACTTGAAATGGGTTGAGACGGAAAGAGAGTGAAATACGGGTGTGATATCAATGACAAGGTCAGATTCATTTCTCTATACCTGTGTGTGTGTGTGTTTGAGGAAGTTGTGAGAGAAGGGAAGAGGCTAGTACAGAATGTGTGTGTTTTGAGATATGAGAAATTAATTATATATATACTTTTCAGCAGCCATTACTCCAGTCTTTAGTATAATCTTTAGGTCTACTAGAATAGTTTTTGATGGTTTGAATGTAAAAAAAATAAATAAAAAAACCCCCAGTATTCTTCACATATTTTTCTTTGTTGCAGCACCTCTCCTTCCCAGTCTGTCAGTAACGCTCTGTTTAGTTTTGGTCTCTATGAAGCCCCTCCTTCTGAAAAGCGTAGTATGCTCTGATTGGTCGGCTGGACCCGTGTGTTGTGATTGGTCAACCTCTTTAAGAGTGTTGGGAAATGTCACGTCCCCTACCATAACAGTGAGTTTCAATACACTACTAACTCAACTCAACCAGGCCTCGTCCCTTTTGTTCTGCGTATGCTTTGGGGCTGGAATTATTTAAATGACGGATATTTTGACGTGTTCGTTCCTGGAAGAAAACTCAAGACTACAATCGAGGCGTTTTAGGGGGTTCAGAAATATTTGTTTTTCATGCTGAAACGGCAACATTACACACTAAAGAAAGCTGAAAATGTAACAAAATAAAAGCATAATAGGTCCTCTTAAGTCTAACTATCTTGCATATCTTAATAAGCAACTTGCACAAAAAAAAGCAACTTGAGTTGAATGTGTGACGAATGTGTCCTGTCAACCCTTCCCATTAAAAAGCAGCTAACTATGTTGGCAGTAAACAAGGCAGCTTGCTAAGTTTTTGAATAGAGCTTGTGTGTGCGATAGAGAAAGAAAAGTGAGAGATAGATGGCTACCCCGGGAAAATGTGTTTGTACAAAGAGTGAGATGTCACATAGACCGAGAAAAAGTGTGTGTATAAGAGAGAGAGAGAGACATTTACAGAGACAGAGCGATAAGAAAGGGGAGTTTGAGGGGGAAAAAAGTCTGTGAGAGAGAAACTGAGACCGTTGCACAGAGAGAATAAGACTAGCGAGCTAAAGCGAGAGAGGGAGGGAAAACGAGTGTAGGCTACACACAGGGAGAAAAAGAGTGTGTATGTGAGAAAGATAAGCAGGGAAAGATAGAGAGGAGAAAAAGTGTGTGTGTGTGTGTGTGGGCCCCGCTCTACACTGTGCTGGGGGCCAAAACACTAGAGATTGCTTTGATCTGGATTCTCAGTGTCTCGTCCAATCACAATCATGTCACCGCCTCCCCCACGGCAGCTCACTGTCTCATTCATAGTGCAGAGACGAGCCCCGGCATTCCATTATGCACTATAGACAATTTATAACGGACCTGCACAGGAAGTTCATCTCAACGTTTGTTTTCGGTAACACATGGGTGTGTGCAAGTCCTGGTACCTGAACACGTTTAGATGAGTTGTGTCAAAATTATACAGGCAATAGAGCTTCATAACTGTATACAGAATGTATGGCATTTTTTTGACAGCTAAGCAGTGTTTAGTATTTTTATATATATATATTTATGAATATTCACGATTATTCATATTAATATATATTTTTTCAGTTTTCATTTGAATTTTAGTTATAGGAATTGTGTTGAGCTTTTATTATTTTGTCAATTTTTAATGTAGCCTATATCTTACTTTTTTTTGTTGTTGTCATTTTAGTGGTTAGTATTTTTTAAAATTCTTAAAAAAAATATTTCTATACATCTTTAATTTTTAGTAGTTGTACTATGTCTAAATTCAGTATTCTTATATATGTTTTTATATTTCTATACATCTACAATTTTTAGTAATTTTAGTGTTAGTTTGTAATAATTCTTAAACATATTTCTAATTTTTTTAAATTATAGTATGTAGTATTTTTATTGTTTTGAAATATTTCTATGCATCTTAAATTTGTAGAAAATTTTTGTATGTAGTATTTTTTAGTAATTTGTTCAAAAATATTTCTATATATCTTTAATTTGTTGTAATTTAGTATTTTTATTATTTTTATAATATTTCTATACATCTTTAAATTTGAGTAATTTTAGTATGTCGTATTTTTTAGTAATCTTTCAAAATTTGTATATATATATATATATATATATATATATATATATATATATATACATATATAGAGAGAGAGAGAGAGAGAGAGAGAGAGAGAGAGAGAGAGAGACTACACAGATCACAAGTTTTATTTGTTGGCCATTTGTTTTCAGATGGACCGGTTTAATTAATTTATTTATTTATTTATTTTTTAAATAGTGTCCATTGATTAAGCAAAGTGTCCATTGATTAAGTATAGGCTATTCATACAACCTTCTCATTTGACTTACAGCTTGGATACAGACAAGTACGTACAGTAAATATTCAGACACAGGGATAATATATTTACTCTTCCTCTTCCCCTGTAAACAAACAATCCAATTTAAAATATCTTGCCAAGACGGTATTAACAGTCTGCTCTGAATTATCCAAACCTCTTACCGCTGTGTCCTTTTCTTTGGCGTCTCTAAAAATGCAGAGTTTTCTGTCTCTGGTAAGTTACACGGGTGGAATTTTTAATGGCGCAGTAATAATAAGCATGCAGTTGGCTGAGACGCTAACTGAAGGTGAGACAGATCTGTTGATAACGGACACTGACAATGAGTGATGGGAGAGTAAATTGTCTATTCTCGTTACCTTCCCAGATTGAAATACAGGTTGTGTCATATTCAGCGTAGCCATGGAAACCTGGCACCATATCAGCGCTGAGCTGATACACTGTGGACGGCACATAAGAACAAAAAAATAGTATTGTTGTGTCATTGAACAAAATTGTGTCATTGAATGAGTTTTTTGACTAGCAGAAGTGTTTATTCATGTAAATGAGTGACTCAGCAGTTTATTCTGAAGTGTTGATTTTTAGAGTTGTGTGAAAAGGGAAAGGAAGGTGATGAGTGTTATTGATCTGCTGTCTGCTTTGGTTATTTATTTTAGCATATATATACAAGACTTCAGTTTTGATTTGAAGAAAAGAGGCAGGAATTACATGACAACGGCCTGAAAACACAAGCTTTTGAAAACGGTTTCAAAGTGCAGGTTTTTTGAAAATACCGTTATCGTGTAAGCTACTAAAACACACATTTGTGAAAACGGTGACGCCATGCGTATTGCATTAAGTGTTCAGTCTGTAGGCACATAGTGTTTCTTTACAAACTAACATCGCCACCTACTGGCCTGGCATGAAAAATAAAACGTTTTTAGTCGTTTTCGGGAATCCATGTGAACGGGGACTTCTTTGACAACGTTGTCATATGTATGCAAAACTTTTCAAAAAGGCAAAGGAAAAACATTTCCGGTTTTAATACATTGTCGTGTAAACGTACCCCAAAAGCAAGTGCTGAACGCAGTCAAATATTAGTGTCACTGTCACTTGATGTTGAAAAAGATTTTTAGAATAAGTTTGTGATCGGGGATATGACCCAGATGCTGAATATACCGGGGAACATCTGCTCGAACTGATTCCTTCCAAACTCCAAAAGGTAACAAAATATGCTTTATTCGATTGTTACTCTAATATCAGGAGAGTTTTATATTATCGCGACAGGTAGAGATCCATCCGTGTTAGATATTGATCAGGATCGCTAAAGACCAGAATATGTAATAATGATTGGCGAAACATTCATGGAATTAAGGGTTAATCACGCCTGACAGAAGAGTATATTTCCCAAAAACGGCCCAGAACTAACTTTCCTTTTGTCAATGAGACTGGATTAGGGACCAGCACTGTGTGGAAAAGGGTCGTCCTGAATAACAACTTAATTTTGTTGAGATGCCTTATTCTGTGCGGCACTGCAAACAGCTTGTCCTCAGACACAGTCCATGAGTCCAAAGCTTACCCAGACTAGACTTCCTCTTCTGTCTGAAGTCATGTTTACAGGAGAAGCCCTTGATATCATTGGGAATCCCTTTGCAGTTCATGGTCTATCTTCCAGCCAGCCCGTCTGACCCAGATGTGACCCGCACGAGGCAGCCGCCCCAGACTCGAGCTCTCTAGCATCAGTGACGGGATGGTGTGGTCCTGTTCATCAGCCGAAGCTGTTTACAGAAGCTCGACGTTTTTGCATCTAATCACAATGCCTATTCCCATATGTTTGCTAGTTACTCCTGCCTCCCCTCTGACTGCCACTGAAGCAGCTCTACCTCGCTGCCAGGAGTCGCTGTATTTTTAGGTTGTTGTGAAGTTTCTTTGCCTGCATAGGCAATGAGATGCTCGCCTTTGGGGAACGTCGGGTTTGAAGATGATGTCCTTTGGATTTGATTAATTCAGTATCACGGGAGAGCGAGCGAGAGAGCTGTCCCCGACTGAAAATAGAAACCCTGTAAACGACTATATCGTTCATGTTTTTCGCTCCCCTCCCCTCGCTTTTGTCTTGTTCCGGCTTATCTGTGAATTACGACAGGAGGGGAATTAAATAAATAACGGGCCGAGAGCGAACAGTGGCGTCGGGAGTCACGTGCGCGCGTGTTTACACTCTCGCGCCCGTTTGTTGTGCCTCTCCGTGTTTGTGTGCATATGAAAATGATACTCTCCCCTTAGATCAGGCCTGTCGCCTCCTTCTCAAGCGCTCTTCTCACATTTTTTCTCTCCCTCGTGCTCTTCCTGCTCCCGCTTCCTCCCCTCCTGCGTCGTGTTTGTCGCTGGCACACCTCTCTGATGTCTACCATCAGACGTGATTAACGTGATTCAGCTCTATTCGCGAGATCTTTCCGTCACCATTTTGTGCTCGATTTTACACATCATGTTGACGCTCTGGAAACATGGCAAGCGAAGTGTACTTCAAGAAAAATCCTAGCTATATATGACGTCATTGAGTCCTTTCTTGGTCTTGTTTCTACTAGGCGATTTGTACTAATGGTCTCCAATTGTGTTTAAATTGTGAATTTAACCACAGAAAACCACTATTTTAAGGGTTTTCGGGGTATATTGTGGTTGCATCTAGGCCAATGGGGCTAAAGCATATTATATTTTGATATTTATAACCAGTTATTCAATGCATATCCTAATATTTATGTGTTTATGGCTTAAAAGATGAAACCATTGTTTCAACCAGATGGTCATTATTGTAATGTTCACTAAATTCAATGTTTTGTCTATTTTTAAATTGTATTTTCTTTTGAATGTATCATGACAATGTATAGTTATAAACAGGTAAATGTACCTACATGTATAGGCTTACTAAAACATTTTTATCCCAAAATTTACTCACCCTCTAGCGTATTATGGGATAGCCAGTGATTATAGTTTATAAAGTTATAGATGTGGATATTTTTCTTACAAAAATGCATCGCTTTGCTTCAGAAGGCCTTTATTAAACCCCTGGAGCCGTATTGTTTACTTTTATGATGGATGGATGCACTTTTTTGGGGTTCAAAATCCAAGTTATCATTCACTCCCATTATAAAGCTTGGAAAAAACTGGATTTTTTTTTAATATAACTCAGATTGTGTTTGGCTGAAAGAAGAGAGTCATACACCTAGGATGGCTTGAGGGTGAGTAAATTATGGGATCATTTTCATTTTTTGGGTGAACTAACCCTTTAAGTAATGAAAAATGCCACACGAATGCAGTCAAAGTCAGTTAAAGTGAAACTAGTCTAAAACATTGTGGTAAACATAATGGTCAAATAAAAGGTTGTTAAAGGGATAGTTCCACCTAAAATGAAAATTCTGTCATAATTTACTCACCCTCAAGTTGTTTCAAACCTGTATGAGTTTATTTCTTCTGCTGAACACAAAAGAAGATATTTTGAAGAATGTTGGTAACCATACAGTCGATGAACCCCATTGACTCCCATAGTATTTTTTTTCTTTACTATGGAAGTCAGTGGGGTCCACTGTCTGGTTACCAACATGCTACAGAAGAAGAACAGAAGAGAGAAACTCAATACAGTTTGGGACAACATGATGGCGAGTAAATTATGACAGAATTTTCATTTTTGGGTGAACTATCCCTTTAAAATCATTGTAACATTTACAGTGTTGATGGGTGTTAATGTATAATAATTAAAAATATATATAATTGTTCAAGTTAGTCATTTGTTTGTAGTGGATTTTTCTTATTTCATTTAGTATTTTATTAATATTTTTTTAGTATTATCTCAACATGTCCAATTGAGCCATTAAAAAGGCCTTTTTTTCTGTTTTTGTCGGAAGATTGGCAGCGTTACTCAACGCTGAATGGCTATGTCAGTGAAGCCCTTAAAATTCTGCTTTGTTAATGTCTTCGTCGAGGTAATGACATGAACAATGCTTACAGAAAGCCCTCAGAAAGATGAAAGGAACATAAAACAAAAGCTCATTTTTTTGCAACTTTGATATGCGCCTTTGATACAATGCTAATGAGATCACATGCAGCGTCTTCTGCTAAATTCTATTCTCATCCGTTAATTATGCCGCGCAGATATTCCGCAATTAGACACGCAAAATATTCCACGCACTCGTGTGACGGGAACGACGGCCGCTTCTTAAATACTGACACTGGAATTGGGAAGTTCACCTCGCTGATAGCGGCTAGACAGTGATAGCCAATAGAGTTAGCCGCATTAGCGGTCTGAGGGGCTAATTGCGTGAGGGTAAGAGTGGTGTGCAACTAATGAAGAATCCTCAGCTTTTGAACACGCCGTTCAACCTCCTTCAGCTCTAATTAATGACTCATTGGAGGAAGGACTGCCGGAGCCTTTTCGCACCTATTATCCAACACTTTAATGGTGCCGTCCTCTGCATACTGAGGAAGTGTTTAAACATGCTGGATAATGTACAGCCCTCTCTTTCTCCTGAAGATCTTCCCGCGACGTGTGTTTTTCTAATGAATTAAAGATGGCTTCCCTCCTCTCTTTCTCAGCTGGGGTAAACACCACAGCCGCATAATTTGCATGCAGATTTATACAAATGAGAGTCATGCTTAATGCAGACTTCAGATAATGGGTCAGAAAGTGAGAGACACTTAAAGCCAGAGGATCTGGATTTGTAGATAGAAGCCTGGAGTGGCAGTGTATCATATGCCACTTCTAACTCGCTTTCTGTGCTTTATCTGTTGAATTGGCATAGTTTGTTGTATCGTCGTCTGAGATGCTTATTTTTCACATTGTCAATATACCAGTGTTGAATTAAACGTACTAAATTAACTAAAAACACTACTGCATTTTTTAGTAGTGTGACAGTTTCATGATATTAGATTTGTTTTAATGTTTTTTCTTTTTTTTTTCAACAAAGTGGTGTAACGTGTCAAATGCTAAATAGTTATTTTTAATGCCACACTGTTGCTCATGCAGCTTTACAGTTGTGGAAATAATCAGACATGATCTCCAAAAACACAATTTCTCTCATATGTAGCTTTGAAAGTCATTTTAGTGAATCGTGACAGTTAACATATATTTACTGCTTAAAAAGAATAGCAAAATATTAGTTAATCACTGCTGTTTGTTTATATCCTTTATTATTATTTTGTGTAATCTATCCTCTTAAAGTTTAAAGTGGTCACCCTTCTTGAGAATTTTATTATTTTAGATATTGCCCTTCTATATAACTTCAGTGCAAACTACTTTAGGGTTTCTCATTTGTAATTAAAGCACTTTAAAATAATTTGTTTGTAACCTGGGGCCTCATTTATAAAACTGTGCGTAGGATCCTTACTAAAAGTGTACGTGCGCCGAAAAGCCAAAAATGACGTAAGCAAAAAAATATTCAGTCTTATAAAACCGTTCGTACGCCAGAACCTGTGCAGAATTCACTTTATAAATCCCAGTCAGCGGAAGATTGTGCGCACATGCGTCTCCACCCCGAAATAACCATATATGGAGCTTACAACGCTTAGCTTTAATATGCATATCCTCATCTGCATATCATTTGCATATGATCATTCATCCACGTGATGACATGTTTAACGGTACAAGACATTAGGAAATATGAAATACGGATGTGCCGTCACATTACATTAATAAAAATCATTTAGTAGCCTATCCTTGACTTGTTTTTGAATAAATAAATCAAATAGCATAAAATACATTTCAGAGAAAGTTTTTCACAATCTTTTCCACTGGCCAAATAGTATTTTTAATCGATTTATATTTTTTAATGGAAACAGATAGACCTTGTTGTGCATTATTTGCACGAAAATATTTTCTCAGACAATCTGCTATTATGATAAGCAATCTCTGTAGATAAAACATTAAAACACAGCATGCTAGAGGAAAAGTGTTGAAAAGTATTGCATCCGCATCTAATATTTATATTTGTTGAATATAAAAAAAATTTTTGTAACTTCTCAGTAGCCTAATGATTTCATGTAGGCTAGTTTAAGTGTAGCCTATAACTCCATTAATGAGAATGGGGTATTTAATCTAAATGTTTATATCAGAAGTAAAACATAGTTTAAATCATTCTTTTATCTATTTAAACTGTTATTGTGAACATGCACTGTATTTATGATTTGGACTCATAATGAAGATTTACTTCATCATGCCGTTAGATAGGCAAGTGTCAGTTTCAAACGGCCCAACACGCAATTAATTTTAAAATTGACCAAATATTTCTAAAATTCTAAATTCTAAAATTCTAAAAGTGACCAAAAACTCATTAACTCCAGCTCACCATCGGTGTCGCCAAACTGCTCCGTCTCACAAAACGTTCGTACGCATGGGTCAGAGTTTGCGTGCAGGTGCGCAAATTTTCCCGTCAAGTTTGTTTTTATAAATCACAACTTATGCGTCGGAAGTGGCGTACGCCTCTTTCAGGGCCTGTTTTGTGCGTACGCAACGGTTATAAATGAGGCCCCTGGTTTGTAGCTTACTTTCTAGTTACGGTTTCCAGTTACGGGTTTAGCACTTAATACTGCAATACACACTACTTGCCATGAATCTTGCTGACTATAGGCCCATGTAACTGTGATTTTTCTGACCTGACGCAGACCTTCCAGGTCGATAGTCGTGCTCTGACTGTAGGAAAGGGAGCAAATCAGAACCGAGAGCAAGAGCCCAGCATGCCCTTCTGACAAAAACCACTGTTGATGTGAAAATGGCTCAATTAGAGGAGGCTTAAATTGTTAGGGCCCACGTTGGGCCCCCCGGGGCCTGCCGGGGATTCGGTCACAGCCTCTACAGTCAATACTGCAAGTGTGCAATGTGCATTAAAAACGTATGGTTGATGGGCACTCAGGAGCCGAAGGGATGTGGCAGGAACTGCTCTCCTGGTGAACTGTTAAACAAAGAGTCTGAGACACAATTACCCATGTTGTTTTCCTGGAGTGAGGAACAAACCCCAACACGGTCTCCCTACCTGTTTCTCCTGCAGGCTAATAGCACGGTTTAAGTATTGCATTTGCAGTTATACCTTGCATCAAAACATTCTGACCGGTACTCTGAGATAAATAATAATTATTTGTTACATTTATATAGTGCTTTACTGGGTACTCAAAACACTTTACATGGAGGGGGAATCTCCTCAACCACCACAAATGATCAAAGATCAAAGTATTCACTCTTAAATCAGATGGTCAGACTTGACAGGTAGTAAAGCTAAGGCTCATTCTGACTGCGTCAGATAAAAAGAGCCCGGACAACTATTCACAGCTCTCATGGTAGGTATAAATGCACGGGGACAGCAGGATCACAGTGGTAGTTTGGCAACCGATTGCTCAACACTTACGTCTCTGACAATTACAGTTCTCTCTGACAGGGCGCACCAGTTCGGTCTCGGTGTTAAGAGACTTTGTCAAATTTGCGGCCCATCAAACAGGAGGGCTGGACGGCTGCAGTCAGTCATCCCCCATTAACGCCGGCCCCTATTAGCTTTCCTGCGTAACTACGAACGATGTAAGTGGCGGAGATGCAGTCATTTATATAAACAGTGTCATGGTGCGTAGGACACGTCTGGCCTTGGTCGCACCGTACCGTCTCAGCGCGCCTCATCAGGCCCTGTGATCAGCCATAGATGCATAATACATCAGACAGGCCATGAGCATAGGAAGAGACATTCATCACTGTCCACCTTTCAAATTAGATCTCACAGACAAGGCAATCAGTCATAGGCATCAGTATTCAGAGCTGGGTGAAGCTCATACCGAGATGTGCTCAGCTGGACTCTCGCTCCCTAGGGTGCCTTCCAATCCCCTAGACGCTCCAACACACTCCCCTAACAACTGTTTCTAGTGTTTAACCATACATACGACTGAGTCCGCTCTCCCAGCGGAGGTCCAGCTGCAGACAACGTCCCTCTTCCCGAGCGCTCTGCCGAAATAGTCTCGGGAGTGTCTGTGCTGTCAGTCTAACAACAGGGAAGCTCCTGGATAAAGGCGGACAGATCCTTCTCTGTTCCACACCTTTCTGTTTTCCATTTCGTTTGTCGTTAGCACGTAAAAGAGAGTAATTCATGTCCGAGAGAGACTAAAGTATAAAACATGGAATCATCCATTACAGCTAAAAGCCCTGACGGAGGGAAGCGCAGAAAGTCTATAAAGATAAAAGCGGCTTCAGTGCCGAGGCCTTATAGATGCTGGCATTTGGAGATTGAACCGGCTTCACTAGATTAGGCTGAAGACTCCAGAAGGGCTTTTGTTTTTCCTCAACTAACGCCGCTTGTCATGCCAAACACACACGGCGTAGCTCTAACGGTGGGCTTGTGTTGACAAATTAATCATACTGTTTACTAGAGAAGAAAAGTCCATTGATGTGACAAGCTATGTTGTCTTATTTGCAGTGTTATTATTTTTAGTCTGACATGAGCACGGATGACCTAAGAATTTATTTAGCCTGGTATCACTGTAATGTTTTATATGGGAAACAAACTATGAGAAACCTGATGTAACCATTATCTCTCTCTCTCTCTCTCTCTCTCTGTCTGTTTTCTGTCCCTGCTTCTCCTGCTTCCATTCCTTGATCATCCGACTCCAGGTAAGGGAATTTATTTTCTAGTCTTGTGCTCCATCCTAAATGCTTATCTGCTAGCACATGCCCTGATAGACCATATCAATATAAAAAGACTCTTAGTGCAAGTGAAAACTGGTGTAAAGATATGTATACAAGCCTGAGTGAACCACAGATGAACTCAAGGATGCATCACCTTAGGGTTCAGGGAGTTTCATTCATTGTGAATGTCTTTTTATAGACCTAATTGATTTTGACGTCTCTGAGCATCTGCAGTCTGATATAATCTTTTTTTTTTTTTTTTTCGCAATCTGTATGCTTTGTGTTGTCAAATGTTACGGCTTGATTCAGGTATTTTCTCATCTTAGAGTGTAAAAAGTCTGTTGTCATTTACTCACCTTCAAGTTGTTCCAAACACAAAAGAAGATTTTTTGAAATATATGGGTAACCAAACAATTGTTGGCCCAATTGACTTCCAAAGTATGGAGAAAGAAATTCAATGGGGCCCATCAACTGTTTGATTACCCATATTCTTCAAAATATCTTCTTGTGTGTTCAGCAGAAGAAAGAAATTAAGGCAGCATTTGGAATATTCTATATAGGCAGCAATTCCATGCACCACATGAGAGTAGAGTTTGATGTTTGCATATTTCTAAGCTAAAAGCCCAATCTAGTTAAGCATAGAAATGTATAGAATGCACAAAAATGCTGTAATCGCGTTATCAAATTGCATTCGCTCCAAAGAATAAAATCAAGGTACTGTAGCATAATTTACTTACCTACCTTGGGATAACCTTTGCAATCATGACATGTCTGTGAAACCTTAAAATACTGCTTGCGTAGGCAGCTTGCTAAATTTTGGAACAAAACAATGGTGTTTAAATATGCAATTTAAATGTGGTGATCTTATAGCTTGTAGTGTATTTAATGGTGAGAATGTCGTAACTCAAAGTTCTCTGTGGTGTAGAAGGAAAGGAATACAGTCTTTATTTTTATTCATAAGTATTACATAAAATACATTGAATACCAAATCATGTAGCACATACATTGCACCTGATTTCCAAATAACGTCACCTGTTTTCTGGCAGCTATTTACACTAGCTTGAATGTGTTTATTTTCCAGTATTTACCATTTAGTTTTGTTTTGTGGTTTTTAAAACGAGAAATAAAGTAATGTAACAAAGGAAGACCCCTTTCAAGATAGTCTCTGAAAACAAGTATTACAATTTTACCTAGTTTTGCTTCTCTGGTAAATTTACCTTGTTTTAAAAATGTTTAAGATAATTTATTTAGTGAAAAACTAGATAAGAATACTGATTAACAATTATTTTAGGCAGTGCACTCCACTTGTGGCTTGTATCCCAAACAGACACATTCCACAGAAATCTGAGCCTAGTCAAGACGATGACATAAACAGTTTCATAAACATAAAGGCATTGAATATACCTAGAAGCTCAGCCCTGCAAAGCCACTGTTGTGTTGGAACAGTAAATCTGTCCCAGAACTGGCCATTTCCAGGACTGAGTCTCTGGGAAATAAGGCCCATAATGGAGGCCAGAGAGAAGCCTACAGTAATTCTAAAGGAGTTATAGTATTCTGTGACAGAGATGGGAGTAACAATTGTGAACACATCAAGGTATATAGTATGGGAATTGTGCAAAAGCATTTTTCTCAAGGTTTTGAGAGATTGAGAATGAGAGATTGAGAATGAATTTGATCAGTAAATGTTCTGAAAACTGATTTTACATTGCAAGTCATAATACATAATACACAATACATCAGACGTAGAACAGCGATAAACACGAAGCATATCAGAAGTGGTTGCAGCATCATACCTAGAGTTTACTTTTCTTCAAAAGGGCTTGAGAAAATGGAAGGAAAAATGCATTGCTCTTAGAACAGAGAGTTCTGAGGAAAAAACTTGCCATCTTCCAACAAACGCATACATGGCTTAAACCACACAGGCTTTGAACCTAAAAAGGGAAAGTTCTTGAGTGACTCAGTCAAATACAAATCTCAATCCAATCAAACATCTATGGAATTACGTGAAATTCTCCAATCCAATTTGATGTAGTTCTAACAATATTTTTGGCGTACTTTGTGGGATTCTTCATACATATAAAGGGACTGAATGCTTGTGGGCATTGCTGGGACTCTACATCTTTTTGTTTTCAAAGATTTTCAGCATGTTGTAATGGAGGTGATGGGGGCCAGGTAAGTTCTGGTAAAACACCAGAACATTGTGAACGAAGAAATGAGGCAGTGTTTACAGGACCAGATGCTGAGGGGCAGGAAAAAGATGTATGCTTGCATCAGCCAAACACTCTGCTTTTCTCTTGGAGCTGCAGTGTGTCACTGTCATGTTTTCCTTGAGGTTGCTAATTACCTCAGAGATGGAAACAATTAGCTTGGCTTGAGAGGTTTCTCGCTGTTGTTCTCTAAGTGCCGTCAAAGTCCTTCGATCCAATAAGGGTTTAATATGAGAGAAAGATGGCAGAAATAGACTGTCTGACCGGTAATTACTTGCGTTAACTCTTGAGTTACATTATCAAAACATAAAGAATCCATCATTGAGTGCTCTTCAGTTATTATATAATCCAGAATACGACTAAGGAGAAACTGAAAAACAGAGTCCTTGAAAATGACTACTTGTGCAATACTCATTTTCTCAAGTAGATTAATATTTCAGAGGGATTTTTTTGATGAAGGAAACACAGGTTGAGCTAGTTTCTGGTGCCGCAAGTTCAGATGGAGATGTCTTGGAGCCTGAGATCAAGTGGGGCAGATCACTTTTTTTTTTTTTGCTTCATTTAAATTTGTATCATACCTTAGGAAAGGTCACAACCCAGATGTTATTCACCTTCCGACCCTGAGAGAAAAAGTCGGGACAAGAGAAAGGAAAAGACAAGAGAAGAGCAAAGAGAAGCAGATACATCTTCAAGAGCGACTTGTGCGCTCTCAGATTTCCCCTTGTGATGCTCGACAGGCTTTTATGAGGTGCTAGCACATGCAGGAGTAGGTGAGAGACTCATTTGTACTTTCTGAAGAGTAGAAAGGGAATGGAGAGAGGGCGATCAATAGCTGACAGGACGTGCATTCTTAACGTGACGGTAAGGTGGCTGAACAGGCCCCTCTGGGGCCACAGCAACTCAAGGCTCCACACCGTCCCTGCTCTGACAGGAAGCACACACCTCCGCACACGAGACACACTCGACACCTCGTACCGTTCCTTAGAGACGCCAAACTACGGCGATAGGGAGTCGACCAACAGGAAAGGCCAGCACCTACACTCTATTAGAGAAGAAATGAGAGAATGAAAAACAAGTTTGCTTCATTTTTTTTTTCACGAAGCACCTGACAGTTCCTTGGACGTGTCCCCAGATTGTCCTGGCCCCTAATATTTTAGGATCTCAGTGTCTGTGGAGCTTTTCCTGGTTATTTACTGTTCTTTAAAGATGTCACAGACAATTACTGGCTCAACGAGTACTAAGAAGATGGATTTCCCCAAACTGAGTTTTCACCAGTTAAACAACCACCACTGTTTTATTAGACATGTGAGCTTTGTAATTAAACCATTTTTTTGTATATTTTAGTACAGTAGAAATGATGGGAAGCAAGGGGGAAACTTGATCGGAAATGTTGCAATCCAGATCTGAACTCATATTTTCCACATGAGCATCATGGCTCACTGTGCACTAAGCCCCAGTTCTGACATTCATATTTTGAATTGTTAGTTGTAGTTTCTTTACTACCACTATATCCAAACAAAATCTCATGGCTATTTTACGTTTTACGTTTCAATCAATCTCATTCTCATTAGAGATGGACCTTGATGCTTACTGATGCTTTTTTACGATTCACATCATACTAATTCATACGAAATCGCCACATTGTAACATAGTTACATTTTCCCTTGAGATCAGTTCTCAAGTTCTATGTTAACACAGATCAGGTTGCTTTATCTTCCTTCACACTGCAAAGATGACACCCAAAATCATTCAATTATTTATTCTTTCTCATGCACATTCAAATGAAAACAAGACGTTGAGTGTTGCAATAGCAGCAAAGTTTAAATTTGCGGTTACATTTGCAAAAATTCTGCAAAAAAAATATTTCAATAGTGTAAAGATGCATTGAACAGATCATATAGAAGTCACATTCAAACCAAGCAGGTTTCTGTTTGTCAACATGGTGAATTTGCATGGGACCGCTATTCTCCCGTTTGGTTGGATTCCTATAAAAAATGTACAGAGCAAATTTTATGTGCCATTTTATTTGCACTGAACCTTTGCTTACATAAACCTTTAACATGTTTTTTTTTTTTTTTCTTATTTAAAAAGACTTGCCATCATGAATTGCAAATATAGTTTACTCTCATACAAAATGCCTGCGCATGCAGCCAGAATCAAAAACTCTGGAATATTGCAGCTTCATTACACTTCAGGCCACGTTTTACAGCAAAAATGAGATTGTGCTCATGGCAAACAGATAATCAATGACGAGTGAGGGAAAAGGATTTTAATAGTTTCTGACCTCAAAGCAATAATTGATTTGCTCTATTCCAATCCATTTATTTGCAGCTGGGAGAGGCGACACCCACTTTTTCCATTTTTGTGGAAATGGCAGAAATGGCAGAGTCTCAGCTCTGGATCGCCGTAAGGAAACATAATTACTTACATGAAAGAGCCCGGCTTCTAAATGAGCTTTGAATTTAACTAGCAAAACAAGAAGGGGGGCAGGTGTAGACCACGTCAAGGGTTATATATTTCGCAGGCGCAGCCACGCAAATCAATAGCAATAATTTAATAAGAAAAATGGGTTTTGATTGAGAAAATGAATCGGTCCTCTCGAGTATCAAAGAATCCATTTAGAGTTGTGCCATTACTAGCACTAATGAGTTGGAGGCTTGCTGTGTCTTGCACAAACTGAAGAATGCTGATGGCCGTAACCAATATTTGTATTTTGTTATATGTAATGAACCGTGTGTAATGTATCAGACAGCAAGCATTTAATATTTCATGCTGTTCTGATATCTGAAAGCTGTTTATAATTTTTTTTATGTAACTATAATGGCTACTTTCACACAGAAGAAAAATAAAGTTGTCAGTCCTGGTTTAAAGTACTAAATATCGCTATATCCTCCCTCACACAGTTTGGTTATAAATCGAGTGACTTTTATTTATTATAGTGTAAATTTTTTTAAATTTTCTCCAATTTGGGGAAATGTGACTTTTTATCAATATACAATTCTGACGTTTTTCTCTTCTTTTTGAGTTTATATCTCACAATTTCTACTTTCTCAGATTTGTGAGTTATACATTTGAGAATTGCAAGTAAAGTCTGAATTGTGAAATATAAACTTGCAATTGCGTGAAAAATTTTTTTTGATGGAGTGTGTAGCTTTTCATTTCTTAAACAACCATGCAGGAAGACACATCATGGCCGTATTCCAGGATGATGATGTCAAGATTCATCAAGCTCACATTGTGAAAGAATGGTTGTGAGGAGCAGGAAGAATAATTTTCACACATGAATTGACACCTCTGAGTCCAGACCTTAAATTTATTGGGTCTTTGGGATGTGCTGGAGGAGACTTGAACTCTTGCATTGACAATACAAGATCTTGCCCAAAAATGTATGCACCTCTTGATGGAAATAAATGTTGTGATGTTATTTCTATCAAGAGGTGCATACATTTTTGGTCAAGACTAGTCCAATCAATTCATCCAGCCGGACACTGTTATGACTGTTAGTTCTCAAATACTGACCATGTCAATGTAGCCAATGTTGGGATGTGGATCTTAGAAAAAAGAAAGATGACCGACAAAAATACATGAAATACATGTGGGTACAGAGAGAAATAGAAAGGCACTGCAGGCGGTGGCCATGAGAGATGAGAGAGAAGCAAAGGCTTTGGCTGTGTCTGAAAAAGCGTCTGCTCTCCGTCTTATCCCATCATTCTCTCCGGTCTAGCTTGGCCGCCAATGGCAGTACATGGGTGTTAAAGCCCCCTCTTACCGTGGACAAATATTCCTGTAGAATATATCGAATCAAATGCACTCCAGTATCACATCCAGGCTTGTAAGGTATACCCAGACCAATACTAAAGAGCTTAGACCGGATAAACAATCAGACCGGAGAGTAACAGCAAAGCCCCTGTTTGGCGTTAAAGCTGAGTGAGTGAAAATCAGAGACGGCTCGGGAAAAGGAGAAATAAGCAGCGACGGGGAGGTTTGATTTGATCTGCGATGTTGGATAATGACAGTTAGAACCAGGTATTGTGCGTGTATGTGTGTGCACGTTGGGGTTTATCTGCACAGCGGCACATATACAGTGTGTGTCCACCAGATAACAGCCCAGCAGCAGCCACACAGTGTTGTTTGAGTTATAGGCTATCCTAAGCCTGCGTTGAGGAGCCTTTTAAAGGGTTTTTGAACCCCTCACACACACTTGCTCCCTGTCCCAAGTTATCAAAGGCATATTGAGAGGTCGTCATCTTTTACATAACCACGTATGACTGTTATGTCAGCCTGTAAAACTCTCTCTCTTTCTCTCTCTCTCTCTCTCTCTCTCTCTCTCTCTCTCTCTCTCTCTCTCTCTCTCTCTCTGATAAAGGGAGTTTTTTTTTGTGAGAATGTCAGTGAAATTATGTCTGCCTCGTTACTTTAATATAGTGCTTAGAAAACTAAAGTTGGCACACACGTGTTTTTCTTAATCAGCTTTTTTGACATTGTTCTGCAAATAAAACTATTTAAACATCCTTTAATCAAGTTCATTTACTAAGACTTCACTCTAAAAAGTTTTTTTGTATTAATTTATCAGAATTTTCCATATTATTATTATTTTAAAGTGTTTTAGCTGTATTATGAATTGTGTTTTAGGGTTAACGGAAATGTCCGGGTGATAAGCTGCCTGTACCTTTTCTGTTATTTCATTGTTTTATTTTTTAGTGTTGTTTGAATTAAGGTAATTTTTCCAACTGTGTCGGGCCCCCCCCTCCCTTATTTTTTTATTGTGGGGTGGGAAATATTGAACTATGTCTTTTGCCTTTTTTTTCATAATTTTTTTTTTACGGCTAAAAAATATTGATTTATATCTCAATATGACTAAATTAAATATTGATATTATTATTATTGTTAAGAAATATTATTATAATTAATATTATTTCTAAATAAAAATAAGTATTACTATCATTAAAAAAGGAATTAAGAAAACTATAATAATCATTTTTATTTTACAACACAATTGCAATAACGATATCTATGGCTGTTTCAATTTCTTCATTTTCAAACGTTAATCAATTTAGCTTTTATTTTGGCGGAAAACTGCAGAGAGTCCTCATAGTTTCTCTTTCGTTGACAACAACAGTTTGTAAATGCTTCTCGTTACAAGTTTGGAAAGATGGTTGGCACATGTTGTGTTCCCAAATGTACAATATAAGCAATCCAAACTCAGAGCAGATGCAGTGTGGAGACATTTACAGTACAGCGGAGCAAGCTGGTAAAAGCGCATATATTCATTCATGATTTGATAATCACACAAGCAATGTCTTGATTTTGGTTTTATGGCGCAGCCCTAGTTTGACTGTTGCATCTAAAAAGTGTCATGCACAATTTGTGATGACAGTTAGCACAAGTTTAGTAACGCAACACCATTACTTTTTGGAAAAGTAGCTTGTTACTTAAAGCTTTTCTAACTCATAAAATGACAATTGGGACATTGTATTGGCTGGTACACTTCAGAGACATGCTCGAGTAAAGGCCACACTGCAAGTCATCCATTGAAACAGGGTCCACATTTACTGGATATCTAATCTGCTAACAGATTTCATGTGTGAAAGTGACTAGCCAAACGTAATATAATAGAGATTTGTTTCAGTATGAAACAGAAAGTCTGCTTTAGATCTTTAAAGAGATAGTTCAGCCAAAAATGAAAAATAGCCCATGATTTACTCACCCTGAAGCCATCCTAGGTGTATATGACATTATTCTTTCAGACGAATACAATCAGAGTTATATTAAAAAATGTCCTGGCTCTTCCAAGCTTTGTAATGGCAGTGAATAGCTGTTTCTGTTTGAAGTTCATAAAAGTGCTCCACACAGCTGGATGACTAGGATGACCTTAGGGTGAGTAAATCATGGGCTAATTTTCATTTTTGGGTGAACTATCCCTTTAAGACCCCAACACAATAGGTTAGCATGAGCAATTAGCATGCTCATTTTAATCTCTCTGTTTTACTATTTTTGTAAGCGGAACTCAATCACAAGCAGGGCCGACCGCGGCGGTGTTCATTACCTCGGCTGACAGAGGCACAGACCGTGTTCTCACCTGCTGGAAGTCTCCATGACATCCACGGGCCTCCAGAGATTTCCCTCAGAGGAAGTGTGTCCCTGGCAGCACACGCGCTGAAGCTGCAGCGAGGGAACTTCAGAGTCAAAATGCCAGACTGAGTGTTTGACTCCTTTCAGCCCCTCACAGACGTTTTTAATGGAGTGCACTCTCTACCCTTCACCTAGCCATAGCAGATGGAGTCGGCTGTTACGCTGCTCCTCTGTCTCACCACCTCTCTTTTTCTCTTTTCTCCTTCCTTTTTCCCTCTCTTTATTTCCTGGCCTGTGCTGAGGAGAGACCATTATATCATATTAGTCCCTTCAAACAAGGTTTCATCTGGGATATAGGCTAGGTCTATATTATGAAAACTAACTTTACTCTTTTGAAATGAAGGGGTTTGATGTAGACTAACTGTAAGTGTTAAAGAGCCTTTCTGAAAAAAAAAAAGCGAAAAAAAGGCTTGTTCAGAGATCATCATAATTATGAGCTTATTAACATATGACTGCTTACATTTTCATATCAACACCTGTTCAGGATCAAGCAACTTTTCGCATACTAACGAACAACGTGTATTGTTGCTAAACAGGTTATAAGCATGTCTTAAAGGTACAGTAGAAAATCAGCCACAATGTGATAGAGAGGCAAATACAATAAAAGAAAAAAAAGTGTATTTTTGTGCTCTTTTATACTGAAAGGACATTTTGTCAAATGCTTTGTTTCCATTTCTGTGGTTCAGTGTTGGCATTTAACTAAAACTATTAGTTTTTTTTTTAATAAACTGAAATAAATTCAAATATAAAAATGAGGTGAATAACTTTAATGGAAAAACTTAAATGGAAATTAGAAGTTGTCTTGTCAACTAACTAAAATATTAATATTAGTTGAAAAGCTTAAACTTAAAGAAGCGAAAATTAGAACTGAAATGACATAAAAGTTGAAGTAAAATGACTAAAACTGACATTTTTTTATTTACAAATAAGTATTTAAAAGAAAGACAAAAGTGATTAAAAATGATAAAAGAGAACTCAAATTATAATCAAAACAAATTCTAAATATTTTAATTGTATATACTGTGAAATGTCATTGGTTCAAAATACTGCTCCTCATAATGTTTAGCATTAAATATCTTTAAGATATTTAAACATTAAGTATCTTCTGATTGGCTGTTGTTTCCGTGTCGAGCGAGTTTCACATTCAGTGAAATTTGTTAACTTGTCGCATTGAGCTTGGTTGGCATATGTGTACAAAAGTACAAATAATACAATGCAAAATTGTTGAAAAAACCCTAATATATAAACAAACTAAGGCCCTGTTTACACGAGAACGATTCCGAGTGAAAACGTACAAATATTTTATCGGATGTGCCTTTCGTTTACACGGT
Source organism: Semotilus atromaculatus (assembly GCA_031834385.1). Taxonomy (NCBI): domain Eukaryota; kingdom Metazoa; phylum Chordata; class Actinopteri; order Cypriniformes; family Leuciscidae; genus Semotilus; species Semotilus atromaculatus. Next base: position 8,468,913 of record JAULUF010000027.1, read on the forward strand.
GACGCCGTTTTTATGGCTAAAAAACGCAAAAAAGTGAAACCACCCTCCAGAGTGGAAAACTTAAAAACGCTCCACCGTCGCGTTCCCGTGTAAAGGGTAAAAACGCAAAACTGCCCTCGATCACGTGCGCGTTTACGTCACAGGCATTCGCCAGTACAGGAAAATAATAACTAACATGTCGGATTATTTCCATACGTCGGACCTTCAAGTTGCCACAGCAGCTCTGATAAACATACAAGAGTCTTTTCAGCAGTTGCACAAAATATTCTCAGATATTGGTGTTGTTGTGTGGCAGTGCTTCGTTGCCACCTAGCCGCCTGGAGTGCACACTACATCGAATTTCACACACTTTTGCGTCACCATACGCACGCAGATTTCCCCTTCATAACGCTCGTCTAAACGCAGAATAAAAAGTGAAAACGCAACGCCACTTTTGCGTTTTCTCTTCTGATCGTTTCCGTGTAAACATAGCCTAAATTATGACTGATTTAATGCAGGCAACCTTATGTGGACTTCAGGGGGAAAAAAATAGCATATTCTACACTTTTGTGGCATTTTCAGTTAGTAGCTGGACTAATGGGGCACAGAGTAGAAGTGTGTGTGTGTGTTTGTGTGTAAGAAGGGGGGTTTAATGGTAAAAATAAGAACCCCGGAAGGAGCGGAGCGGCAAGGTGACCTCTGCTGTAGCCGGGCTGGGCCGGGCCGGGCAGATCGAAGGCACGGTGAAGGGGGTGCCGTAATACAGGCCCAGTCTCTCAGGAATGCTTCAAGAGATTCTCCTGCCATACCTGAGGCGGGCGCTCATTTATCTGGAATGCGCTACTCCGAACTGCTAACGACCAGCTCAAATTGGACTATTTTTTCCTATTTGTCAGGCAGCCAGCTGCACCGGCTCCAGCGCGCATCTGTGCGGACGGAAAACGCACAGGACAAAGAAAGTTTGCCGCTCGTTTTTCTCCCCTCGTTTCCACTATCTCTCTCTTCCTTTCAGAAGCCGTCAATCCATGCATCTCCCAGATCTCTGTGTGTTCTTGTCATATATCAGCCTTGGGTTTTTCTGCCCGGTCTTCCCACAGGCTCAGTCAGTGGTGACTAGGGTTTTGTGGGATGATTTTGGAGGAGGGGCTTCTCACCAAGAGCTGTAATCTGGTTTGGGTTTGACAAGATAAGTCTGTAGATGTGTGGTTTGTTTTTCGAAGAGTCGTTGGAAATGCGACACTCAGAACGCTGATGCATAACAGAAGCGTTGGTTTGTGTTTGAACAGTTTCAAATCTATATGAAATTGTATGTAGATTTATCGATACTTGACTTGTTGGCTTTGCTTAGTTGACTTGTTTCCAGTAATCTTGACTGATAGTCAACATTTTCCTAAATGATTCTTGTATTATTTTTAATATCATATAAACTTGTATAATGTTAATTATCAAATAGTAATTTATAAAAGTAATATTGACATTTTAATGTGTAAAAATACAAACAGATTGTATTTATTTATTTGTGAATTAGATACTTGTGGCCCAATAAACGGACGTTTTATTACATATAAACTGAACTGAACTGATATTAAGTTCAAGTCTGAGTCATTTTTTAATGACGTCCCTAACTACAGGAATCTTAACGGTTATGCAAGCACACGTATTTCCACATCTCTGTTTTAATTTCATTTCCAGAGACTTTCAGTCGTCTAACCACAGACAAACTCTGACCAACTCAAATATTTACCATTCTGTACCGTCTCAAGAAACACATAATTAATTTGAGCAGAGTGCGTTTTAACACTTAATTATTTAACTTTTCGTTCTTCCCTCCCTTTCGCCCTTCTGACCAGATGTTACGGTCTAGACCAGCCTTTGTCCTTCTGCCATACCTGTGTTTAAGAAACTCCTTTATTTTATTCTTTTTTCATTTTTTTCTCTTCTTTTACCTTTTTCTTTTGTTATTGTTTTGTCTATTTAGTTTTTGTCTACTTTTGTTTTGTTTTTGTCTACTTTTGTTTTGTTTTTGTCTATTTTTGTTTTGTTTTTGTCTACTTTTGTTTTGTTTTTGTCTACTTTTGTTTTGTTTTTGTTTTGCATTTTGTCATTTGTTTTCTTTGTTTTTGTCTTAAATGGTTTTGTTTGTTTTTTTGTTTTATTTTTTTGTTTTTATCTTTTGTTTTTATGTTTCTTTTTTTTATGTTTTTGTCTTGATTTGATTTGTCTTGTTTTTTTTCATGGTTTTGTTTTTTGTTTTTGTTTTTGTTTTGTTTTTATGTTTTAGTTTTTTAGTTTTTCTTTGTTTTTGTCTTGTTTTGTTTTGTTTTGTCAGGGTTTAACCCTCTGAGGTTTGAGGTGTTTTTTGGGCCCTTAGGTTTTGACATGCCCTGACATTTGCTTATTTTAAAACATTTTAATTGCTAAAGTCTGATTACACTGTATTCAGCAGGTAGCTTTCTATTTCGTTTGCAGAAATGATTTTCCTTCAACTTTTCCAGGAACAAAACTATAAAAAAAAAAAAAAAGTGAAGAATGTTAGTTCACTGGCATTTTCTCCTTCTCATGCTACTGTAACTTGTTCTTTTCTTTTTCCTGAAACTTGTTGTTAGGACACCTAATTAGTCCCCTGCAGCTGTGTTGTGTGTTCAGTCGGCATATACCGGTGTAAGAGTGCCTTTGTCTATGTGACGGCACACACTAGTTTTAAAATTCCTACTGCTTTATCTGTTGAAATCCACAGCGTTTAAACTGTTCCCTTAACACGAGAGCAAAGCACAGCGTGCAAGACTGCTGAAACCGATGTTCGGCGGTGAAGACGGCCCATTGTCTTAACGTAATACTGATGCAGCAGCAAATTGTCTGCGTAGACGCGACTCCACTTGTCTTGGTTTGTTTGGATGATGTAACCTTTTTGCAATCAGGCCTTCGGCAGCTCTCTCTTCTTTCATGTGTCCTGTAATGCTGTACGTTTGGATTTCTTTGAAATCATCGCACAATCTGCATACTTATTATGCTTATAGGTATTGGCTGTATTATTTAGCATGAAGTCTTGTCGGGATAGTTCGGCTAATTAAAGGGAGAAACCTTACATTGCAGTGTCCATGATTGTTCCTAAACCTATTGAGCTGGCTACATAGGCATCATTAGATAAGGAAATCATCGCATTTGGTTGTTCTTGACATTACAAAAATTTGGAAACTTCTGCATTAGATTAGTTTAACAGCATGGTTACTCCAAACATTTGAAATCACAGATTGTCATGTTACTGAATCACAAAATGATATACCTACCTACTGCGCTTCCTTCACAAATTAACTCTTGGTTAAACTCCCCATGAACACCCTCTTCACTTATTACCAGCATAAAGTTTGAATTCCTATTGATTTAAGGTGACAGTTTTCTTAACAAGCGCACCGTCAGCCATCTCCATGTGCAAAGTGAGCAGCCCGATCCCTCTGTGGGAGGAAAAAAAGAGAAAGATTTACCCTCTACCTTCTGATGTAGAGGCTAGTCGTACTGACAAGGTGTGAAAAGAGTCATGATCGTCTATTTTCTATCTTTCAGATCCCGCTTTGATGGCCTGTCAGAGCTTTTAAAACGACTCTCTGAGAGAATCACGGCTAAATTTTAATATGTACGCGGCACATGTCCTAGACAGCGGCACTTCATTGAAATATTGATCTATTTCTGCTCTATCCTGTCCATCTACGTGACTACAATTTTTTTTATCAGATGTCTGAGGTGTGTCACAGTATTAGCATTTAATACAATTTAATCTCTTAAATGACAACATTGTTGTTTATGTATGCGTCTCTCGTCTCCATCTGTCTTCCCGCATCTCTTTGTGTTTCCTTACGTCTCCCAGTGTCTTTTCTCTTCTCCTTTGTTTGTTTGTTGTTACTGAGGTGAGGTGTGACAGGGCGGCCTGCGTTGACTCTGTCACTCCCTGCATGGCATAACAGGAAGTGACACGTGGTGGGATGGTGTGACACGCGGAAATCATAGTTGATGGGTGATGACAATATAGAGACACTCGACACACCTGTGTGTGTGTCAGTTGAGATTTATTAATGGACAGTGCTGGGTAGATTACTTACAAATTGTAGTACTTTACTGATTCCGAATTACATCACAAAATTGTTTTGTTAGTAACGTAATCCAATCGATTACACATTTAAGGTAATGTATTTTGACTACTTTTGGATTACTTTTAGATTACTTTTGACCTAACTTGTTTATCGCATTGATTTTAATTGGATAATCTTGTACCATATTGATATAACAATACAAAAACACTTTATTAACAACATGAAGTACATTAAATATTACAGACTGGTGTTCGTGAAGGAACTGCTGGGGGGTTTGTTAGTTTATTGGAAACTATTTATTAGTTAAATGATAAAAATTTAAAACTCTAAGTACATTTTTTTATTTGGTTACCTGGATGTCATGTGACCATTAACTGACATCAGAGAACCGTGAACTTACTATTATTGTTATTATTATTGATTTAAATTTTATTATTGACCTAATTTATTAGCTTAAAATCTCAGAGGTTACTTCAAGTAAATATGTTAGGTCGAAGAAGGTCAGCTGACAAAAAATTTGGGGCCAGTCAGTGACCACATAGCAACATCCTATACACCTCCCATAACACCTTAGTAACCAATATATATATATATATATATATACAGGTCCTTCTCAAAAAATTATCATATTGTGATAAAGTTAATTATTTTCCATAATGTAATGATAAAAATTAAGTAAGATTAAATAAATAATCAGTAAGACTGCCGACCTGACTGCTGTCCAGAAGGCCATCATTGACACCCTCAAGCAAGAGGGTAAGACACAGAAAGAAATTTCTGAACAAATAGGCTGTTCCCAGAGTGCTGTATCAAGGCACCTCAGTGGGAAGTCTGTGGGAAGGAAAAAGTGTGGCAAAAAACGCTGCACAACGAGAAGAGGTGACCGGACCCTGAGGAAGATTGTGGAGAAGGACCGATTGCAGACCTTGGGGGACCTGCGGAAGCAGTGGACTGAGTCTGGAGTAGAAACATCCAGAGCCACCGTGCACAGACGTGTGCAGGAAATGGGCTACAGGTGCCGCATTCCCCAGGTCAAGCCACTTTTGAACCAGAAACAGCGGCAGAAGCGCCTGACCTGGGCTACAGAGAAGCACTGGACTGTTGCTCAGTGGTCCAAAGTACTTTTTTCGGATGAAAGCAAATTTTGCATGTCATTCGGAAATCAAGGTGCCAGAGTCTAGAGGAAGACTGGGGAGAAGGAAATGCCAAAATGCCTGAAGTCCAGTGTCAAGTACCCACAGACAGTGGTCTGGGGTGCCATGTCAGCTGCTGGTGTTGGTCCACTGTGTTTTATCAAGGGCAGGGTCAATGCAGCTAGCTATCAGGAGATTTTGGAGCACTTCATGCTTCCATCTGCTGAAAAGCTTTATGGAGATGAAGATTTAATTTTTCAGCACGACCTGGCACCTGCTCACAGTGCCAAAACCACTGGTAAATGGTTTACTGTGCTCAATTGGCCTGCCAACTCTCCTGACCTGAACCCCATAGAGAATCTGTGGGATATTGTGGAGAAAGTTGAGAGACGCAAGACCCAACACTCTGGATGAGCTTAAGGCCGCTATCGAAGCATCCTGGGCCTCCATAACACCTCAGCAGTGCCACAGGCTGATTGCCTCCATGCCACACCGCATTGAAGCAGTCATTTCTGCAAAAGGATTCCCGACCAAGTATTGAGTGCATAACTGAACATAATTATTTGAAGGTTGACTTTTTTTGTATTAAAAACACTTCTTTTATTGGTCGGATGAAATATGCTAATTTTTTGAGATAGGAATTTTGGCTTTTCATGAGCTGTATGCCAAAATCATCAGTATTAAAACAATAAAAGACCTGAAATATTTCAGTTGGTGAGCAATGAATCTAAAATATATGAAAGTTTAATTTTTATCATTACATTATGGAAAATAATGAACTTTATCACAATATGCTAATTTTTTTAGAAGGACCTGTATATATATATATATATATATATATATATATATATATATATATATATATACATAAATACATACACATATACATATATATACCCTAACTGTATATACTGTATATATATATATATGAATATAAAAGTCTATCCAAAGTGCAAAATTATTATCTTCCTCTGAAAAGGTGTATTCAGTGTTGTTGTTTTTTCCGTGAGAATACATTAATAGTTTGGGTGAAAAACGGGCAAGTTTTACATATTCGTTACGTGTTTACTGCACACTCCTGTACAACAAGTGAAGCAGAAATTTAATTGTAACTAATTAGCTCCCAAGAGGATTAATTGGATCCGCTGTCTTTATTCCCCAGTTTACCTGGGATATGCAAATGCCTCTAGTGAGAGAAGGAGAGAGAGAGAGGGAGTGGTAATGCAAGTTTCGATGAAGCGAAGTTGAAATTAGTTTGTAACAAGCTTAATTTCTGTCACATCACCCTGCTCGCACTCTCCCTCCTGTGCCTGCAGCACTGTGGAGCCTGTCTAATTGAAAGTGCTCATATCGGTGTCATCCAATGTTACCCTGGTTCAAGAGCCGGGTCACGGTGAGTCTTTGTTCTTCCGTGTGCCAGATCTGAGCAATAATAGACGTTAATGATAATGATACACACTCGGCTGCTCTGAACCCGAAGGAATGTAAGCGTTCGGTACGGGAAGCCGTGTTCCTTTGAGAGAGTTTCGGTTTATAAAAAGGACAGTTGTTTCATTCTGATGATCTCACATGAGAGGCAAGAACAACATCATCGGCTTCAACACCCTACCGCCATCTGTCCACCTTGACTTTGAGGAAAAACTAACTTATCTGGGATAGGACCTTCTCTCGTCGACATTCGGCTCAAGTTCAACCCTGTTTGTCCTGTATTAGGATTTGGCCGCTGGGATATTGTTCATTCTCTCCTTGACAAATGGGCCAGGCGGGGTTAAGGGTTAAAACAACTATTTTACAGCCAAAACAGGATATTGGGTCTTGCTGAGATAGTGCAGCTAGGATACGCAAATAGAAAGGGTGGAGAGAGAGAGAGAGAGAGAGAGAGGATGTGGTGCTTTGCACAACTGCATTTTACCTGTTCTGTTTCTATATCAACCGATCTCTTAAATCTTAAAAAAAAACGATCTCCGAGTCTTAAAAATCACGTTTTCAATGGCCACCTACACACTGCAGGTTAATAGGTTTGTCACTCCTCTTCTGAGTGTCTAATTCTGTTCTGTACACACAGAGTTTGGTTATTCTGAAGCCAAATCCTCTCACATTCACACAGCTGCGTATGTACAGAACCAAATCAAACTAGATGTGAACTATCAAAACTACTCTCTGTTTTGGACACTCTTACATATTCTGAGGTGCAAGTGTAACTGATCCTACTCGACCCGCTCCTCCAGCATGGTCAGCCAACAAGTTTTTAGTGCGCCTCTTGGTGCCATGGGAGTGAGGTTTACACGCACAGGTCCTTTACACTCACCCCCCTAAACCTCACTCCCATCCAGTTCACGGCACCAAAGTAACCGGTCCTACACTGTAAAAAAAAAAAGTTAATTTACAGGTAAAGCCCTGTATTTTTTTACAGAATTTTGCCGTTTTTCATTATACAGTGAATACCTGTTAATTTACAGATTTTTGCTGTAATTTAAAGGTCCACTATTATATTTACAGGTAATTGTTTGTATTTTGGTTTTACATCAATTTTACCGTTTTTTTTAAGGAAATTGTCTGTATTTTTACAGGGTTGTGTGTAATTTTACATTAAATATTCAGTAATATTTTACAGATTATTTCTGTGAAATTAGAAAACAAAGAAAAGAAGGTATAACTGCAGAAATCAGCAGTCATTTAACATGTTGTCCTTGAAGATCATGTGGATGTCAAAGTGAGTTTTAAGGTTAAATAATTGTATTTGTATACAGTATACAAACAGTCTTTTAAATGTTGTCTTGCAAATATAAAATCTTTATAGTCGTAAGCAATAAAGTCTTGCAAATCTTTCAGACCGTATTTTAATCTTGTCTGGCAAATGTGCTCATTTTGATAATCATTTGTATTATTCTCCCCTAATTTCGTGTTATGTGTTTTATGAATATTTTTCCAAATCTGCGTTGCTGCACACATTGCGTGGCTTTGTGTGCGTGCGACTGTGTGTGTGTGTGCGCGCGCAATGACGCAGATTCAAATTATCCGCCAATACTTTTCCGATGCTTAGTCCCGCCCACCACAACGGTTAGCTGTTTGGACCTGTGTCAACTCAAGCAAGCGGGAGATTTGAATTTAGTCTACGGTTGTGAAGTGGATTTTTTGCGATCACAGTGGTTCAAAGCTATAATCGTATTCGTCAGGAGCAGCCGTAACGCGCCCTTTTTCATTGAGCCTGGATCGTCACAGCGGACATCATCATGCCAAGCAACCGATCACCGGCTGAGGTAAGAGTCTCATACTATTATGTAAACGATATTTTATATTACATTGATTTGTGTAAAATTGACAGTTTCCAAGGTATCGTTAGCATTAATGTTCAGTCATAACTGTTGCCGAGAGCTGGAGGGCAAAACACTGCAGCATGCCTTTCAATTTGCCATCTGTTTTAAGAAAGATCAGTTGAACATCTCTAAAGACCTAAAACAAGCTTTAGTAACGTTAGACTTGTTATGCGTATCAAAGTCCGTCCAATTTTGTATAAAATCTTCGTTATGATAACTTAGTCAGTCAATCCATCTCTTAAACGGCGGGACATTTTGAAACACTGTCTGGAAGCTGAAAACTCTTCTCTTAAAAAACATCCTTGATTGTATTATAGTAAAATTGTAGTAACCACGTTTTTGGCAGATTTATTACCAATTTAATAACCACAGTTTTACTAAAAATGGACCTACCTTTTTTGTTTTTGTTTTCTTAGTAACGTTAGTTAAACCATGGCTAATTTTGAAATGGTTAACGTGACTACGTTAACTCTATCAAGAATGTTAAGAAATCGAATTCAGTTCTGTAACGTTACTTGTTAATAATACAGCGAAGACTAGAGTATGAATATAACATAATGAACCCCTATGTGTAACTGATGCAGCTAGGTCACGTAAATCATATTCATTTTTAATTTAGATGTAGCTAAAATCAGCTCAAAACATACTTAACTGGTAACCTTTCCTGCTCAGCTTCCAGATCATAGTCACACCCAATGCAACACATTCTGACATGTGTAAATGTAATACTGAGTTTTAAAATAACTTATTTTTTTGTGATTTCAGGTCCTGTGGAAAGCAGATGATCATGGCAAACAAGGTATGGGAAGAATTAACTTTAAAAAAATAGTAATGACGAGTCTTCTGATTTCATGTGATTGCACTAAAAGTGTTCACAAGTTTTGGTTTTGCTACAGTAAGACCATGATTGTGTTAGATTCCACCCATCTAATGTTTTTTTGTTTAGTTTTTTTGTAACTAGGCTCTGTCATTTAGATTTAGAAACATGGCTTTTCCTATCACTGCTATCTTAATGACACACATCTCTACCTTTCATTCCAGCTAGATGATCTGACGGTAGCTGCTCGCATCTCGGCCTAGCTGATGGAACATTCTTGCTGGATGAATGACCTTCACCTTCAACTCAACCTTGCCAGCCCAAGACAGAACTGCTTATGGTTTCAGCCAAACCATACTTGCTGTGATCCTGCTGATTTTCCTTACACCATTAGGAGGATCAGGCCCTTCCTATCGGAGCTCCACAACTCCTGGTCTAAGCTCTTGCTCTATCCAGACTGTATATTGTAATTCTCTCTGGACAGGCCTTCCAGCATCAGTCAAACCTCTGCAACTGATCCAGATGCTGCAGCAAGAGTGCTCTTTAAAGGTTGCCCTATACATAAACTTTAGATCTATGTGTCCTCCAGAAGCTTGTGTTCTGCAAATGAACGGCGCCTTGTGGTGCCATCATCCCAAAGAGACACAAAAACACTTTCTTCAATGACCTTTACCTGGACTGTTTCCAGCTGGTGGAATGACCGGCGCAACTCAACACATTTTCAAGAAACTGCTAAAGATCCATCTTTTTCATAGACACTTGCCCCAATAATACTAAATCTTTGTTTAAAAAAAAAAAAAACCTTGCTAGGTGTACTGTGCTAGACTAACTGGGACTTGTCTCTGCACTTGTTGCTTCTATCGTTATCTTAATTGGTAAATCACTTTGGATTATATGTAATTGTAAATGTTTAAAAAAAGTTATATTAGACTATAAAGGTATACAGCAATTGTCTTTTAATGTGGATATTTTTACATGTTTTAAATGATATACTAAGCTTCTAGTTCCAATTAATCACTTATCTTGATGTTCAGTGTTTGTTCAGTTACTAATACTGTAAATGTGCAGGTATTCTGTACTCATACATTTAGTTAATTAACAGAAAGTGACTGTAAATTTGCTATTATTAAGTACTTAAATAGAGATTGGTCAAAGTTGTGAAATTGGATCTGTACAAATAAAAAATAAAACTAAATTTACAAACATTTGTATTTTAATTTATGCATTTTTATACATCATTTCATTGTTATTTAACACAGAAAAACTATATATTAAAAGATAATTACTGTAGATAGACAGCATTATTATATAAAATAACTTTATAAAACCCTAAATGTACAGTTTAACCTGAAAGTTAAATGTCTTTTTAATGTAATTTGACATCATTTATCCGTTATTCCACGGTTTAATAAGCCATTATTAACAGTAATATACTGTAATTTAATCAATTTTGACTGTAAAGTAAATTCTGTATTTTTACGGTTTTTCCATGTAATTTTGTGAAACGGTTATTTGCTGTAATTTAACGGAAACCGTCTGGAAACTTTGCTGCCAGAGATTTGCCGTTTTTTTACGGGATTTTTTTTTACAGTGTAGTTGACCCGCTCTGGGGTGCAATTCCCAAAAGCATCGTTAGCCAACTATGGTCGCAAGTTCCGTCGTTATCAGCATAGTTTCAACGAGTCAGTGTTTTCCGAAAAACATAGTTCCAACGAACATTCGCAAACAGCATTGCAAAGTTGTGTGTTTGGAACGACAGCTCTCGACCTGTGGTTAGAAGCATAGTTTCTTGTTTGCATGACATGTTGACTCAATAAATCCTTATCTTGAGCTAAATAAGCAAGCTAACATTCTGACATTCAACAAAATCTGACAATTTCCGTAACAGGATCCGGCTCAAATTAAGCACAGCTTGTCTGTGTGTAAGTAAAATAAATATATATATAGCTTCTGTCGACTGTAGTTTACTAGAAATGAATATGCATCTAGTTGCTATTAATTTTTATTCTTTTTAAAAATGGATTATATCAAATGATTGGCTAACTGATGGCATCTACATTGGAGCTTTTTTACTGACATGAATGTGTAGATGCATTATAAAAGTGAGGAAATCTGAGCATTTTACAGAAGAATACATTTGATGCGAGTGAGCAAGGAGTAATTTAGGAATTCATTTCTGTATTTAAATGTGGTTGTTAAAATTTAGCAGAATTTGGCAATTGAGAACTAAACAGAGTTTTGCAGAGCTTTTTAGAATGAATTCAAGCTAGAGAAACTTTCACATGGAGCATTTTACTTATGGGAATGCGATTAATTACGATAATTTAGCGGATTACAGGGATTCGCTCCAGTATTTAAATATGGTTATGAAATAATGCTAGAGGAACTTTTGGATTGACCTTTTTACTGATAGGAATGTGTAAGATATGATTTGAAAGAATGGAAAAAGTTGGATTGGTTTGAAAAAAGCTTGAATAAAGGAGATTAGATAGACCCGGCACTTTTATGTTTGAGTTGCCGTGCATTTAATTTCTGCACTAATACCAGCACCAATTGGAAATGCAATCTGTTGCCAAATTGTACTGGAAATATCAACATTGGTTCAACAAATGATGGAAATAGTGGGCTCGGCTAACAGGAAGTGTTTAAAATTAGCTAGAAAACCAATATTTCCAAAATTTTGTTAGGTTCTGCTAGAAATCACAAACTGAAAAATAATTTTGGTTTCCAGGTGGATGGTCACGTTTGCAAATACGGTTTTTGATCAACTTTAAGTGTAAGAGTGTATTCAACCTACAAAAAAACTATACCTATCTTGTCTTTCCGGGCAAAACAGCAGCACAATCTACTAATTCAAAGTTGAATGGTAAATCACTAGTCTGGAATTTTCCTCCCTCAAAGTCAGCTCTCAAATTTGCAGGCCTTAATGATTAGCTGGTTTAGGGTTCGTTGAGGGATATGACCTCATAACCATGAGCAGACGCTGTACAGACACTTTCGTCTTGGAAAGAGCTCTATTTTTGGAGACAGTTTAACAAAAGTCCTCCTCAGCGCTCCGCCTCATCAGTGTTTGTAATCAGAGCACTGGAACGGAGAGCAGAAGAAACCGAGGGAAGGCTCAGCGGGGAAACTGTGAGCAAGGGAAACTGAGTTGTGGAATGCCTGCATTTAGCAGCTGTTACATCACTGGACTTTTCCATTCTCCGCTCCACTGAAAGCTGGGATGCGTTTCTTGTCCAGACCAGCATGCAGACGGAGCTCCTGCAACCTTTCCCACTTTCCTTCCCGTCTGAGGGCTGCGTTTGTTTAAAACCAGATAACTGGAAATTGTTTGTTGCGTCTCGTTCAGTATCCTGACACTTTCAATTCAGATCTGATTCGGAAAACAAATCCTGATGTGTCTTTATGTATTTATTTATATTTATAAGGCCTATGAAGATAATTGACTAGGTGTCCAACAACCAAATTGGTTGGTATTTTTATAAATTTTTTAGGCATTTTTCCTTCCCTCCCTACAGATTACCACACAAATGGCTCATTGGAAACTACTTTAGCTGTTATGCTAGGTTCACATGTCATCAGTCACAAATCAAAATGTTTAGCTAGTCACATTTTACATCATATTACACATTTTTTACTCAACTAAAATGAGCAGCAAAATGTTAAATTAGAGAGACGGATTTTCAGTGATGGGTTGTGTTGTTCGGTGTTTGGCAGAGGGAGGAGAGAAGTAACGCAGGTGGCGGTTTCGAGTGAGATTAGCCTGTCCTGCTGGACGCTGATAAGACGCCCAGTGTCCATGCATATCATACTCACTGACTCACTCGCTGAATTTACACGGATAGATAGATGAGTCTGTCTAGGGATAGTCCTCAAAAAGTAGAAGGAAAATAAATTGCATAAGTATGAACCAATATTCTTAAGTTAGCACCTATGTTATTTTTTTTTTTTCGTTTTTTTTCACAGATTTTAAGATGCTTTGCGCTATCCGCCTTATTTTGCAACATGGAAGTAAGCCATTTTCTGTGAATGTACAAGACTTACGATTTATTAGTCGCTGTATGTAATTAACTAGAAGAATAACAAACTGCAGTAAATGGTATAACTACTTGTGCTACAAACCAGTGTGTTTATAATTAAGATAATAAATGGAAACTCTGTGATAACTAAGCAGCATTACAGATTGTTTCGGTATAGCTAAAATACCTGCAAGCGAATGACACCAGTCTCACACTTTCTAATTATAAATGGCCACACACACTCTTGCGTTAGAAACAAGGTATGTAGTACTAGTTCGAAACTGTCACGTTATGTTTGAGTTTGATTTGGACCTTTTCGGGTACGTTTACACAACAAAGATATACTAAAAATGGAACAGTTTGTCCTCTGTGTTTTTTTTTTTGTGTGTACAGATGACAATGCTGTCAAAACAATCCCCATTCACATGGATTCGCAAAAACAACTAAAAATGATGTATTATTCATGCCAGGCCAGTAGGTGGCGATGTCACTTTGTAAAGAAACTACGCACCTATAGACCAAACACGTGATTCGCATGCGCATGACATCATTGTTTTCAAACATTCACGTTTTTGTAGTTTACACCTAGATCTGTTAACCATACGATTTTCAAAAACTTGCACCCGTTATCATGAAACGCATTTTTTGTTAAAAGCTGTGTTTTGTAAACGGCCCCTTAGTTGTTTTCCCTTTGTTTCCTTCATTTACATTAGTTTCCATGGTTATTCATTGTTTGATTGACTTGATCCACCTGTTTCTCGTTTCCTCCCTGTGTGCTGAAGATTCTGAAATGTGTGTTTGATATTTTGAGTTAGTGTGTAATAAAGAAAACTGCTGCTATTAGATCCTGCCTTTTTTCATCCCTTCTGCGACCATGCCGTGATACAAACGATTATAAAATCCTACAATAATAACTTATTATTATAGAATAATAACAATTAACAACATACTTTTTAAAAAAAATTATTTTTATATTTAATACAAATGACAGTTTAATAAACAATTATTTATTTGATTTCAGTTATATATTATAACATTACTCACATATTTGCAAATTGAATTAAAACAATATGTAATGTATGTTAAATGTATGTTAATGTATGTTAAAACAATGAAGTATTTCCCAGTTAAATAAACTTTTATTTTCTAATTAATGCAGTTATCCAATTAATTAATTGTATTCAAGTATTCAAATATTTATTATTATTATATGATTGTTGTTGTTATAATATTTTTTTCTTAATTAATTCTATTCTATTATTATAACATAATCTTTATATTTATATTATGTCAATTTATTATATATTGGAGACTTAATGATTTTTAATATGACAGCTCAGGAAGAAGAAATGAACTTTACAGATAACTATCAACCAGGCTTGTGTATTATATTATATTATATTATATTATATTATATTATATTATATTATATTATATTATATTATATTATATTATATTATATTATTTACTGTACTTATCACACATTATAATGACGATTTATAGGCCTAATTTTTATAGCAGCTGTTAAGTATTTTGTTTAGTGCAAATCATTTTAAATGTTCATATTAAAATACTTTTATTGTTGTTTTACTTGCCACATTCGATCGTGCATTACCTGCATGAGCACAATGGCTTCACATGCTACAGCTAACCACTAGGCTCTGATGCTTTCAAGTTTTATATTGAAATATTTAGATCTATATACTAGGTCTGTCTGCTTGTAAAGCATGTGAGTTAAGCATGTTTTGCAGAGGTAGCCAGTGAGCTTCATGCATTATGCAGTACGGCCACAGCCACGCTTCCAGTGAGGAAACCACGTCGCCTTTGGAGAAAAGGGAAATCTAACCTGAATTTGACATTTCCTAATATTCTTGTCTAAAAGTTTTTTGTTTCAGGGAGATAGGGATGGTAATTGCTCCACCACAAGAAAGACCGGTGATCCTACTGGGTATTGTGGGCGACTGTGGGGACGAGGAGAGATTGGAACGCGGTAATTGCGAAGACAAGGGGCCTGAGAATAAATGGAGAAAAAAATTTGTTCCTCACTGTCAGCACTGGGAAGGTCAAAAGTACAAGCATGTGATATCCGTGCATGTTACAGCATATTATGCACAACGCACACATGGGATCTAAATCTTTTCTTAGAAATCCAATGAGGCTGAGATGATCCATGCTGAAGTAACAAGACATGGGCTGCGAGATGCATCATGTCAACAACGTGGGGTTACGGTTAATATAGCGACGAGGTCCCTCGCTCGCTCGCTCGCCCCTCCAAAAAATCACTATTCCATTATTTGATTAACGCGTCGCTGCTGTTGTCACAATACATACATTTCCCTCGTAAGATGAAAGACAAACAGGCGCAATTTATTTCTCCAGATTAAATATTGATCAGTGGTTCTATACGGAGCGTCAGGTGTCTATCTGAAAAATGAACGCAAAAGGGTTTTATGGCACAGATGCAGTCTTTTGGCTGCGTTCACCTTACTGTCCTCTAACATGAGATTAATCGGTGCTGGGTAAAGGTGTGCAGTGTGACCAATTTAATATCAGAAGAACAGTATAGTATTTCACAACACTGGAAATACAACATCATAATGATTTATATTTAAAGTAACCACACGGCAATGTCTTTTTTTTTGTTGATAATCCAGTGAATATAAATTAAATTTGATTTATTTTCTCTTTTTGTTTACAATACAACTGGTTGAATGCAAATAAAAAGAGAACAAATAATACATTTCCCATTTTATAATGCAAGTCACATTGTATGTTGCAAATGAAAGACCTAAAACTGACAAATTAACATTATGAATCTTTTCTGTTTCTGCCACAGAATAAAAAAAAAGGTAATTATGACTTCTTATCTCACAATTCGGACTTTTTTTTGTGTGTGCAATGCGAGTTTACATTTCACAATTTGGACTCGCAATTGCGGAAAAAAATACAGAATTGCGAGTTTAGATCTTAAGTTTTATCTTAATTATGAGAAAAAAGTCAGAATTGTGACAAACTCACATTTTCAAGAAAAAAAGTCAGAATTGCGAGAAATAAACACAATTCATTCAATAAATACATTTTTTTTGGAATTTTTTAGAATTACGAAATAGAAATCACAATTGTGAATAAAATATAAATTGCGATATATAAACTCGCAATTGCGAGAAAAAATTTCAGAATTGCAAGTTTTGCGAGATATACAGCAAACTAGCAATTTTGAGAAAAAAATCAGAATTTCGAGAGATACAGTCATAATTGCAAGAAAAAAAGAATTGTGAGTTATACAGTAAACTCGCAATTGTGAGAAACATTTCAGAATTGCGAGATATACAGTAAACTCGCAATTGTGAGAAAAATGTCAGAATTGCAAGTTAAGTCGTAATTGTGAAAAAAAGAATTGCGAGATATACAGTAAACTCGCAATTGTGAGAAAAATGTCAGAATTGCAAGTTAAGTCGTAATTGTGAAAAAAAGAATTGCGAGATATACAGTAAACTCGCAATTGTGAGAAAAATGTCAGAATTACGAGATATGAGGTAAACTGGCAAATGTGATAAATGTCAATTGCGAGATATAATCTCACAATTGTGAGAACAAATGTTAGAATTCCAAAATATATAGTCATACTTGCGAGAAAAAATAATTGCGAGATATACAGTAAACTCGCAATTAATGCGAAAAAAAATGGCAGAATTACGAGACATAGTAAATGCAATTGTGAGAAAAATGTCAATTGCGAATTTATTTCTCAGTTGCGACTTTGTGAGTTATAAAGTGTGAATTGTGAGATATAAACTAGCAATTGCAATTACTTTTTTTTAAATGTTCATTCCCTGTGGGAAATGTCATGTTTAAAGCTTTTGTAAAAAAAAAAGAAAAAAAGCCAATATAAAATTCTACATTATTGCGTCAAGTTGCAATTTTGAACCTCAATATCAGACCTTAAAACCTAATCAAAGTATAAAATCCATCAGTCTTCCTCGTGTCTCAGTTTAGATTTCAACAGTCTAAATCAGAGAGAGGAAGGTCAACCAGAATGGGAATCGCTGTGATACATTGTAATTGTTACGCTACATGAGTCACAGTGCAATAAGTATTGCATTTTTTTTACAGCGCAAGTACACCAAGTATTGCAGTGCATCAATCTTTTTTATTTGACTGCTGTGAGATGTTCATATGACAATCCTTGCAAAATCATGTGTCAAACAGTGTCTGTAAAAGCCAAAATGAACCGGCATGCTGGATATGAATGCATCTTCAACTCCATTAAAGTAAACAAATCCGCTCACAATTGCTTGCATGTCTCGAGTAACTGTTAATTCCATTTTCTTTTTAAAATCTAATGGTGTGAATTGATCAATATATTTTTTTTAATGAAAATCAGCATATTTATATTTAAAAAAATTTGTTTAACTAATGAATTGTTTTCTTTAAAATCACAAATAATCATATTACGTGTTATTTTCCATCAAACTGGTTAAACAGGCCACATTAATCACAGAAATTGATATTAATTTCCTCAGTCCAAATAAACGGGAAAATAATGCTTTTAATACAAAAAAAATAATAATAATAATTAAATGCTTTACGTCGCATCAGCACTCAAAATATTTGTTGGAATGATTCCGTAGTTTCGTATTTTATTATTTCTAGAGACCGGTCTCAGATTTATTTAAGGCAATTTTCAGCATTTACACGAGGATATGAACAACTGTGCTGTAGTTATGTTGTCTTTTCACATCTGAACTACTGTTTATAATGGTTAAGTAGCAAAGGAGAGCAACAGACCCACCACAGAGAGAAGAAAGGAATGAAAATGGATGGAGTGAAAGAGAGGGAACAAATTTGTAAGGGAAAGTGCCAAGAGCTGCAGTTACTGACATAAAACAACAAGTTATCAAATCTAATTAAATCCACGAGGCTGGAGGGAACAATGTCGCTTATTGCAGCGTATGTTACGCTAGTCACACAACACAGTGGAACATTAAAGAGCCGTCACATTGATAACTAGATGTCGGTACATTTCACTCTAGATGTCGAGACTAGGAAACAACTTTTATACAAGAGTAACACTTTCAATTATAATCGAGTAGACTTTACTTTTGAATACATATAGATGTGCATCTGTGCGTTGGTGTGTTTCTAACCTAACTGTACTTTTGGGGACCAAATTGCTGGAAAATGTCCCAAGAAGTTTGCAAAAATGTCTTTGAAAGGAACATTTGAAAAGTAGTAGAACACCACTATTTCTTCCTTAACAAACTAAACTTACAAGCGAATGTTATTACATTTGTTAAAGGGATAGTTCACACAAAAATAAAAATGTCTATTATCAATTACTCGTTCTTATGTCAGTGTAAGTCATTACTTCTGTTTTTGGAAGATTTCTGTCCCTCAATTAAAAGTCTATTCTCCCAAAACTTGATCAGCTAATGTTTACGGCATTCAATTTTGGGAAACGGAAGCTCAAACATGTTGCTTGACGCAGGAACCAATGAGGTGTCATCTGTTTGAGCTTACGCAACAACCAATGAGGTTTGTTGCGTTAAGCAGGTTCTGTTTATATTCTCTGATCAATGTTTATATGTAAATAAAAGGCCAAATTCAATCTGTTCATCATATAAAGCAATCATAGAAGACTTGGATTAAACTGCTCGATTCATATGGATTTATTTTACGATCTCTTGTTTTGGGTGAATAGACTTTCAATGAAGGGTCATAAATCTCTCAGATTTAAATAAATCTCAAAGTCTTATTGGAATTGACGACGAGGGTAAATGATAACAGAATTTTTTTGGAGTGAACTAACCCTTTAATTTGTTTAGAAAAGAAAGATTCTTTGAAAATAGAAAGTTAAAAAGAACATCTTTTGTACCATTATCAAAGTATTTTCATCAGTTTAATGCATCCTTGCTGAAATAAAATATACATTTCTTTAAAAAACAACCCTTTTTGCAATCTTTTGTACATCTACAACTTTTTATTTAAGGCATAGCAAGTCTGAGAAATTCCATAGTGGGACATTCGAGCCACATCAAGTGTTCTGAACCACACTGAATATCCATCTCAGGGAAGTTTTTGCCTCTCCAATTTGGCGTGTGTTTCCCTTTCCAAGCTCTATGAAACTTTTCTTTCTTTCTGACATTTAAACAGATCGACCTTCATTTGAAATAAAAAGCAACCTTTATTGCATTGGCTGGCGTTTGCCAAAGGAGACTTGTGATGATTTGCGTACCGTTTCATGCGCGTCACAAAATTAATTTCCCAAATAAAAGGGGAAAAAAAGATTGATAGCTAATGGAAAAGAAAAACCCAGGAGTTGTTATTTTGCTCCGGACCTCCCACTGACAATCTAGAAACCCTCAATCAATCACGAGTCATCAACATACTGTTGCAACAATTAAATCAATTCCAAGAGTTTAATTAAATTCTGATTTTTCTCGCCCCTAGAATAAAATGTGCATGAAGGCTGAGAAAACATCCACCCGTTGTTTGTTGCCTCACTGTTTATGTGTGTTTTTCAGTGGCGGTTGTCAGCAAAGTGGGCTGTATCTTTCCTCTTCATCCAAAAGGATGGAGAAGAAGAAGGGGAGGCATAAATTACTGTAGCTTCTGCAGGGGCGAAATAAAAAAGCATGGGGAAATAATGGGTGTATTGAGTTTACCCGCTGTTATATAATTTATATATTGTGTTAAGCCATCCATCAACACCTCCGAGACACAAGTGTGCCCTACTAATACTGATACCAAAACCACATGAGAAATAAAAGGGACCTAGATACACTATATATTATCAGCTAATTACAAATAGCATTTTTTTTGGCCTTTTTCAAGGCTGTTTGCCAAATATACATACCATAGTCACTTTAAAGGGATAGTTCACCCAAAATTGTGTCATCAGTTACTCACCCTCATGTCGTTCCAAACCTGTATGACTTATTTTCTTCTGCGTAACACAAAGAAAGATATTTTGATGAATGGTCGTAAGCAAACACTTTTTTATACCATTGACTTCCAGTGTATGGACAACACAATTATGAGACATTTCTCTAAAAATATCTACTTTTGTCATTTAAAGTCGTGAGAAAGTTCATTTTGGGTGAACTGTACCTTTAAGGAAGTCATTTTGTCATTTTATGATCATGTGATTCTACCGAAGGTGTATTTTCATTTATTTTGAAATCTTGGATAATTTATGAAATATTTTACCTGGAAACACGCCATTGAACACGCCTTATTTAATATAAATATCTGCATTGTTAATGTAAACAAACCCGTTTTAATAACTAGTTTTTAGAGTAAAAACATTATTACTTTTTTTAAACCATTTTTTCTTTCAAATTTTGTTAGAATATTTTTATAATGCACTGATTTAAAAATTCTGTCTTGGTATTAAAATTTGAAAACTTTTCTAAATAAATTAAATGTAAATCGCTAAAAACGTAATTTTAAATGCCAAAAATGAATTTAGGCATCACAGAACTATGTACAGAAAGAAAAATGTATATTTAATTTTCAAGATTACATTTATTGCAGGTCATCAGAATATAAATATAGGCTGAAAATATACAATATTGGCTGATGATCATTGTAAAAAATCTTTAATATCGTTCAGTAACTGATATGATACCGGATTTCTTTCTTTCTTTCTTTCTTTCTTTCTTTCTTTCTTTCTTTCTTTCTTTCTTTCTTTCTTTCTTTCTTTCTTTCTTTCTTTCTTTCTTTCTTTCTTTCTTTCTTTCTTTCTTTCTTTCTTTCTTTCTTTCTTTCTTTCTTTCTTTGTGTTGTGTTGGTGATCAAAACGCTTTTGTTTCCATCATCAAAGTCTAAATTGATTACACACTTGAAGTTCCTCCCTTCTCACCTTTTAAGCAAAACATGGAAACGTACAATTTGAAGTGATGATAGCATCTGCCAACTGGCTCCAAGAATTCTAGATGCGTTGTTGATTTTGAACATGTGCACCCTAATGAGGGAAGACAGCCTCTTTTTGTTAGCGTCTACGCTATTACTCACTAAGGATTAGAAAGGATTTGATGATGTGACTCAAGCTTCAGACTCAAATAAAAACTCACCCCCTCACATCCTCATCCAATGACCGAACGCCGCCTCGCATCCACGTCCTCCTGGTGTTGCCGAAATTTGCCTCTGTACTGATGGAACGTCTCAATACAGCCGTCGGCGTGATGGGAGCTCATGCGTTGGTGGCGGTGAAGCTTATGGCTCACTTGAGTGATGGTCGTCTGGAAGAATTGTTTGAAGGACACTCGGTAATAATGGTGGAAGGGCCAACTGTTTAGTGGAAGAAAGAGAGTGAGCGGTGAATGTGGATAGATGGATGAGCACTTGGTAAAGTTATTCAAGGTGAAGAAGTATACAATTGCCTACGGCATGAAAAACTGGAAATGACAAAGTATAGGGCTGTGTGGCTCGACAAAATATACACTGCAACTGTAGACAAGTGTGAATTATATGATCAATGAGTTATGGCAATGTGTTATACAAGTTATACAAGATTCAACTCATTTTTTTTTTGTCAGTTTAATGTAATTTAAGTTGAAATGACTTCCATGACATCCAAGTTGATTGTACTTAAAAAATTAAGTCAGGAATTTTTTTGAAATTTTCAGATAAAAAAGAGAGAAATTAATACTTTTATTTAGGATGCATCAAATTGGTCAAAAGTGACTATATACATTTTTAATGTTATAAAAGATTCATATTTTAATTAAATGCGGTCCCTTTGCTTTTTATATTGATAAAAAATCCTAAATAAAAAGATATCACAGTTCCCGCAAAATTACTAAGCAGCACATCTGTTTTCAACTGATAATAATAAGAATGTTTCTTGAGCAGCAAATCAGCATATTAGAATGATTTCTGAAGGATCATGTGACACGTGCCCGGAGTAATGCATTTTAATATATATTCATATAGAAAATGGTTAATTTAATTTGTAATAATTTTTCACAGTATTACTGTTATTACAGTATTTATAATAAATAAAAAAATGCAGCCTTGGTGAGCATAAGAGACTTCTTTTCAAAAACATAAAAAATCTTACCGGCCCTGAACTTTTGAAATATATAAATGCATTTTTGAAAGAAAACTAAATTTTCTCTGCATTCCCTTTTGAGAACGGTCACTTCGTATTGCATAGCTGTATGCAGTGGGAAAACTCCTTTTCCTCAAAATTCTGAAGCTTAAAATTTAAAACGCATATTTGCAGCTGTACAGCTAGCACAGTGAGTGTCTGGCTCACTCATTGGCTGTGCTGTGGAAACTGTCAGTTGGCTGCGGCGTTACGTTTTGATGACTGCATAATGTTTAATGTGCTGAATTATTCAGAAATAATATATTTTTGGTTGAATTTACTTTAAAACAACATGCATAAACGTATATTAGAATATATATATATATATATATATATATATATTTGTATGCGTGTGTGTGAAATAGATGAAATCTAAATATAAAATACAACTCAAACTGTTTTTCTTCTATGCAAATGATGTGTGTCTGAGCTGTAAATACCTGAAATGATGTCACTGATATAATCATAATATCATGCAGTCCTTGTTGCGGCCACATAATTGATGTTCTGAACATGGCAGTTGTTTTTTGCACTCCCTGACTAATGTAATTTCACAAGAGAGTCCTTGTGTTGCGACTGGTGAAATCTGGATGAACCGATTCTCAGTCTCAAAAGCAGTTAAGATGTCATTTTCTGTATTCACCAGACGTATTTAATCACAAAACTCCCCAAGAAGTTCCTCTGAAATGCCCGAAGAGTGTTTTCCCACCCTTTTGGTGCGCTAGCTTTGGCAGCACTTCAGCTTGTACCTTCCAGCGACAAGAGCATCGGTGTAGACAAGGTGCGGAGAAATGTAGAGACACCTGCTTGTTCTTCTCGCCATGTTTTGCATAATTTGAGCTGCTCGCTTTACCCGACTCCTCTAAAAATCAAGTTTTCACTCTTTCCTCCGACAAACTTTCCATTTTCCTCAATGGGAGATTAACTGTCTGTCCCAATGCCTTTTCTAACGGTCTTTTAGGATTTCCTTATTTATGTATATCACATTTCTGTTTAAAATGTCATTTTAATGAACTCCGTCATTATGGCCTTTAAATATTTAATTTCCGTGTCAACTTCTGACGATTGCTGCTTGAGTGTCTCTCTTACTGCCTAACTGACTCTTCTTGGATCTGCTGAGAAGAAATTAACTCAAATCTGGCAGTTTTTGACACACTCACATCCAAAAAACCCACCACAGACTGTGACCTTTCACCGTAGCCTTTCATTGAAGGTCAAGACCCCTCAAGTAGTCGCCAGGCTGAAGTCAGGGCGTCTGCCAATCTGAGTGCCGCCCACGCCCACTTCTTTATTCTCGTTCTCAACCCCACATCCAATTCCACCTCTGTCCAGACCTCAATCAGGTCCAGATTTCGTTCCCTAAGCCCCGTTCTGTTCAGATGGTGGACTCTTTCTCGTGCGATAAGGATAATGTCTGCCTCAACCTGACAAACCTGCTCTTGCCATGCCAGTGCCTTGTGCATGATAATTGAAAATGTCAGCATGATTTTAGAAAATGTCGTTTATCTCACTGAGCTGTGCCTAATGCTGCCGCTCTTTAATGTTGGTCTGGGATCAGATTAGTTGTATCTTTGACAGTGGGGTTTGAATGGAGGAAACTGGCACCAGATCAGTGTATGAGCACTTTTGCAGCTCATTGTCAATTTTCTGAATGTTTGTTGGTTTAATAGTCTTTTTCATATTTCAACTTTCTTCTGCTTTTATTGAGGAGAGGGTGGAAAGAATATACAGGAAATGAGAGAAGCCAAATTATGGATTTGGAAATGATGCAAAACTGATTTGAAGTCTGTGCCCCGGCATGTGGGCAAACTGCTTGTCTGCTCCTCCAACATACCCCTTTCTTTGGTTCATATATATATATATATATATATATATATATACTATGATTCATGGGTGGGTGCATGCATGGGTGAATCATATATATATATATATATATATATATATATATAAATGTATGTGTATATATATATGATTTACCCATGCATTTGATAAATAAATAAAAAATTCTGAGCAAAAAAAAGGGGTACGTTGGAGGCGCGACCTAGCAGTTTGCCCACTTGTTTTATATAGTCTGGGAAACCCTGAAATCCTGACGTAATGTAATATTTAATGCACTTGTTGTTGATAACAAAGAATGGAATACATTTTCTTTCTCTTTGTATTTTTATATCAATAATGTACAAGATTATCCTATTCAAATCAATGTGATAAACGAGTTAGGTCAAAAGTAATCTAAAAGTAATCCGTTAAAAGTAGTCTAAAAGTAGTCTGATTACATTACCTCAAATGTGTAATCTATTGGATTACTAACTACAATGTTTGTATGTCATTTGGAATCAGTGAGTGACTACGATTTCTAAGTAATCTACCCAGCACTGTTGGCCCCAAACCAGTGCTGTTATACATTCCTTTAGACAGACAAGTCGATTTTGAAATACGTCAAGCTTGTTGTTTCGCATTTTTAGACAGGCTGAATGTATTTTCCATTTTAGAGTGTGCGCTAATTCCGGTTTGGGAGTGGTTTTACGTATGGAGAAGATACGGGGGCTCAGTAGATGTGATACAAATGCCCAGCAGAGATGTTACGCTGGATGAGTGACGCTCATGTGGATGTCTGTAATGGGAAAGACATCCTGGTACCATTCTGGTTTTCCTTTGTCAGCGGCTAGCGCGTGTGGGCCGCGGCACTTTTTTTCTTTCTGCCAGAGAAAGGGAGGTGTTGCTGTGTTATTGAGAAAGACAATCCTTCTCTAAAGATGAGTGGGTTAACAGGAACCATTAATTGGTTTAGCAGGATTTCATAGGGACTCTAGTTCCGGCTTAGCTTGCAGGCGGAAAAATGGTTATATTCAGATGTATTCAGCTCTTGCTTGTGTTTTTTCCCCCTTTTTTTTTTTTTTCTTTGCAAATGATCTCAGTGAGAAGAGAGGCTGTTTAACATTTGCTTTTAAGCCTGAGGTTTTGATTCAGGGATCTGGAGATTAAAATAAAGTGGAGTTTGCACGCTCGTCATCACTTTTAATGTTGAATTCAAAACTCGAGCTGTCATATATTATTCAATGAGTTTTCTTTTTTTTTCCTGCCAAGCACTTGCTGCTTTCAGCTGAGCTTAAAGAAACAATGTTCAACCCGAGCAGGGTGCACATTTTGGGGGAGTGTGAAGGGTTTTGACACCCCCAAAAAACAGGACTTGGACGACCAAATAAAGTCTAAACTAGAGGTTTAGGCGGTCTTGAAGTCCTTTATTCCGTATTGTGACATATCGAGTGTAACATATTATTCTTAAAATGCAGGGCAGGACTTTGTTTTATCTCTCGATTATTGATTGGATTTTGAAATTTTGGCATGGCCAAATGCAGTTTATGCAGATTGGAAAAGATTGATTATGAAATTTTAATTGAACATTACAATGTTGACTATAAGTAATGTTGCACCTATGAGTCAACTAACTCTCATTAGAGTATTAGTAGCCTGTCTGCTTAATATCTGCTGACTCTTTATTGTGTTGGTCCCTCAACAGACTTTCTACTGACTATAAGTAACTTTTCATCTACATGTCTACTACCAGTCTACTAATACTCTTCTAATACACTAATGAGAGTTAGTAGACATGTGTTAAACAGAATGTGCTAAACTTATTGCACTAACTTATTCAATGTAGAAATGACATTTGTTTGAGTTTTTCTGTAGTGTTTACTTCACCACAGAATAATTTTTTATCATTGTGGTGCATCAGACAGCAAGTGTGGATGAATCCGCTGTGATTCAACAACAACAGAATATCTTGGTTCTGTGAAACATACAGTAGCGAAACCAATGTGTCACGGTTCATGAATTCACTGTCTCTCTCTCGTCTCGCGTACTGTGTGTGTCTGTGGTCACTGATCACTGCTGATCAGCAGCGCCAGCTGGTACCATTCGTTTGTCCCTTTATATGTTCAGTAACTGGTGTCTCGTGTTATCAGATCGTTGTGGTTCCCCAGTGTGTTTCCTGTTCCCGTTCCCGTGCTGTGCGTCTGGATTGTGGATTACCTCTTGTTCCTCGTCGTGTAGTTCGTCTGGATTCCCGCACTTCTGCACTGGATCACCAAGCACCATCACCGGTTGTCTACCGAGGTCCCTGCGCCACCTACCATCAGTGTTTGTGTTCGCCTGACCGGCCTCTGTTTATCACC
Organism: Semotilus atromaculatus; assembly: GCA_031834385.1. NCBI lineage: Eukaryota > Metazoa > Chordata > Actinopteri > Cypriniformes > Leuciscidae > Semotilus > Semotilus atromaculatus. Next base: position 8,495,532 of record JAULUF010000027.1, read on the forward strand.
AGCTTTAAATAAAGTGTTACTTGCAATTGCATCCTGCTCCTGTCATTGTTACACAATGTTACTCATGTATCGAGCAGAAACAAAGGAAATTCGTTTTCAGGCCTTCCTGCTCTCTAACGTTTCTCCAGTGCCGGAAAGCTTTTCTAATATTAATGCGGGGCCTTGTTCTTGCCTGATCACAACACTTCTTCTTCCAATTATACCCTTTTATTTTTAGTAATATATCAGCCATCTCTCTTTCTACAGTCTTTCTACAAATGTCCCACTTGCTTACTCTCTCTCTTCCCCATCATGAGCGGATACGCCCCCTTTTGCTGATTGGCTACAAGAGTGTTATGCTGCTTCATGGATCAGTCAGATCCATTTTTGTTTTTACTCCTATTTCCACAGCCAGGACTATGTGCAAACACAATTTTTTTTCAGCACACACACAGAACAAACATCTAGCAAAATTGTTTTTTTGGGTGGCACTTCTCAGAAATCACTTACTGCACCTTTAAGTGCGTTAACCGCACCAAAAGATGATTTGCATTTTCGGAGATGAAAATAAGAAGAACAGCTCTCTGAATATTACTGACAGAAATTTCTTTGAATTAAAGTTTTAGAATTTTTTGCATTCTGAACTTTTCTCTATAGTTCTCTAGATTTGTGTAATGTAATATCCTTGAAATTATAGATCCTCTAGTTTTTATTTTTCGTTATGAACCTGAAGAAGCCTCAGTGATCTATAACCCAGATGGCGAGAGGATGTGTTTTTAATGTGTAGCCCCCACGGGAGCCCGGCGAGTCTGTTGTCGCTCTCTCTTAACCAAATTTATTGCAACTCTATCTTTGATACCCCAACAAAGGCAGCCGGTCGGCCGCTCCCGTCTTATTTGTCAAATCGCTGCACCTGTGAGTTCCTGCGCAGAAAAATTCACGACTGGAGCGCTCAGGCAGGAATAAATCTTTTTCTTTCACTCCCCTGTTGTTTTTTTGGGGGGAGTTTCTCTGTTTGGGGCCAAAACAGCGAGGCTACAAATGACTGGTCTCTCTCGTGAAGAGTAGTGGTGAGAGCCGTGATAAATTGCGTTCGTTCTTGACACCTTCATTGGGTTATTTATGGTTCATTAATTGAACAGAAGAGGAGAGTTGTTGGCACAGTAGGGGGTTTAGGGGGCCGTGCAAAGCTGGTTTCTGTCTTTGCCTGGGTAAGACCCTCAGGGCTGAGAGGAATGAGTGAGAACGAGAGCACTCCTCTCTTTTCTTTAGGTCTTCTCCCTGTTTACCAAAGAACGACAGAACATTCATCAGAAGAGGAGAGAGAAATGGACAATCGTACATTGTCTGCCCCCACCCAGCTCATCCAAAATCCTGTTTTTGCCCTTCCACAACAGGCATATTTGAACACGGGTGTAGTAATGACTTGTCCCAACCACTTTAGTGCCATGGTGGATTTTTTAACCCACCACTTAATGAAAAAGCATGAATGTGTTTGTCTTTGCATTTTGGTCCATTTTGGGGGTTGGTTCAGAAGATGCATCTGAATTGGTATTTATATATATTTATAGACCAAAGCTGTTTGGGGTTACCAACTTTCTTCAAAATATATTATTTTATGTTCCTCAAAAGAAGTAAAGTCGTACAGATTTGAAATGACTTGAGTGTGAGTACATGTAAATGTAAATTAAGAAGAATTTTTACTTTTGGGCAAACTATCCTCAAAATATGAAATAATTTTTTAGAGTAAGTGATACTCTAAATCAAGAACTAAAACTGCCAGTAGGTGGCATTCAGGAATGAAGTAAATGGCTTTCTTTTTGAATGTGCCATTGAATCACTGGTTCACCTGACTGATTCGGTCAAAACACGGATTAATTCAGAAACGAAACACTGTTGTGTGTTGCTCGAAGATGCACAAAATTTAGCAAAATTTAGCGAAAACAGACAATATTATGTACAGTCTGTGGGCGGGTGCGATACATATTATTTTTTCAAAACTAATTATGTAAACATGTTAAACCGACAGCCTTGCATATATATTTGTGTATCGCCACAGTTTGGAAAACAAAATGTATGTTGCGTAGCGCTAAAAGTGTGTTCAGTTTTATTCGAAAGAGATTAATTTTTAAACTGCCAACGATTTGTTACTTTGGTTGTTGTGTGTATAACCATAGTTCTGAAATGAAATGTCCAGGGAGTGGCGCTAAAAGTGCATTCAGTTTCATCTGTAACAGATGAACGTGGATCTAGCAATGGTTTATTGGTTCAACCACCTTTTCAGCTTAGCATTTCCAATTAGCCTATGTTGAAATTTTGGTAAATACAAGTGTGGATTAGAAGCTTCGTGTTGAAAGTGCAATGTAACATAATTGGTGACACCTAGCCTTACAAACTACCAAAATAGTGTTAAACTAGTTGTGTATATCATGAATAATATTAATATGCTCAGCCTTTGCCATTTTGTGACAAAAACTACTACTACTTTTTATGAAAGTGACACTCATGCCTTCCACCCTCTGAAAACCCCCAAAACTTCTTTTCAATTTCTTAGTGTGTGTTCATTTGGTTCAAGGAAGGAAGTTCGTTAATCACATTGAGCCAGGAATTGCACTGTAGGCGCTGAGTTCCTCGCATGGCTTGGAGAACAGAACTTGCTTCTCAAAGAAGCAAATCAAGGTGCTTGTTTTTGTCTTTCCTTCAGTGGAAGACTCTCGAAATTCTGCCACTGTGCGCGAGTAAGCAACAGCCCGGAGTATAAACACTCGAGTCTGGTGGTATGATCCAACGCACGAGTAACATATTAAAGCGCCTGCTTGTCAGCATATGGCTTCTTTCGTTTTATCAGTGAAAAATCGAGTTGGTTCCTTTTGATATCAATCTCCTTTCAAGGCCCTTCAAGTCTTTTCAAGGAGAAAGGGGCACTTCAGACATGAGCATGCAAACACGCTCTTAATTAACAAGTGGATTAACGGTGCTCGTTTTCATGGAGAGGAGCAGCTCAAAGCACTTCAAAGGGTGATTGGGATGCAGCTTGAGGTACAGTAATGAGGGACGGCTCAAGAACAGAGCAAACTACGGGACTTCTGTGGATCCTTCTCTCACTCTGACTCTTATTTGTGCTGTTTGCTAAAGCAGTCATTTTTATTACTGTTGCTCTTACTTAGAGTTAAGGATTTGAGCAAACCCTTAACCCTAAGAATTCAACTTCTATGCTTCATTTATCATTTTACGATCATGAACGAGGCCCAAGAGGGTGCAGTTGACCGTGTGCTGTTACTTAGGGTTCAAGTGTTACCATTTTTTTCCCCCATATTCTCTTCAGAAATTCTTGTTTGTCTGGGTTTTTTTTAGCTCTCTGGAAGCTTTTGGACTTCATTTCTTGCATGCTTGTAGTTTAGATACCATCAAACAGTGGTCGTGATCACAGTGGCTTTGTGCTATATGTGTTCTGCCCTGTGACTGATGCTTCAGTTCTTGTCTCATCTGTCATTCATCCCATGAGCCCAAATTCACCAGGTTCACACTTGTCCTAGACTTGACCCAGACTGTAAAATGTCAATGTAGTTCGTTTCTGGTTTTCCTAACTTTCCTGAATAAAACCAAAGTACTACTAATAATGTAATGTAATGAACATTGAAGAACATTGCCCAGAGCATCACACTCCCTCCACAGGCTTGTCGTCGTCCCACAGTGCATCCTGATGCCTTTTCTTCCTCAGGTAAACGGTGCATACGTACATGCACATCCACTCATTGAACCAGACGACCTTCTTCCACAGCTTCAAGGTCCAGTTTCAGTTCCGACTTTTGCATGCCCATTTTGGACACTTTTGACGGTGGACAGGGGTCATCATAGGCACTCTGATTGGTCTGCAACTACAAGTTTTTTGTGACACATTCCTCCCATAACCATCATTGACATTTTGTGTGACGTGCCATAGTAGATCTTCTTTTGGCTTGGACTAGATGGGACCAGAGCAGGACATTCGTTGCCCTCGTGCATCAATGAGCCTTGGGTGACCAAGTTTGTGGATTTTCTCTTCTTGGATATTGTTGATAAATTCTCACCACTGCTGAAAGGGAGCAACACACAAGCCTTGACATTTTAGAGATACTCTGACCCAGTCGCCTTGCCATAACAATTTGGCCCTTGTCAGAGTAGCTTGAATCTTTATTCCTGCCCTTTTTCTCCTGCATCCAACATGTTGATTACAAGAACTGATTGTTTGCTTATCATCTAATCTACCCAGACCTTAATATTTGGCCTTGTTAGAAGATGATGAACGATATTGCATCAAATGTGACTGGTCATAATATTTTGGCTCAACAGCACAATATAATATAATTTAATAATCACAACATTCTGAGGTTTATTATTCCCCGATAACTACTGTAGTCAATAGCAACACTGAATAACTTACCGCCCATCTGGGAATCTGAAGCCTTTCATCGCTCTCATATCACACTTACATTTAACCCTTAAATGCATGAATGCCTATCATTATTATATATTTGGGTCTTTAGAGACCCGGATCAATATCTAACACTGATGGATCTCTACCTGTCATGATAATATAAAACTCTCATCATATTAGAGTAACAATAGCAGTAGAATAAAATAAAGCATATTTTGTTTACTTTTAGAGCTTGGAAGGGTTCAGTTTGAGCAGATGTTTTATACCATCATCACTGTCCTCATCAGAGCTCATTTCCCAGTACATTCAGCATCTGGCTCATAATCACGATCTCAAATATATTCTCAAAACTATAATTTTCAACATCTTCAAAATCAATATTTTGATCGCTGACAGCTTCTTCACTAGATCCACCACCAAGTGACACAAGTTGCGTTTCCATTACAGATTTGCGATTTTTTTTCTAAATGTCGACAAAAAACTATTGCGAAATGACAGCGTTTGCTTTAACCGATGTTATGCGACTAAAACGTAATTTTTCCTCTTGCGATAAGTCATTCCAAAAATCATGCAGACAGATGTTGGCAGGTTTATGTTTATCCCAGCCACTGCACTGGTCATTATTATTAATCGAAGGAGACGTATGTGTGTTATCCAAGCATTAATGGCAAGAAAAGACCCTAATACTTGGAGCAGCACATATGAGGTGTTTCTGGGTGTTTCTCCCTCATATCTGCTTCGAGGTCTTGATTGTGGCATTTCTTTGAGGTTTAGAATCTAGTATTCCTGTAATTACTTTGTCTATTTTGTCCAAACATACCGCGTCATCTACGTCAGGTGACCTGTAAATGCGCAAAAACTGTTTCATTTGCAGTTTTGCTAAATATTTCTTTTTCGAATTGCCTGAAAAACCACCTCATGCGAGCATAAAACCTTTTTTTGAGATAATTGGGAGTTTTTGCGCAATTGATGTGTTTCCATTAAGAGTATTTTCAATTCGCAATTTCAATTTGCGCAATTTGAAGGGTAATGGAAACGGGGCTAGTGACACTATTCGATTGTGTTCAGTACTTGCTCTGCAGTTAATCACTGAGCCAATTCGGTACTTGCATATTCTTTTGTTTTCTGCCTGCAGTAATTATGAGTGCAACATCACTTCATTGTGTATCAGATATTGCCACCTTGAAGAATAAAGGTGAATTGCACTATTCGGGTCATCAGAGATTCAATTATAGATTCACATTACCTCAGGTCGCTAGTGACCCTATAATTTTTTTTTAATAATTCATTAGAAAACAAACATTTTTTCTTGTTATATTGTGATGTATATTGGTTGGTGTCAAACTTAAAAAAAAAAAAATCTAAAAAATTACTTCCCGGGTCGAAAAGGACCAGAGGTATGCAATTAAGGCCTAATATGATGTAATGTACCATAATATAAAATAAAATAAATTAAGACTTTCTATTTATCAATTTTTTTGAGTGAATCATTATATTGACTGGTGGAAAACAATGACTTTCAGTCTGGGTGGGGTTTTGCAACATGCCATTTTTGGACAAAAACTATTAGTAGCCTTTTCTTGCTATCTCTCTCGTTACCATCCATGTGGTGATTTGTTTCCAGGTGATGGCAATTCTACTTTCTCTACATCTACACTCTCTCATTTTTACAAGTACAAAGCCCCAATCCTCAGTGTAAATTGCTTACGGTTTCCTGTACATTCAGCTGTGGTAGCAGAAAGTCAAGCAAAGCTCTGCCCGCTCCACACGAGCACTCTGTGTGTATTTTTAAAGGGTTTTTGATCTGGCAAACACATGGCTGATAGTAATCTACACTTCAATTACACTGCACAGCTCATCGGACATTATCTGTCTCACTGCCGCTGGAGGCCGAGGGCTTTGACGCCGCGTCAGAGCTGATGTGATTCAGCTTTTCGACAGCTCTCACAGAGAGCCGCACCGAGAGGGTTACACCCACCTGTGTCGATAATGAGTGCGAGTGTGTGTTTTCCGGTTGGGTACCAACCTCTCCGTGTGCATGGAGGGGCTTTTATGCTGAAGCTTTTAACTTGTTCTGATAATGTCAGGTTGTTTCGTAAGCATTAATCATCATCCGTTTAAAAAAACTGCAATTATACATTTACACGAATGTCAATAATAAATATGAAAATAAATACGCCTTCATAGAGATTTTGATGTCATTTAATTTTTACAGTAAAATGTTAACTGAAATGTTAATAATATTAATTAAATGTGATTAGTTGTCATGGAAAAAAGTATGAGATGCAAAAAATATGATCTTAATAACAGCAAGTTTGTGCAAAACTTTTCCTTTTTTGTTTTTCTTTATTATTTTTTCTTTTGAAATATGATGCAGGCATGGTTTTATGAGACCCCCTGGTTCCTTTCCTCCTCCAGTAGGGGTCTCTTTCATAAACTCTGACATGTGTAAGGCATGTATTGAAAGGGCCCTTTGATGAAGTACCTTCATTTGTTTCATTAGGAATGTTTTTTTGTGCAGAGTATGTAGTGTGTAACAGAGTATCTTAACGCATATGGGAGGCATTTTTATTAGCGCAGTCTAGAAATGAATGCTGGGGGGTTATTTGTTTGATGTAGTGAAAACATGCTATGAATTCTGTAAAATGTGTTGTTTATGGTACTGATTTACCTCCTTTCTCTCTCTCTCTGAATTGCTGCGTGTTGGTCTGCTCCTTTTACATCATAAAGGTAAGGGAGTTTAGTTTTTTTTTTTTTTTTTTACTGCAGAACTCTTTGCATACAGTGGCCCTGTAACGTAATTGGACACACTTGAAAATGTCATTGCATTATATGACAAAGTATCACATCAAGTCTGCAAACAAAGGATGCAAATGTACACAATTCTTTGCCTTTAGCTTTGTGTGATCTTTATGATTATTATTTTTTTGTGGTCAGTTTAGAGGGTGTTTATTGTTTTGTTTTATAGAGGTTAGCTTGTATTTATGACAAGGTTTTGTTTTGTGGGGGTTAGCTTTTTGTTTTGTTTTGTTTTGTTGAGTTCAACGTGTATTTATGATATGGCTTTTTATTTTATTTTTTTGTGGAGGGTAGTGTGTATTAATGACAAAGTTTTTAGTTTTGTTTTGTGATTTGTATTTTTTGTTTTGTGGAGGTTTTCCTGTATTTATGACAAGGGTTTTATTTATTTATTTTTTTGTGGTGTATATTGTTTGTTTTGTGGAGGTTAGTTTGTATTTTTGACCAGGTTTTTATGTTTTGTTTTTGTTTTGTTTTGTGGAGGTCAGCATGTATTTATGATATATTATTTTTGTTTTGTTTTGTGGAGGTTAGCTTTTTGTATATACGACAAGGTTATCCAAATTATTGTTCACATGTTGTTGTTTTTTAAACTGTGCAATTTCATTTTACTTTTGTACTATTTCAGATATGTAACAAAGTAGTAGTAGGAAACTGTTAAGTAATTACAAGACAAGCTGTCAAATGCAAATAGCTCAATTGTGAGGAATGATAAATCGTACAACTGCCAACGACCAAGACGTTTTATTTAGCTTGCATAAAGGCACAGCCGTAATGTGTCACTTACAAATCCTGTGGCTTTTCCCATCAAAACACATGCGCGTCTGTTATATCTCAGCCTTTTCTGTCACATCTTGAATGTTTGCATAAAACAGTGCTTTTATTTCCTGTACTTGGAGTCAAAACTCTCGAAAGGTTGTTAACTTGTCAGGACTGTTAGATCACACCTGTTAGTGACCTTTGGAACACAGAGTAGTGTGTGTATATGATGTGATGGTTACGATGGCAACCGCTCGCGTGGTCACACACTGCTGCTTCCACTACTCACACACACACACACACACACACGGTTACAGTTCCAGGGTTCCTCCACTAAGTGGCAGGTACTCTGTGCTTATACATAAACCTGGTAATGCAAGTAAATCAAGATGAATGACAGACAACATACTTTTTATCATGTTTCATATGCAGTGATATAGAGCAAGGACAGACGACGCGCTTAGCTGAATGAACCGTGTGTGTGCAACACGCGCAGAAAGTGCTCACAACTCATATATCAACTAATAATAATTATTATTATTATACTCTGTTTGTCACTTTTTCTGTTTGTTATTATTATCCATTGTTTCCATTGAATAGATACAGTGGCACCCAAAAATCTGAGACTACAATCAAAATCAAAACCTATAAAACTCGAAATGGTGTTAATAATAATAATACTAAAACGAAATGTTTTCTAGAATTTTTTTTAGGGCACTAATCAAAGTGCACTTGTGATATTCGAGCGCTGCTAACTTTAAAAGCAAAATATGGAAAGTATTCAAAATATTCTGACATTCATGTTCCTTTTTAATTTCAGCTTTTCACTCATTGGTTTGCTCATGGTATCATTTGTAGTAAAAAAAAAAAATGGATTAAATTAGAACCAATTTCATTGTCTTAGATTTTTTAACCCTACTGTCCTATAATTGTCTAATTCAAGATAACTTTTATTTATTTATGTTACATTTCTACCTCGGTTTGCATCAGTTTTGTAATTGAATGAAAGTTTATTTTTTTTATTTTTTTATAGAATTATTAACTTTTCACTCTCTGCATCGACAACACCGGATAACTAAATCTAAAACCAGATTTGTTTTCAGTCGCCTTGCAGATTCAAAAAAGACACTTTTTTTATTTATTTTTTCCCTGGTTCCTGATAGAAAAAGCCGGCTGCCTCTGTGAGTGACATATTTCCAAGCAGTCGGCACACATTGCGGGTCTCAGAAGAACATGGCTGTCACTGTGACAGTTTATTGACAGGTTCTTCAACTGCATGGGTGTCTGCCTCTCTTTGAATCATCACTGGTGCTCCAGCAAATGCGATCCCCTCTGATGGGCCCCTTTAAACTCGCCTGATGTCCCTGAGCAATAAGAGAAGTGACAGATAACAAATAAGCCCATAATTATCACATCCAGGGCCCTCGTCACATACTGTATTTGCATAGCACTGGTGTTTTGAAAGCAGAATGTATTAAACCTTCCGAAAATTGTTTGTTTTATTGAAGGAATTCACCCAGAAAGAAAGTTGTTTCAAATCCATATGACTTTCTTTAATCCGAGAAACACCGTTGTAGAATGAATATACTGGCCTGTATGTCTTTTTGTATAATGAAGAATAATAAAATGAATGGGAACTGGGGTTGTCAAGCTTCAAAATGACTTCATTATTTATTGATAATCTTCCCTTCCAATGAGCTGTTAACGCGATCAACTGGATCAGATTTCATTTACAAATGATTCAGGCCAGTTTTATGAACTGATTAACCAGTTCATTGAAAGATCTTCAATAAAAAGGATTTATTGAGACGATAGACTCAAAGAACAAATGGTTTGTGTGAGATTCAAAATCCAGATCAGTCTCATTAGTGTAAATGAATCATTCAGTACATTTATGTGAAACGGATTAACCGATTCATGTGAATTTTGCAAATAGTTTGCGTGAGGTACGAAAATTTAATCATTTCGATTCGTGTGAGTCATTCAGTCCGTGAACTGGACTTTATGTGAACTGAATAAACTGATTCATATGAATCTGACAAATAGTTTGTGTGAGCTACGAAAACTGGACCAGTCCGATTCATGTAGGAATCATTCAGTCTGTTTTTGTAAAACTGATTTTCTAAAAAAAAGATCAGATTCAAAAGAACAATTTATTTGTGTGAGATATGGAAATCGGATAAGTCAATACGGTTTGGTTTTCTGAATAGCCAATTTATTGAAAACATCCGACTCAAATAAACTCAAATTTGTTTGTGAATAGGACATTGGTACTTCTCTATTGAACTTTTGAGAGTGAGGGCGCACTTTAGAAGACTTGAAATATAGTGCACAAGTTGTATGAATCACTTTCAGACACTTTCATGCTGCTTTTTTGTCATTTTGGAGCTTGACCACCACAGTCTCAATTCACCCAATTCACTTTAGATAGAAAATTATTCATTGAAAAATTCACTGTTTATGACTTTGGAATTACTTGATGGAGCATAAATGATGATACAACCTTAAACTATCCTGGTTGTCTATGCTATTTGTCTATCCTCCTTGTCTAGTGACGTGAATGAACAGCGCATGCAAAGGAAAAGTGCAGTGAGACAATAATGGCTGAGGTTTGAAAAAAGAGCCTAAATGGCTCGACCACACCGGGGTCCAGTGAAGTACAAAGCATACTAAAGGACAAGATTGCTCCTATTGTGTTTCTTTGCTGTATTTCCCCACAGAGCAGCCTCTATCTTCCGAGACCCTGCAGGCTTCATATCAAACCTTCAAAAAAAGAACAAAAAGATAGACTGCGAGCGAAAGAGAAATAACTTTTTGGAGTATGCTGAAAATAGATCTGCAATGACTGGCCTGTAGAATTTCATCTTTATTCTACCTGGGAACACAAAAGACTAATCATGGCCATCACAAAGGCCGTGTTCCCGCCGCTCAGTGAGTTATAGCTCAGGCTGAGTCGCCATAAAGGTGCAGTTGCGTGTCCGCGGGATTAAATGAGAGGTGGCACTCTATCTATCTATCTATCTATCTATCTATCTATCTATCTATCTATCTATCTATCTATCTATCTATCTATCTATCTATCTATCTATCTATCTATCTATCTATCTATCTATCTATGTCTGTCTGTCTGCAATGCAAAAAAAATTGTACTAAGTGACAATTTGTATATTTAAGTTGACTAAGCTTAAAATGTTAAGGCTGCACAAATACTTTTTAAGTTAAAACAACAATTTTCTATCTATCTATCTATCTATCTATCTATCTGTCTGTCTGTCTGTCTGTCTGTCTGTCTGTCTGTTTGTTTGTTTGTTTGTTTGTTTGTTTGTTTGTTTGTTTGTTTGTTTTATTTTATTCTCTTCTCGCACTGGGCTCCAGACTAACTTTTCCACTGGTTGCACTGGTGCTACCAACTTTCTCAGTTGGTCGCACCAGCATTATGATTTGGTCGCACTGTTTTTTTTTTTTGTTACATGCCATGGGAATAATCAATGCATGCTGATGAATAGTAGTCGTAATCTGCATACCTGCATAGTTTTGCACTGATTTCTCTCCATTATGTCTAGATGGCGACTCACGCAGGCACTGGGCAACTCTGCAGCTGAGCCGACCCCGGGATAAAATGGTCAGAATATAAACACTTATTGTAGGCGTACCGTAGTGATTCAGGATAAGTCAAAAACACGGTTTGGAAAATGGAGTCGTGGGCCCTATTTTAAGGATCTGGAACGCAAGTATCAAGCGCGAAGCGCAAGTAACTTTGTGGGCGGGTCTTGGGCTGGTCTGAAGTAGCTTCATTATTCATAGGTGTGGTTTGGGCGTAACGTGAAATAAACCAATCAGAACGTCATCTCACATTCCCTTTAAGAGCATGATGAACGAGGTGCGCTTGTTCCATGGCGCAATACTATTATAACGGCGCATTTACCAGGCGCGCTTCAGAATCGGTTCACAGCCGAGGAGATCGATGTTCACGTCAGGGCCGTAAAAGAAAGAGAAGTGACATTGGGGGACAAACCCACCCAAATTAGATTCGGTTATACATGCATATAATAATTTGGGTAAATATGTAAGCTTTATGCCTATTTTTCCCATCGTCATGGACACAACAATGATTTCCCTCGTGTTTGAATATTTTTCCTTATAATAATGTATCATTTGCAAAAAGGAAAATGCATCTGTGTAGATGAGAGAATCATCTACAGTGTATGAGCGTTGTTCACACTGTATTATGACCAAGCACGTGCGCTTAAAATAGCATCTGAATGTACGCTCAACGCGCCACTGACTTTAGACTGGGTTTTTTCTGGTCAGTGGCGCAATTGTTTTCTGGAACTGCAAAAAAGCACTAGGGATTGTTTGCGCCGGAACACGCCTCCTTTTTTGCGCTGAACCGCCCAGGGAGCGCAAGTTCATTCTCTAGTTTGCCGGCGTGTGTCTGTGGAGGGAAAAGTCCGCTTTGCGCGGGTGCAAAATACGAATGATACATGCGTCAGTGTACAAAGTCATTTGCGCCGGGTGCAAGATAGGGCCCATGATGTACTCGTTCATTTTGAACATAAGTTACGGACTGCAGCAGCTGCTGATACACGGCGCATGCGTGAATTTAACTGAGTAGTACATGACCATGCAGTCGCACAAATGCAACCACATAACATTTTAACTCGCACTTTCTCAAAAAGGTCACAGTCTGGAACCCAAATGATTAACCATTCTATTTATTTATTTATTTATTCATTTATTAAATAAAGTTTCATTTTTACTTTATTTTATTAACTGAACAATTAATTCAAAACAATTAATTCAGATGTTTTTTTTATATATTTTTTTAAAGTTTTTAAGTTTTTACAGGTCCAAAAAAGGTGTGTGTCTAAAAAGTCATGCTTATTTAGAAATACAGATCACAATCAAATACTAGCCATTTTTGGGCATCAGATATGAGTTCCTTTTAGGGTCTTTCTTGGGTCCCTCCCTCAAAAGGTACAGCTAAAGCTCATCTAATTGGTGGTTCGTCTTTAATTAGTTTGGCTCTTTTGCATGGCTGCTATCAGGAATTGAAAGTAGTGGAGTGATAGCCCAATACCCAACTCTCCCCCCCCCCCCCCCCCCCCCACCCCCTTCACTTCCTCCATCCCTTCCAACCCCGTCTGATTCATTTCATCTTCATTTCCCTAGATCCTGTTTTTAAAGTTTTATTTAGGCTGTCATTTATTTAATAAGGGATTATTTATTTAGCGCATCAAATCATTCTGGAATGAATATTTATATATTTGTGGGGGCTTTAAATATTTACATGGTCCCCTCCACTTTCTCTGATGCCAAGCCACAGTAATGAGTGTTGTTGTTGGATATGCAGCAGAATAACAAGACTGGTTTCAAAGTAAATAATCCTTTGCATATATTTGAACTTAATTGCTTTGAATGTATTATGAGAGTTGATGCTCTGATCTAAGTGTAATTTGAAGTATAAAACGGGTGGAGCAGGGTCAGGGTGGTGTTATTGCATATGAATTATGTTATGAACTTGAATGGGGTTGAATGATTTTGCGACTTAGTGACTAGCCTTGCGATGTTCGCTTTGTTCGTTTGCTGTATCCTGAAACCCTGGTTTCCTTCCGACCTCTTGACCTAATGTTGTCTTTGCCCAATTCCAGTAATCCTGAAAGAGGGGTAGCCACTTAAGCCCACTTATAGTTCTTACCGCTTGTTTTACATGGATTTTTCGCATAACGGTCGACCAAATACCCTTCTGTTTTGCTAGCATTTGTCTTTCAGCGTGCCGAAACAGTAATTATTTTTACTTTCCATTACACCAGACAGCACAACAGCAGAGCTACGTAACAAGCTTGACACAACCTTTGCTCGTTCTAAAACCTGGCTAGCTTCCTACTTAAGATGTGGTAATTTAGTGAAATGTCGTCGACAATTCTTCGAAAATTCGCAAAAAAAAACATTTTTTAAGGGTTCAAATACGAAGACTGTTCTGAAAGACGTTACCTTATCTTTCTGCCTTCTAAGATGCCTCATTTTAGCTCAAATTAATTGTGGCATTGCATGTATCCTTCGTTGAGAAGCCAATCCCAGAAGTCATTGCAGTGAGATGAGAGGGGAGATCATCCAAAGTGGCCAACAAGATGAGAGAAATGCTGATGGTAAATAAACCTATTTTTCATTCTATATGAAAAAGTATAAAAAATTGATAAATCAGAAATTATTTTACTATATGTTGTGCGAGTTGCCTATTTTTAATCCTTATTAGTGTTTTGCGCTGTTAGCTTAGCCACATGCTAACGTCAAAATCAGTTGTCACTTTTGAACCAAGCAGCTTTCTGTTGGTCAGCGCAATGAATCTGTGTGTCCAACTTGAACCCGTGTGAAATCTTTGTAGGGAAATCTTTCGCTCTCACAAAAAATTTAATATCACGTGAACTCCTATTGAAATTACTGAGAATTCATTCACGGAAATTTGCAGAACAATGGTTACATAGAGTTCAAATGTGAAGACCGTTCCGAAAGATGTTACCTTAACATGCTACCTTCTAAAATGCATTGGTTTACCCAAAATCAATTGGTTCTTGTTTTAGCCAAAACCAATTCTGGCATTACATGTATCCTTCACTGAGAAGGCAATCCTAGAAGTCATTCCAGGGAGATGAGTGGGCCAACAAGACCAGAGAAATGTTGATGGTAAATAAACCTATCCTCATTCAGTATGGAAAAGCATAAAAATTATTTTACTCAATATTGTGTGAGTTGCCAATTTGTATCTTTGTTAGAGTTTTGCGCTGTTAGCTTAGCCACATGCCAAGCAACTTTCTGTTGGTCAATGCAATGAAACTATGTGTCCAACTTGAACAGAACAAGGCAAACGGTAAATGTGACGCACCTTCACGCGACATTTTGAGGGGTCATAGGTGAAGACCATTGTGAAAGACATTATCTTATCATGTTGCCTTCCAAGGTGCCTCGTTTTAGCCAAAATGAATTATGGGAAAGTAAAAATAGTTTAGTCAGAGATTATCGCATGAGTTGCATCTTTTTATCCTTTTGCGCTGTTAGCTTAGCAACATGCTAACGTGTTGTTTCAAAATTATTCATGAGTCAGGTCTATTGTATGAAGCTCTCTTCCGAACAAAGGTCACGTCGGGCAGATTTTTCTAACCTAATGTAACTTTATAGCCTAGTGTGAACATTAGTGGGATCGTAGCGCTGTATAGCTAGACTGTTCAATCAGAGGTTGTCTCCATACTATTACCATAGGCTCCTAATGAGCAGCTCCTAGCAGGTGTGCGGGGTGAGTAGCACCCTGATTTGTTCTGCATGCTAAATATGGCCTGTAATCTTTATTCCTCTGAGTAGCTTATTAAAAGTGAAAGGAAGATGAAACCTTCGAGCGCGGGCAATTCCTTTTCTCCTACTGTTTATCAGTGGATCTTTTTCCTCCCTTAATATTGAGGTTATAGTAACCTTAGTGGGTGATAGATGTGGCATGTGACTTTAGGTAATAATAGCCATGATGGATCCCTACCTGAACCCAGGAGATGTAATCTTGCAGGATGCGGAAGATAAAGTGGCAGGCGGTTGAAAGATACACACGTAGCAGCGGCGCCCATCCAGCAACGCACTTTATCACAAGGCAGGCAACACCGGGGTGTCCAAATTTATGACGGCTTGCTGTGTCTTTAATTCATCAATGGTTAA
Source organism: Semotilus atromaculatus (assembly GCA_031834385.1). Lineage (NCBI taxonomy): Eukaryota > Metazoa > Chordata > Actinopteri > Cypriniformes > Leuciscidae > Semotilus > Semotilus atromaculatus. Next base: position 8,511,184 of record JAULUF010000027.1, read on the forward strand.
CTCGGCCCCAAGTGTATTCATCGGGATTTGCTGCTTGGTGAATAATGTCTTATCTAGTGAGTAAAACACAAAAATTGTTTGTGCTTTTGTTGTTTAATTTTGATTATAATTATGTAGCTTTGGATTTCAGATGCAGAGATTTTGGCCTCATTCATGAAACACAAATAGATAAAATTTTCACCACACTACAGCAAAATAATAAATACAAAAAATAGTAGAAAATACTAACGTGCCTAAGACTTTTGCACAGTACTGTGTATATATATGTGTATATATATATATATATATATATATATATATATATATATATATATATATATTAGGGCTGTCAAATGATTAATCATGATTAATCGCATCCAAAATAAAAGTTTGTGTTTACATAATAAATGTGTGTGTACTGTGTATAATTATTTTAAATATATAAATACATACACATGCTTGTATATATTTAAGAAATATTTGCATGTATATACTATATATAGATTTATATATAATTTATATTATATATAAATATAAATATTTTATATATAAATAACACATTTTTCTTAAATAGATAAATGCATGTGTGTGTACTAATATATACAAAATAATTTTACACAGTACAAACACATTTATTATGTAAACACAAACTTTTATTTTGGATGCGATTAATCGTGATTAATTATTTGAAAGCCCTAATATATATATATATATATATATATATATATATATATATATATAAATATATATTATTATTATTATTATTTGTTGCACCTACACTCAAAAAAATGGTTTTGTGGCACTGTTCTTTTTACCCAAATATTTTTTGTTAAAGTAACACACATATATTTATTTTACCACCAAAACACGATTTTATTGCGTTTAATTAACTTAACCTGTATAATTTTCCACTATACTTAATTATCAATCGTTAAACTAATGTAAAGGGTTTAATTTCATGATTCAAAAAACCCCGGATGTGACGATTTCCAACATATTGGATGAAGATGCATGTGAAGAAAGGCGGCAAGGTGCATGACCTCAAAGAAAATATATAAAGTTAATCTAAAGGCAAAGTCTTTCATTTCTGATAGTATTTCAGAAAGTCTGTTCTGGAATGCTTTAAATATATTGCAATGAAAAATTATATTTTGGCTGCTTGTTCAAATTGCTTCAAATGAGCTTAAGCAACACATTTTGTTCAAACTTAATTTGATTGTGTTATATCTGCTTAAATATCTCAAATTAAAGTTTACTTAATCTGTTTGTGTTGGATTACATGAATGATTTGTGTTGCATTAACTGAAACTGGCCGGTGCTTGTTAGTTCCCAGCATGCTTTGCATATAGCTGAATTAAGAGAATAAATGTTGAAATTAAGTGTTATTTTATTTCTTTTTGAGAAAATGAGGAAAGGGGAAGACTTGATAGTGTGTAAATGTGTTTAATGTTCAGGTACATTGCAATTATTAGAACAATTTAAATTACAGTTGGTTACCATTTTGGAGAAGAGTGGAGCATTTGGTTAGGCTGTGGACTGATTCAGTAAGTTCAATTTCTATGGCTAAAGGAGCACAAAAATCTTAGCTATTAAGATTTTAATAAGTGCTATTGTTAGCTAATAGCTTGCAATAGTCTAAAAGTTTTATTGAAAAATCATGTAAATCCCTTATTTATTCAGTGCATTTTAAAATAAACTAGAGCATGTTCACTAAACTTAACCAGGTTAAGTTACAGGGAAGCAATTCCATTGATTTGTTTGGACATTACAATTTGGGTTGTCACAACACAAGGAGCTTACATAGATTTAAAAACAATCCATTCATGTTAATAAAAAATAATTTGCTTGTGTGGAACCACTGTCCATAATTAAATTGAGTAAGTTTAAAGAGTAATTTTTTTGAGTGTATTTACATGAATTAGTGAAGGCAAAAAATACCATATACACTTTTCTTTACGCATATGTACTTTTAAACCTAATATCTTTATGAAAAAAGGCCTATGTTATAATGTTATATGAAATATGTACCTACCCACATATAAAAGTTTGTTCATTTTTCATTATGAGGCCCAATATTTCTTTCCTTGTTGAATCACAATGTTGGGGATCGAAGGCGGTTTGAAACTCGTTGCAGACTGGACTTAAACCTGAATCACCAACATCACCACCACCACCACATGTATTTAATAGTAGATAATTATAATACTAAGGACACAAATTGTCATTCAAACATTCATTTTAGCATGGCCACAATGTTGTATTTGACCAATCAGCATCCAGGACCAAAACTGTGTGTTTTATATGTACTATATTGAGCCCAAATTTGTGTGTTAATAGTTGTGTGATATCTAAATGCAAAAGCTAACTGTCTTATTTTACAATGTAAAAAAACGTCAAGCAACGAGGCTAATAACACTTGCGCATATGTGTATAGCCTCCCGCTCCAATCTCCCAGCGCAACAACAGCGCGGTACAAGGTGGCACAGTCATTGCTCCATTAACAGGTAATTAATGACGCTCATTTGTGTAACTGTTATTAAGCCCTTTGAAATATTGTTTGTGTTCAGATGAAATGAAACACATCCCAGAAGCCATCCATTGTCGCGGGCGAAGATTAAAAGAGCAGTGACGCTCTTTGAAAAATGTTATTTTATCGATGGCGATTTTTCACCATACCCTCTGGGCCGCCGCTGACAGGGAAACACTGTAGTCCTTCTTCATGTTGATGTCCTTTTTTAGTCTACAGTACCTGGGGAGAACAGTAAGTGTGACTGATTCATTCCTTGACCAGTAAAAGGTGTCAGCCAGGTGTGAATGGATGTGGTGGGTATTGACAAGAAGAAATGGCTGCCCTGTTGTCCTGTTCACTCACCGCGGATAAAGAGGCTGGGAAAACGAGTGTGTTCTGAACAGCAGCTTCAGCGACACTTTTCTGTTTTTCTCCTAGGAGCCGGGCCTCGCTTTTACCAGTATTATTAGTTCTGGTTCGAAACCTAGTGAACGGACTACCTAGACAGCATTTTCAGGCAAAATATGGCCAGAGTGCTTAATCTTATGAAGTTTCGGTTTGTTTTGTCATCATTCTTTGAGTAGTTCTGATGCATAGCTGCCAACTCTCACGCATTGGCCGTGAGACACCCGCATTTGAATGGTTTCACACGCGCACACGCCACACCCCTGATTTCTCACGCTGAAGTGTCAACCTGGTCGGTCAAATGCCTGAAAGATGAGTTTATCTATAGATCTACGTGTTGAGCCACTCGGGATCGAATAGTTATACGCAAATTCGTTCAAATCGGGCGTAATCTAGAGCGAGCGTGCATGCGAGACAGAGACTGTGCTTCAAACCGCGTAGGGCGCGCGAACGGCACGAGAGAGAGACCTTGCGTAATACTGAGAGTAGGATTCCTGTCCATCACGCGCACAGGTTAAATCTCTTTAAAATCCCCCCCCTGTATATTTTTTTTACAGTCTGTCTCATGTCACAGTAAACTGGCCTGTCTATCATCTTGTCAAAGATAAAATCCTCCACATTTTATTTAATTTCCTACCGTATCGGAGAGAAATGCAGAAGCACGTTGATCTGTAACTCGCGGGTCTTTCATGTGGAGAACTCTCCTCATATGCATAACGTTAATTATGCATTTAAAAGTCAATGGCCCAACGGATCTTTATAAAAGTCGACATTGTTATTGTAGATGAAATATAACACGGTCACGGATAACTTTAATTAAATAAACTTTTAATTGAGTCACTCAAACTTTTATCTAAATCTCTCACCGTCGGTCGCGCATGTCATGTTTTGTAGTTTTTTTTAAACACTTTTTACTCGTGTTTGTAGTTCCTTTAAAAAGCGCCTTTCAGACAGAACGCGGAATGTGCGGCGCTGCGCTACCATAGACAGTAAAAGAGTGTGAAACCCATTCATTTTGCGCGGCGCAGCGCGAGGACGTTTAGTATGGAGTTAGAATTGTTGTGTCTTTATTAAATGCAAGAAAATAAATTATCTGAGAGAAGAAAAAAAGTTTGAGAGAAAAAGTTTTTCTCCCCCCCCCCCCCCCGTCTCACGCAAAGCTGTACTCAAAAGTTGGCAGGTATGCTGATGCTAGCCACATTGTACATGTAATGCTACAGTATGTGCAACAGTTATGGTTGTTTCTGGTTTTCCGAACACATTAATGATATCTCAAATTATTTAGCTTGTCAAGATGAGCTTACACTTTTTTGGACTAATTTTTTTGTTTTTTTGTCTAACGAATGAAACTGTTCAAAACTACTCCTAAAGACTCCTGCTAAACCTTATGTGTTTAGCAACATGCTAAAACTAGCTGTACAGCAACACATTCAAATCTACTCAAAACACTAGAATGGCACAACAGCATGTTAAAAATGACTCTGAAAACCTTAACCACAAAGCTACATGTTAAAATGGTTCCTTAGAAATTCTTGCAACCAAATAGCAACATGCTAACACATGCTCTGGGAAACTTAGCATACACATACAGTTAAAAAGTAGTAAAACCTTGTAGTTTACTACATATGTAGCAAATGTAGTAGCAACATGCTAAAAACTATTCAGAAAACATTCATAACCATATAGCAATGTCAAGACACACTCCAAGAAGATTAGCAAATCTTTATCAACATGCTAATATGACTCAGAAAATCTTAAACACATGCTAACATTATGCAAAAGCATCATGAGCTGTTGATAAGTGAACACTGTTGACAATGGTCTCCACGATCAACTTGGGCTCACAATGTTTTTGGGAAACGCAGCGCTGAACACCTTGGCGACTGCATGTGAGGTGTGAAAAGTATGAATTTATATAGAATTTTGCGGGATTTTTTTAACCAATTTAAATGTGCAAAATAGTACTTCATTTTGCCTCTCGATATCAGACTCTGCAACATTGGCATAAGGATGCAGATGCTCAAGAACTATTAATGTAGTCGAATGAGAGGGAAATAATTCAGTTAAAGTATTTATACCCAACCGTTGTTGTTGTTGTTGTTGTTGTTGTTGTGGTTGTGTTTTTTTTTTTTTTTTTGCTCCTGCGGTATTTTTAGGTTTTATTTCATACCATTTACAGTGTCTCTATGCCTGGTATAATCCGGCCTTTATTCCTCTATGTGATAAGTATCATTTCCTCTCGCTGGTGTCCGTTGGCGGCTCTGTATCTGTATCCTGGAGTGAATGGCCCAGCTCTCTTACAGGGATCTGATTTCCCTCAAGAGAGGATCACGTTGGCTGTTTTTTTTTTTTTTTTTTGCTCTCCAGCGAGGGAGTAAATTTTGCTGGGCTTTTCTACTGATTGAGAGAGAGAGAGGGGGGGGGGGGGGGGGGGGGGGTATAGAGAGAGATAGAAAAGCCAAGAGGGATTGGGTGGAGAAATGAAAAGTAGTTTGTGAACAAACGTAGAGGCAGATCACTCAGTGACAACAGTACGCAGCTAACACACACACACACACACACACACACACACACACACACACACACACACACACACACACACACACACACAGACACACACTCTAACAAACAGACGCTAGGAAGAAACGTCTCTTTGGGATTTATATTTAGCATCTGGTATGCTCTGTATGAAATATTTAATAAATAATGTGGATAAGTCACAGACACTGTTGTAAGTCACTACATATCTGCCATTGCAACACAATTTGCCTAGAACTGATATTCTTTAAACGGTGTGTGGTCGAACAGTTTACATTTTGGGGTATTTGGCCTGATTATTTTTTATTTTAGATATAATATAGATTTTATAATAGTGTTGAATATGGTAGTAAGAATCTATATAAAAATATTATCCATTATTGTCATTATTTATGGTTTATATATTTTACAAGTATTAAGATATTTACAGTAAATTTATTTATAATGTAAAATTTTATGTAAAAATATTTTTTTTTTGCAATTTGTGCACACAAATGTATATTTTATATGTATTATTATAATACAGTGATTTCATACATTTCAATAACAGTATTTTATAATAATATTAATAATAATAATAATAATATATGCTATGTTTGTAATATTTATTTTCATATAATATATGAAATATATTCATTATATTATATTATAATGTAATATCGATTTTGTATAGTGTTGAATATGGTAGTAAGAATCTATAAAAAAATGATATCCATTAATATCATTATGTATATAGTTTATATATTTGACAGGTACTAACATATTTACAGTATATTTATGCATAATGTTTAAATATAAATGATATGTTAATGCATGTATAATAAGGCTGGGTATTTCTGCTATTATGTAAAGTAAATAGGCGGCGTGATGGTTGTCAGTGATCTGTAATGCTGAAAACAGTAAGATGACTTTATTAAACGGAGAGAAATGAAAGAGGAGTCTGGGTTGGCCGGCAGTGCTCTGGATGGCACAGACTCAGGGAGGAACTGGCTCTTTGTCATCGCTGTTAGCATTAGCCAGAGATTTGCATACATTTCTGTGGGAAAGCATTAAAGGAACACAACAAAGAAAGGAAAAAGACTAATGCACTATTGAAAGTCTCCCTTTCAAGATTTAAAGAAGCCCCATTAGAAATGGATGACTGCTCATGTAGTTTTTATTACATTTTCTGTCAGAGCTCTCCACTCCTCCTGAGGAAGTCTTTGATAGTGATCCAGGTTTGGAATAGAAGGAGAGGTGTGTGTGTGTCCGTGTGTGTGTCCGTGTGTGTGCGTGCGTGTGTGTGTGTGTCATGCAGATGTTGATTGCTGTCTTCAGCACTGGTGTGTTTGTTATAAGTGCAGCTTTTGAATCTCAATAAAAATATCTACAAAGACAGTCCTTCTCAGTGTAGTTTGAAGAATATCGATATAATTATTTTTTGTGAAAAGCTCATTTTTGCATGTGGAGTTTTGCATGCACACTGAAAAATAAAGATAATAAAATAATAGTTGATTTTAAATTTGTATTAGAATTTTATTATTTATCTATTATTATTTTATTATAAGTTTATATAATTTGTATTATAGTTATACAGTATATATGGTTCTTACTTGCTTGAATTAAGAATATAGTCATTCAAAAAATAATATAATAATATAAAATGTTGTTTTGTTTTTATTCTAAATATATATTTTCCTAACTATTTAAAATGGCAATTATAATACATTGTATACATAGTTATATATTATATGTGGTTCTTGCTTACAAGAATAAAGTCATTCAAAATATAATAATAATATGAATTATTCTTTTTATTTTTATTTGACATGTATAGTTGCATTATTTATTAATTATAATAATCAATGATAAATGATATATATATACATATATATATATATATATATATACATATATATATATATAAATCAAGAATATAACAATGAAAAAAATATTTTATGTTTTTGTTCTAAATATACAGTTTTCCTAACTGGCAGTTATAATAAATGTTATACATAGTTGTTTAGTATATATGGTTCTAGCTTACTCAAATTAAGAATATAGTCATTCAAAATATAATAATAATAATGATAATAACAATGATAATAATAATATTATTATTTTTTGGTATTCTACACATATAGTTTTATTTATTAGAATAATCATATATATATATATCATGTATTATTGATTATTATAAAAAAATAAAGCTGTGTGTGTGTATATATGTATATATATATATATATATATATATATATATATATATATATACATATACATATATATATATATACATATACATTATTTATACTTTTTTAAGAGTGAGTAGAAAGGGGTCAGGAAATTATAAGTCGAGACTATTCAAACCCGTTTCAAACCAGTCTGTCCTGGATCATGTTGCCCAAACTGCTAGGCCACACCTCCGACAGTTGGCGTTTTCAATAAACGAGTACAGAAGCAACTGGATTCTAAATTGGTTTGGTGGAGGACCATTGTTTCATATGTGCCACGCGTAAGTAAAGTGGACAGTAAAGTAAAGTCGACCGGTACGTCACGCGCTACACACACACACACGCGCTACACACACCTGGAGCGCAGCACGCGGAGGGGACGCTCCTCCACGACCCTACACACAACTCTTATCACTCTGACCTGAATTCAGGGACGGTGGACAATTTCCCAAGCAGCTGGGGGTCAATCAAAACCCACTTCAAATGCCCACATGTCACTTTTACATTCGGACGCCACGCTGTTTAAAATAGGGTGTTTTTCACTTGTGTTTGTGATTACTGCACAGGTGGAGTTGTTCTCCTCATGGGGCCCCGGGAGCCAAATGAAACCTGCCCCCCCCTCGAGTGCTATCTCTTCTCCCCAGGATGGGCTAATCTGCATTGGGAAAGGGGGATGTGGTTGTGAGTGTTCGTTTTTTGGGGAGGGGTGTACAGGCTTGAACATGTGCCTCCACATCTGGCTTGCACTTCCAGGCTTTTTGTGCATGGCAGGGCTGAGATTCTTTATGTGTGCCCAGTCAAGTCGGAATACCGAAAAAGAGGTTAGCTTTGGCTCCCGGCAATATTCCCCAACACTTCTCCCACGCTGACCAATCGTATCAGTTTTAGCGGTTGATCAGTTCGACTTGAAGTGTTTTATCTAGAAACGCGTGTCCGTCCAGCCCAGCAGCAACACAAATCTGCTGAGTATCCGATCCTTTTCCCTGAACTTCACAGGAATCTGGGCTTTCCCAGCAGGTGTCAGTGTACTATAATCAGGATCTACATGCTTCCATATCAGGTCATTTGTGGATTACAGACCCGGAAGATTTCTGGCTGATACAGACATGCCAATAATTATTGTTATGGCTGATGTTAAAATCCGATACTGTTTTGTACTGCTAATAAATTGGAAATGGAACACTAAAAAGTAAAATCATGTGAATTTAGGCATCGAAACAATATAATGTGTGCAAAAAAAGGGATATCCATTTTACGATTTGCTAAAGATTACACTAAGAGTGTTATTAAATGAGTTGCGTTTTTAAAGATGAACTATAATTCAGCGTTAGATATAGGTAATCTATATTTTAAGGGACATGAGAATATAGAATTATAAAAAAAAAATACACTTGCTAGCCAGTATAATACTGATTTATTGTGCACCCCTACTTAAAAATCATGAACATTTATGTAAATACACATGAAGTTAAACTCTTTTATTGGCTAAAAATCTGATTTGTGTGTGAACTGTTTTTTGTCTTTTATTCTCACTGAATCAAAATGCCTATAACTAGTCAAAATGAATGATTTATTGGTCTTTTTTAAAAATCTGGTTACCTCGTTTTTGGTCAAATGCGGAACCGTGATTCTGGCGTATGTAAAACCCGTGAGAATGAACCCTGGCCATGAAAGTCCTTCACATTCCCTGAGTGTGTGAACAGACCCAGTGACAGTCAGAGAGGTCAGGACTCTACAGGTAGTGTGAGAGGGTGTGAGCGGGTGTATGTGGCGAGCACAGGCTGGTGATGCACCTGTGCGTTCGGCCGCTGTGGTCTTGCTTTCACAATGGCACAGATCCTGAATAACGACGCAAATGCAAAATTAAAACTGCTTCCTGCATAAGTTGAGTTTCACTCCCCACTAGCTTTGCACATTCTTTTCTGAGGGAAGTTCGTTATTTTCTGAGCTCAGGACACTTGCAGCTGGACATTCTCCTCACTGAGAGCTCAGTTTAATAATAATAATCATAACACATTTTATTAATAATAATAATACAAGTATTTATTATTATTGTTTTATTATTTGTATCATACTATTATTATTATTATTGTTGTTGTTCTTAGATACATTTTTAGATAATAATAATAAGCGTTACCATTGTTGTTGTTATATTTGTATTATTATTATTATTAGAATTATTACTATTTAATTATTAATCATTCATATTAATTAATAAATAATAGTAATAATAATAACGTTAAATACTATAGTACGTATAATACTATATATACTATACTATAATAATAATAGTAAGTAATTTTTATTCATTTGTATTATTAATATTAATATTATGATTGCTATTGTTCTTATCGTTATTATTCTCACAACTGCTATTACCATTATTATTTAATAATTATTAATTCATAGATAATAAAACAATAATAATACTAATTGATATTATTATTATTAATGATAATTATTATTTTATTATTAATAAATAAATAATAATAACATAATAATAATTGTTATTATTATTAATAAATAATAATAATAATAATAAAATAAGTAACTGTTAATCATTTTTATGATTTTTTTGTATTGCTATTGTTCCTATTGTTATTATTATTACTATATTATTATTATTATTATTATTCCAAATTGGTACATAACATATTGAAAAATTCTTTGTATTTTACTATACTTTACTATAAATGTATTAAACTATAAATAGTGTTAATATGGTGTTAAATATAGCAGACTATTGGAGTAAAACTATGTGCAAAATACATTTTAATTTTAAATGTCACATAAGCGTAACAATAAAGTTAAATAATAAACTAATTGTTGATTTTCATTAAATAAGCATGGAAGAAATTGGCCACTAAAGGACACTATATATTTAATATAGAAATTTGCAGTATTCGTTCATTTTTTCAGACTAAACTCTTTGTTTAAAAAAAGAATCTCACCACACAAGGTCCGTGGATAGCAACAACTCTCCTCAGACGCTCATCAAACTGTTGCCGTCTTTGGTTTACACACAAAAATAATCCAGATTAGCCGGGATAATTATGTTGTCTGAAGCCATTAATTCTGGCAGGTAAGGGCAGGGACGGTTTGGGAAACCTCAGTATTGTGTGACAGTGGGCTTGTAAATTATGGGCATCCTTCCAAAGGCACGTTTCATCTCTTTCTAATTGGCCTCATTGTAGATGAAAAATTAAATGGCCGGCATGGCTATTAATGCTGACGGGTATGGATGGCGCTCTGTTGTACTTAATACGGCCGCTTGCTTGTCCCTTTTATTTCCACCACAGTGTTCTGTCCACTCGTGATGTATGTGCTGGAGAAAGGGAACCGTACACACACAATGGGGTTTCAGTCCACTGGCTGAGGGCCAGACTGGGAGGGATGTCAGACCGGTAGAGTAATTGTCTGGATTGGTGGGAGTTGCTATGTAGTGTTCACTTCTGGCTGGTTTTGTGTCGGGTTTGTTTGTGGTCCACTTTTATCAATGGGGACAAGGGGAGGAACGGGATTTGGAAATGACACCAGTCACGTCACTTGAACACACTCTTATGCTCAATACCTCAGTCTGCTAACCACTGGGTAACAGGTCTTCAGTCTAGCTGTATGACATTAGGTCACTGGGAGATTTTGAATCGCGTCACTACTGTCCAGATATTTGAACTTACTTATAAAAAGGACTTATTATGCACTTTTACAAAGTCTTGTGCTCTGATTGGTCGGCTGGATCAGTGCGCTCTGATTGCGTCAACCGCTTCAAGCGTGTTTTGGAAACGTCACACCCCTTAGCATAACACACTAACTCAACTCATCCAGCCCTCGTCCCGTGTTTTGTGCAAGTCTTGTGTGGGAATTATTTAAATGAGGGTTATTGTGACGGTTTCGTTACTGGAGTTCAGGGACTTTTTGCTTTGTAACTTTGCAGACCGTTTCATGGTTACTAAATGCTCATTGATTTCTAAATGCTTTAGAAGTATTTTTCATTGTTAATTCATGTCAACAAAAGTTAACAAACGGAACCTTATTGTAAAATGTTGCCAATTATTTGAAGACTCCTTTTGACGCTAAGTCATTCATCATGCTAAATAACAAGCTAGTTAAGTAATTATTCAAAATGTGTAACATTTTGTAATGTAAATTTTTTTAAAATTGTTTTCATCAATAATTGTACATTTTACAAAACACTACAAATTTGTACCTTTACCACAACCAGTATGGAAGCTTGTTTCCACCTCAGAATAAAACGCGACTTTTATCAGATCGTTTATATCTCACTATTCTGAAAAAAATACACAATTGCGAGAAAAAAAGTCACAATTGTGAGATATAAACCCGCAACTGCGAAAAACGAAGACAGAATTCTGAGATATAAACTTGCATTGCGAGAAAAGAATTTAGATTTGTGATATAAACTCGCAATTGGCAGAAATTCTTACTTTGTAAATCGCAATTACGAGTTTATATCACTCAATTCTTAGAAAAACGTCAGAACAGCGATATGTAAACTCGCAATTGCAAGAGAAAAAGTCAGAATTGCAAAAGTCTGAATTTTTTTCTCCCAATTGTGATTTTATATCCCGCACTTCTGAGAAAATTCATTTTTCTCGCAATTGCACGATTTTTTTATCGCGACGTAAACTCGCAATTGCAAGAAAAAAAGTCAGAATTGTGAGATAAAAAGTCGCAACTACTTTTTTTAATCTTTTATTCAGTGGTGGAAACAAGCTTCCATAAGTATCTGTGAATTTTTTTTGCCAGTGTCTAAAATAATATCACAGCTTAGAAAGAAGAGAAGTCCTTTCAGTCATGTGCCCCTTCCTGTGATTACATTTATTGTTATTATTTTTTTTTATATATTTTTTTTTTCAGTTTTCTTTGTGAAGAGTTACTTTTCTCAGCATTCATGAATCGGAAAAAGCAGATCTCAAACCGACCAGACTTGTCAGAATCAAGAGGTTTAATCATAAAGGTTTTTGAAGGTCTAGAAAGACAACCAAACCAGTACTGATCATATGGGTTCTAGTTGGCACCGACATCCTTTATCTTCTTATTTGCAAAGATACAAAAAAAATAAAAATCGCTGTTCCAAAGTTCTAGAGGGAATTCGATTTCAGTCGTTACCATGGGAACAGAAAGGATGAAGATGTATCTGTATACGATAGTTGCCAAGCCTTGCTGACTTAGTGTATATTCGTGTGTGTGCATGCATGCGTGCATCTTTGCATGTTATCATGTGTCTTTCTGTCTGTTTGCATAGGCGATGGAGATTTCATGGTGTTAGTTTATGGATTTGCTTTTCTAAATAATGTAAAAACCTCTTGGCTGAAGGTCCACAACAAAAAAAACAAAACAAAAAACCTGCTGATCATTTAGCAGAAACGCATTCAGAAGCAGTCCACCGGAGAAACGGCTCATTAGAGAAGGTCACTTCATCTTTTGAGTTTGCCACAGACCTTATGTTAACCCTCTCTTTCTCTAAGTGGTTTAACTGTTGGTTATTTCACACCCTATTAGCCTGACTTTAGAAATAGTGTTAAGTCAGTCGCGTGGTCACTGCAGGGGTGACAGTTTGGCGGAGGAAGAGTCGATGGATGTGACAATGATACGAGCAGTTCATCTGGAGTCGTTTAGCGAACAGCCCCGGTTGCTTATTCTGCGGAAGGACGGGAGGCTAATTGGATTGGGAAGGAGGCGTGTTATAGGGTCCTTGACATGAAAGCTTCTCTGCACAGCTGAGGCCGACGCGTCTGCGCCCCTATCAAAACTGATAGCGCCACGACTCCTTTTCATTCTGCTCACAGCATGCCATTCTAATTATTTGTCTCTTTCATTTTTTTTTTTTTTTCTGCAATTGCAGTGATTTTTAAAGTTATTTACTGCTTGGAAAAAGGTTTTTAATGTCAGTTTTCTGGAGTGCTTCAGTGCTGCATAAAAGCTGTTTGACTGCGTTTGCATGGATGCGCCACACTTTGAACTGTGGTGCTTATGTGGGAAATTTAGGTTCGGTTCTGTTCTGCAACGTCTCATAAACTGTAATTTCAATAAATTCCTTTACTCTGTTTTCTATATATATATATATATATATATATATATATACGGTGATGCACATAAGTTTGGACACCCATGCTAAAGTTGCCTAAAAAGAGGAATAAAAAATCATCTTTTGGAAATGTATCTTAATGCCTTAATTAAAAAAATGAGGTAAAATCCAACCTTTCAGGACACCAATTTTCTTTGTGAATGAATAATGTATCATAAATAAATAAATGTTCTTCCTTAAAATACAGGGTGCATAAATCAGGACACCCCTATGTTAAATTCCCATAGAGGCAGGCAGATTTTTTTTAAAGGCCAGTTATTTCATGGATCCAGGATACTATGCATCCTGATAATGTTCCCTTGGCCTTTGGAATTAAAATAGCCCCACATCATCACACACCCTTCACCATACCTAGAGATCTGCATGGGGTACTTTCCATAAGATCATCTCTCAATGCAAATCCAACCAGCTATTAGGCTAACTGAAATAAAACCATGCAGATCTCTAGGTATGGTGAAGGGCGTGTGATGATGTGGGTCTATTTTAATTCCAAAGGCCAAGGAAACTTTATCAGGAGAATTTTTGGTTTCTGTGGTCTGGGGTGTTCACTGAGAAGCTCACACAAAAATTGCTGCAAAAGATGCTTTCCAACAGGTTTTATCGTAGTTTTTGTCCAACTCCATTGATATGTATATCTCTAGGGTAAGTGAGACACACTGTTATAATACTAGGCAGAGTCTAATGGATATTTAAAAAAGCATCTTTTGTGTGAGCTTTTCAGTAAACACCCCAGACCACTCGGTGAGTTTCACATCTTTGTAAACTAAAGTTTACATTTTCTCGGGACAGCAGCATGTGTCCAAATTTCAATCTTAATCTTTCTATATTATCAGAAGCGATCTTAAAACAGGGCTCTAAGTGTAAAATACCGAACTTGTCCTTTAATGAGTAATGGGTGTGTTTTGGGCGTAACGTGCAATAAACCAATCGGAGTCTCATCTCCCAGTTGCGCTCGTGCCATGGCGGATTCGCTATTTACATGACGGTATTTGCAAGCGGAAAAACTGAACGCTTCTTTAGCGAGCAAACGGATCTGCTCGTGCGCGAGGTTAAAGTGCGCGAGCAGACCATCTATGGGACATGCCAGATTCCACCATATCTTTATGTACACAATATTAATCTTTTACTTTTTAATCCTTTCATTTTTTTTTTATATTTGGCATGTTTGTGTGCTGTGCGTGTGTGTAATAAGCAGAGTGTACGCGTGTTGTGGACCCCCCAATTTTGCTATATTACAGCTACTTTTTGTAATGTCTGTTTGTTGCTTTTCTCATTTCACACAATAATGACTTTTAATAATCTTTTGGGGGTAATTTCTCAGCTAAATTTGATGTGCAATTAATTGGTTAGTTAGATTATTAATCGCCACATTATGTAATTAATTCGATTAAAAATTCGATTTAGAATAATCCTAAAAATTTTAGTCATTTTGTTATGTGCTTTTGTCAGTGCTTTTGTGTTTTTTATAGTTTTATTCAGCTTTAATTTTAGTACTTACAGAAACAATTACAACAATTGAAAATTGGAATTGATAACAACGACAGACAGTTATATTTTTGGCCAATCAAAAACAGCTATTGAATATCTCTACATTTAAAACGAACAAACAAACCAAAAAATATGTTGCTGCTCATTGGCATTGGAGCAAGTTGTCGCAAAGGAACCTGCCATTAAACAGCCTATATTTTTTAACTTACAAAGTAAAATAATAATAAAATGCAAAGCAAGTCACGAGAAGGCAAAAGTACAGACACACACGCTCACAGAGACGTCTGTGACGTCACCAATCCGGTTAACAACTCAAAACGTGCATGTCTTCCAGAGCGAAGGAAATGCTCCTGAAGATGAACCCTGGTTCCGCCCACACAGACGCGCAGTCGGAGACGTGTTGGGGCATGCTAACTCAACACGACAGCATGCTCCATGTGTGCCGCAGCAGAAGAATGCAGTTATTAAGCGGAGCACCTGCAGGCAGAAGCACTCTCCCACCACTAACCAGAAGACAAAGTAGCCAGAAAAGCCCCGAGTGGGCCGAGCAGCGAGCTCTAATGTGCTGCTTTTATTCATCACGGTCCGCGTCCACTGCTGCACCGCCGCGAGGGACAGTGAACGATTCGGACTATTCAGCCTCATTACAGAGTCATATTAATATTTAACAGACTGAAATTGAGAAATAACGAGGTAATTGATGGCATCAAAAAATGGAAGTGCTTGAACTCTATTGTATTATTTAAATATTTGTAATAGTGTCGCAATTACGGCCGTGAAAAAAAATGCATCTAAAAATGCGATACGGTAAAATATTTAAGTCCAATATGTCGAAATAGAAAAAGCAAGGTTACAGTGTTGCGACAGAGCTTTAAATCACATCCCTCGAAATTTAATTACAGATATAAAAGAAAAAAAAATTCTGATTTGTTGGCCCTACTGTGGAAGATTTTCTCCCGCAGAGCATAAAGCTCTGACTCAGATGTGTGAAATATGAATTTGCATTGAGATTTCTTAACAGGCACACGTGAAGATTATGCGGAGGGTGCTTCGAGTTACGGCTTTTTCTTGAAAGCTCTGGGTTGAGGTTGGCTGTTTGTGCTGATCCAAGACCTGCCGCCAATGCTTTACTCGCACCTCAGACATCATGAGGGAGACACTGAAAGCAGATTTCAGATCAGGGTAAGCTGGAGTGGGACTAATAAGGCATCCATCATTGAACACAGAGTGAGAGAGAGAATGATGGTTAGTAAGTGTATGTCTCAGAGGGTGGTGAAAGTTAATGCGGCTTCTATCTGATTCTTCAATAGATGAAGTGCCGTCCATTTTTACCAGCGCTCGGCTTTTCAACGCGCTTTTGCTGCCTCTTTTCATTGTTCTGTAGCTCACACACATCTTTAAGTGAGCATTTTTTTTTTTTTGAAGAAAAGGTGAAATGGACTTATTTTTTCCCCTTTTTGTAGTCGTTGGCGTCATAACTCAGAAATGTCACAAGTGAAAGTCTCTGTGTGTTCTTGTGGTGCCGTCAGCCAGTCAGCTTTGTCAAAATGTCATTTTCCTATGGCAGGAATTAGTTCTGTGAAATTGACAGCTGAGGTCACTTTCAATTGCTTTGTCTTTGCTGATTATATGAAAAATACATAGCCAGTGAAGTCTAATTTGCAAATGACTCTTACGAGTTGATTATGTTTAATGAATCCGTCATTAAGCGACTTGAATTAACCTATTATGTCCTTTTACAAAGTCTTGATTTTGTTTTTTTGGGCTCTTCTAGAATAGGTTTTCATGCTTGAATGTTCAAAAAACACATTATTCTTCACATATTTGACATGTTTGCAGCACCTTCCTTCCCAGTCTGTCAGTAAACACTCAGTTTTGTTCTGTTCTCTATGAAGCTCCTCCTTCTGAAAAGCATAATGTGCTCTAATTGGTCGGCTGGACCAGTGTGCTGTGATTGGTCAACCGCTTTGATTAATAAAAAAAATTTTAAAGAAAGAAACCACAGCTGATCTTTCATAGGAAATGAAATTGACTTTTATAATTCAGAATGTTTGCTGTTTTCTGTTCTCTTCTATTTTGTTCCTTTTCCTCTTTTAAATTGTTTGTAGAAGTCGAGACTCTTGTGGAGGAAAACAGACCTTGGATGATGTAGATCAGATGGTGCTGTCGTTGTCGGTTGCCATAGTAACATAAATTAACTTCACAAAAAAAACAGCACTGAGCACCAAACTCTGGGTGCTCCGCTTCTGCTCACGATGTTTATCTGACATCAGATGAAACAACGAGAGGAAGAGGAGCACTAACGAGCATTTCGTTAGTCGTTGGAAACAGAATGTCGAGAAACAGCCATACAGCTGTTTATTTACCGGATCATTACCTTGAGATTGATAATAACACAAGAAAAGATTTGACACAAACATACATGCACGTGCATTAAAGGGAAAAAAAAATGGTAATGAATTTTTTTGAGGCGCCATAAAAAGCCAGCGCACAGAAAAATTGCAAACAGCTGCCGGCACACCTGTAGCATTTCTCATTTCTCAGCACAGATTTGCCGGCTGGTTGACTTGGAGGGGCGTAATCGGACTCTGAAAGCAGCGCAAATAACACTGAAATGAAGTCCTGGGCTCTGGAATCAGCCTTACAATAACAGTCATACTACAAATGGTGAAATATGACTCTGCTGTGTCAACAGGTCCTGTTTACACCTGGTATTAAGATGTGTTTTGGTCGGTCGGTCGATCGGATCACAAGTAGACGAGGGAGTTACATTCCTGTTTACACGGCCTCTTTTGTCCACTTTTTACCACTTCTCTCCTGATTTCTTAATTTGGCTTTTTGCTGATACCTTGTTTAAAATCACTGATGATAATTGCACAACTTTGAAAGAAATTGAAGTAATTCAGTCTATACAGTAACATATTTCCCACATTCATTTAGAGAGGTGATTTATAGCTATACAATTTGATTTAATAACTTATAATGGGAACTTACAAGATAATAAGAATACGATTTTTTTTTTAATGATTATATTTTTGATTTGAAGTACTTTTGATTCAATAATTCATGCATCAAAGCGTTAACTAAACCAGTGTAAGGAGGACTTTTGAGTAATCAAGGTTTTCATATCGTTTTTATATGACATTGCAAGAAATCCACTCTAAACCAGCACACGGTGCCTGACTATGTTGATCTGTGCTGGTGAAGTGACACCGATGAGTGTCAAACCACCACAAGTGAGAGCGAGACAGAGAGAATCACTAATGGACTGAATCCAGCCAGTGAATTTGCCAGTCCCCAGTCTAAATAGATGACCAATTTGTAAAATCGTCCGCCTGAACATAAGCATCTTGGGCCACTTTAATTGGTCAATTTCCCACTTGTATTGAGTGCCCGGATTGATTTATTGCCTTTTTTAAGAGGCCGTGGGGACCCAGCGAGAACAGCTGTGCCAGACGGCAGACGCAGTTGCAGAGTTGTTGGGAAAACAAGGATGCGAGCACCGAACATCCAGCAGCAGCAGACGGAGAGGAGCAGATATTTGGGGGGGAGGTGCAATAGTTCAGAGAGAGAAAAAAAAGAAAAAAGATAAGCTGTGTTCAGAGGAGAATAGCCTTCTGTATACTGCAGAGTATACTGTAATTGTCTTTTCATTTTAATGGTAAAAGATTAAAAATGCTTAAAAACCTGTTACGTAATTGGTTAATGGAAAGTTCCCTTACTCTTTACATGAGAGACTGTAATAGATATTTATATATATATATATATGCAATGTTTGGAAGTTAAAAAGAATAAGTCGTCATATAATTTACAGTGAAAACCAACCGCATACTTTATTAATGAATAATGACTCCTATTCCTCCATTTCTTCCATCGTTTGGCTATTCTGTTGTTGCATGGGAAAGAGGAAAGAGCACATTATTCAAAATCTCTCATTTTTGTGTTGAACGGAAGAAAAAGTCGTACAGGTTTGGAAAGACATGAGGGTGAGTAAATGATGAAAGAGTTTTTATTTTCTTGGATGACTATCCCTTAAAAATCATGTGTGTATGTGCTGCAGAAATGGCAAAGGTAGCATATTAGTGTGCTAACATAGTCAAAAAGAACTGAGCAATGAGGAGGGAGTTACAAGCGGAAGAGTGGAGTCAAGAAAAAAAAGACCAGGAGAGCCAATGAAAACAATAGCAAAGACTAGAGGAGGTAGAGACAGTTGGCAGGAGTAGTGTCTGCTGTCTGGCAGAAGCAGCGAAAGGGATGTATTTCAGCAAACAGACCCCTGTGAGCGTGAACCCAACCTTGAAGAACCAAATGGAGAGAGAGAGAGAGAGAGCTTGATTAGTATATTGTCATAATCGTACAAGTCTGTTGCTGATTGCGAAGGGAATTTTACGAAGAAGGGTTCTGCGTTGTGTTTGTGAAGTGGCAAGTTAGAGGTTATGGAGTGGCACGTCTGTCAGACTCTGATGGATCTCCATCAAATCTGATATGATCTCCTCTCAAAAGCCCTCATGAATAATCAGAGAGCATAGTGGAGAAGTGTAGAGCATTACTGTGCTTTCTGATCACCGCGGTCGTTTCATTTGTGGAACCCATCGCGTTGGATCACGTCTGGAAAATGCTTCATGAAAAGGCTTGAACATTGAATATATGTAGAAAAGGCATCAACATTTCATGCATGGTTAATCACACACTCTTTTGCTCTATTCTAAAATCTAGCTTTTTAAGCCATCATAGATGCACTTTAGATGCAAAGGTCAAATCTTAATTATACTGAGTTCTAGGGAGTTTCCAGATTTGTTTTTAAAGTGTTTAACTGTGTTTTAACTTGACATGGCATCTTAAAGGGTACCTATTATGGATTTTTGAAAATTGCCCTTCATGTAGTGTGTAACATAGATCTAAGTGAACGAAAACATCCTGCAAAGTTTTAAACATGAAAGTTCACCGTATACAAAGTTATTGTCTCTCAAAAGTAAGAGTCGACTCTGAGTCGCTGATATGAATCGATAGACGAACGATGCATTTTCTCTAACTTTATGACGTCACTTGTACAAGTTATTTGAATAAGATACGCCCACTCATTGCGCTCGTACTCGTAGAAGCCAGGGAAACTTGAAAACATCAAGGCGACGAGACGATGTGTTCTGAAGTGTGACACAAAAGCGAAATTTTTTCATCTGCCCAGAGACGAGCATTTGAAGAATCAGTGGCTACAGTTCATACAACTATACCACAGATGTATAGTCCGAAGTTATTGCTGTGTTCGCGTCATTTTGAAGATGATTGCTTCAAAAACATAAATGCTGTCAAATATGGATTCGCGAGCCGGCTGATATTGAAGGACGGCTCAGTACCAAGTCTATTTGGATCAGCTTCCTCCTCCGAATCACAACCTGTAAGTATTATTAATATTAAAAATTGTTGCTTTTATGTTTTATGTAGCATGCTCAATAATTATTTTGGGTTGTGAACGCACAGTGCAGCTTCTAGGTCTTCAATGTCAATTGTATTGAAATATGTGAAGTGCAGGGCTCTCAAGTGTCACGCATTGAGCGTGACAGTCACTCATTTCTGTCTTTTATCACGCTCTCCCGCCACACATTGTATTTCTCACGCTGAAAAACTATTTGTAATATATTTAATATGCCGCAGCGCCCAAAACTCTGGCCGCGCCGCTCTCACTGTGGAACCGGCAGGAATCAAGCGCGTCTCCTCTGGTGTTGTTCGTCTGGTGTTGTTAGCCAATCAGAAAATTGCACTATTGTATCTGGGTAAGATTTAACGCAACAACCAATGACACCCCGTCGGCTCTGTGTCACTCCTTTGGGCTATGGTAGCTAACATATCATCGCAGATTAGCATCACGCAAAGGCGGGGTTTGAAAAATTGACTCGCTAAACGATTCATATGGGAGTCGGTGAGCAAATCAGGTAAAAATAAATGCATATTATAAGACAACAAAAGTGTTTTTTGTCATTTCATGCTCGTAAAACTGTTGTTGGGGACTCCCAGAACAATATTAGGAACATTTTAAATGCCATAATAGGTGCCCTTTAAAAATACAGTTCTCTCTTGTTAGACCCTGAAAAACAACAACAAGCGAGTGGTCAAGTTTTAGCCTAATTCCAAGGCAGCATAGGATGTATGCTTCTTCTATGTAATTTAATTTTAAACTGCACAAGGTTATGCAGTTTTATGTTTATTAGATTGTCATGCTTTTAGCTTTGCAACATTCTAACTTCAAACTCAAGTCAAGTGTCATGTGCCGAGGACAATTTGTGTGGTGCCTGATATCGTTCCGTTCCATCGTAGTTCATAGGGTTAGGGTTAGGCCTTTCTATGTTAGAAAGGCAGCTCACTACAAAGGTTTTGGAACAAAGCTTTTTTATTATTATTATTATTATGATGGGTTGAATAATGAACATGGACTGTACCTCTGTAACATTTGCAGAATACAAGCACATCCCTGTACTTCTAACTCATACCTTTTACTCTCTTTTAATGTGGTTTACATTTCATTAGATGTCACGTCTCTTAAAAAAGGGTTTTCCTGACTTTTTTGGAGAAATTGGAAGGCCATGTAAATTTATGCGGCTCTTCCACGATTATTCATGCAGAAAGTGTAGTGGGGTGTAGCTCACAGACATTGCAGGAATACTCGGATTATCCGTTGCATGCAGCAGCAGACGTGCCCTGGCCGCCGCGTTAACGCATTTCGGCAGAGACGCCTCCCAGGGAGAAGAGATAGCTGAGCGCATCCTGTCTGAAGTGAAATTCTTGGAAAACTCCTGCATTTTACGGTGCAGATTATGAGGTACTAAGTTACTGCAGGCGCTTTAATGCAGTTCTCATGAGTTCCTGGCTCGACTCTCCAAGCAGAGTTGATGTGTTTCTGCTGAATAAGTGAGTGAGAAATTTCTGCACATTTTTGGCCCACTCCAGGAGCCTTCTTTAAGATGAAAGGGACTTGAAGATCCCTCTCTTGTAGCGCTCTCTCTGGGCTACTTGTGTAAAGTAAAAGCAAATGCATTATGTAATGCCCGATAAATCTCCACACCCTACCGTAAGACTTTAATTAAAGGGTTAGGATTAAAGACACAAACATCATGCCGTTCACTCCTCGAAGATTTGCAGACTTTCCCAAACTAGCCTCTGATAAACGTTTGCAGACATCTTGCACTTTATATTCCCCAAGTTGCTAACAGGGCAAGTTTGCTTGCTGCAGGGCACCCTTTCCCTTTCCCACCCTTTCCCATTCTTCCACACCCTCATTGGAAACAGACATGGCCAGTATAAAGAGGGTTAAGTTATGATGTAACATTTAATTTTATCCAACTGAATGAAAGCCAACCGTTCTGAAAGTGCCCAGTGTTTCACTGGTCTTTTCTGTTTCATCTTTTCTGGGAATGACAGAATGCCCACATTGTCCCTCATGGTTCAAACTCCATTCCACTGGATTAACAAGGTTTTAGGGTAGTTAAACTCTCCTTTCTGTACCTTGTATTTGAATGTATGTACTTGTGTGTGCCTGGTCCCGCTGATATGTCTCCTAACTGCTGGATAACAAACTACCGGGAACCTTTTCAAAGATCAGGCCAGTTGTCATGGGCAAACATATGGTGACTATTGGAGGCATCCGAATGGCTGTAATGTCCATAATGCTCTAATGAATCAAGACTTAGTTCGCATGTACTTTTCATGCATATACAAATGTGAACCTCTTGTTTATTATGTTTTCGTTGCTAAGCTTATCACTGACCGAGAAGGGGGCAGCTTAGCTGTGGACTGAAATCTGTCCTTTTCAGAGAGTCTTGCTATCACAGTTGAGCTTTGCCCGCCCCCCACCTCTCTGACCCAACCAACACTCAGTCATGTGCTCCTGACGGCCTCAAAGAAATTAAACAAAAATCTGGTTAATTACTGCATCATGAGTCGGAAAGGAATAAATGAGGTGCGTAAGTAAAGCCATTAAAAAGCAAAAGTCATTAAGCTGAGAAACTGTTTGATTTCTGAAGCACCCAGTATGAGCTGGCGGCTAATCCAGAAACTATGGCGCAAAAGAGGTGAAACCCAAGATGTCAGCGAAGCATGTAATGTCCTCCTATTTTGCTTGCTCAGATTGGGATTTGGCCTGCTGAAGAGAAAGAAAGAGTGAACAAAGGAATGAACGAACAAATAATAAAAAGAAAATAGCCTGAGTACTCGAACAAAGCCAGACGTTTAACTTTAGCTTGATCCACATGGCAGTTTATTATAGCCAAGAACTGCTTGGTTAGAGACAGGAAGGGACCGCCTGACTGACAAAAAAATAAATAAATAGTGTAAACCTAGTAAACTTCTTCCTCAGAAGTCCTCATTCTGCCAAGTGTATTAGTTATATCAAGTTCCCACTGCATTGATGCTCTCACAGAGATAGAGGTTTTAATCTGGCTTGCATCATTTCCCGATGCCATTCCCTTCTCTCTACACTTTCTTGTCACTCCCAACAGTGTTGTTTTATACAAAAGGCAAATGCCTTGAAGAAACGACTAAAAAAGATAGCATGCTGTGTAACAGCATGTTGTGCAGCAACAGTAAGTACATACTTGGGGACATATGGTCCACACTTGATGCTGTTGTGGACGCAGACAGACATTTGTCCCTCTCTCATGGGCTACCGTTTCTCGGTTCCAGAGGTGCAATTTAAATGATACAGCGTCTTGTAACCTTCCCGTCTTTTTCAATCTGCTAGTGCTGTCTCTTGGGTGTATGCTGACCCGGTCTGCCCTAGCCGCCTCTGCTCATGTTCTGCCGATAGATCATCGCTTTCCCTTCTCTCTCAATACGTCTGTTTGCTTTTCAAATGGACAATCAATGAACTCTTACTTCTTCTCATTGACCTCTGGATAATTCAAGCCATTTCCACAGTCCAGCTTGGGGAAAACCATCCACTCTATCTCATTCATTCTTTTTCTTTCCGTTTCTCTCTCTCGATCACCCCTCCTCCTCGTTTTACCCCAGACAGCAGGGCTGCGGCTTTGTGTTGCTTATTGTTCAGCCTGAAGGAATTAATGTGCTGCGAAATTAGCATTTTATCGGACTGCAGATACAGTAAAGCAGGTAATTAGAGATGGGGTGCGGGAAGCTGCTTAGGGAGCTGTGGAGGATTCCTGTAAAGGAACAGAGGTAAGGGACAAATAGAGCAGGGGATATCTAAAATAAGCACTGCACTACATTATAGACCACTAGTTTTTTTGTCATTATGAGTGATTTTTTTCTTTAGGTTAATGGGATCATTGTTTTTTTTTTCTGTTGTGATTTGTTTGAAAAACTCATGGGCCCAAAACAGACACCTGAGGGACACCTTGAGTGTCATTTGAACATTTATCTTCATATTTGGGTGTCACATAACACTTATTTAGATACTGTTATGAGTGATTTTCTTGCTTAATTTGTAACTGTATAGCACATTATGGTAATTTTGTAGGAAATTAAACATGTAAATATATTTAATTACTATATTTTATTTGTTTTAATATGTAATTATAAATTCTGATTCACATTTAAAACTGCTGCAAAATAGAATATTTTATATATATTCTATTTTACAGGAACTTTTCAGCTAAATGTGGCTCAACCAATCAGAATGTATTCTCCCATGTTAGCATTTTCACAGAGAATAAATGGTTTTTGCTGTAAATAAAAATCGCTTGCTGTAATGTGTAAGTAGGAAATATCAGTTTACATTTCTTTTTTGCCATTAATTGTAATAATCCAGTGAGATTTTTGTATGCACAAGGAGTCTGACAACAGCCGGTACTCCACACAGAGATCTGATCTCACCATCATCAAGTCTGTCAGTGATTACAAATAGAAACTGAGGAAGACTAAGTTCAGAAGAACTGTGGCAACATCTCTTTTTTGTGTGTGAAAATACTAACGTGCCTAAGACTTTTGCACAGTTCTGATTGGTTGTGATAAATATAGAGTGAGAAATTAAATGCTTTGAGTTGTGATGCGCCATCATTGGTCCTGGGCTATTTTCAGTGCCAGTTCATCACTGAGTTCTAGGCATAAAAGAATTAAAGCTTTCTTCTAATGGCTCTTAGCTCTTTTTTCAGACTTCAAGACATGGATCTCCCTGCTTATCTCTCTTTAACATTGGAACACTGATCTCCAGATTAAGTGCCAAAAACATTGATATCATCAGACTCCTAGAAGCATATATGATGGGTTGTTTCCCCAAGATTTATTTTGCCGAAGTCCTCCTTCGCTCCCTAAGAAATTGTGATCTCTGATAAGGATTTGCCAGAGTCGGGGCGTGGCTTAATTTGCTCAGGATTTTACATGCAGGTCCAGAAGCAAGTGCATAAGTGCTCTCATATTTGTTCCCACTGGTAGTTTTCTTATGAACTTCCATGGTTTTCATCCGCCTTCACTGTATGAGGTTAGGATCACAGGCAGTAAGTCTACAGATAATGACTGTCCATATTAGGGCTCTGAGAGTTGAGTCTGCTCCCAGCAGCAGGGGCTGATGGGTCCAGAAGTGCCCCTGGACCTTGGACAGACCTGGCACTTGCTGACTAGCCTCTGTCCAGTCCTCTCAAGTCCCCAGAGGAGGCAGAGGGAGTGTGAGGGCTGTTCGCAGTCTGTTAAGGGCACTGTGTTTCTCACATAGACAGATGGGCCTCTCTTTCCCCAGCTCTCAGTGCATTGTACTGTAGGTCAGAAGCCATGTTATAGCAAGTAGGATGTTCAGGGAAGATCCTGGATCACTCTTTGGATCTGGATCAAAATTACCTATTGGTGAGGATTCCAGATGATGAATGCCAATGTCAGTGAATACCTATTCAAAAAGCATATGTACACCGACAAGACGTCTGTGAAAATAAGTGTTTTTCATAACTAAAGGCTAAAGTTTCAACCCTGTTACTCATTCTATCATCTATTTAATGGCAATCGTTATCCATTTTTATTGCAGAGGCATACTAATCAGGTTTCATGTCCCAAATTTTATTAACAAGGCAACTAGTAACCAAACTCAATAGAATATAAAACATAAAATAAAATCCTTTTTGACCTTTCGAGATTAGTGCTTTGATTGAGCGATTTCTTTAACAGACCATTTGACAAAAAAAAAAAAAAAGGTTTTTAAGCACTTGATGCCTTACTTTGTACCCTGTTTGTGAAAAGTGGTGACATATGTATGCTATCCAAGTGTCCTGAGATGTGTAACATTGCATGTGTCTGTGTTTGCCCTCTATTTTACATCCGCTTTGCACTTGGACCTTCTACAAAAACTCTGCATTCTACTGTTAGTAGGAGTTGTTATTCTGTGGTTAATCACAAGGTACGATTCTTTTTGAAAATGAACCAGAAAACATTCATCACATGCAGCTTCGTAATTGAGCACATTTATATGTGCTTGGCCTAGCGCTTTGTGGTCTGCAGGTAAAAGGAAATAACAGTGTTGCTGAGTCCTCAGCCCCGTTCAGGGCAGCGTTTGATGGTTGCCGCTGGGAGGTCGGAAACTCTAATCCCACAGTTCTCTCTCCCCCCTCTGCTTTTCTGAGTAAAGACAGCATGATTTCCAGCACCCAGAGGATTGCATACAATAAGAACATTATCCCCGAAAGAGAACTGAGGTGACACTTATAGATAGATAGATGGATGATACCTCTGCTTCAATCAATCTCATGCAAAGAGGTGGGGGAGCCACATGGAGGCATAAATGATTAGCTGTTATAAAGGGAAAGTTATATAAATACATAAAACATGTATACATATAGATAAAAAAAAATCTTTTTATTACCAATATACCACTCAAATTTTTTTTTTTTTTGTGATCTTTTTTAAAAGAAGTCTCGTTTGTTTACTAAGGCTGAATATATTTGTTAAAAATTATTTTTTAAACAATTATTGTTCAATTTTACCATTTAAAATGTTTTATATTTGAATATATTTTAAAATGTAATTTATTCCTGTGATGTAAAGCTGAATTTTCAGCATCCAGTCTTCATTCTACAAGGTGTGGAATCCTCATCATTCTAGTATGATGATTTGCTGCTCAAGAAACATTTCTTATTAGGCGCCACCCTCTGTCCAAATGTGCAATTACGTTTATGCTAATTACCTAAGGGCTAGAAAAAAAAAATTCCTCTGATTCCTTGGCTCAACGATTTGATTCCACCCTATGACATAATTTTCCATCATGAAACTATTTCCGCCATTTTGAATTTTCTGATAAACAGACTCCTCGAACTCCTTAGGCTGTTGCCTATAAAAATGTTCATAATTTTCAAAATTTTCATTTATTTTCATAAAAATCGAATCAGATCATCTTCAGACCATGCCGACTAAAAGTTCTGGAATTCAAGTTGATTCGTCAAACTGTTCTTGAATAATGCACAAACAAATTTGACGAAGAGCATGTTAAAATGAACCTGAGGCTATATCTCCACAATGTTTTAACGTATTCTGACCAACCATAACCTGAGGCTACCTGCACAGTTTTGGTGCAGTGCCACCTAGTGGTCAGGAGATATGAAAAATGGCTCTCTCTGCTTACAACTTCTGAATGGTTTCGCCAAAAATGGAACAGAATGGCAAAACTGGTCTCATTAGATTCAGTGTGGCATGCCAAGTCAAACTATAACTGATTTTCTAATATCGGCCATTTTGGTTGTTGTCCAATTAGAATTTTGTCATAAAATGCTATATTTTAACGCACTGGTTTAACGAAACTTGGTATGTGTCTTCGGCACCATGCCCTGAAGGTACTCAAAACGTTTTGGAGCACCACCACCTTAAGGTCAAACGTTATAATGAAATTACAAAAAAATGCAAATAATGTTTGATTAAATTAGCCTATTGTAATGAAATTGGTCTGAAATAATTCATTGGGTCATGTTGGGAACATAGATACCAATTTTGCCATAATCTGCCAAACTTCCTATCCGCCATTTTGATTTTCTTTAAAAACCTACCTTTTCAAACTCCTCTTAGAACGTTTCACCAAAATCGAATCATGTCATATTCAGAAAATGCAATAAAGACAATCTTTAGACAATGCCGGCATAAAGTTCTGGATTTCGTGTTGAAAGACGAAACCGTTTTTGTTTACCGCATCAACTAATTTGATTTCAAAATTTCAAAAGAACAACATTTATTTGAAATATAATTCTATTCTAACATTATACATGTCTTTACTGTTGCTTTTGATCAATTTAATGTGTTCTTGCTGAATAAAATTATTAATTTCTTTGAAAAAACTTACTGATCAATAACGATGTTCACCCATTTTTGCTTGCCTATCACAGTCAAAATGAGTTTGCGTTCTAAAATCTTTAATTTATTTGGAATTTTTGTGATAACAAAAGAAGTGAATTTTATGCTCCAGACAGAAAAAAAATCCCAATTTACATTAAGCATATCAGAGGCAGTTGATTCAAATCATTCATTCAGTTATTTTAAAAGTTGTTTCTCTAAACATTGGCTAAAATGAGTTTGTAACTGAGTCCACTAACCAGACCATTTTGTACAGATCAATTGACCTTACTTTTAAGCTGTTATTTGCTTGTGGGCGAATTATAGAGTTTGTTTTGAAGGGGAGGGCTGGGCAATGATAACAGCATGTTATTCATTTTAATGGAGGTGTTGCGAGTGAAAGCCAGTGTGCAGATTACAGGGGAGTTGGGTTGGCTTTGATGCCTGTCACCATCTGGATGTTCATGTTTATAAATGATGCTATTGTCATGGATGCCAGCCAAAAGAATCAATGGAAAATAAACCCGCCTAGATTATCTAAAATGATTTGAGTTTAAGTCGCTTCAATGCGAAGATCCTGATCCTTGAGTTAGAACAAGTGCTTTTTCTTTTGTCTCATAATGATTATATTTGATAAAAAACATCAAATTGATCTGCGATCAGACGAGTGTCTGGCTCGTTCAGAGGCTCAAAAGTCACCCCTGAAGGAAAGCAATAATTTTTGGAGTTTCAAAACAGCCCTTTGCTAGTTTGAAGAAAATCTTGTTCTTGTCAATGTTATGCAATGCCTCGGTTGCGTTTATTTTGTGGAATCTGCAGGCAAACCCCTTTGCGCTCAACACTGCCAAGTTGAACCGAGCCCTTGTTTGCTTTGTGCTAGTCTCCAGCTCTGTTTGAAGACCAGGCATTGGGGGTTTGGAGGACATGCACTGGGAGAATAGTCTGAGGGCAGTGCAGTTGAGGGGTTGCAGGTACGAGAGTAAACACTGCTCGAGGGCTGCACTTACTGCTTTAGTTAACAACAAGCCGGCAAAATGTTATAGTTACCTTCTACTCTGCTGGGAGAATCAAGTCTTTAGACTATCCGGGAAGTGTTGAGGCAGATGTGCTGAAGTTTAGGAAATCATATGCTTTTATTCTGGTTTTAAGAGTGGTTTATGGACTGTGCTTGAAACCACAGGTTCCCTCTGTTTTATTAATTCTCTTAATGCGAGATAAGAACAGTAATATTCAAAATAGTAATGAAATTGACCTATCAGTAAGCCCCTGCCCTTGAACGCAGATGAGCCAATGGTAGTTGAGTATCAGTTGCACGGGGCCCGGAGGTCGGACATCTTTAGGTTTTAGTACCATAGAGAAACATTGGAAGATCCGAAGCTCTCACCGCTTTGATGGTGTTTATGCTACAAAAATGGTAAAACGATGTGCCTGGGGTACTTGTAATTGGCAATGGAGTTTCTTTTATTCCATTTCCTAAACCCAAACAAGAAAGAGCAAAATCTCTGCATGGTGTATAAATCCAATTAAGTGCAAATGAATCTTCCAAAATGAATCTAGTTACCCACCATATTTATTTTGAAATCTTTTATATATCCCTCCATGGCATATTTAAGTCCCTCTTAAGCCTCGACAAGAGGTGGTCCTTCTGTGTCCAAATTTGATCAAAAACAACTTTTGTTGACAACAAAGTTTTCACACTGACATCTGTCATTGTAAGACAGTTAGCAACTCCGTTTGATTGTTCGAGTTTGCAACAGTAACTGAGGGGGCGGGGCTTACGATTGGTCAATGGTGACAACATTTATGAAGTAAACTGCAGGGTTTCACCTCAGTGCTCCTTAATCATTTGAGGCATTCTAATATTTGTACAACTGCTTATGTGGTATTCTTAATCTGGCCCTTTTCTGAACTCTACAACACAAACCGTATTCAAGTCTGAGTAGCTGCACATTGTTGAACTCATGTACATGTCTACAACAGCAGTTTTAAAACTGGGAACCAGGGACTAGTTTTAGGTAATATAACAAGTATTTGTTATATAAAGTTTGAAAACCCTTGGCCTAGAGTTGGTCTAAGCCTGAGACACACTGTATGGTGGATGAGAATGCATTTAGTTTTGCAAATATTTATTTTGCGTCATGGCCCTTAACAGCAGTAGTGAGAGACGGAGACAGGTAGACGGTTAGGAGTAGCTGAGGGTGGGCAGCCGAGTGACTCGGCACTGGACAGGTGAGCATGTTCCCGCTGGTGGGCCGAAGCGCTGGAACGCAGATGCATTTCACACCCGTCCTTCACTTCAGACCCTGTGCTAAGCTTATTTCTCTCTCACTGACAGTTTATATTAGAAATCACGCTAACACACATACATCATCAATGTGCAAACTATTGCACCCGTATAAACCCGTTACTTCAGTTCAAAGGTAGACGTGTGTGTTTTGTGTCATGACTGCCACTTAGTGTATGCTTTCATCAAATGCAACTTGCTGTGGATAAGATTACAGGAACAGTACCTTATGGAGCAACCGTGGGCCTTGGTCCAGAACCTGTTTTTTGTCTGGATTTTGTCTTATCCTCTTTCTTAAGGTGACTCTTAACACCTTGGCTAGTAGTAAGTGTCTTTAACTTTAATGCTGACGTGTTTATAATCTGTGTTAGCAAGCAGAAATGCATACAATAAATAGTTTTTGAACCCTCCGCCATCTGCCAATAGTTGGATAAAGTGATAGCCCCGCCCCAAACTCACACCATTGGTTGTTACACCAGTGTTACTATGCCAGGCTGGTCGGATTGTTCAAACAAGCAGAGCAATGTTTTGAAAACGCCACAGAGTCAGTGTTTATACTTTTCAGAGTGTCAACTCTATATGACTTATATGTTAAAGGATTAGTTCACTTTTTACTCACCCCCATGTCATCCAAGATGTCTTTCTTTCTTCAGTCGAAAAGAAATTAAGGTTTTCGATGAAAACATTCCTGGATTTTTCTCCATTTAATGGACTTCAATGGACCCCAAACGTTTCAAAGTCAAAATGACAGTTTCAGTGCAGCTTTAAAGAGCTTCATTCTGAACGAATCTTTAATATGATTCGGGACTACCTACTCTCTGAGAAAACTCGGTACTCCCGAGTCATATTAAAGATTCATACAAAATGAACGAATCGTTCATGAACGACACATCACTACAGAGCAAGGCGAGCATTTGTGCTTATAAAACTTAAACTTTAAACTTTTTAAATGTTTTTTAAAAACTTAAATTCGCTAGGTAAGACCCTTATTCATCGTCTGGTATCCTTTAAAGCCCTTTGAAGCTGCACTGAAACTGTCATTTTGACCTTGAAACGTTTGGGGTCCATTAAAGTCCATTATATGGAGAAAAATCCAGGAATGTTTTCATCAAAAACCTTAATTTCTTTTCGACTGAAGAAAGAAAGACATGGATATCTTGGATGACATGGGGGTGAGTAAATTATCAGCAAAAGTTTTTTTTAAAAGTGAACTAATCCTTTAAGTTGAGACAGGAAGGTATTCTGGATTTAAAAAATCACACCAGCTTTAAAGATACTGCCATTTTTAATGATTCCTTTTAATTTTATTCTGTCAAAACAGTAATATTTGTGAAATATTATTACACTTAACACTAATTGTTTATTTTAATTTTAAAATTCAAATGTATTCCTGTGAGGGCTAAGCTTAATTTTCAGCATCATTACTCCATCTTCAGCATCTTCAGTGTCACATGATCCTTCAGAGATCATTCTAATATACTGATTTACTGGCCAAGAAACTTTTCTTATTTTTATCAACGTTGAAAACCATTAATGTGGATTTTGTCAACTGTGATACTTTTTTCAGGATTCTTTGATGAATAGAAAGTTCAAAAGAACAAAATTTATTTGAAATGGAATTTTTTTTTAACATTATAAAATCACTTTTGATCAATTTAATGGTGTGTGTGTGTGTGTGGCCTGGTAAACTCTACATTTATGGAGATGGCAATATCCGAAATAGTTGTCCTTGTGGGGACATTTTTTGGTCCCAATGAGGAAAAAAGCTTATAAATACTAAGTGATGTTTTTTGAAAATGTAAAAATGAAGAAAGTTTTCTGTGATGGGTAGGTTTAGAGTAAGGGGAAATAATATAGTTTGTACAGTATAAAAATCATATTGTCTATGGAAAGTCCCCATAAAACACGAAAACACACTGCGTGTGCTATCCACTAGGTTTTTTCATCAAGAAAATGATTATCAGAGAAGCTGACAGAGTCTATTTTGAGTGATACCTACCTTCAACCAATGTATCATAGTTTAATTCCTTCTTTTAGATTTTTTTTTTTAATCTCTTATCTTATTAATCTTAAAAAAAAGAAAAAAGGAAAGAAGGGTATTTTTGCCCTGGAGCGGTAGAAACGGAATTTGTATTTAGTGGATTCTGGCTCCCTAATGACTCGAGTTAAATGAGCTCAGAGTCTGGCTGAATGCTCTATAATTGTGATGAGTCTTTTTACCTCGGAACAATTAAAGATGCACATGTTCTGTGGAGACCGTTGTCGGACAGGGAGGGCTGATCATGTGCTGGGACATCCACCCAAACACTAAATAGTTTTACCCATTGTCCCTGTCGACACAGGTATCGCAATTGATTAATTACGGCTTCCTCAAGCTCTAACGTTTCTATCTTGAAGGATCCAAAAAAAAAAATTTCTCATGTTATTCCATACCTATTTGACTTTCTTTCTTTCTTCCATGGACCACAAAAGATATTTAGAAAGTCAACATTCAGACAATGCCTATTGACTTTCATTTTATAAAAATAAAATAAAAAAAGACCACATTTGCTGGTCTAAGATCAGATTCTTTCTGGTCTAATATTGGATACATCCTACATGTCCAGAGGACAAATCTGATCTGGAAACTGCACTTCTACTTCCAAGATGCCTCATGAATACCGAGTCAGATCAAAGCTGGCCTGTGCTGTGAAGGAACTCTGCATTCGTACGAATGGAGTGAACGAGGGATGCTTAATGGATGAGTGGCAGAGGTAAAGCATGTCTGCCCCTGAGCCCTGACAGGAGATGAAGAGAAAGAGAGCGATGGAGTAATAGGTCGTTCAGGGGGGTCAGGCCATGCGAATGCAAATATTTATACAAGCGATTAAAACACCCTCTCGATCCTGCCCACTCTTTTCAAATACAGATCCCCGTCTCCAAAAGCGCTGCTCCTCCTGCAGGCAAGACTGACTGAGGGAGCAGGAAGAGGAAAGAAAAAGCCCAAACAAATGGTGACGTAAATCTGAGTCACTCTCCTTTTTTTTTTTTGACGCTACAATACAGAGATTAGAGCACTGGGCTCTTTTTTGGGATGCGGATCTCATCCGTTTCTCTTTTCATAGACTTTCATCCCCTCAGCCAACAAGCCCAAGAAATTTCACACTGTCACAGCCATTTGCTGAGAGGGTCAGATTTGTTAATCTCAACAGCGATGATCGTGATGCACCATTCTACAATGTTTCACTTTACCGGAAATAAAAAATATTAACTTTGTTTTTTTATAGTCTTATATGCAGCTTTTATCTTTTTATTTGCTCGCGAATGACACAGCATTCTAAAAATGTGCCACTCGTCTTCTGTGTGAATGATCCCTTAGACTGTTTTGTATTAAATGGATGAATGTTTTGCCAATCATTATTATAATATATATTCAGGTCTTTAGCGACCCGGATCTATATCTAACACAGATTATTTTCAACATCTTCAAAGTCAGTATTTTGATAGCTGACTGCTTCTTCACCAGATCCACCATCATGTGACAGTGACACTGATATTTGTCTGCGTTCAGTACTTGCTCTGCTGTAAATCACTGAGCCATTACAAGTTTTGCTGATGATACTTCCTATTCTTTTGTTTTCTGCCATCGGTAGCTATGAGTGAAATGTCACTAAAGGTGTATTTTATAAAGGTGAATTGCACTTATTCAGTCATCAAAGATTCAATTATTGTTGTGCAGAAAAAGTCAACTTACACACCTCTGGTCGTTAACGACCCTGTAAAATTTTTTGCAAAAAATGAATGGGAAACCAAGGATTCTTTAATGTTTTTTTTTCTTCTTATGTTGTTTATAATGAATTGATTTAGGAATACTAAAAAGGCTGATGTCTAACTTTAAAAAATGAACGAGGGGGAGGGTAGTGAATGACTAAAGACCCGAGGTGTGCTTTTGAGGGTTAATTTTTAAAACAAATAAACATTATTTATAAGCCAGTTTGTTTGGAAGGTCAATGAAAATGCTTCCTCTAATATTACAGCTTTGATGTATGCATTTTTTAAATTTCCTGAAATTACACCCATTGTAAGATAGGACTGACGGAAATGGCTTGTTCTATGGCATCCCTTGTGAAACTACCGCAGCTGATTTTCCTCCGTTAATGACATTTTCCAGAGAGCAAAGGTCTTGTGGCGTGTACAGTAAATTCACTTAAAGACAGATCTTCCTTGTTACTCCTTAAGTTTTAGATTCTTCTACACAAAAATGCACCGTAACCACAGTAATCATGTGATGAATTGAATAACCAAATACAGTCCCCTCAGTTTCAGCGATTATGCACCAATTTCCAAATTCAATGATGCTTTTCCAAGAACAGGCTCAATTCTAAGAATGGCCAAATCAGATGAGAGGTGTTACTTAATGTCTATGAAATAATTTCCTGTTTCATCATACACAATTTAAGGTTGTGAAAAAAAAAAATCAAACCCACACTCTGACAGAAATAGTCTCACAGACACAGTCATCGTGATGACAAACGAGGAGTTTGTCGTGAATGAGACTGTGTGTTTTTTACAGCGGTAGAAATACATCTTCACCACAACATTGATTTGCTTTCAGTGTTCCTTATTTGCTCAACCATGCACATATTCAGTGAAAGCACTTTAAGGATGCTTTACGGGTACTTTTATCTCAAATTATCTGTATATGATACGTGAGACCACTCAAAGTGCAGCCGTTCAACACATCTAACATCATATCTCACTCAGAATTCATTAAGGGAGTGTTTTCTCACAAACAAGTTTGTTTGTTCCGGACTAAAAAAGACAATCACATTTAGCCCTGGTTCGCTTAGTGTTCATTTTTAACACCCAAAACGCAAACAAAAACAGCTTTTATACTGTATATTTTGTGAGTTTAATAGACAAACATTAACACAATTTGTAATTATTAGAATGTATTTTCATTCAATTTTAGAAATAAATGAAGTAAATAAAAGGTTTTACCAGTTTTCAT
Source organism: Semotilus atromaculatus (assembly GCA_031834385.1). Classification (NCBI taxonomy): domain Eukaryota; kingdom Metazoa; phylum Chordata; class Actinopteri; order Cypriniformes; family Leuciscidae; genus Semotilus; species Semotilus atromaculatus. The sequence continues at coordinate 8,546,941 of JAULUF010000027.1, forward strand.
AAATTGAAAAGTTTGCATGTTTATGGTAAAAATAATAAGTCATATAGTGAAGTGTAAAAGTATTTGTTTTTTAATGAGAAGAACCATGATTAATGATCAGAATTATCGATTTTGAGTAAAATAATCATGATTATCAGTTTAACCATTATCATGCAGTCCTTCATTTAGTATCCAAAGCCATAATCTGGATACATTTACTTTCAGAAGACTTTATTAAATCTGTAACAAATATGGCAGATATTAAATAAATCAAAGGAGGGATTACGCTCCAGGTGAGCAAGTAATGACTTAGTGGGCTTTTTAGACTTGGACAAGGAAGTACCTAACTAACAACCACCCAAATTATTATAACAACACACTAAAAACACTGGGAACACGTTGGTAAGCAAAAACACACAAAAAAAGAAATTCACTCATAACATCTTTGCAACCCGCCAGAGCAGTAGATTAGGTTTGGATGTGGACCATATCATCACTGTTAGACTGAAGACAAATACATCACACTAGTGTTTCAATACTGAGTGAATGAGATTGTCCTGTGCTTATTAATGATTTAGACATTATCAAATTTAATTTTAATCAGCCCTTGAAAGCCAGTGATTGAGGGTACGACTTCTATGTCTCTTTTTGCTCTTTGTCTCGCTCTAAAGGGTGGCAGGCAAACGGCTGCCAGATGATGATATAATGAACATGAAATGAGAGGGAGGCAGAGAGCGAGAGAATGTTTGCTTTTATTTAGTTGATAACCCATGTGCACAATTTGCTTTGAAAGATGTTCAACAATTACATAAACTGTAGCTGATTAGTTAATGGCTGTCATTTCATAGACTGAGCATCTGGTCCCTCTTTCTCTCTCTCTCTCTCTCTCTCTCTCTCTTTCCAGCACATGTGTTTGTGTGCGGTACGTTGCTTTGCAACCATCCATCGGCAAATTATAGCATTCATCTCTTACTGAAGTACAGATAGCTTTGACGGGCTTGTGAAATCTCTCTCTTTGCCCGATGGCCTTGTGCCTCAGCCCTTTCTTTCCAGACAAGATTACATCCTCGATAAAATAAAATAAAAATCACTCTCTTGAAGTGTTTATTGATAAGAAGTTCTCCACTTGAGCATCAGATGCAAGTAATATTCGTTGGAGATTGTAAAAGAAAGAAAAGACTGACAGACAGACAGCAACAGTAAAGGCATTTATAATTTTTACAAAAATTCTATTTAATATAAATGCTGGTCTCTTTAACTTTATATTCATTAAAGAAATTACATCTTTCAACATAACAGCAAATCAGCATATCAGAATGATTTCTGACAGATCATGTGATACTGACTGGAGTAACGATGCTGAAAATTCAGCTTTGCATCACAGAAATAAATTACATCTTAACATATTTTAAAATAGAAAAACATTATTTTGAACTGTAATAATATATTAAAATTTTGCTGCTTTTACTGTATGTTCATCAGTCTTGGTGAGCACAAGAAACTTCTTTTAAAAACATTAACAATTCTTACCGACCCCAAACGTTAGTGTGTGTGTGTGTCATAGAGAAATATTACACATGTAAAAGGAAGGAGGAAGAAAAATGAAAACAGTAGGAGGAAAGGAAAATTAAACGACTAAAGAAGAGTCGGCCTTAATCAGCTGAGATTCAGACTTTGTAACATTAATACACAATAATTCAGAGTGCTTGAACAGTTGTAGTAGTTTTTATTGGGGAGAGGAAGGATCTGCCAGGATATGAGTGCTGAAAGGGAAGTTTTTCCTGAGGAAGTGTTTGGAATATCTGCTGTCAGAGAATGTTAGATCTTCTCCCGCTCGCAGGCTCACACGGTCACGGGGGAAAATCAGACCAAATAGAGCTAAGCTTTCAGAAAAAGCTGGAGTCACAGTCTGCGTAACCTGCAGGATATGATGGAAAATTACCAGTTGTGCTGTGTTGTAGTCTGCTAAACCAGTGCAGGCCCGATAAAATGCAAGGCTTATGCGTACATCAGGGATTTTCACCCAACTGCCCAGTTGACATGAGATGTCATGGTGGGGTACAGCAGTGCGACTCAGTCTGAAGCTGTCGTGGAAAGCACTTCCCAAAGCACACTGATTTGTAGGTTGACTTAGTGTTGTTAAAAGTGCCGGTACCAAGTCGTAACAATGTAACAATTTACGCGTCTTAAAAAAAGGAGGTTGCTAAAAAGTTCCTAAATAGGACTACAGAAGACATTAAATGTCATCACACCGAACAGGAAAACTCTTTATGCACTAATCGTGTTCTTGCAAACTATTATAACTCACTTTCAGAAAATAAATAAATAAATAAATAATTGTTTTGTGTTTTGACAAGAATGAAAGAGTTGTGGGAAGCTTGATGGTGGAGACGCTGAAGTCGAGCGACCGTGGTGTAGTTCGTTTATAGCCTAAAGTTTTTATTTCTGGAAATGGTATTTAGGCATAAATTGAAAAATTGACAAAATGTGTTGGTATCATTAACTTTTGTTTATCACAGTGCTTTTTTTGGTGATAATTCAAAAGCCTATTGGGATTTTGTTGAAAGGACCAGTGTGATGCTAACTTCCGGGATGGCCTACAAAAATACGTCATTACTGCAACTACTATTTGCAACATGTTTTTGCAGCATAGAGGATTGTAGCCAATCACAGACATACTTGTTATGCGTGTGAATGCAATGGCCAATCAAAGTAAGTCAGATTGCGCTCATTACACAGTTTGTTCAGGGTGAGCTCTCCATGTTCGCAAATCGTTTCGCTATAGCCAACAAAGTACAAACACAATGTAAATAAGAGATTTATTTTGCATAGATGGACCCGGGATTGATACCGGCATTGATGCCGGGTTGAGGACCTAGTAACATTGCCGGGATCAGTCCCGGGACGTGTCCTGTGTGAACAAAAGCCAGGACCAATGCCGTAAGGGGTGTGTTATAGTGATGACGCATGTGCCATCTTCTTAGAAGAAAGTTTGTGTTCGTCATCAACAAAGAAATGTCTGCAAACTGGAACGAAGCAGAGACCAGGAGCTCCTTACTATCCGCGGTGAAATCGTTCGCCAGCTTTGTGGAATGGTACATGTTTTCGACGAGTAACCTCGATGCCGGGTCACATTATCCGTATATTTTCCGGAATCTCTGTGTGAAAGGGGCTCTTGTTACATGTTACATTTAGTTACTATAGTTAGTTACTACCTAACTCTAACCTTATAGTAAGTACATTAATATTGCGTAGTACTTAAACGTATAATTACACTGTTACAAGGAGACCTTAAAGTAAAGGGTAACACTTTATTTGAATGTGTCTTTGTTACACAGTAATTATACATTTCAGTACTGAGTGATAGTAAGTAGCTACATGTACTTAGGCCTACTATAAGGTTAGGGTTAGAATAAGGGTTTGGTTTAGTTGCATGTAATTATGCATAATGTATAGTTATTACTATAGTAACTACATGTAACATTATGTAACAATGACACATTAAAATAAAGTGTTACCAAGTAAAGTATAAGCAATTTTTTTTTTTTTTTTGTGCCAAAATTGGTACCTAGAACTGTGAAATTTTTCTGGTATTGATTCAGACTATTGAATTTTTGGTATCATGATAAGAATATAATTGTGTACACACACTGCCCTCATCACACCCAAACACAACAGCCAGTTCCCCCTCAGCTCATTTCAAGCTGTGCTTCGGGAGTATTGTGGGATAATGACCATCTCTGTGTCGTTCCATGAATCTTATTTATTGAGCATAAAGTGCTGTTTCAGAGTGCAGTTTATGGTCTCCATTTAGATCTCATATATTTTTATGTGTAGCTGGCACCAAGATATTCCCTCTGGTGTCATTTAAAAAGCACTTTAGGACAGTGTAGCCAAGTCAATATGAACAAATCTCATGATTTAGAGCTTCTGAAGGGAACTCATTTCAAACGGATGGTTTGCGTCTGCACTGGGCCTCAGGTGCTGGCGGACGTTATTCTAATATAGACCTCTATGCCGGTTTTGCTGGACTGTACTTTTTTTTTTTTTTGATTGAGAGAGAGAGATAGGTTTTTGGAAGAGTTAGTTGTGTTGACATCAGCAGTACTGTTGCCACATGAGATGATGGAAACTTTGATGAAGGGGGCCACTAAATATTCAGGACGGGCTTCTCCTTGAGCTGCGTGATTAAAAGTTCACGATCTTGATTCAAACACCCACGCGATCTCGTTCCTAATGACGACGATTCGCCTGTGTCTATTAAACCTTTGACAAAATCACACCGGAGCTTCCAGATCTGTCTTCTCGCTGTCACTGATCCAGATAGAGCAGTTATCATGTTCAGGTATGAGACCGCTTCACAAAGTATGTTCAACCACATAGTATCATTATTTCTTAGTTACAATAATTCAAATGATCACAGAAGTACTGGGATAAAAGTTTACAGTTCAGATATAAACCCTGCAGTCTACGGAAGTGATCAAAATAGAGCAAATCACCTTTTGAAAGTAACTCGATGCTTCAAAAAAATTATTCTATCGATTATATCGTTACGCCGGTAGGTGGCGACAAGGGACTGTTTAAAAGTGTATTTGTCATTGAATCATTCATTCAAGAGATACGTTCAAAAACGGCTGATTCATTCAGTAATGAAACAAGTAAAGTCTTTATGAGTGAGTCATTGAATCATTCATCCAAACCGTTTTATTTATTTATTTAAAATAATTCATTCAGATTAGTTAAACATTTTAAATAGACTGCAACAATTAACATTTTTTGTCAGAACCTCTAGTAAATAACATGTTATGATAGTTGTCTGTTCAGAATCGTGGGAGAATCATGATTAAGAAAAAAAAAAAAAAAAAAGATTTCTCAATTTATCCAGAGTCGTGCAGTTTTAGCTTCTCCATAAAAACGTCTAATTCAAACAGCTTTTGAGATATGATCATTTAAATCGTGGTTGTTATAAAGTGTTTTTGAGAAACTCAAAAAATATAAATAGACCAAAAAATTTAATGTATTTAAAATGTATCATTGATACAATAAATAATAATAAAACAGGTTGAGTAAAAATATAATGAAAATATTAGAAACATTGTGAATACACTGTAAAAATAATTTTTTCAATGTTGTAAATAAAATTATCGAAGTATGTTTTGTAAGAAAATGCTATTTAATTCTTTCTACTTCAAAATTTGACCTTTAATTCAACATGTTTCTGAAATTTTTGTGAAATTTACTAGCATTTTCTGTGAACTTTTTTCAGTGTATACATAGCAAAAATGCTCTTCCTAGGTTCCATATGTTTTTTCGTGCTATAAATAGTAGCGAAGAGAACAGATGAACGAATTGGCTTTGTGCTGAGGCAGCTCCAGCAGTCACGACACTTTAAAGCACGTAAAACTGACATTATTGTTTAAATTTGTTGATAAAATTGATAAAAGCTGAGACTTTTATCAAAACCAACATCACACAAAAATGATTATGATATTCCAATAACTGGATGCAAGGTGTGAAGTTTTATTGTTTATTTTTCCGCATATCAACTAAAGAAAGCATGTCGACTAAAGGTCTTGGGATTTAAGAATCAATATTGAGGAACATTTTGAACGTTATTTTTCTTTACCTAAATAACAAAAAAAGACAGCTCCACAAACAGCTCATTGCGACTTTCGACTCGAAATGATCAAGCGCGTCCCAGACAGTATAGTATGTGTGTACATGAAGTTGGCACGCGATTCCCCTACGGGGCTACACCATAGCAGCCAGTGCTTTTCATCATGAAGAGCCAGTCTCTGCTTCTTAGAAAGAGAGAGAAGAGGCACAGTAGAGAGAGACAGAAAACAAAAACCATGTGCCTGGCTTCACTTCCTGCAGCCAAGCCTCTAGGGCTCTCGTGAGATCTTAGCCATGGCCAGTTTCTTCCACACCCCTCCACTCATCCATGCCTGCAAGAATGCACCTTCTCCCCAGCCAGACACAATCCCCAGGCCCATGAATCCCGGTCCGGCCCCCAACCCTCCCTGCTTTATAAGGTTGGCGGTGATGCTTGGCCATGGTTTGTTTGCCTCTCGTTTTTTTTTTTTTTTTTTTTTACAGCAGTGCTCCACTGACCCAGTTTGTCTTAATCCCCTTGATGTGACTTTAATGGACTGCCGGGGAGGGGGGTGAATATGTGTGCTTGTATGGAGGAGGAGCTTCAGATGGGAAATGTTTGACGCATGAAGCAGCAGAGCAGCTAGAGGGAAAGAAAAGGGGGAGAGTGATTTCCTCCTGCCGCCGTGTTGCGGGCAGTAAATTAATTTGATGCTGTTATGTAACCGTAATCATCATCCTCTATAATCACATCAGCAGCTTTGTAAAGGCACCCAAAATAGAGGGGCAGGAGTGGACATAGAACAAGAGGAGTGAAAAGAGAGAGAGAGAGGGTTTGTCACACTTGAATATCACACATAATGTGTGTAGTACAATGCTTATTTGTGACTGCCTTATCATCTTTAATAATTTACTATAGTATTTTGTCAGCATAATACCATCATGTCGTTCAAACCGGTGTTGAAGGATAGTCAACCCCAAAATTAAAACTATTTCATCATTTACTCAGTCTCTTTTTGTAGGTTTTCCATACAATGAATGTCAAACGTTTTAAAAACAACACTGGACTTTCCCCCACTGACAAAATATCTTCCATTGTGTTCCATGTAATAAAGGTGCAGTAACATTTACAATTATTCTGCAAATTTTCATGGCTGAAATCCAGTAATTTCAATAGGATTCCATGCAATCTTTAATTTCACGTGAGAACGAAATATTTCCCCACTCAGTTTTCGCAATGTTGGACATGCAGATTTTCTGCGTTCACCAACATAAAACTGCTCGATTTGAAGGTGATTTCAGTTTGAGCTGTGCTTCACTACACTGTTGACAAGACTATGGACCTTTTTTGCTCATGAAATTATGCTGAAATTTCGATTATCTGACCGGATCTTAACCCATATAGGTTTGGAATGACATGAGGTTTAGTCACTTAGTGACTAAATAGTCACAATTACTAGGTAATTGCTGATTAAAATCTTGCAAATAACTTTTTTAGTGAACCCCAATGGAAAATAATATGACAGCTTTAAAGTCCCAACATATTTGGAAGAGAGGTGTTAAACTTAGTACAGCACACAACTTCTCTCTGTTCCTTTCATCCTTCATCCCTCCTTCAGGCCCAGACAGCACAGGAAGCCGTTTTCTCTCAGAATGCTGGCAGGACTCACCCTGAACAGTTCAGTGATACATTAAACATTTACAAATCTCAAACCATATAAAAGAAACTGCAAAACTGACCTTAGATCAGTCTGATGCAATATCGTTCTGATATATTATGGTTTAAATTCCTTATCAGGCTCTCATCTGTCAGTGGCGCACCTCTGCTTGGCTTTAAACTCTTACCTCATAGCAGTGGATTGGAAGTAATATTGTATGAATAATCTTGATGTACTATTCATAGATGCTTGACTTGAAGGAGCTGAAAAATATCTTTCACTGGCTCCATTGGCAAATCATCTTTACTCCCCGTATTCAGCCAGAGCTGAAGCTCAGCCAGTTGGGTTGTCATGAGAGAGAAGTTCAACTCAGATCTTTCATCCTCTTGCAAGACGACAGCTAGTATTCTAAAAAAGAAATCCTGCACAAGAACCGTCTTCCATTCGCTTATTGCACCCAGGGTGAAGCTCTGTGCACCTCAAAGCTCTTACAACAAGGTGACACCCTTGATGATGTAGCCTTGCATTCTTGCACCCTTTGTTTGAGCTCCCAGTTGCCTACTACCCAATGGTCCATGCGTCAATGCCATTTTTTTGTTTTGTCTCATTCATAGGCACTTATAACGTCACTGATGCATTGCTATAATGTGGACAGTAAGGGTTCAGGAGCTCTGGAAGAGGCTCTCAAATGTATAACCTTAATTGCATAGAAAAAACGTACAATGAAAAATCATCCCACCCTTCCTGTTCGTCTGGGAAAAACTCTCCTTGAACGATAATCAAATTCAGCATGTAAGAACAAGCACACCTCACAACGAGAGGCATTACATCCTTCATTAGCCGCTGTTTGAAACAAGTTAGTCGGCCGTGGATGCCAGGCATTGGCTTTGACTGCTGTAGTATAGAAACAACAATGCCAAAAAGTCTGATGTATTGAGTTGAGAAGGAAGGCAGTGGAGTGTGAAGTTGCAATATCAAATACAGATTTCCTGGCGAGCTCCTGAGAATCGCTCTCCTACCGATGAGTGCCAACTGGCAGCCTCCCTCGCCTGGTGACATTGGCAACCCTGATGATGATGGGCTGTCAGCTGGTAAGCCTTGGTTCCAGGTGGGGAGCGGGAAAAGTCATCCCAGACTCTAACTCTGACCTCCCCTGATGTTCTCGGGATGTTCTCTGTAAGTAAGTGCAGTCCGATCGTGTCAAAATGCGCCGTTGCTTGTGTTTTCCTTCGAGTAAACTGCTAACTGTCTCCACTTTTCTAAGGAAGCTACACAAAACACCCTCCTTCGTCTCTGCCGAGGCGCAGAAACAGAGACGCAACGGTGTAACGGCTTAACGTGTATGTTTTTTGTCATCTGTGGCTTCAGGTGAGTATGGTTCCAAGGAGTCTCTGGTTTCTACCTTAAAACAAGTGGAAGTCTGACAGGTATTACCTAAGCCTGGGGACAGCGGTGGCAGCACTTCATTTGTACTTCATTCAGCCGAACAACAGTCTGACAAATTCGTAAAGCCCAAAAGCTCGGTCTGGCTGCACATTACGCCGGCTCTCACTTTTTCTTTTGCCTAGTGTTTATTGTTTGCGATGGGCAGGGGTTCGGCACGTCCCGTCTTCCCCTCGGGTGGAAAACTGTCACTTTTCTCCTGGGATTCAGGCCTGTCTTTGACGGAACTGGTGAGAGGGGCCTGACAAGCCCGGCTCATCAGATTAGGACTAGCGCGTGCTGGTTGGCCGGACAGGGTTTGTTCCTTACCTGCCATTTTATATCCTTAGCCTCAACGTTTAATTAGAATCACTTGTCATGTCTGGTATATCACCTGGGCCGTACTGTGTCAGCTGTCAGAGAAGGAAATGTGATACTTATTCATTGCCTGTGTAGGCGTTCCACTGCAAGGTCGCTGGACGGACTGCACCTTGAGCTAACTGAGGGAGAAGTGTGGGCAAGTAGGAGTGTGTTTAATGTCTGTGGAAGAGAAACAGTGAAAGTGTGAAGGCGAGTGAGATACATGTGTCAAACCGCAGTTTTGCACTTTGTAAGCAGAGGTGATGTCACTTCCTGAGTTTAATACAAATGCTTGGCAAAACTGAAAGTCCACAGGAGCATTACAAGAAGCAGAGAATTACTCAAACATGTGGAAAATACTTCTCTGAACTTTTGAAAGTTATCCAGCCTGGGATTTAATGAATTGCATGGTTGCACGGATAGCCAAATATGATCAATAAGTTATGACAAAATATGATTTTAGATTTCTTTAACTCATCAAAATAAGTTAAGCAACTTTCAACTTTTTTATGTTATAAAAGTTTCAACTCATTTTTTTAAAAAGTCAGGTTATTGTAATTTAAGTTAAAATGACTTAAACAAGTTCAAATGACTTAAGTTGATTGTACTTAAATTTAAATCAGCAACTTTCTTTTACAGTGTATCTTTGGATTAAATTAATAGAAAAAATATGTTATTGTAGTTAACTCTGAATAAGAGTGTCTGCTAAACATTATAAGCATACCAGCAAGTTTTGCACCTTGACATCTGTTCTTGAAAAGAGATTGTTGCCTGTGTATGTTTCCTGTTTGCTGCATGTCACATTTCCTGTTCTAGCTGACATGATACGCTCTGCCAACACAACATACACAAGATCCGCTGACCTATGACCCGTTCTCTCACCTCTGCATGCATATTTAGCCTTTTACCTACAATTCAGCCCAGCTACACAAGCCCACGTTCACGTATCTGTTGTCTACTTGCTCCCATGATCACTCAGTGCTGTCTTGTCACCTTTATTATTTATTTTGTCTGTCTCTCTCGCTTGGGTCTCTCAGATTCAGCCTAACAGTTATATAACCTTTTCTCTCCCCCTGTGACATCCAGAGCGGCCATATTTCTATGAGTAAACACACTCATCTTTCTCTCGCTCTATCATGGATTGATTCTGGGCTGTGTCCCCCAGCTTTTCCCTCCCTTCTCCCCTTCACCGAGTCGCGTCTCCCCGCGGCCACTTTCTGCATATTAGCACCCGAGGCCACACTGAAGAGGCAGATACGCATTGGCTGCCACGGCCGGTGAAAAACGAGCTTTGTAGAGGCAATAAATTGCATCCAATTTAGAGATGAAGGCAGAAATAAATTTCTGTTTTCCAAAGACTGAAGAAAGGAGAAGTGGAGGAAGGCTGGAAAAAAAAAGCCTCCAGATAATATGGTCGCATTTTTTTTTTTTCTTGCAATATTCTTTAGAAAATTTATTTTCTGTTACGTGTTTTCTTTTTTATTTAGAATTCATGAAATAATCACGCTCTCATGTTCGAGATTGCTTTTCTGTGTTTGCATCGGTTCTGAAATTAATCACTTTTGTCTCGGATGACATTTTTGCATCTCAACTCAAATGCGTTTTGAGCCAGCGGCAGCGTTCAGAAAAAATAAATTAATCAGAGCTGATTTGGCATATACACCATTTCTTTTCTTGCCTTTTTTTTTTTTTTTTTTGCTTCCACCTCCTCTTCCTTTTTTCCTCTTCCTGTGTTTTTCTTCTGTTCACTTCATTGAAGTATCCCAAATGAATTGTCCAAGAAAATCCAAATCTTTCCAATCACAGAACTGGTGGAAACATTTGAGCATGTGCCGGAGGTCGTTTCTGGAATATTGTGGGAACGCTTCCTTAAAGAGCTCCATTTTTGTGAAACAAAGCATTAAACACCTTTAAAATAAATTTGGCTGATTCTCTAAAACAAGGTTTCCCAAACTGGGGTTTGCAAGTTGATGAAAAACTAGTAGTAATTCAATCTTAAAAATGTAAATGAATGAATATTTTAAAAATGAAAATAATCCAAATAAAACAAATTCTTGGATATATATAATTTTGTATTTGTTTTATAAATTAAATATAAAAAAAATATATATTGTTGTGTCATGTCACTCTTAATCAACATCAGAGAACTACTTAATAACTGAAATATTAACTTCTCATGGGAAGTATCATGGGGAATCTCATGGGGACTTCATGTAATATTTTGTATTTAATATGTAATATTTGGCAAAAACATTTGAGAATCCCTGCCCTTAAACACATGTGGACAAGAACAAAATTTCCTGGTGATTTGACAGAACGTTGTCTTTTAATGTCATTACCGTATCTGTAATATTGTCACCAGTCAAACAACGGTTATCTTATACCATTTACCTTCTATTTCCAAGCGTAGCCCCCTTATCCAAGATCCACTCCACCCTTTTGTCTCCAGAATTAGCCGAGTGAAGGAATTATTCTCAAGTCCAATAGTATTCATCTGGGAAATAAGATATTATTATAAGCAGTCCAATAGTAATTCTTTGGGGAAGGATGTGATGTTATATGAACATTCAATTATACGAGCTAATTTACGACATTAATAACTAGATTAAAAACACACCCACCCTAGATAAGCCGCTCTCTGCGCCAGCTGTTTATCACAGAACGTTCAGATCTGCCTCTGCTGAGTTTACCTTTGTTAGCGTAGTTGCTAATACGCCGTTTTATCAAAGCAGTGCCGTAGAAATTAGCAGTGTCTCTTTAGTTTAGGTAGAGTACATTCAAACGCAGCACAGCTGGAGTTCAACAGATCTTAGTTGATGAATAATTAAGTACACCTTAGGTCTCAAAGCAGTCTGAAAAATTGTGGGGAGTTTTTGGCGCTACCGGTTGCCATTACATCCATAGACAAATGTTGTGTCCGAAATAGAATACTTCCCTACTATATAGTATGCTATATAGTATGCCAAAAGAGCGAGATTCTGAAGTGTGCATTTGATGGATACTTAACTATCCCATGAGGCCACTGGAGAGGATTTATGAATGGAATTGAAGCGGCACAACTAGGTCACGTGACAACATGGCGGTTTTACTACCCATATTCATACTATATAGATCGTACTTTTTTAACGGCCGCGAAGTAAAATCAAATTCAAATGTAGTACCTACTCAGACAGTGCGTGATTTTGGACGCATCAAAAGAGTTGCACACCCCTTGAAATTGTGGCACTTTTTCTTAATGAATAATTCAAATTGATTGGATGTAAATGCACTAACTCCACCCCCCAGGTCATTAACCCTCAAATGCATAAATGTTTCGCCAACCATTATTACTTATTCTGGTAGCGACCCTGATCAATATCTAACAAGGGTTCAGTTTGAGCAGATGTTTTATACCATCATCACTGTCCTCATCAGAGCTCATTTCCCAGTACATTCAGCATCTGGCCCATATTCACCATCTCAAATATATTCTCAAAACTATCATTTTTAACATGTTCAAAATCAATATTTTGATCGCTGACAGCTTCTACACCAGATCCACCATCAAGTGACAGTGACACTAATATTTGTCTGTGTTCAGTACTTGCTCTGCTGTCAATAGCTGAGCCATTACAACCTTTGCTGTTTGCTGAAGAACTTTCTTTTCTTTTGTTTTCTGCCTGCGGTAACTATGAGTGAAACTCACTTCATCATTGTGTATTGTGTGTGGAATAAAAGAAAATTGCTCTTATTCAGTCATCAAAGATTCAATTTTAGCTGTACAGAAAAATAATACTCACACTGTTACACACCTCTGGCCGTTAGCGACCCTATACAATCTTTTACAAAAAATTAATGGGTAAACAGTAATTATTTTATAATTTTCTTTGTTCATGTTATATTGTTTGTAATGAATTGATTGAGGAATACTAAGAGGGTTGAAGAGGAGGGTAGTGAATGACGTCCCGGGTCACTAAAGACCCGTGGTATGCATTAAACCCCGCCCATTTCGCCTCTGCACCATGTTTATGAATTATGGAAACAGCAGAGCAAACCGAGACGCACTCACACTCTCGATTGAGCCTCCCATTCCATAACAATGCATTTTTAACAGGGTCTCTACACAATGTCTGGCTAGACATGGGAAGGGCATGCATCGTTGCAGTGCGAATTAGTTCATGCTCTGTTCACGGTCGTGCGCTCATTCCCACAGCTGTATCTTACCTCAGGTGGAGCTTATGGAGAGATTGTATGGTTTTTTTCTCGTGGCCTTTTATGGATTTGAATGGAAGACCTTTCGAGGCCATTTAATTGTGTTAAGTACCCCCACATCTGCAGGTACCATTTCCCAACCACCTGAAAGATGTTTTGCTGTTTGTTTGTGCTTTTTTTTTTTGTGGGCAGGAAATACACATGGGGTGCTAATTTTAGTTCCCCGAAAAGAACATGCACAACCACCACCAGCCTACGGTGAACCACAAGTGCATTTGCAACTCATCCTACAAACATCAATCTGAAACAAAGGTGTTAGCCACAGCCTGCCACTCGTTTTTGGCCTTTTCTGTGAAGTGATCTGAAGATTTTCATTTTTGTTTTATGACTATCCTATCCCGTCATCATGCTCCATAGTCACATATTTTTAAAGGCGTTTTTATATCATGGTTTAGAAATAGAATAATTATTTTAAAGGAATTTAATCTTTATTTAAATAATCACATGTTTTGTGGTTTATAAATATACTAGCGTTTAAAATGGGGCTGTCAATTGAAAATCAAATCCTTAACGCATGAAAATAATCAACAAAACATCCCAACGCTGTGCCATTTTTTTTAGAATGTGAGATTTTTTTAGCTTTACAGATAAAAAAAAACAGTCTTATACATTGCAGAATTTTCTGTAAAAATGGAATTATAACTAAAACATGAATTCGTATTTACTCATTTCTACCACTTCTTCATTTTTATTTTTTCGACCAATCAAACACCCAAGATTACTGGCTATTGCTTTCATGCCTTCCTTCCTCCCTATATTTCAATGTTTCATGTTTCAGGCAGCTTTACAGACAGGAGAGAGTGGCAGGCAGCTATTAAAGAGAAACAGGGATTGGTTGCAGGCCATACTCGAACCTGCATTTCTTATAAGAGCACCACAGCTCATTATTCAACTGTTTTAATGTACTGCTTTTTAGTTACAATAGGGAAGTGTATTCAGATGCAGGATCGTATTTATTTATCCTATCCTTACCTTTTTACTGGCATGATTTGGCCTTCATTTCTGTCATGAGAAACATCCGTTTGTTTGGGTGCCAGATCTTCTCTCTAGGACAAACAGCTTTTTTCTTTTCTCTATCGTGGGCCGCCACAGAGTGAGTATGTTGCTTTGGCTGAAGGGAAATCGATGTAGTCTCTTCACGGCACACTGATTTTGTCTGACTCCTGAGAAATAATTAAAGAGTCCCTACACCACTCAGCCAATGTGACGATGACTAGCACTCTTACATAAATCGATAGCTGCTTTTTTCTTTTACTATTATTAATTTATTTTTTCCCCCCCTCTCACAGTAATGCACGCATTCTCCTCCGGCGGTTGTGGGTCAGTGTGTCACTGTGCCATGTCAGCGATGTTGATACGTTTTGACAGGCTTTCCCCTAAAAAAGAAGAAAAACACCCTCCTCCCCCCAGCACATACAGTGTAGTGGGAGATACCATATTGGACGCGGAGGGGGAGATGCAAGTCGATTCTTCTTTCATTACATCAGATGAGCATGAGGCAGCAGAGCTGGAAGGCTGAAAAGAGGTGACCTTTCCAATTGAGTTTTTGCGCTGAGGCAATTTTTATTCCAGTTTGTTTTTTCCCAATGTCAGGCTTCAAAACGAATGTAGCTGCAGCGTGAGGACAAGCGGCCTCTGTGAACATTGGAGTATTACATTTAAGTATTATGTAATATTAGAAACTGGGGGTGTTTCCTACTTGAGATCCATTATTGTGAGCCAAATAAATACTGCTTGGATTTGCATTAATATTTATAATAATAATAACAATAATTAATGGACTTTTTAGCTACTATAGTACATATATTTATAAAAAGCTAGCTAAATTATTATTATTATTATTTGACTGAATTAAGTACGTTATGGCATTGTTTAGTTTTGTAGTGTTTTCTACTTGAGAACCCTTAATTGTTTTAAGCCAAATAATGCTCGGATTTACAATAATAATAATAATAATAACAACAGGATAGTAGTATACTTTTTTTCATTTGGAACCCATATTGCATCCAAATTATTATTATAGTAGTAGTATGATACATTAAAAATATATAATAATAACAATAGCAACAACAACAATAATATAATAATAATTAGTAACTTGCATCTTACAACTGCATCCAATTATATTTCCAGGATATATTTGTTATTGTTAGTAGTAGGCTAGTAGTAGTTGTTGTAGTAGTAGTAGTAGTAGTAGTATGTGTTATTATAGTATAGTTATTAAAGTAGTTATTATTATTTATAGTAGTACCATATTTTCTGGAAAATAACACCTGACAGTATGCTGCACTGGGTCAAATTTGCATTATTGAGAGAAATGATTATTTTTGAATTACAGTAACACAATCAGGAGGTGTGATGGTCTATGGTGTGCTTAAAGCTTTTGACAGCCATTAAGTAAAGACTAGCAAGGTTAGGAAGCATCAAATCAATGTATTGTAATGTGAATTGACTGCTGACTTTGATCAGCAGCCTTGGGAGTGCTTTAGCATTGAACACACGAGTGGGTTATGCAAATATATAGGCGGGGGTGGTAGAGAGACTGAGAGTGTCTTTGAGAATCAGATGCTAGTGCTTGCTAATAGTCATTACTCGCTTCCTGGTTATTTTATCCTTCCAGGGTGTTCAAAACAGAGCTGTTTTTCCAGTAACAAGGTACTTCTCTATCCACTAGCAGTAGGCTAACCGTGACAAAAAACACTTCTTTTTTTTAATGTAAACTATAATGTGTTACACGTTCAGCTTTTACAGCAGAGTGAGCTGAGGTAGACAATTTGAAGCATAATTGAAACTACGAAGGGTGTGAAATATTACTACTAATACTACCGTATTTTGGAATATACAGTAAGTTGCAGAATATAATAATAATAATATACTTTTTAAGTAACTTGTAGTGCATCCAACTATGTCTTCAGGAAAGGTAGTTTGAATGTAGTTGAGCTATACTGTCTGGGATGTCCAGTGGAGCATCAGTGGTGTAATGTGGTAGTCGATATCCCTGTCCCGCGGGGGCCACACAGCCTCTGTTTCTCCCTCCTTCCCTCCAGAGACAGTGTTCTTATGCAATCATATCCGTGACAGCTGTTGTTTTTAAAAGATAACTTTTTCCTGTCTGTCTTTTCCTTATTTTTTTTTCTTATTTTTAGAATATTTGATTGCTTTCAATGAGTCAATGAGGTTCATAGTGTAACAATACTAACTTATACCAAGCAATTAGAACCTCAACTTATACAGTAAAATAACGTACTGTCATCATTAAGTCACCCTCACGTCGTTCCAAACCTGTAGGACTTTCTTTCCTGTGTAGAACACAAAATGGCCTTAAATGGAAAATAGCAGCAGGAACATTCTACTAAATATCTCCTTTTGTGCTTTATGAAATTTAAAATGGCTTAAGGGTTTAAAACAACATGACGGAGAGAAAATTATGACCAAATTTGTCATTTGTAGGTGATCTATCCCTTTAAACTTGAACTGTAAAGCCTTGTCACCAGTTTGTGGGGAAAAAAAGGACCATGGGACAACCCAAAAGGTAGCAGCGCTGCTAGGTGCGTCTCTTAACAAGATGACTGTTCAAAGGCTTTTTTGTGCTCTGGAGAACATGAAAGACGTGTTTAAAAATTTAAAAGCCCGATCTGTTCCAGTGCTATGGAGCGGCAGAGGGAAGCAGATTTTCACATCGTCGTAATTCCCCAGTCGTGTGCTTTGTAAATTAATTAAGATGTTTATGACAGCTGCTTGCACCTAATGGAATGCTTATAGACTTTTGTCATTAATAATTACTGGACTGCAAGGCTACTTCCTTTATGTGTTGGGGAGGGGAATGTGTGGACCCTTCTATGACTATGTCCTGTGGTTAACCTCTTTTTATGTTATAAGTTGGGGGTCACTACACACTTGAGAGCGTTATGTTGCATTCCTATTGACTGCGTTTCTTACGACTGTAATTGGCAGTGTATAAACGCCACCTTTTTTTTGCAACAGAACAAAAAAAAAGTGCAAAAAACATTTTCTTATTCAGTATTTTTTTGTCTTGTTGTCCAGCAAAATATCTAAACGTACTTAATACAAGACACATTTACAAGATTTTTTCTTATCTCATCAGCTTTTTCATGTACTTTAACTGATCTGATTTATGCCTTAGTAAAATGAGATCAAGAAATACTTAAGTCTACTTAAATCTAATTATTTGACAAAATATCTTATTTTACTGATTAAACATACGTAAGATTTTTTTTGCAGTAAGAAATTGCAGGTTTTTTGCAGAATAAATAAATAAAATACAGAAAGAAAGATTAAAACAGTAAAATTAGTTTTTTTTTTAGCATTACTTAATGCAAATCCTCACAAATAATTTCAAATATATCCAAATATTTGTAGCATCTGCAATCATTTGAAAAGGTTATTTGCCCATTATTTGTCATCTCGCTGCTATTCGACAAAAAAAGTGCAATTCAGTTTTGAATGTCTTTCGGCGGATACAATTGTGTAGCTAGCACTGAAACATCAATTTTCATCAATCTCATTTTCAAAAACCAAAGAATGAGCCATTGCAGAACTGCCCGGACCTACAGTTGCCACAAAGTGGTAACTTGGCAATAAACTAAATATATAAAGTATATAAAATAGATAAAATAAAGTATCTATTAGCAATGTCACTTTTTTTAACACAATACAACACATGTTGTTTTAAACATTGTTTATTAAAATAAAAAAATAGCCATTGGGTTTGGTGAAGGAAATTTGAGTGATGTTTGAGTCACTGACTAAATACCAGTCACATAACTAGTGTTGCAGTGATGCCAAGACTTATTTCCTGTAGTAGAAATGGATTTGTCTTCTCATCAAAAGAGAAAGCGATATTTATACTGCCAGTGCTTTCAGACAGAAAGCCCCAGAGGCTCATGTTACTTGAGAGTCAATGGGAAAAATTAATAAATAAATGGCCCCATTTCACTGATTACTAGACGTGTTATATTTTAGTGCCCTTGTATTTCCTCAACCTCGTTGTTCTCTCAAGGGAGCAGGAAGCGGTATGTGTGTGTTCATAGGTGGTAATGTAGTTCCCGAACATATTGCCTATAGATTCCTGTATAATATACAGGAATCTATAGGCAATATGTTATAATATACAGGAATCTATAGGCAATATGTTCGGGAACTACATTACCACCTATATATCTATATATACACATATAACAAATTCTTAATATTATTAAGAATTTGTTATATGTGTATATATAGATATATACAATGATTTCGGAAGGGTCATGTGACACTGAAGACTGGAGTAATGGCTACTGAAAATTCAGCTTTGCATCACAGGAATAATTTAAATTTTAAAGTATACTAAAATGGAAACCAGTTATTTTAAATTGTAGTAATATTTTACAATATAACTGTTTGTATTTTTGATTTTAAAAAAATGCAGCTTTAGTGAGCATAAGATACTTTTTTCTAAACCATTATAAAATAATCATTCCAACCTTTGGCTGATAATGTTTTTTGTTAACTGTAATAGCTTAATTTTCAACAACAAGCAGCGGGTCTGTGTTTTTGCCCACTTTCTCCAACACTTTTTAAAACATGATGGTCACTTTTGCGATTTTTGTATGCGCAAGCAAATTTACTTCAGAAAGTGCGCAAAAATGTATATTTCCTTCGTTCATTTGCGTTAAAATGATTGTCTGTTACAGTAGATGTTGACGAATATTGTCATTCTATATTGTTTAATGGAGGGGATTTGTGTTGGTCATTGGCGGTCTGCCTCATTGGCCCCCCACGTCACATACTTCCAAATAAGTGCAGGATGTTGAAGCATTAAGCCTGAACCCCGTTGGCTGGAAAGTGACTTCTCTGATCGACTCTCTTCTGTAACAAGAGCCCCTTTGATCTTCACAGCACACTGGGAAGAGTGCTGGCCGAGCTCTCAGGTTTTAATTATGAAAAACATGAAAGATACATGCGGAACTAAGTGCCAGGCACGGCCGCGGCCGCGTACAGTAGCCGTCTCGCAAACATCTTGAGAGATCCTCTGATATTTCCTCCCTTCTCCTGGACCAAGGGATATACTGTAATTCTGTGACATTAATTAGAGGATTGACAGACATGTAATTCAGCTAATAGGAGGCTTTATTACCTGAGAGGTTTACAGAGGCAATTAGCTTTATTGGCCGGTGCAGGATGTGGACAAAGTGGACTCGGCCTCACCATTACAGTTTCCTCAATTCAGTAAGCTGAGACCAGCACACCGTATAGGCCGATGTCCCTGTGGATAGTGGGAAGTGTGTTCCCTACACCACTTTACTCAAATACACACTCCAGACTGGATGTTGTTTCTGACTGGGATTATAATGAATGTTTAATTCATCTGCACTCAAGCCGCTATCTTAAAAGTCTTTCTGTTTTACCAGTGGAAAGGTGTCTGAAAGATGAGGGGTTGGAAAAGAAAAACATTCAAGTGAAATGCTCAGGGAGGGTGAGCGTGGTAGAAGTGGCCTTTAGATGTGGTTGGCCTTGGAAAGTACGACGACCCACACTACTCAAGACGACGTTAGCTGCCTCATATTTCACACACTCAGTGACTGGCGAGATGAAAGAGAAGATATGTAAGTGCTTCAGCTGCAATCCACACTGCCACGTTCAGAAGTTGATACATCTGCTGTGCTTTTTTGCTTCTTGCATTGACATTTTGAGATGAATCAACAGCAAGCTCACAGACCCGGGAAAGTCTGGATTGGAATTTCTCGTCGTGTTCATTATGAGTCATAAAGTCCGGGCCTTGCAGAGATCTCAAGAACCAATTGCTGCTTAGCCAGTATGTGGATGCAGTTGCAGATGTGACGTCTTGTTGTGGTTTCTCTGCAAGGACAGTTTGTTCTGACAGACATCATTTCCACTATATCAGTGGGAGCTACTGCTGATTTGTAAACCTTGTAAATCCATATATAAATTATGATCATAATGGTAAGCTGGAAAAAAAGTTTTATCATCTAGATCAGTGGTTCCCAAACTGGGGTAAGTGAGGTGACAGAGGGGGTACGCCAACAAAATGCTGAGTTTTGCCGTTCATTTAATTATACCTCACCTTAAAATAACATTAAAACCGTGCATGTATTTCTAACATCTAGTGTAAAAAAAGGAACAAGGTAGTGCCATTAAAGCTCAAATACATGGCATCCAATCAAATTGCCTCATCTTTTTGTGGTCAAAACTGACTGCATTCACACAAACAGCATACATATGATAGGATGTGCGCAGAGTACTGTCTTAGCAAGTCGCGCTATGTTATTGCCGTTCTCGACAATGTACTGCTTTGTAAAAGTGGGGATTTAGCACTTACTAGCATGGAGAACAAATATAGACACAGAGAGTGCATAGAGATCTATTTCAGACTCAAACTCTCTTTGATACAGATACACACCCTGTGTGAGCTCTTCTTGTTTTTAATGTTGATCATAATATGAGCAACAATGCAATTTTCCCAGAATATCCACACAATTTTAAATATGCCTGATTTTATACAACAGATTAACAAACAAAAAGGTAATACTAAGTGACTTGCATTTTAACCACAGTATTGTTGGCTCTTTTTTGTAACAAAATAATAGTTCCAATGAAAGCTACAGGACAGAAGATCTGTTGTTTGTCACAGCTGTGTTTCTGTGGTGAACGAATCTGCTGCTTTGAACGAATGGGGAGAGCCAATGATTCAATGACTCACTTGCCGTCACCTACTTGGCGGGTTTAGTTTAACATTTAAAAGTATTACTTAGTTTTTATCATTATTACATATAGGTGTGACTGCAGTATAAGTGGAAGCGAGGGGGTACGAGGAAATATGTTAAATAGCCTACCTCAGGAGGTACGCCACTTGAAAAAGTTTGGGAACCACTGAAGACACTTTTTACAGTGTCCTGCTTATACCTAGGGTTTAAACAAATGGTAAATATTAAAATGTGGTGCATTACTCTTTTTGACGACTGATAACTCCATTATGTGCCATTACTTTCCAAAGCAACCACATTTACTTAAAAACGTACTCCGTTGTTATCTCACTGCATAACTAAAGACAATTTGCTTATTTTATATGAAAAGAGAAGACTGACTTTGTTCCAACTTTATGACAAAAGTTACATCCTGATCACTCGAGCTCCCATATGGTGAGCTATGTCTAGTATGCTAGACGAATGGGCATCTGAAATAGCTCTTGGCTCTCAGATATGTTAAATGTCTCCATATATGTATAGTGTTTTGTTAAGTCAGCCTAATAGAGCAACAAGAGTGTGAAGTCTGGTTAGAAATACATAAAACTCAAATTCCTTAGCTGAACCACAGACCACAACACTGATTTTCTCACACACACACACACACACACACAAACTGAAAGATTAGCTCTTCTCTTGTGTCCGCAATTGGTTAATGCGGCAGCAATCTCCACCCGAGGAGACGACTTTGGTTTAATTAAATGAATTTATTTATCTATTTATTTAACATTTTGTACACTCCCTGTCCTGGCCTTCACCCGAGGGTAAATTTAGCTTCTCACCATAAAGTAAACATATCTGAGCATAATGCAAGCGCTACGTGGAATATAATTCTTAGCTTGGGAAATATTAGTGAAGGAAACATATCCAAACATGTCAGCATAGACTCAGCATAATTTGTTTTTATGAACATGGCTAAACCAACGACTTCAGTGGGACGTTCTGTGTCACTGGGGTCCAGTCAAATATTTTACAGGGTGGTCTTGTTGAATGCTGGGAGCTGTGTTTATGATGGTGGGTTCAGGTTTCATGGGGAGCTCAGCTGGGGATCATGCACAGATTATTAAGGAATGGGAATCCTGGAGTGTGGGAGAGGACGGGGCCCTCCATCCTCCCGAGTCATGTCTGCTAGCTGATCATCTGAATGAGCTAAAGACGCCAACAAAAGCTGCATTCATGCGGCAAGTGTGGGGATTGAGAAATTATAAAAGTATTTACTATCAGGTAGGACTCCCAATTTAACCTGTTCATTCAACAGCTACAAAAGTCAGTTCCCTTTTAGCATAGCCACTGTCCTATTAACTAGCGCAGTTTCTCAATATGCATTCTTAAGCGATCTTGTGTTCTTGTACTACGTCATCATCAACAGCCAAAGTCCAGTTCCAATACTCAAGAACGCAAATACAGAGAACACATAAAAGTACCCGGTTGTAGTTCGGTTGTAGAACACCGATGTCACTCTGGTTTATATCTGAACTGTGTGTGAATGTTTTTAACCGTATTTTGCTACTGTGTGGACGTAGCCAGGTAGAGATGTCCGAAGAGACCTTGTCTGCAATGGTGTGTAGCCGCAGTGGACCACAAGCAAATGTAGAGTCAGCATTCTAAGGAATAACTATGTATTATCTGTATTTCCTTCCAATCAGCTGATTACTGTATCCTCACGTGCGCGCCACTAACGACTCCTGCGTCTGGGTCCGTAATGGTTCTGCTGCGTTGTGGGAACGATTTACCGTAATCATCGTTTGTTTAAGTACTCGGCTGAATGAGCTTCTGTTGTGCTGCATCTTAGCAATAACAATGGCGCTTATCGTCCGGACTCCCTGCGGTACAATTAAAATTCCGTCGGAGTCTCCAATCTGCCTGCCAGCCATGCCTGCTGTTCATGTGCCCTTCCTGGGCCTACGTCAATCCCCTTTGCTGCTATGTATTATTCACAAGCTACCAGACAATATTAGGGACTTACCTGGAGACTCCTGAGCTTGAGAATGCAGTGAAGTTCGGGATGTCCAGCTTAATGAATTCTAAACTGACCCGTGTCTGTGACCTTTAGATCAGTGGTTTTAGTGGTGACATGTCTGTTCTGATCAGGACAGCAAGGAAAACATTCCTGAATGCCAATATTTAAATGCAACTGGGTTTGGGTTTAATCCTTAATCTCGTCCTGAAGCAAAACCAGTTGAGAAGCACTGCTCCAGAAATGCTCCTCTACTTGTTAACTGTGGTCTTCAATTTTATGTGATTTGTCTCCACAACAAACTTCTGCTTGGTTTCTCGTCATGTTCTCCTTTTCAACGTGACACTACGACAATGTAATTTCTACGTCCTCTAAAACTAATTTGGATGTAAATCTGCTATTTGTGGAGATGTCAGATGGCGAATTGTTCAGTGGGAACCTGTGGAGCCAGCCACGGCGGCTTGATTTTAGTTAAAACCAATTAGAAATGACCAGAAATAACAGCGCCTGGAGATGAAGTCATTTTTCTCTTGAACCTCCCTGGAGAGTGCAAGGCCTCTCTACGGAGTTCCTTAAGTGTTTTAGAATATTAGGAGGAGAGATGATGAAAATCGTCAAGCTTTTTTAATCATTGCATTTTGCATTTGAAAGTTTATGAAGTATAATAAGGCTAAGTGTGTCAGTGCAAAACGGGTAAGAGAATGACTTTGACGAAACAAAACTTGGACGACATCCGTCCTCTTTTCTGATTAAATAACTCTACTTATGATTGAGAAGGTGATCTGTCATTAGAAAATACACGGTATGTACAATTTAATAGCATGTGTACATGAAGGATATAATAAACTGCTTGACTTGTATGGAGATATAATAAACTGCTTGACTTGTATGGATCATAGCACAGTTCTTGCAAAAGCATTCTTGGTTTTCATAATAATGGGTTATGGGTGGAGATGAGATCAGTGCTTGTTTTGCAAAATTGGTTATCCAAAGATCTTCACTTTCTAATTACCATTAAACTCAGAGTCAGTATCACTCCATAGAATCCCATTGCTAAAGATCTCAAAAATTTAATAATAATAACAAAACAGTAAACCGCAGTATGATAACTATTTGATTATCTAAGAAAGGTAATGCTTTCCATACAGTGCATAGTATGTTTAGACAAGACTTTACTGTACATTTTTAAGCTAGGCTGTATAATCTGCTAAAGAATTGTATTTTATGACCAGCCTAAGGCATCTGTGGCTGCAAAACCAAAGTGTTTTCTATAATTTAGATGACAGGATGAATGATTCATGAAAGGTTATTGTCAGAGGGAGGATGGGCATAAACTTGTCACTTGATGATGTTGTATCTCAAACAGAAGTGGATGAAAATCTATCCAAATAGATTTGAGGTTGTCACAATTTCCTTCCAAAAAAGCATTTGTCTATTCCACCACTAGTTTCTTGACTCGTTAGGGCAAACTTGTAGAAGAAAAAAATTGCTTTGTGTTAATAAAACAATGTTAAACATGTTAATAGACACTAGTCCATCCATACCCCATTTTTGTAACCACCAATCCTGAGGGTCCACTCCTCAATGTATAGCATTTTTCATTAGCATTTAGAATAGAATTTTCTGTTATGTGCAGAATTTACCAAAAGTTCTGTAAGCCTAAACGGATCATAGAAACCATTAGGTCTCTACAATCTACTTTTGCTTACAATGCTTTTGGGAAACGCAGCCATGTTCAATAAGCTGAGTTTGTGGCCTATTGTTTAGCGCAGTGGTTCTCAACAGTCCTGGGAACCTACCGCTCTGCGCATTTTGTATGTCTTCTTCATTTAGTACGCTTGATTCAGGTCATCAGCTTGTTAGGAAAGAGCTCAATGAACTGAACTGAGTGAGTCAGATAAGGGAGACATACAAAATATGCACAGCAATGTGTAGAGGACTGATAGGAAGCAAAGTGGGAGAGAGAAAGGGGGACAAGATCGGGAAAGGTACCCAAGCCGAGACTCGAACTTGAGTCACTCGAAGCGCAACCACGCTACATATTAAAGTGCTGCCCATGAGGCTATCGGCTCTGATGTCCGATGCCGTTCTTATTGTCAACGGACAGCCCACTCTTCCATTTTATGTTGTTGCAGAAAAGTCCAAGAACTTTTCTTGTCTTGCAATGCCTACCAAAAAAGAAAGGTCCTTTTTTATTGTTATAATACAAATTGCGTTCAGTCCAGGGCCATTTTGTGTAATTCTGGCTTAAACCAGTCTATTCTTCCAATATATCACAATTGCGTTGGGGTCCACCAACCCTCAAGCAAGCCACCCATCTTTATCTCTGTCATCACCCCCTACTCAGCTGTTACTTTTCCAGAGGTGTCTATACCAGCCTTGTCCTTGTATGGCTGAGAGAGCCACTGTCCTCCTCCCTCGCCGGTCTCCATAGACTGAACAGTGAATGAGGATAAGTGTGAAGCAGCAGTCAATGAATCAAGCAGTCTGACCGGCAGCAGCCGGGGGGGGAAGAGAGAACGTTGAGTGCCCCCCCCCCCCCCCCCCCCACGGGACTGGCCTCGCATTAGGAACTTCCTCGCTTGTATGTTTCTGCCACAGGTTAAATGGATCGTTCCCATTAGCTCGGTGAGGGGACAGCTCCATTACGTCAAGGAGACTCTAACTTTGAATGTCACGGAGTGCCGAACCCTAGCGCAGCGCGTCAACCACCCTGCCGGAGAGGCCTCGCTGACAATAACCATCCATGATAATCATTTGCTGTCAGGTGCTAAGGAAGCTGGAATTATGATGCACAGCCTGCCCGACAGACCAAGACACAGAGCACTCTTTAGTCCCGCTGGTTGGGTGGTGAAAGAAGCTTCTTGCTCACACATCTCAGGTCTAAAAATTTTATTTGGACCCTGCACACATCCTTTACGTTCTGATATGAGTCTGCTTTCACCATGTTTCTTATCGGTTTACACTGGGATTTGGATAAGGAATAAAGACTCTGCCATGTGCAGGTCTGAGACCTTTTTTTTTTTTTTTTAAACATGAGCATGACACGGTTTCACCAGGAGAAGCTGTCACAGATCAGCGTGACACTGTCACCGTGTTTTTCCCATCTGCAATACAGACGGCTTTACCTGGCAAGGAATGTGAACTGCTTGGCCTTCTGTGGCAGATGTGCTAAAGGTTAACTTCAAACAGCCATCAGTGTGCTCGGCATATGCAATCTACAAGAGGAAGAAAGCAATGAATTATGGCCGTGGACATGCTTGGAATATTTTCCAGGAAATACCCTGAACCTTCTTATCCACATTGTTTGTCCCTGACAGTTTTTATGAACAGTAATATATTATGATTGTGAAATTCTGTTTTTATAGTTAAAAATGAAATGGGTTACATAAGTCTTTTTGAATGGTTTAATAATAAATAACTGTATGCACACCAAATTATGTCTAGCTTATATCAGTTTTGTATGACTTACCTGTAGACATCCGGAAAGATTACCTTTTGATTGGCTGATGCAAACAGTGGAAATTATCATGAGTAAGTCTTTAATCTTTCATGTCCACAAATGATAACAAGTATATATATATATATATATATATATATATATATATTTTTTTTTTTTATTATTTTTTTTTTTATGTCACAGCCAGTGTTACATCTGAAACCATTGATTTATGTGCATGTACTATGAGGATGGTACAATGTGTTTTGCCAAATCATGTTGCATCTGTCATTGTTTTATCATCCATTCTTCTTATGTTTGTCTTTCTATCCATCCATCCATCCATAGTTCTAACATTCTATTTATCTATATATCGCTCTATTGTTCTCTTTCTATCATTCTGTCATTCTCTTTTTAGCGTTACAACATTCTATATCATTTTATATATCTGTCTATCTTTTGTATACTGTCCTCCAGTAGAATTCTGAATTTCACCAATCATGATACCGTCCTTTGAAGAAGGCCGGACAAGCTTTTTCCATCTGTCAAGGATGGATTCACCTCCAAACTGACCCATCACCCCATCTTCCAGTGGAGTAGACATAACCTGGCAGGCTTCACTGGTGTCAGGGCCTAGACCCAGACCCCCTCCAGCTCCAAACTCTGTTCACTCATTGGTTCCCTGGCCCCTTCCCCTTGCACCCTCCAATCATAGCCCTCCCAATGACACCTAGAGGAGGAAGTGGGCTCTCTCCCCACCCCTCCCCTTCCTCTCCTAGCAACAGGCCATTTTTCTGACCGAGCCTAGCGTCCTCTTTTTGACAGTAATGATTTCCGAGCAAGTACATTTTTTTGTGTTAAGATTAGTTTTCATATCTGTAAGTGACATTGACAGAATAGCTGTTGTGGTTTGGGAAGGATCAGAGACAGATAGCTGATAGTTCTACAGAATAAGGATGGGAATCGCATGGAGAGAGAGGGAGAGATAGAGAGGGAGGACAGGGCTAGAATGAGTGATAGTGACAGAAGTTGGATCAAAGACTGACGGTGTCCTCACTGTCTTCTAAGCAAAGTTCATGAGGTTTCTGATAACTACAGAGCGCAACCTATTTTGTTTCATGCTGTATGATAGAATGCATGTTGATAGAATATATGCTCGCAAAATTATCTCTGAAAGGCTTAATGTCACCTAATTATTAAGGCTTTAAATGGCTATTTTAGGCATTATTTTAGGCTCCTGTTGTAAGTAATGCAGCTTTTCTAAAACCTTTATATCTTTATCTCTTTTGTGGAGTACAAAAGAAGATATTTTGGGAGAGTGTTGCCTTTAGGATATCTGGAGACTTTTCATTTTTGAATGCTGTTTAATGTTGAATTTTACAGGCATGTTGCTTTGAACTTGAAAATATATAGTCTAGTTTAGCTATTTTCAAATTACTGAAACCTGTCGTCCACTCTTAAAAGATTGAATGTTATGAATCCTCTAAACCAAGCTAAACCAAAATACTACTCTGTAGTGAATAAATAGGCCGGTATCAATGACTCTTCCCTTTTCCAGCCAGATTTTTAACCATGACAGTTACTGGACAGTTATTTCATTTGTAAAAATCGAGAGCTCGCCAGGAAAGAAACTGGTCCAAATCACATGGATTGGGTATATGGCTTATTCCCTTGGACCCTCCCTGTTAATTCACACCATTAGACTAGAAATGTTTCCTTAAAGTGATAGTTCTAAATAAAAAAATAAAAAATAAAAAATCATCATTTACTCACCCTCATATCGTTCCAAACCTATGACTTTCTTCAGTGGATCACAAAAGATGACATTTTGAATAAAAACTGGTCACTTTTTTCCATGCTGTTACAATTATTGGGTTTGGAACAATATGAGGATGAGTATTGAAGGATTTCAGTTACACTGGCTCCTAGAATGAGACCTTTGTGTTTAGCACAATGTTGCTATTGGCCACAGCTTGACGTCATATTTTGGTAATTGCCATTTACCCCCATGCTGAGTGCTTTGTGATTTGATTGCAGGTGTACGTTACAAGAGGAATATTGCTTGTTTGTTTCTTTGTGTAATGTTGTTGTTGGACAATGTGCTTCCAGCGATAGCATTGTTGATCTGTGAAGCTTTACAGGAGTGCCTCAAGTTTCGCTTCTGGGTCCTTTCTGTGTTTTTGCTGGCGTGTCCTCAGGTGCATCTGTGTGCACGTGTGCCTGCTCATTTGCTTTACCGTCTTTGACTTGTATTCCCCCTTCCCTCAAAAAACATCTGAAGCATCGTTATCGCCGGCCAGAGCTCTTTTTATTTTGTGTGGAATTACTGAATCATGTCAGCTCGACGTCCCTTGAGTTTCAAATGCAAGCTGTAGAAAAATTAGCCATTGCTTCCGCATGACAAGTGGGATCTATTAGTCTGCTGTAGCCCATAGAGCATGAGCACGCTCGGTCCACATGGGACCCTCTGTTTCAGCAACATGCACACACATCCATCCGTGCCTCTGTGGCATTAGTCATGCTTTATAAGGTCAGACATAAAGATGCACCCGGTGCTTCTGGGCTACACCAACAGACATGAACATATTCACAGATCTGTTTAGCATTCTGTATGTGATTTCCTGTTAATTTCCATTGCGTGGAGGTCAACTGTGACAGCAAGGCAACTGCCTGGTCCGTGTGACGGCAACATACTGACCTGCCTGACCTTGCTTAGACACAGCCTGTGGCAGTGCTAAGAAGCATTAACACAGTCAAAGCTAGCTTTTGGCTCTCGGTCAATGTCACGGCTTACAGCATCTCCGTTCCAATATGCTGTCAGCTTTCTCTGTAATTTACATAGCTTTCAGCTGTACACAACTGTATGTTTGCACACTGTTTATTTGAAATAATGAAAAAAAAAGTAATATTATTTTTTTATCTATCTTTTGCAGGTATTTCAGTAACAAAGAAGACACACACTTGTAAGTACTTATTTTTCTTTGAATTGAATGTTTATTAATTTAAATTCAATTATTTTAATGTTAAGTTTTATTTTAATACTTAATTTTAACATTATTGGTAATTGTACTCTTTTTATTCAATTTTTAAAGACTATAAATACAAGTTTTATTTAGTTGTGTTTTTCTTCTCCAGGTATCCGTGTGTGTTTGTGCGTGTGTGTGTGTGCGTGCGTATAAACGCGCTTGTGTGTGTGCTGTGGTCAGCAATATTGGTGCTGTTTCTAAGGCTATTTCTCAATTATATTTTCACTGTATAGAAAGCTTGTCTGCTATTATTCATTTAAGAAATCTAAATCCCTCATAGGAATCATGTGATTTTTTTCTGAAGGAGAAGGTGCTTTATTATCTACTCTGCTTGCTCTTTGAAAACAAGGATGCGTTTTGTGCGTGACCTTCGCGAGTGAGGTTAAAGACGTTCCTTTTGATAAGTCTCTGAGAGAGATATGGATCAGCTCTGGAGGGAAGACTGTAGAATCTCTGACAGGTTGCATACGTGACCTTTTGGGACTCGGTGCATTAGATTAAGTATATCAGTGACTTGATCTTCGTTTCAAGTTTTGTTGAGGTTGCAGTTCGGTTCAATTTCACACCTGAGCTTCTGAAGAGATGTTAAAAGCTGAATTTTTTGAATACATTTCTTCAGTGCTGGAGAAGCTACTTTAAAACTAGCTTGTCGAGCTACTCATAATTTAAAATAGTTCAACTTGTCAAGCTTACAATATTGTCACATTTTGTCACACCAACTGCTACTTTTCAAGTATTTGTTACTGGAAAATCAACACTATTTTAAAAACATTTGACCTAGATTCACTACAGAAAACAGTAGTTAAGCTATTAGTGTTATTAGTTTGCTAGCTAGTTAGCATTGACCAATTCCTGAGAGGCTGTATTTGTTTTGCATTCTAGTCAGCTGTAAATCTAGCTAATGAAAGCTCATCTTGTCATTTTATATAAAAATACTTCCATCCTTTCATCTGTCTACATTCACTTGACTTGTTGAAAGGCTGTAGAAATATCCAGTTGTAGCTGTCTTCCCCATTCATCCAGCACAAAGGTGGATCTTTCATCCTTTCTTCCAGGGCCCTACTGGTATCTTAATTACGGTGCTGATCACTTCTCCTTAACAGAAGGAAGTGAAATCAAAGAACGTTTCAAGTGAGAGGGTTCAAAGCCACGGACTGGACTTCACTATTTAATCTCAATGAAAGAAATGCTAATGATGCGTGTCAGAGAGAGCGAGAGAGGCAGATAGAGAGAAAGAAGAAGAGAATGAAGTGTGAAGATGACATGTTAAGGCTGGTGGCAAGGGTCAAAGGGCACTGTTTGACAAAGAAAGGGTTAAAAAATACATAATGGGTTAAGAAAGGGTCTTGCTAGTTACGAAAGTAGTTAGCATGTGTATCACTCATCATAATTCATGCTAAGGAATTGGCCGGTTTCATGAAATCAAACTTGACCCTAATTGCTTTCAGTAGTAATAAGGAACCTCTCAGGACACCCTAGCAACCACCTAGAAATGCCCTAGCAACCTCATTGATACATGTTAAAAAATGATTGGTCCAAACAATGATACTAAATATCATTGAATTTCCTGTTGCACATGAAAATGCACCGTATTGGATAAACTAAAATGGTGTTCATGCTGACTTTACTGAGGGGATCAGCTGAGAATGGATAGAGAATTCACAGGATGTGTGTGTTGGTTGGGGGTTGTGCAAATGTGCGTTTTACAATCGAATAGACTACATATGCAGCCATAATGCATTCATAAAAGCAACTGAACTGGAATGTGCTCATACCCATGCTCATATGCACATGCAAACACACACACCCAAGGCTATAACAACTAAACATTACATTTACACACATTTCCCCCAATCCAGGGATGCCATGTCTGTGAGACAAAGACATCCCAATGACCAATCGAAACTAACCCAAACTAGCCTAATAACAAATAAAACCACCATAAATATGCTAATTAGAAATACGCTATTGTTTTTAGGCTACGTTTACATGACATCGATGTACTAAAAAACCCAAAAGATTTTCCTTTGCGTTCGTGTAAAAACAACAACGTTGTCAAAAAGATCCCTGTTCACACGGATCCATGAAAACGACTAAAAACGCTATATTATTCATTCCAGGCCAGTAGCTCTATTATGTATTTCCTTATAATGCTGGAATACATCACACATCTTTTGCCCAGATTTTTGCCCCGATTTGCATTCTGGTGGAGTCAACACTTTTCCAAAAGTCAATCTAAAGATGATTTGGATTGGCAGATTTCACACAAAAAAATTGCATAATATATGATGGCCACAGACTTTTTAGCTTCAGACTATGATTATGTAGTCATATGAAATCAAACATGTTTTGGGCCTATTTTAGAAAACATGTTGTTTTCATTTGTCATGCGTCATTGCTAGCAGCGAGGCACATTTTTCTGCATGAGATTTTTGTGTTCGGAACGTATAGAAAGTCTATTGTTATTTATTAGTGTATGATGCCCAGTTTTTCCTCAGTTGGCAAATGTATGAAGCCTAGTGTTTTAAAATCTGTTCATAATTTAAGTTGTGTAGTGTATTTTAGTCTTTATGATGTAATGTGAGTAAAAACATGTAACCATACCTTTATTTAAATAATTTCACATGTAAATTCACTTGTTCATTTCTACCAGTTTTCATATCTACAAAAAGTTTTGACAATTTTGGTTGTTTTTTATCTTAGGTTTTTTTTATATGTATTTTGATTGTGTTCATAACTACACTTGGCATTTCTGTTTCTATAAAAATAGTATTCTTCTTACCTGTTTTGACTTGCAGAAAACAACAACCCGCAGCAGCAGTAACTCTGCAGTCTAAACCACACACTCTCTTTGCAAACTCTCATCTTCCCACACACACATCACACAGACTCATCAGCCTCATCTCTCCACTCTTGCCTGAATGATCAAAACCGTGGAAGCAGCCCACCGGTCCCCTCATCAATATAAATTACAGGGCAGCTGTTGGCTAGCAGGCACTTTCCCACTCCCTCTCGGCCTCCCCTGGCTGCACGTTCAGCCCTTAATAAGCCTGAGCACTTTCTCGAAGAGAACAGATACTTCAGTTCTCCTCTTTACGACCCACCGGCCGCCTCTCTGACCAACCCAATGTTATTCCGAAGTGCCACAGAGACAAAGCCAATGTATAAACGAACTTTCAATGTTGGAAAAAACGAACATTCAGGTTAAATTTCACTTCAAAAAAAAAAAAAAATCCCCCCCCCCAAAAAGAAAATCTTTCAAACCTACATACAAACTTTCGAAATTGAAACCAAAAATTTTTTCAACTATTAATTGGCTAATTGAAAAAAATTGTCACATGGCTCATTTAAAAAAAATAGATAAATGGTATGTTTTTCAACTTTAAGAACATGTTTAACCTACAATCACCCAGTCTAGTACAATTATCGACTGAAGCGATGCGGAAAATCATTGATTAATCGGCCTGGCCAGTATAGTTGTTTACCATATTATTAAGTGAATACAGCATTTCTACATTTGCAAAATAGCAAAAAAATTCAACCTTTTTCATAACAGTGGCCTAGCAAGCTAGCAAACAGGTTCAAGTCCATACCCCATTTCATTTCCTTTTAATTAAAGGGCAAAATAATGTATAAAAAGTTACACTTTTATAACAGTAGAACTGTTTAGTGTTATAAATGCAGAGACGTGCAAATTTCACTTTTTCAAATTGTAAAGTTTCACATTTCTGAAAAGGCTGTTCTTTTAGTCATCATTTGTATGACTGGAATAGGCATTCTCAGACACTCTCAAGTCATTTGAGAATGTGGCATAAACACTGACTGTGAAACTTTCCCCACAGGCTCTGTTTTACTGCACAGTTTCAAGTATGGTTTTCTTTAAGTTTGAACTTGACATTTTTATGGCCGGCCTTTTTATATAGTGCTACTGCGAGGCCATGTGGTTCGTTCTGGCAACAGACTCTTTTTCTTAGATAAACAGTGCTGTTTAATAGCTCTTTGAGAGGAAAAACACAACACCAGACAGGAATTAAGTACTTAGATGTCTCCAGTTAAGAACAGGGTGTTCTAAGGAATTTAAATAAATGACAGAAAGAAAATGTTCTTCTATAAAAGTTCAATAGGACTTTTAATACAAAAGTACTTGTTTTCAAGGCGAGTTCTTTTATTCAAGCTGTTCAGACATGAATTAATTTGATTAAATATGTAGAAGGAAATATTAGTGTTTTCCTGTGGGGAACTGTGTGGTTGATATGGCATTTTACAAATGTGGCTATGCAGTTTATTGGGTTTTTATGGGTACACTCTAAAAAAAGAAAGAAGTTGATTTAACTTAAATTAAGTGTCTGTTCTGCCTTAATTTTAAGTTTAGTCACTTAGTACAATTTCACATTTCAAGTTAACTAAACGTAACATTTCAAGGCAGCACGAATACTTAATTTAAGTTGATTTTTTCCTTTTTTTTTTTTTTTTTTTTACTTACATTTTCTAGGATTTTACTTGGTGGTTTGTTATACTGTCCAAGTAAAACGAATCCACCCACAAGTTTTTGATATTCTGCTTCTTTCTGTGTCAGTCGACAGATTATTTCACTTGTTGTATTTATGTTAATTGAAAATTGTAAATCTGGCTGCATAGAGAAGTAATAGATCACCTCTCCTCAACAAGTGCCTATTTTGAGGTGTGATTCATGTTTGTAACATAAGCACTACTAAGGTTCTGAAAAGTGTTACCAGTCACTGACTTGAAATTGCTAATTATTCCCACATCCATATAATTATTTATTACGCACTGGTAGAATGTGATTCATATTTCGACTGCAGTAGAGTCTTTGCTCTAGTGAGACGAGTTGGTGTTGTTGTAACCTGTCTAGGACGCGACATGTTGATAAGATGCACTGATTGCAGGCAGTAGACTAGAATTTAATCTTTCATTTGCGTATGTATGTTTGTCTGTAGGTGTGTGTGTGTGTCAGCTCTCATATCACAGGGCTGATCCCTGGCCAGAGAAAACGTCTGTCTGGCCAAGTGAAAAAAAAAAAAAAAAAAAAAAAACAGATCAGCAAAATGATTAAGGCCATGGATCTAGCATTCTGTTACTCAGTAACAGATAGCAGCTCTTTTGCAGCTAAACAGCATGTTCGCATGTCTGGCTACTTCAGGTTTAGAGCTGAAGTGTGTCCTTTCTGTGCCATTTGCATCAACAAATGCATTTGCAAAAATGATTGTTTTTAAACCGGTTTCCTGAACACTCCCCTTGTCTGCTATTGGTTGAACAAACAAATAGTCCTGCCCCAAACTCATGCCATTGGCTGAGCCAGTGTTGCTATGCTAAGCTGGTCGGGATATTCAAACAAACGGCAATGTTTTTAAAACACAGTAGAGACTCACTGTGAAATCAACCTGCAAATGCTTTAGTTAAAAGGTACTTACAGTCTCTTTCTTTATCGCGTCAACTTATTTCCTATTGAAAAAAGGAAGTTGAGATGAGATGATTTCAAAGGGTCCTCTAAATCGCAGTTATGAACCATAATTTGCTGCTTGTTATTGTTAGTTAGAGGCAGGTTGTACTGGGAAAAGGACTTTCTAGAGGACATTTGATTGGAGAAAATTTTGGACACGCCCATGAGTGCAGGATAAGTCATCGCTGTTTTTAATGCATTTTTCCTAGAGGAAAAAAAGTCCTGTCAAGTCACCTTTATTTATATAGCACTTTTTACAACACAGATTGTTTCAAAGCAGCTTTACAGTGATAACAGGCTGTAGAAATGCACTAAAAGTAAATTTTTTATCAACTTTCAGGATTTTATTACCACATACACTCACCGGCCACTTTATTAGGTACACCTGTCCAACTGCTCCTTAACACTTAATTTCTAAGCAGCCAATCACATGGCGGCAACTCAGTGCATTTAGGCATGTAGACATGGTCAAGACAATCTCCTGCAGTTCAAACCGAGCATCAGTATGGGGAAGAAAGGTGATTTGAGTGACTTTGAACGTGGCATGATTGTTGGTGCCAGAAGGGCTGGTCTGAGTATTTCAGAAACTGCTAATCTACTGGGATTTTCACGCACAACCATCTCTAGGGTTTACAGAGAATGGTCCGAAAAAGAAAAAACATCCAGTGAGCGGCAGTTCTGTGGGCGGAAATGCCTTGTTGATGCCAGAGGTCAGAGGAGAATGGCCAGACTGGTTCGAGCTGATAGAAGGGCAACAGTGACTCAAATAACCACCCGTTACAACCAAGGTGGGCAGAAGAGCATCTCTGAACGCACAGTACGTCGAACTTTGAGGCAGATGGGCTACAGCAGCAGAAGACCACACCGGGTGCCACTCCTTTCAGCTAAGAACAGGAAACTGAGGCTACAATTTGCACAAGCTCATCGAAATTGGACAATAGAAGATTGGAAAAACGTTGCCTGGTCTGATGAGTCTCGATTTCTGCTGCGACATTCGGATGGTAGGGTCAGAATTTGGCGTCTACAACATGAAAGCATGGATCCATCCTGCCTTGTATCAACGGTTCAGGCTGGTGGTGGTGGTGTCATGGTGTGGGGAATATTTTCTTGGCACTCTTTGGGCCCCTTGGTACCAATTGAGCATCGTTGCAACGCCACAGCCTACCTGAGTATTGTTGCTGACCATGTCCATCCCTTTATGACCACAATGTACCCAACTTCTGATGGCTACTTTCAGCAGGATAATGCGCCATGTCATAAAGCTGGAATCATCTCAGACTGGTTTCTTGAACATGACAATGAGTTCGCTGTACTCAAATGGCCTCCACAGTCACCAGATCTCAATCCAATAGAGCATCCTTGGGATGTGGTGGAACGGGAGATTCGCATCATGGATGTGCAGCCGACAAATCTGCGGCAACTGTGTGATGCCATCATGTCAATATGGACCAAACTCCCTGAGGAATGCTTCCAGCACCTTGTTGAATCTATGCCACGAAGAATTGAGGCAGTTCTGAAGGCAAAAGGGGGTCCAACCCGTTACTAGCATGGGGTACCTAATAAAGTGGCCGGTGAGTGTAGATAATTTCAAAGTTAGCACATTAACTACATTTTTTTTTTTATTCATGGGGTCTTCAAATGTATGTATGTCTTATTTCCCGGCAACTACCGAATAATAAACATGCAATCTACTAGCATGCACATGGAAATCTGCCTAGATTTATGTGATATTCTGAAGTTGTCAGAAGCTTCGAGTATGAAGCACAGAAGATAAATGGGCTCGGTATTACGCCATGGTTTGTTATTCTATCGAGAATTATTCTCTCCTAACGCATTGTTCTGCCATGATGCTGTTAGTCATGAATGACAGGTATTGAGCAAATGAAGTATTTGCTTGTTTAGGGCGGCACAGAGAGAGCGACAGCTGTAGTGGTGGAGCCCGTCTGAGTCCCGTACAGGTTAGTCGTGACCACAGGGACGCAGAGACATTGATCCAATGAGAGAAAGAGAGTGGGAAACGTGAAGAAAGGCAGAGAGAGAGAGAAAGCGATGGAAAGACAGATTGATTGGAATGGAGTCTGGAAAAAAGGAGGGAGAATTTGAGTGAGCGAGCTGTAGAGAAGGCTTATCTGTCTCCATAGCGAGGACAGGCTGTGTCAGTGTTTATTGAGAAGCATGGCCTCACCCTTGCCAGTTCATTTGTTTACCGCCTCGTCCAGCACTGAGAGTCACAAAGAGGCAGCCATGCTAATCTCAATCAAACGATTAAGACATTATCGCCCAGATATTAATGGGTCATTCTACAATACGGGTTCCTCTTGTGTCCCTCGCATGTATAAAAATGACTTGCAATGATTAGTTGATACCAATTTTTGCTGTTACATTTTTTAAAGATCTTAACGTTTTTTATTTATTTAAAAACATTTCAAAGTATTTTTCTTTGATCATATGGATTTTGGCATATCCACGCTTTTTTTCTGTTTCTCTTTGGTGTATTAGAAAATTTACAAATAAAATTGTATTCTACACGCACACACATGTAATAATAGACTAAATACTAAGATATTTCCAAACAAAATCATACCCAAGAGTCATACTCTTTTGACTAAAATGTAATTTAGTTTTAGTCATATTTTAGTCATCTGATTTGTTTTAGTCTAGTTTTAATCAACTAAAAAGCATAATAATTCTACTACACCAAATCTACTACAAATTTAGTCAACTATAATCTCATCAGTAAATAAGAAACACAAATAAGAACAAATAAATACAATAGAACAAAGATCGAAATTAAATAAACAGTGTTTTAAGTTTGTGAGTTAGGTCTAACTGTAGTATTCAGGCAAGAAATACTACCTACAGAAATTGAATAAAGTGATGAAATGTAAAAAAACAGTGCATAGTCTTCCTTGTATAGATCTTTAATAAAGTTACTAAAGTTACTCAAGAGCAGTGAGTGATTTTCTCTTAGTTTTTTTGTTGTTTGAATTAAAATGAAGGACTCAGACAGCAGCAGGTTTAGGCTACTGTCACTTTAAGAACTAATGCACGGATCCAATGATACACATCTAATTTTCTCCCAACTATTTACTTTCACTGAAGACATAACGGGCAGTTTGATATATTTTTATGTGTATTTGTCTTTTCAAGCACGACAATTAAGCACTCGCACGCTGTCAGAGAGTCCACTTTCTGTGCACACTTCATATGTGTGCACACACTAAACTGTCTCGAATTTAGCTCTCTTTCGTGTCTTCTTGTGCTTAACTATTTTTAAGAATGCTTTATTGATTAAATTGGTAAAGCACATGCAAATACATGATAATCTTTTTGTCAATTCCTTCAACTGTCCTTCAACAAATATTTGCTTTAAAGTAGAAAAGTCACCCGTTTCATAGAATGACCCTAACAGTATGCAAAATGCACAGTAGACTGAAGGCAAGCTTTAAACAAGCCCTGCCTGAGCAGGAAAGCAGACTTTCCTAACAAACAGCTGCGCAATGCATAAACATTTATTGATAACCAATATTGAAAATGCGATAAACAGTACCCATTCAAATGATTAATCAAACATGGATTTCACAACTTCCCTTTCTTCAATGTTTCATGGCATTTCATGAATCATTATTTATAAGTTGTCATTGTAGAGAGGTCGTTTGCTGGAACTTGGATGAGAGCCGCCTATGGATAATCTAAGGCTGTGGGGATTTATTAAACATAATCATGCTGTACACAGCCAATAATGCATCCCAGCAGTGGTCTGACATATTTCTGTTGCAGAGCTAAAACGTAAATGAGAGTTGTATGGGAGAGCCTATTTGTTGAAATACATTTAATCTTCTTGTCTTGATTTGGCATACAGCCTCTCTGAGGAAAAATTGATATGATGATTTCGTCAGGATTGGTTATGTGCTCCAGATGAAGGGCTGGGAAAGTATTGAAAGGATTTAAGAGTGACATGAGATCGAGGAGCAACAAGTCACCAAGGCGTGACCTTCAACATCTTGTTTTGTAAAGACTGACATATGGAAGAGATTTGTTATATGGCTTCTATCAAGAGAAGTGATGGTCACAGCATGCCACGGTGTATGTTTTTTGTCACGCCAGTTGGCTAAGTGCTTGGTAAATGAAGTGAACACAAGCTCGTCAGGAGAGACTGTTTTGAATGGACGGAGCGTCCCAGGAGTGCGCTTTCTGACAAAGCGATTTCGCTCTCAGCATGCCTCAGAAACCCAAAGTTTTCCATCCTCAAACAACAAGAGACACTCGCCGTAAAAAAAAAGGCAGTGCATTCAAATTGACACTCTCCAATTTTAACAATAGATTATGTTTCATCTTTTTTTTCCATTTGTTTGTGCCATGGAAAGAATATTTTCTTTTTTGGACACTTTGCCTTAATCCATAATAGCCTGTCATTTTTTTATCAGAAATAGGTCAGTATATTCACAACAGGGAAGGATGGGCCGCTTCAGTAAAAAGGAAATCAATAGAGACATCTATTTGTCGTAAACCAGGACAGCATGATTTTTATCCTTTTCTTCTCTCTCTCTCGATTCTTTTTCTTCCATCCACACAAAATGACAGCTCCTCATTTTTCAGCAAAAGCATTATGGTCGGCCATTTTGCCGAATTGCAAATGGGCCTTAGTGAATGGCCTTTTTTTTTGCATAAATTGTATAAATTGAAGCAAGGCTTTTTTTTTTGCTCTTCCATCACCTTCTTTGGTTGAAGCTCTCTAAATGAGAGAGGTTTGGCATGATGGTTGCTTTTGTGTCCTTTTTGACCAGACTGGGGTCTGGCGTGGCGTTGTTACAGTAGGGGTTACTCAAGGATGGGTGCTGGGCCCCCTTCAGTTTCTTTGTAGTCACATAATCTGTCTCTTCTCCTCTGTGGTGGGCATGCTTTGTGTCGTCCTTAGCTTCGTCAGCTCTTCTCCAGCCATGCTGTCCCTTTGCGAGTCCCTCTGAACCTGAAAGACCTTGTTGTGAAGAGATGTCAACCTAGAAAAACAACGGCGAGTGACATGTGTCATGCGCACAATGCGTGTTTGTTGTTGTGGACTGTATACAGAGCTCCATCTGCTAAGGTGGATTACGACTTTGCAGACCGCAGCAAGTGACAGTGGACAGGCACGTGGGCATTTGGGCGGCACCATAGTGCACCTGCCTTGCCATTCGGTGAAGTGGTATGGCCTTGCACAAGCTAAAGCAGGTTATCTGTCACTCCCCACTTTCTCCATGTCTCATCACTTTTCTGTCTCGCGCAGCCATCCAGTGGCCGACAAGTGCAGCATGTCAGCATGAAATGAGGGCTTTGATTCATGGGGCAGGACAGAAACGGAGGTCATCTGGCTCCGGCAGATATGAACGCCACTGATGGAGGC
Organism: Semotilus atromaculatus; assembly: GCA_031834385.1. Taxonomy (NCBI): domain Eukaryota; kingdom Metazoa; phylum Chordata; class Actinopteri; order Cypriniformes; family Leuciscidae; genus Semotilus; species Semotilus atromaculatus. The sequence goes on from JAULUF010000027.1 coordinate 8,587,238, forward strand.
TGACTGCTGATGTTTAAGATGGTGCTGATGAAATGTCCTTGTGCCATCATTAGCTTCCTCTACGGTCTGGTGCGTGCAAGCAGACACATTCATGCACACATACACAGAAGACACACACCTAGTCTCCCACAGCCAGAGCTTTGACTAAATGGCGTAAGACCTGGTCCACATTGCAGCTTATTCTGACCAGTATTTGATTTATATTTGAAACAATACTTTTATTCAGCAAGTATGCATTCAATTGATCAAAAGTGACAGTAAAGATATTTATAATGTTACAAAAGATTTCCGTTTCAAATAAACGCTGTTCTTTTTGAACTTTCTATTCATCAAAGAATCCTGAGGAAAAAGTATTGCAGCGCAACTGTTTTCAATATTGATAATTATTAGAAATGGTGAGCATAAGAGACTTTCAGAAACTTTTTTAAAAATCGTACGATCCCAAACATACATAATCTTCAGTTGAGTATCTGTGGAAATAAGGATATTATTCGGAACCTTAAGAATTATGCCTCTTCACAAACCATCTTTATTATGTGAGTTACAATGGCAATAACTGTACAAGTGCAGAGACAATTATGCACTCTGGAATAATGAGAACTATAATTATCCTGTAAAACTTCTGTTTCTAAATTATTCACTTGTAATTTTGTTGAATAAACCATGCAAAAGACTGGGATTTTCAAAGACATCAGTCTTTCAAATTATAGATACTTTAGAAACCATTGGAAAACCACTTCATAACTGCAGAGGAACAGACTGGAGAAGCTGTATCTGAGAGATTATAGCTCTGTTTATCTTTTGGTCCTCATGAAAGTTGTGTTAAATGGAAAGTTCACCCAAAACAAAGCTATCATGACTTCATAGTACATGAAATATAGCACATAAGTCAAATGGAGCTTTTTTGAGGATTGAAAGTTACAGATATCGTTATTTGTGATTGCATGGAAAGCAATGACCGGCACATGTGTGTTTAATAGAAGAAAGTAAGTCAAACGGTGTGCAAGGACGACAGAATGCACGTTTTTGGGTGAACCATGATTCTTTTAATACAGAGGAAGGAAAACATTGGCCATATGTCTCGCTGTTTTGTCCTTTTCAGGTCTTTTTTCTCCTCTACCTGTACCATCTTCCCTCTTTCTCACGGCGTTTTAATGTATCAGCGGTTGTCAGTGCGACTCCACCTGCGCACTTAGCACCTTGCCGGCTTTGTATCTTTTCTGATTAAGTGGCAGACTCCTTAATGATGTGGAGGACTCGCTCCAAAGATCAACTTCATTTTTCACCACATGGTCATTAAAGAACTCGCCTCTTTAATTTTTGCTTGCATAATTCAAATCGGTTGCATCCTGCCATATACACTGCAGACGAACAAAGAAAAACAGTACAGACTTTTGACATAAAAAGTCTTTAAAGTGAATAGTTCTCGAAAATGAATAGTAATTGTTGTTTTGAAGGTGTATTAAAGGGACATTACAAACAAAATAGAAAATTTTATCATCTTACGCTCCACTGTAGCTTTCAAATCTCATCTACATGCTTTTAATGACACTTTTTGGTCGGTTTCTCACATAAATCCATTCAGCATGAATTCAGAAAACTTGAAATGTAAGTACACATAATTCAGACTGTTATTATAGTGCTTTTTATGTGATTTTTGGAGCTTAGCAGCGTCTGTTTATTTTCATTGTATGGAAAAGAGCAGCCAGGACATTCTCCTAAACATCTCCTTTTGTGTTTGACAGAGGACAATAAATCAATGTTTCATTTTTGGGTGAACAGGGCCTTTAATATTACATTCCTTAGCCCCGCAGATTACAAATAGCTCAGGAGGAATTTTAAGTTAGATTGATTTGCAGAAAGAAGCGCTCATCACATTTTGGGTTGCGTTAAGAAGCTGTTGTAACGGAGAGAGATTACACTCCTCTAGGAGTTGTGTTCTTGAGACAAATGTACATTTACCCAATAATGTACTGGATTACTGAATCAAGGTCGACGCACAGCAACTTTATCCCTTAATCCTGTGTTTTGGTTTCAAACAGCATTTGTCGTCCAAACAGAAAATAAAATGACAAATCTGAAAACAGGAATAGACATAAGAAGTGGTCTTAAGGTTGGGGGATTTTTATTTTTTTTTGCTTTATTTGCTTATTATATAGGAGATGCAGTTCCTGTAGCTCAATTGGTAGAGCATTGCGCTAGAAGCGGCAAGATTTCAAGTTTGACTCCCATGTAATGCGCGTAATGAAATGCATTGCTTGAATGTCAGCATGATATGAAAATCCACCCTATCTATTTTCTAAATTCATGTTATTGATTTTATTCGGAAAAAAAAATCCATTGTGCATCGTATCATTTTAAATATCATGTTTGGCAACACTTTACAATACGGTTCCATTTGTTAACATTAGTCTAGTAAAGCATTTATTAAGGTTACACTTTATTTCAACAGTCTACTTTACACATTAAGTAACTTTCCAACTTACTCTTATAGAGTATTAGCTGAATGTTAGGTTAGGATTAGGTGTAAGGGTTAGTAGGATAAGTTGATAATAGTAATACAGTATGTAATAGTAATAGGCATGCTAATAAGCAATTATAAATAGTGAAACTTGGAACATTTATATTATTTAATGGATCTGCGCTGACCTTAACTAACAGTGAGCAGTTGTAATTGTATTAACTACCATTAACAAATATTCTGTTAAAAAAAATTTTTTTGACCTAGTAATGTTTATCCAAAATGGCATTACTGAACGTTCCAGTAAAAATGACAGACTTCTTTCTGGTGATGCAAGAAACTTCTTTCTTGAAGCAAGTCCCGCCCTGCATTTTTTCTTTTTTCAACAATCCATTACTCTCAATTGTACGCCACAATATGGAGGAAAAGATCTGTCGCTTCTTCCGTTTCAAGTCACATGAGCATCACTCAGTACCCACAATTCCTTTAGGACGTCTCTGTCCGCACCGGGCCTGGGCGAATTTAAAGGTGCCGTGAAAGACTAAAAGTGGGGCATGCGCAAGGCCTCGCCGTGACCTACCTTGTTCAAAGGTTCCGGGGGAAGAGAGCTGTGACAGGCCTACTCCTCGGTGGAGAACATTACTAATGTGTGAGGGTGCAGGACGGGCCAGGCCCGTGATAAATAGCTCCCAAACATCCCTGGCTAACTCATAAGTCAACAGTAAAGAGAAAAGCTGAGAGCCCTCTGACCAGAAGCTTAAAAACGGACGGGGAGAAAGGAAAAGACTGTTGTTTTGGGCCTACCGAAAGGGCCAAATTCAAGGAGTATCGTAGCCTCAAGAACTCCCTCAATCTTGAGGAGAAAAGCCTCTCCCACAGTTACGGAATATAATGGTGTTTTAGTTGGAGGGAACGTTGCAGGACAGTGTAAATCCTAATAAATGAGGTGAATTTGTGCTCTGAGAGGTGGAGATTCTCTGCGGTCTGCTCCTCTACGGTAGAGCGATGTGGTGAAGTGACGCACCTCCGACTTCAAAATTATTGAGAAGAGTTATTGCGTGTCACAGCTGTGGTTAAAAAACAATTTGACCTTATAGCTCGGAAAGTACTTTCATACATCAGATAACTAAGCAACAACAACAACATGTATATGCAAATTACGTTTTTTTTGTTTTTCCTTAAATTCCTATTTAAATATCTTATTTTTCTATGTAACTGTTTTAATATTAATATTAACAGTAACTCTCTGAACAGTTTTTTTACTGGCCATTTCAAGTAAACATTTATGTTTTTAATTTGACTGTTTACTCATCTCTTTGTTTCTATACTGTTGCTCTTTTTGCATTACTTAAGTTTTTAACTCCTTTCTACTTTCAAAATAGATTTTTTTATTGATTTATTTGTTTATTTATTTTGTGTATTTGTATGTACAGCTGGCATTTTCTTGTTACTCTTTTTATTTATTTATGTGGCATCTTAAGTTTGTCAGTTTATTTGTACGGCAGCCATTCTTTTTTTTTCTTTTTTTTATGTCCAACTGCCATTTTCTTGCGTTCACATGACCTCCTAAAGTAAGTCTTTACTCAACTCCATTTTACAAGGATGTTTATTATTTTTCATTTCCATTTAAGTAAACAGTTTTTTTGGGGGGGGGGGGGGGGGGGGTTCTAAGATTACTCATCTTTTTTTTTCAGAATTTTTTTTTATAATGTACAGCTGCCAATTTCATGTATTATTCTTATTTTTCATCACAAAATCCCTTAAGTAAACTTAAGTTTACATCCCTATTTTCAGTTGTGTGTGTGTGTGTGTGTGTATGAATGCCTTTATCCTCTGTTTATGTTTCATGCAATCTTAAGTAAACTTTCTGTTCACCTATCCCTTCTTTTAGATTTGATGTAATCGTTTGGCATTGAGGATGTAGTGTGTGTTGGGGGAGGGCGTTGCATGTTTTCTTGACACGGGGTAATACATCACCCGCTCCAGGGGGTCTCCCCGGTATGCTCCTCAATAATGAAGTTCATTCGTTAACTTCCCCCTCAAAGGCCACGCTCCCCCGCTGCCCTTTTCAGCAGTCTTCGGGGCTTGTACAGCAGTATAGTAGCGCGCAAAGAACAACATAATCATGCTTTTTGCCCGCGACAGTCGCCGCGACCGCCGACGCTCCACATGAAGGATAAGAAGGGCCATTACCTATCCCTCATCCCTAGTTATGACTGTAATTATCACACCCAAAATCACCTGCCCTACTTCCTGTGGAGACGCAGACGAGGTTCCCCTCCCAATCACCTCCACTTCCTTTTTTTTTCGGGGAGAAGGAGTTTCGAGCAGCTTCACGGGGAGGAAGAAAGAGATCATTAGGATGCTGAACATCTCTTCCTGGCCCCGGTTCAGACCCCGGTACATGGTGTTATGTCCCCTCCTCCTCCTCCTCCTCCTCCTTGTCTCCTTCTCTCAAACTCTCTTTCCAAAGACTTGAATGAGATCTTCGCGTATTTTTAAAGACAGAACTCCTTTTTTTTTTTTTTTTTTTACTCTAAGGCGATACACATTTACCGTAGTGAACCACAAATTCTCCAGTCGGTTTAATCTATCGGTTGATATGATCTTAAATAGGATCCCACACCTGAGGCGCTTATTCTCATTTTTGAAGTATTTTCACCTCGGTCCTCTGAGCATTTTTTTTTTCTTATTTTTTTTTTTTTTTGTCCTTGCTATTAGCGATTCGCAGCTCACCTTGACTGCCTCTCTCTACCGCTCTCAAATTAATCTCATAAACACATTTATTTGTTTGTCTCTTTCAGCCACGTCTGCAACACGAGAAAATGCCCAAAGACAAAGAAATTGGTTTGACATCTCGGCTCTATTAAAACTAACCGAGCAGCGACAACATCGACGGCAACAGCAAGCAAACAGCCGCTTGGGGCCATCTGATGTTTTCAATTAGACTGAGCACAAGGGGAGTTTAATGCTTATCAAATTGTTTACTGCCAAACGTCTCCATATTATTAATACCTGGAAGGGTTCAAATTTAATTTGAAGTAAACACACTCAGTGTAGAGGAGGATTGGAGATTTGTTTGAGTAACATGTCAAACATAGCTTTCTGTCTCTGGTCTCCGTGCTTTGTTCTTGGCAAGTCTGTTTGTATTTGCTCTAGACGTTTCGTCTGGTGACTTGGCTCCTTTTATTTTGTTGATTATTAATCTTAGCTTACAGCACAATTACATTTTGATGATTTTGTAAATGTTTTGGGGAAAAGGAATGTTTCTTAGAAAATAAAAGCCCTATAAAGAGTTTCAACAAAGGCCTAACATTTTTTTAAATATGAAACCTGAAAAACTCCCCAACAGCGTGAAAAAATTTGCTAGCCACCGCCAGCATTTTTTATAATTTTCACAAAAGTTGCCCCCCAGAATATTTTGTTTTATATTTTGTCTGAATATGCAATATTTCAAAAGAAAGAACAGACCTTTTGCTTTACAAGCAAAACTTATTCTTGCTTCATGCATTGCTTTTTATCAACACTTGAATATGGGTAGGTTTCATAAAAAAGCAACGTTTTAAGCAAACAGCGGAGAAAATCTCATTTTTGTCAAAGACTATGTCTGGATCGGATTGAGAACGATGATCAAAACATAGATGGAATAGATCAAGTCCATCAACACCCCTAATGCTTCCCTGTCCTATAGCTCTTGCTGGGTCGACATTTCATTCGGTGATCGCGTTATTTTACATATGCATCTCCTTACATATGATATTGCTTGATTCTGCTTCTTCTTCACATGTCTTTTGATCAGGAGATTCAGTACTCTTTAAGAAGATGTGTCATAGCGTCCCCTACCATATAATAGTGAAAGCCGGAAATTTTCGTCATTGGCAGGGAAAGAGTTAAGTTTCAATATTTCATACATGTTCCAGTAAAAAGTGGGTATTTGGCAATATTTTATTTTAAGCCATTTCCCCAAAGTGGTATCCAAAATGTGCAATGAAACCAATCACATTGGCCCATTTTCAATAATTGCTTCCCAAACTGAGGCTGAGTCATTCTTTGGAGCATAGTGTCATTATATCGCACACTAACGAAGAAATTGGCCCATTTTTTGTTTTGTTCGATGCTACTGGGAACACTTTGTCTGGGTCTTGATGAGGGGATTCATTTTGGTCTTATAACCCCCTTTCTTCGTCTTCTGTGAGATTCAAATGTGACATTTGGAGTAAGAAAGTGTTGTTCAGATATCGAACACCCCAATGCTGATTTCAGAGATTCGTTTTTAATGATGTGTGAACTTTTTTTTTTTTTTTTTTTTTTTTTAGTGGTTAAGCAAGTCTCTGATAAAACATCTCAAATATCACCATCTAACATTTCTGGATTATTAAATCAGTACTACAATTTTGGAAAATTAACTCAGTTTTTCAAAAACATACTAATTCTCTAAATCCTTTCACTGTTCACTGTGTGTGTGTGTGTGTGTGTGTGTGTGTGTGTGTGTGTGTGTGTGTGTGTGTGTGTGTGTGCGTGTGTGTGTGTGTGTGTGTGTGTGTGTGTGTGTGTGCGTGCGTGTGTGTGTAACTCCCTCTGTAACGTCTCCCTCTTTTTCAACGAAAAGAAGCCCAATAGTCTTGTCTATTTATCCTGGAAATAGATATTCCCCTTGTTGTCGGAGTGATTTATTGAAGTCCTCTTCTCAGATGGAAGCCACAGGAAATTGCCTGGAATGGCTCTAAATTGGTTTATGATTGTTTTATATGGGCTCGTGCGCTTACGGTTTGATATTGTGCTCCCGCACTCTTCGGCATATAGATATATATTAAACTGATCCATATTGAGGTTGTTGGTGTGTATTTAGGGGTGACTTGTTAATTCAGTAATGGTCTGCCTTGTCACTTTCAGCATTACTGCAAGAAAGTGCCACTTCTGTGATATATCTGTTGTTACTCCCGTCAGGATGGCCTGTAACAGAAACTCTTGGCTTAATCCAGATAAGGCAGTAGCTTTGGCCTCTATCTGGTGATCATATTGTTCGATGTATGCTGTTGATAGATTGATATTAGTTCCTTCCTGTGAGCTCTAGAAGGAATCGCTTGTCACGTATGTGGCATCTGTCTCTGTGAGACCATCATCCTCTGGGTTTAGGGAAACGTTTAATAAACCTTGAAACAAAGTGTAGGCGACTGTAGCACACAGATTACTGTGTATATTATGCAAGGATGTGGTTTTGGGTGCTGAGAAACACATTGTAAGTTATAGCTACTTGTGACAAAATTGCAGCGTAGGCTAGTATGGGTGCTGAAAGAAATGACTTGAAACGGCATTTGTAACACATTTAACTGCCATAATATTTCAGAATACAACTAAATATTTAGTGTGAAATAATTAGGATGTGTATCAGTTGTTTGGTGAGGTTGAGGTCAAAGCTTGAGCTTCCGCTTTTTTAGCAGCAGTGCTTTATAGTCGATGAATTTAGAGGCAGAACTTCAATGAGAGTGTTTCAGTTTGTTGACAGTTACTGTTAGCATGCTACTGTTAGCATGATAAAACCCTCCATGAGAGTGGTTAAATTCCTACATTTTTACAGCACCATCTACATTATTCTTTCAAAGAATGTACTTATGAATCGTTCACACTTATATGAGGGCCATTTAGAGCTCATATCGTCTTCGATTACATGCTATGTGTTCCATTAAAGCAAACTCCTTCCCTCCATGGAGCTGTGGTTTCAGTGTTGAGGAGAGGCAGGAGTTAAAGAGGATAGAGGATCAGCTGCTGTTCTGCCCGTGCGTGGGATGCTACTGACAGACTGCTAATGAGCCCATTATCGGCTGCAGTCCTCCGCCTGGCTCCTCGGGGGCACCAGTGGATGCTCTGCGTCCCCTCTCAATTGAATTCCATCCCACAGGGGTTGTTTACAATAAATACATTTGCTTGAATTAATCAGGAGGTGGAGAGCCAGACACTTGACTAGGGCTGCTGTGATTATGGAGAGAGACAGGGAAAGATTGACAGAGTTCACCTTTGGTCCTCTCTGTACTGTGGTAGGGATACACTCACGCTGGGCCAGTAATTGATATAAGTTGGTTAGAAAATCATCCTTGTTGGGTTAGGGTTCTTTACTTATGTTTTATGAAGAACTAGATTGTATTGCACCTACGCTTGAGGCAAAATGGCACATGAAACGTGGTGTAAACAAAGGTTGTACACTTTCCTGTGCTCATTCACCTCATATTATGTTTCATGTGATTTACAAAAGAGGGATGTTCCTGGATCAATATCTGTTGTTGTTCTTGGAACAATATTCTTGTCAACCAATCTTTGCCCTCTTCTGGTGTTATTGTGGTTTCGCCAAGTTGTACATGATCCTGGAACAACATTTCAAACAACCAATCAGATTTGAGGGATACGTTATCTGTAGATGTCAAGTTTAGACCTTAAACCAGGGTTAGGGGCACTGTTATTATTCACCAATCGTTTCCCTTTTATTTCAGGTGTAAGTGATGGTTAGGGTTAAGTTTAGGGGTGGGACTATGTTTTTGGACAGGAATGTTGTTCCAGGATCATTTAAACATGTTGGAAAATCAGGGCGACCGATTTTAGGGTTAGATTCATCGGTCACCATGAAGTAAAACGTGGTCCTGGATCAACTAATTTTGTTGTTCCTGGAACATCATTCCCCTTGAAAGTATCTTTCCTAACCCTTTCCCAAATATCAACCCTGAATCTGAAGGAAAAGGCTTTATTTTGAAGAACATTGTTCAAGCCCTTGAGCCCTAGCCCTTATCCCTATCCCTATACTCTGATCGGTTGATTAGAAGGTTGTACCAGGAACATTAAGGATGCTGATCCAGGATCGTGTCCTACTTGGCGATTCACGGTCACTGGGTTGGGCTAGTATGTGATTGAACAAACCAATTTAATCAATTCATTGCCTTAAAATAGGTGGCGTCTTCTGAGACTTCCATCAATCTCCACAGCCCTTGGTTCTGAGTTTGGAAAGCCAGGTCTGAAAGTGAGAGAGAAATGCATTCCAGGGCATTGAGCGGAGAAGACGAGGCCTGTCTGGTGGCAGCTGTTGTCATTAACACCACTTAATTCCTCCGTTGATTGTTGCAGTTTTTCACAGTTTGATTTTTGACGCCTTTGACGTCTCTCCAGTGACTGGTTGGGAACATACTAGGAAATTACAGAGTGTGATTTGACATGCCTCGCTGGTCTAAATGCCTAGTATTTTGTGGAGAGTAATGCTTTGTATATCAGTTTTACTGTCTTGATACACATCGGCAATTAATGAGTGGCATAGTGGTTGTATCATGTGATAATGTACTGTATATGCAAAGTTGAGAAGCTGTATGAGCTATAGTTGCAAACAATCACAACTGCAAACAATCGCACATACGACAAATGTTCCACTTTCCTTTTTTTATCTGTGACTCTCAAAGCCACAGACATCTTTTTTCACCATTACTGATAACACATTTGAAGTCTAATCTTGGGTTATCGTACTGAGATCTAAAGGGTTAGGAAGAAGAAAACGTGCTGTGTAGGTTTTTGCATGCGAGTGCACTTGTAGCCTTTTTTCCACTCCATGTACACACGTGTTCACCTGAACTGCACTGCCCAGAGGCACGCTGTTCTGAAACCTTTTCTCTCAGCAGTCTGCTTTAACCACAGTACTGTTGTTTATCTACCGACCGCAAGTATCTCAACAGAACGGAGCAGTTTAACCTTACCACAAGCTGCAGTTGGACTGACTCATCCAAGCGTGAGTACCACACGGTCAAAAAAAACACAGTAGCTTAATAGAGGCCCACTGCTAACACTAATGCTAACAGCACAGCGTGACACGAGCTAAACTACCTCCACGACAGCTAATGCAACTTTCGACGTGGCTAATTTTCAGCTATGATACACCTCATTTGATAATCATGGAGTGGAAATTATATTTTGCTTATTAAGCGGAGACCGTTGACGGATTAGTGTTGACATAACATGAGTTAATTTATTTTCGCTGCCTCTAATGGATCACACAAGAGGTCGTGATCAGACGGTAATTTGTGAGATTTATGGCATCAGGTGTGGAGTGTGTATTTTCATTTTTTTTTTTATTCAGGGGATTCACAGCAGTTATTCCTGCTCATTTAGTGTTAAATTAGCATAGCAAACACAGCCACTCAGGTAATTTTACCCTTAGCCTATCACATATGTTTAACTCTAAACAAAAATGTACTTCGCTACAAATAGTTTCTATTAAAATACCATTGCTGTGACAGCTTATCAGTAAAACACCAGGTAAACCCTACGTAATGAGGACAAAAATGTTCACACATTGATGGTACCAGAAATTGTTGTCCTTGTGGGGACATTTTTTGGTCCACATTAGGAACACAGCTTATAAATCGTACTAAGTAAGGCTTTTTAGAAAATTTTAAAATGCAGAAAATGTTATGTGATGGGTAGGTTTAGTGTAAGGGGATATAATATACAGTTTGTTTAGTATAAAATCATTATGTCTATATAAAGTCCACATAAAACATGGAAATCCAATGCGTGTGATTTGATAATTCATGAATCCATTATTTTAATTATAATTACATGGGGAATAACCTTTTTTTATTTTTTTATTTTACTCCTCTACAATGGTGTACATTTCAAAGGATTGCTCAATAATCGTTTTCTTTTATTATTATTAGAGGGCATATGAATTAATTACCTAAGTAATGAAAATATTATTATTTGCATTACATCGACAATAGCATCAGTTAAAAAGAAAAACAGCTCAATAGAAGATGCTTCAATAATATGACCCCCCCCCCCCCCCCCTTTAATGCACTGAAATATTGCTATCTCAGATTCACGTTAGTCCAGGGTGGAGATGAGAAGAGCAGGGGCTCAAAATGGAGCTGGGTTTGGTTTGTGGCCGGAGCCAGCTCTCTCTAAGACCAGAATCATGAGCAGCCAGCTGCTAAGAAGCCTGAGCAGATTATTAGAGAGAGAGAGAGAGAGAGAGAGAGAGCGCTCACGAGGGGGAGGGGGTCTCCGACGGAGCGATGGAGAGAGAAAATGAAAAGGATGGTGAGATAGTGAAACTCATCAGACAGTCACTGTGTGGTGGAAGGATCAGGATGAGTCTCTCTCTTCTTCTCTCTCCTGCTATCTTCTGGAGCTCAGCTGCCAGGGCAGCCAGTGTGAGCACCTCTCTCAGCAGGCAGGACACCGAGCACTGAGAGAGGAAAAGATGAAACCAGCCTCCTGGAGGGAGGTCAGAGAAACGGCCAGTAACACGCCATCTCTCTCTCTCTCTCTCTCTCTCTGAAAACATCTGGAGTTGCTTGCAGCCTCATCTGCCCCTCTAATATTAGCACACGGGAAGCGAGAGACTGCCGCCACAGTGCCAAGACAAACGAAAAACATGACATTTTTTTGACTCTTGCCTTTTTCTACTCCTCGTTTTGTTCAGCAGCTTTATTGGCATGATAAAATCAACTTTGCATCACTAAATCATTAGTTACAATATATATAGACATATACTAGGGATGGCAGGCCGCTTGTCGGTTGGGGACATGTCCAGGGCCCTGTGAAAAATACTAATTGTTTTTTTAGGGAATAACATCACAACTAGTCACTCGACAACCAATTCGTTGATTAGTGAGATCTATCTATCGTTATATCTATCTATCGTTATATCTATCACTCCATCCATCCGATTTTGAATCATTTTAAAGGACCATTGGTTCATAGCATGTTTCTGTAATTTAGCTACAACGTAAAAATTGTTTTTGAATAATGTCACTGTTTTACTCAATAATGTTTTTCATCATCAAAAAACAGAGACACAGCGTCGCTCAATAAATGTAATCATTTTATAATAATGTTTAAAATTGCAGTAGTGCTTTAATTAGCATACTGTACAAAGCTGTTAGATAGTTTGTCAAAATGCATACATTTTACATTTCAAGGTTACATTTGGGTCCTAGGTTGTTCATGACATGTTTTTTATTTTATTTAGCTGAAGCTTTTTAAAAGAAAATTAAAAAATTAGGCTATTAATCAATTTAAAAAAAAAAATGCCATTACTTTTTTTGCATCACACTAAACATTCTTGCAATTGTTCTACCATAACGATTGAGAGCTAAAAAAAAAAAAAAACTTGTTTGGTGTTGTGCTTCTGTTATGACTTTGTCTTGTTGGCGATAAAGCACAAGAGACAGTGACAGCCTCCCCCCCATCCCATCGGCTCCGGTCACAGCCATTGCATTCTGTAGAAAAAGACCCAACCCCCTTTTCCCCTCCCACCTCCCTCTCATTGGCCTCTCCTCTGCCAATCCCAACCCAAGGGCGGGCCCCAACAGCGAGGGAGCGCTGATGTCAGAGTCACATGGATTGTGGTGTGGTCATGCGAGCGCAGCTGAGCGGCAGAGCTATGCTGGCCAGCTGCTGCTGAAACAGCAGCGCACTCCTCGTGCTAGCACTCGCAAGACCCGCTCGCCTATGGACCGCCGAGCTTAATTATGTATTTTGTGATTTCAGCTATGAAAGGTAAGAGAACAAAAGCATTCTGGGGTTTTTCTGTCCTTTTTGTAAACTTCCTTTTTTATTTTGCAAGCGAGTCGAGCTGCAAAGGGCTTTATTTATAGTCAGCCAACTCTCTGTTTGAGCGTCTCGTGTAAAGAGAGAGAGTGAGAGTGGGAGAGAGAGAGGGAGGGAGAGAGTTGCATGTTTCTTTCCAGTAGAATTAAGTTGTGGCATTGTCATATAGCCTATTTCTATTATGGAGGGAAATTAAGTTAGTCAGACAAAGTTCTAAAGCAGCGGAATGTCTAAAAAAAAAGGCTGTTAAGATGCTGGAACCTGTTTTTTCCCCTTTCCTGAGCTGCAGTGGAAAGCAAATGTAATATTTTTACTTGTTTGGTTATTTTAAGTAAGTCAGTTTTTCAAGAAATGGGGTCAGAAACAAGAGCTTGTGTGTGTGTGTGTGTGTGTGTGTGTGTTCGTGTTCGAAGGTAAGAGGTCAAGGAGAGTTTGAGTCAGGACACAGGACATGTCGACTGCCGGTAGTTTTGGGTTGACGTCGGCGTGTTCCTTGTTCCACTGACCTATTTTTTTGGCCCGTGAACAACCAGGGTGAACGCCACACCACTATGGTGATGATCATGCCTCCGTAATCCTGCTCAGTGGTCCCAACCCCCCCTGCCGTAACACACACAGACACACTCATCTGCCTCCTCTGGGCTGGATAACCTGCACGCTCACACCGTATTCATTCCTTTTCATCTGAAGTCTTTATTTAGTATGTACGCTTTACAATACAGTTACACTCTCCGATCCATTAGCGCTCCATGCCGCCAGACACACACACACACACCCTCCTCTCTGCACGCACACACACACAGCTGTCATTCTGTATTAGGCGAGAGGTGTTGAGAGTGGAAAAAGCAATGGATGTTGGTGTTGAGCCGCGGTAACACCACTCTTCTCCTTCGCACCCTCTCCGTGAATCTCCCACTGAAAGCTTTTCGGCAGTTCACCTCCACTGCACTCGCAGTTATTGCATTACCACAACACCGAACCGCCTCGTAATTCTGCTATCTGTATGTTGAAGCTGAGCTAAATAGCACACGTTATGTATTAATGAGTTTTTTATGCTGCATCAAAACGCATCGCTAAGCCATGCTTATGTGTCTTTTGCGTAATGAAACATTTATGCAAATGTTCTGACTTGATTTTGCAGGGAATTACAAGATCGTGTGTTTTATGAGCTATTTTTTCTGATCTTTGAGTTTGGGGATTGTTCATACCTTCACTGGCATCTGAATATATGAGAGCGTCTTGTTCTAAGTGAGCATGTGGGTTTCTCTTTTTGCATGCATGTGGCCGTTAAAAAGTGTCTCTCTGTGTGTGTGTGTGTGGTTGTGGGTATGCACGTGCAAATTGTGTGTTGTGGAGCTGGAGCAGGTGTATGAGATAGCCTCTGACCCCGGGTCTCATGTGTGGGTTGTTCTGAAGCGGCTTACATACTGAAAATAGAGCTCTTGGAGACTGGAGGAATCCATTATCTTACAACCAAACCACATCTACAGTGTCTAACTGTTTAATAAAAGATTGTTTAATGTCTTACAGAAATTGATACCGTTTGCAGTGACTCGGTTACATTGTTTTGATAGAATTATGTATTGTTAGACGTCTTCTATTGAAATAGCCTTGTTTTTTTTGTTTTTTTTACATAATTTAATTTTCATTGCTGAAAGTTAAAAATCATGAATAATGACCCTTTATTTATTTATTTTGTAAATGGATTCATATAATTGAATGTCATATTTGAATTTTGAGTTTCAGTTCCAGCATCATTATCAGAGCAGTCGACACTGATTTCGCTGTGAAGCCACATTTCGTTCACGTCAGGCAATTACTGTGTGTTTGCTTTGCAAGTCATTTGACAGGCATGTCGTTACAGACGCTAACGCCTCCTTGTTCGGTAATATGATACGGTTATCTGTCTTTTTTCCGATCGTACCCGTCATCCCTCCTTTTTCCTTTCCTCTTTCCCAGCCTTCTAGCCACACACTTGCCTCTCAAGTACCTAATTACCTGTAATGGAAACATCCCTCTCATTACCCTATGCAAATGAGCTAGCCTGCTCCACACAATTAAGATGAAAACTCCAAATATTAATTACATAATTAAAGAAAGTTGTTTGATGTGCCAAAGACAGAAAAAAACAGGCCTGTTTCATCTGTGTGGTAATTAACCCTTTAATAAGCTATAAAGGATGTTGGAAAAGAGCTGTTTGAAATCTTTTCAAAATCTTTTTTGCTGCACGTGTTCTGAAAAATACCAGACCAGAATGAATGTAATCGCACATAGACGTTAAAAAACAAAGTCAAAGCAAATAACATTTGCATGCTGAAGTTGACATTAGTGGTTTGCTCTTTTCCTCTTTAGTCGTTGGACTAGGAGAGTGCAGTTGACTAGTGTGATCCTCCGAGCATTTCGG
Source organism: Semotilus atromaculatus (assembly GCA_031834385.1). Taxonomy (NCBI): domain Eukaryota; kingdom Metazoa; phylum Chordata; class Actinopteri; order Cypriniformes; family Leuciscidae; genus Semotilus; species Semotilus atromaculatus. Next base: position 8,602,687 of record JAULUF010000027.1, read on the forward strand.
TAACACAGCAGAGGTTAACAAGATTGGCTGTAATCCAGTTAGCCACAAAGGACAGAAAGAGGGCAGGCAAAATCAGATTAAGGTAAAGTAAAGATGAAGCCCACAAGCTAGGGTTAAAAATAAAGAGCAAGCTTAGTGGCCAGCAAGGAGTGTTAAGTGGACTATTTCTTTTTTTATGGATATTTAAGTGCCACTTGGTATGGTGTTAATGTATTTTTGCATTAAACATGAACAATTTTGGCAGTTTCAAAAGTCCAAAATGTAAAAACTCACATTTGAAGTAGAATTTGTAATCACGATGCCCGTGAAAGTTGAGTTAAAATAGAGGGTGAGGTGGGGGGAATACTCATGTTATTCAGATGCTTTATTCCTGTCTGAGTGGCCAGTTCACACAGTCAGAATAAGACTTTAAACTGCCAATGCTAATCTAAGGGCTGAAACATACTTGAACTTTATCATCTTGTATCCTGAAATTTGTAAAAAGCAATTTAAATTTTGTTGCATTCTTGTGGTAGCCAGGGGTGGCGCTATAGCTGTCTATTGCATACTTTCTCTTCTTCTTTGGTCATGTTCTTGCAGGTCATTGTTTAACAGCACAGGTGTTTGAAGGTAACTCTGTCAGCGCTTTGAATACTGAGGTTTGTAAATGCCAGAGCAATGCTAGAACATGAATTTTCATGTTTGCGTACATTTGCAATGTATGCTATATCAGAATTTTGCTTCAATGAGATTAATTTTATATTTAATGGCAGTGCAGCATTATAAATGATAGGCATATGCCAGACTGAGGTTTAATCTAGTCCAGTCTAGACCTGCCAGATGACTTGACTGGATCAAACCAAGGGATCAATCCTGGAATGTGGAAGTGGGCCTTGGATTGATAAGAACATAGGCTACACACACACACACACACAGTCTGTCATCGTTTCTTCTTGGAGTTTGAGTGACCATATTCCGCCGCAACTTGTGAAAGAAACTGAGTGCCACATTTCCACAGGTTATTACAATGTGTGGCATGTGAGAGAGGCTGTCGGAGTGTGTATGAGTGTGTGTCAGAACTATGAAATGCATTACCTGCCAACTTGGGCACGGTGACTGCTTAATGAGATATTGACTGGCCATTGAGAGCATAGATTTTTGATTTAGCCACAGTGGTGTGTGTGCGCGCGTGCGTGTGTATGTGTGTGATTGTGTGTTTGACAAAGGATCCGGACAGTCTGAAGATGGAGAGGGAGAGAAAGTGGAGGGGATGAATGAGTGAAATCGAGACGAAAGAGAGTAGAAAAGAGAGAGGAAGGGAGGGGAAAGCTTCTGTGAAGAATTGTAGTCTGGCACTTCTCCTGGTTACCCATGCCATGCACGGACACACCCATCCTCACGCTACATCTGAGCCCTGGCGCCTCGGACAGTTTGGCATAAGTCCCATGTGCCAGTCTCGACTCACCCTCTTGGCAGGCAAGACAATCTCCACTCCAAAGTAAAAAGATCCTTGTTACATCAGATGCTTTTGTCGCCGCTCAATCAAACCTGCGCTAATTTTACCCCGTTAAACTTTGTCAACATGAAACAATTATCAATCCTATGTCCTTAATACACATTATCGTGGTTCAAAATGTTTATTTCTCCACTTTCCTTTTTCTAGCTGATGTCACCAAGGCCTATTGAAGGAATATTCCAGGTTCAATAAAAAATTTTGATCCCCTAAAAATTGTTTACAGTGAGGTATTTACAAGTAAGGGGGGCCTATTATCTGAGAAATGTAAGCTTCGAATATCAAACTTGTTGTTTGAGCTGAAAAAAGGGTTCTCGTCATTGTTATGGTCATTTTAGGGGGCATCTTGTGGCCATACTATTGAAACGTTGAGTTATTTTAACATTTATGGATTGGCCCTGTTCATTTCATTGCAAGTCCGTCACTGTAAACAAAGATTTGTTTTATTAAGCAAAAATGGTCATCAATATGATGCTGCTGTTGATTAATCCTAATCTGTGATGAACCCAGAATATTCATTTTATATTTAGTTTCAAGTTTTAACTAGCAGGTGCCAGTGATCCAATCAATTCCTCTCAGATGACTTAAATCTCCTCCTTTATTTTTGTCTTGTTGAATATCCAATTATACACTTATTGGGTTGCGAACGTTGTTCCCTGTTGACTAAACACTTCAAGCTAGATAGAAGGTTCTACTGATTATTGACCATTTGCTGTAGATTTCGTGAGGCATCAGGCACTGTTTTTTTATGTTTGAGAGATTTGACTGTTCAGAAGGATAGTCGTCTCACGCCTTCGGAGTAATTTCCTACATTGACTCCACGTTAAGAGCACAGTTGTAAGAAATCCTTTGATGTCTCTGGCTGTCAGAATGTATTTCAGGCCTGCCATAATTCTCCTTCTCACAGTACTTCACTGATAACACATTCACCACAGGTCCAGCTGCACCTACACACACACACACACACACACACACAGAGAACGTGCTCACATGAAGCACACACATGCACAAATGCTCTACCCTCTCAAACACAGAGTTGCTTCTATTACTACAAGCCAAGGTTAGTTAGGTGTACCGGGGATAACTTATTAACTGTGCAGATACAGATGCATGCAGCTGTAATTGCACAGTACGTATTAGGTCTATGTACACATGTTGTCCACCATGCACTCCTGCAGGTGTAGATGATATTATTGTGAGACCGCTTTGCTCTTTACTCTCATTCACACTGGCTGAATGCGGCAAACCACAGTGGTGATTGCAGGTGCTCCTAGTCGCACCGGGCTTTTCTTACACAACTTGCACAAATCTTGCACAAATTCCAAGCACGTTGTTTAGCCCCTTCAGTTTTTTTTTTCTTCGGGGAGTGTCTTTTTCTCCTTATCGTCTTTTTTTGCCCCTCCTTCCTCCTTTTGAACCCTCCTCTGAGAGCTGTCCACTAACCTTTTGAAGTTGCATCAAAGAGGAAATGGGGAAAAAGCATTATCGATTTTGCGTTTTGTCAGACTCAAATATAAAATAATGGAGATGCGTGCAACAGAAACTCTGATGTACAGGACCGGGGTCTTGGCCACTCTTCCCATTCTTTGCCCCTAAACAGGTGAGCGAGAAACCCCCGGTGCTGACTATGCCACCCTGCCTCCTGTAGTTCCCAGGATCCCTACTTCTCAAACCTGTGCTTTTGTGCTATTAATCCCTTGGTAAATCAAATCCTTTTCGACAGACAAACCTGCTCTTTCTACCCTGAAGATGTCAGATCTCTTATCCCGACTCCATCGAACCGGTATCATCTTTCCTGTGAGCTCATAGACTTGACCCGCTTTCTCTGACTAGAGTCGGAAAGGGTTGCAGAGGGTTTGCCAGTAATCAAATCTGCACTGCAGGCATGCATGAAGGAGTGTAGTTGTTTGTGTTTGGAAAGAGTAAATGATTGAGAGAAAGAGGGTGACCCATGGGAGGTAGATGAGATCTGATTGTCTCCTTTTCTCCTCACTCTTCGGTGACCCCACTGTGACATAAGCAGAGACCCCCGGGGCTTGTCTCAAGTCATTCCTAACCCACAGAGCCGATCCAGGAGTTTTGATTCCGATCCTAGATCAGTAAAGAAAGTTCGTCAGAGCTATGTTGAGCAGATTTGGATTTTGTCATGCTTTACAATGTGTCGATTATACTGCAGGTTTTACGCACAGCTTGGGTACAAAGGTGTAATGCAGGCCTATTCCTAGAGCTTTTCTCTATTTCCTTTCACGTTGCATGAATGACGATCAGTACAACTTTAAATGTGTGAGTGTCTTTTATATGAATATCAAGCAATCTTCCAAGTACTTGGGGACATAAATGGTTTTGAATTCAGGTATGAGTCCTAAAGTCTAATTAAGGTGTATTTTGAAACTTGAAACCCACAAAAAAGGTATGACCTATCAAAAAAGAGGCCTCATTTTTGGTTCACAGGAGAAGCAGGGTGCCACTGAGTGCATACTTGAGAGGCCAGAGAGTTCATCCTCCCTTCTTCACCATGGAGATCAGCTTTAATGTTCTCAAGAATGGCAGGAGAGAGAGAGGAGCAAAATGTGGGAGTATCCTTCTGAATTTTTATGAGATTAGGGAAAAGGACCGAAAGAGAGAAATGGAGAAAGAGCGGGAGGAAGGGCAGAACAATAGAAGCAGCTTCAAGTGGGAGGCTTGATTACGAAAGGGAGATGAGCAACATTGAGTTGATTTAGAAGGGTTCCTGCCGGGGCCATCGAGGGTCCCGCTGTTCCATTCTTATCTAGTATGTTCCCCCTGATCAAGCACCTGTACTCACTCAAATAGGAAAGCAATTGAAATATAAATGGCTCTCCAGAACACTAGGTGGCATTGTGAAAGATGTCGAATAGGCCTGCACTGCACACCACATTCATGCAGAAAGCGATTTGCATAGACAAAGTGACCAGGCATTATTTATGATAACGAGGGATTTAACATGACATGACAGTTGCAGTTGATACTTGTACAGTTGAGTAGAAACATCTACTATCACCACACAAAGACTTAAAGGTAGGGTTGGCAGTTTCAGAGAGGCTAGCAATAGCAAGCTAGCTTTAAAATCATAAGATCTCTCCAAAACACATGGCCAGACCAGACCACACACCACCAAACCAGAGCTGTCTGCAAAGTGTCACAAGAGTAGGCGTTAAATTACTTAATGTCTCAAAGCACATAACACTACAATAATAATGAACGCTAACAACTTACATAGCTCTGACTTGTTCTACCTGACTTCTGCAGTTTAATTTCGCTGTTGATAGTGTTGACATAGAAATGCATAAATCTCAATTTGAGGATGTAAACCGATCTAAGAAATGGCAACCCATGACATTCTACTCAATCACGGTAGTTATGGCATGAACGCAAGATAAGCTTGTTGTTTTGGTTCAAGGGGGAACTGTAAAAGGTGGCTGCTGTTTATTTGCGGCACTCAATGACTGTCTGTCTACAACTCTGCAAAGCCTCATGAAATGCATTGACGTGTGATGTCTGCGTGAGAAGGGCATACGGAGATATGCAAAAATCGGGTTGAATGCAATGATTGGACAAAATTATTTTGGTCCTGAGACTTCAAGATGTGAAGAGAATTTCAACCAGTATAACAAAAAGTGTTTATGAAAAACATTGCCTACGTTATCTTTAACTGCTGTCAGTGTGAACCCTGTATAGTTTTCATATATAAACATGAACAGAACTAGTTATATCACGAGAAGCATTGGCATGCCATCTTCTAAATGTCTGCATGCAGTCTAAGCATGAAATTGTATCTCAAGGTTACTTTGATTAGGCCTGCTGTGTTCTAAACAAACCACATGGCATGAATTTAATTCTTCACAACAACAAAGCCAACCATTCTCAGCCCCACCGACCTCTGAAACGTGTTATATATGCACATATATTTATTATAAATTAAGTCATGCCTGCGATTTAATGATGAAGATGAAAGGATTTTTATCTGTTTATTTAAAGCATACAATAAAATCACCAGAGCTTTTCTGACATTCTAAAAAGTTTTGGAAAGCTGTTTTCAGTAGAAACTCAAGCAAATGGCATAATTATCTGCATGTCCTCAACCAAATTCATAACTCTTTCGATATTCTTTCCTTAGAAATAACATTTAGCAACAAAATCAATTAGATGTAATAGCTTTGCTTGTCAGGAAAGAGCGCTGACATTGGAGATGACAGGAATTGTTTGCCTGTTAGAGTCCCGTGGGGTGACGGTAGGGATTTCTGTTTGCTCTGTAGCAAGCATGGGTGTACCGCAGTAGGGAAGAGGGACTGTGGAGAGGCCCTTGACCTATGCCAGAGTGAAACCAAGAGCCCCTACCGTTTAAACAGACAGTCTGATTACTGATTAGGAGCTTATTCCCTGTTGTGCCGAGCAGTTTGCATGTCAGCATCCATTCTACCCAACACTGCACTGATTAAGAATGAGATGCCAAAGACGAAGAAGCCTGGACTGACTGTCTCTGTCTTTTTTGTTTTCTCGCTGTTTGCTCCTTTTTAACAATCTCCTAGAGAAACTGGTTACCCACAATTCTTTCCATACATCCATCCATCCAATCGCATATTTTTATGTATGTATCGCTTTATTTTTTATTTTTTAGCACTTTCAGAGATTACGTTGAGTGCTGGCATTCACCCAGAGTCCGCTCTGAAGAGCCAGTAGTGTTTTGTTGTTATTTTGAAGTTTTTTTTTTTTCATCCTCTCTCACCCCATCTCTCTTCTTTTTGTTGTTCCCCTGGGCTCCTTGTTTCTGGATGAGAGCTCTCCCTCTGCTGAGCACAGGTTCTTGTCTGTTCTTCCTCTCTCTCTCTCTCTCCCCCTCCCTCCCTTTTTCTTTCTCTTTCTTTTCCTATGTCTTGAAGTACACTGTGAAGCCGTCCATCCTGAACAAGAGCCGCATCAGCATTGAACTCTTTTCAGAGTCCACATTTCTGTCTTTCTTATCTAATTAACAATAATAATAATAATTCATTACATTTGGCTCTATAGCGCTTTTCTGGATATTCTGATTAGGCACCAGATTTTCTGCTGCTTACAGCTTCAAAACCACATAAACAAGAATCAGCCCAAAAATCGTTGTTTCTCACTCTAACTTTTCATTTTTTTTCTGTTTTTTATTGATCTGTGGTTACGAGATCACGACCTTCATTTCCATGCAACGACTGGTCATTACACGGCAGCAGCTGTCTGCACTCCTTAGTCTGTTCTTTGTTTTGTTTTGGTCAATAGTTTCGAGGGACTGGAATGGTGATGATAGCAGCATTAATTCATCTCATATGTCGACCGAAGGACACAACACTCTCGTCCGCAGAGAGCCTTCTGAATCACTATCACAGCCTCTCAGACCAGCACTCGTCTTAGTGTGTCACTCTATGAATACCATCACTCTGTTACCAGTTACACAATGTGGGCGGCTGTGAATTATGGCGTCTTGTCTTAGCAAAGAGTGAAATCTCTTTACAGACAAAGACTGAGTGCATTATGTGGGCTTTAAAAAAAAATGAAGTGACTCACGTTTTGTCACGAATCTACATTCTTCTTTTGACTACAATGTAATTTTAGTTTACCTCGATCATGTTTCTCTCACAAAAAAAAGTGGCACAATTTACCCCAATCTCTCCTGTGTTCCGGCAAACACTGTCTCTCTGCGACAATGAAGCTGTAAACTTGATTCCGCACATTAAAAAAAGTTACAAAATGTACAAACAGATAGACTGCTGTGAGGATGAGAGACAAAACATGCCCTTACGTGAGACTGCAACCACACTGTCTGAGACACAAGTACAGCTAACATGCAAAGAGATTTGTTTGCGAGATGCATGAGAGACGTTGAGAGGAAGATGTGTGTAGTTGCTGTAGTGTAGGTGGTGGCTGGCATGTGGTTTGTGTGTGTGTGTGTTTGTTTGTGTGTGTTTGTGTGTGTGTGTGTGTGTGTGTGTGTGTGGACCACAAAGAAAGGCAGAAAAGAGTGAAGAAATTAAACATTTGTGCACTGTGTATGCATGTGTGTGTGTGTGGGGGGGGGGGGTGGGTTTGTTTGCCTGATCTCATCTCAACAGCACGTTTTGCGCTTTTAACAGTTTACGTTTCAAGTAAAACGCAAAAGGAAACAGACAAACAAAATCTGCATACGCACAAATGTCTTTGTTATAAAAAGCATTTTCTCCCAGCGCCCGGTGTCTAAACCGGTATTAGCGCATGCGAGAGGAAAACAGGAGCTCATTGAAGCTCATTACAGTGATGTGTTACAAACATCCCCGAGATTAAACCAGATCAGTGGCTGAGCGTCCTTAACATCAGCTGCTGTATGTTCTCTCTTCGCTGCTACGATCGAATCTCATGGCTACTCTAGCACCAGACTCCAGCTAGCTTTAATTATGAGCTGAAATTGTAAACAAAGCTGTTGATGAGAGGAGTGTGAAAATGCTCTGGGAGACGTTAGCACAATAATGGGCGCCCGGCCCGGTGGAGGAGTCTCGTTTTTTTGATCTTTGACATATTTCGTAGGCATTGATTAGGCAGAGCCTTTGATCTGTTGTGGGATACGTTGTTGCTTGGTTTAGAGGTTTAGGGAGTTTCATAATTTATACAAAAGGGATTTACGTGTGTGTATGTGTACGTGTGTGTTTTTGTTTTTGCTCTTTTCCCAAGCTTGAGCAACCTTAAGTAAACAGTGCATGCTATTGTGTTCGTTTACCGCGCGCCTCTCATTAGCGATCCCTGCGGTAATTATCGAGCCGATAGTAAAAATATTCTCTTCCTTCTATTCTCTCATACACAGACAGACTGTGAGCCGGCTCTGCATTATTGATCAATTCCAGCTGAAATCAATCGAGTCCTGCACATCTTCTAAATCTAAGGACAGGGGGACTGTGTGAAAGCGATGAATTCTTAAACACTTCTTGGGACAATTTTTCTCTAGTTTTTTTTTTAAGCGTGGAATATAAAAATGTCATCACTGTGTCCTTGAAAGGCAGGTTAGCAGTGAAACTCACACAGTGAACCCAATGAAGCGTAGTTCTTTTGTGGGCCGCAGGGTAGGACTCTGAATCTGGCTGAATATTTAGCTGAAATAGCTAGTTTGTTTAAAAAAAAATACTTTACCCCACCGCACAAAGAAAATGATGCCTGTAACTATGTGATACTGGATAGGCATTATATGTAAAAAAATATATAATTTTTTTTTTTTTTGGTTTGTTTTTTTTGAGAAATGTATATGTATATATAACTCTAGGGCTCTATTATTATTATAAAGTACATTTGAGTCTGATGGGACACAACAAACTGTTGCATTTACAGCTTTGTGTTTGCATGGGGATTGGATTTGTAATTAATGAAAAATACACTTATTATATATAATTATATCATACAGGACTTGACATTGCCAAATGCGGGTGTATTTCAGAAATGGCGTGTAACTCAGTCATTCCTACTAGCCACAATTGTAGTCTTTTAAAAAGACATTTGAAATAATTAATAATAAACTAAGTGCAATGTAGTGTTGTCAAAAATATTGATTTAATCGATTTAAATACCGATACTAAAATATCGTTGCTTAACATATAACTGAAATAAAGTTGTTGTTTTTTTTGTTCTGCACAAGCCCATGGACATATTCGTGCTGCTGGTATTCGATTACAATTTCGGCTGTATTGTATTTTCCACTGAAATAATATGACTTATGTTTGTAAGACTGCCTCATTGATTTAGATTTTCCCCCAAACAAATGCATTACAAATGCATATGAGTAAATCATGCAAAGATGAGGGGTTTACCTTTTAACCTATCCAAAACATGGTAAAAAGATATATTTCAGCCCAGAGCTCCCATTATGCAGAAAACAAATTGAGATTTATGGAATTAGTGTGAATGCGGTATGAATCGAGATCTATTTTTGGGTTCACAGACAGAGCATTGCGGTATAAAATATGATTGGTTGCGAGATCGTTCCCGGAGTGTTGGCGGAACAGCCAATGAGTCTTTGAAACGGGATTAGTGGTAGAATTGTGGCATTGATTGCTCACCGTGTTTCCCCCCATGCCTGCTGTTTGTTGTCTAAATACAGTTTGGATGCGCCCTCGCTTCTTGCGGTGGGTTGCTTACTCGGCTCAAGGTCGTTTCGGATGGTAGCGCCCCATTAATAATGCCCGTGAATCTACCACATCTGTCTCCACCCCCATCTGGCATGGCCCTCCAACTGCAACTACTTCCGTTCCCCCCAGAGGATGCCGTGAAGCGAACCCACATTAGTGAAATTTTTGAGATTAGAGAATTTGTAAAAAAGGCAATGAAGGAATGTCTTCCAATCGTTCATTCACAGCTTCAGAAGATCCTGTTCTTTCATGTTTGAAGAACAGGTGTGAACAGTGAAGTTGTACATATGTGTACGTATGTAGTCTACATCCCAACATGCTATGGTTGTCTACCAGGCTCTCTGGTGGTGAGGAACATGAGCGCTGGACCCGGCGGGTAATTCCCTGTTTGCTGCACAGCCCAGCAGCTCTACTACAGGGATGCAATTATCACAGTCCCAGACGCTTACTGCAACCACATGACAAGGTGCTACTAGAGGAACCATCAAAGCCTGATTTTAAATGATGCATTTAATTATGTAAAACGGGAATTTGCATGTGTGTGGAGTGTTGGAGAGCTTGTGTGTGCATTTGTACCTGTGTTTGTTAGCTTGTTGAGGGGTAAGGTGAAATGATCGTAACTGTGTGTGGTATCCAGCGCACAGCAGGCTAGCAAACAGACAAGTTTGTGGAGTAAAGGTGTGTGTGTGTGTGTGTGTACGTGTGCTCATGCAGTGATGGTGACAGGAGAGAGAGAGATACGCTCCTCTCTGTGCAAACTCTCCAAACAACAGATATGCACTGCTCTGCCTCTAATAGCAGGAGGCCTAGCCCTATAAACACACAACTCATGCGTCTTACACTGTCTCTTTCTTTGTTTCACTGTATTTTTCTCCCTGCTGCTTTACTAGAGCTTAAATGATCTCAAATAAACTGTAGCATTTGTGTTTTGCATAATCAGAAATGTTAGAATTCAGTACTGTAAAGCAAACCTGAGAGCTGCAGTGTTATACAAAGCCGGACCTGATTACTTTAGTTACTTTTGTTTATATTACTCTACCTCTACACAGTTACCTAATCTGTAATTGATCTGCATTGGAATTGACATTTTGGCGTACCAAGTCAGTTGACTTGGACTACGGATAGGTGGTGTGCCTGCTTAGCATCCACACCGCACACATTCTCAGATTAACATGATAAAGAGTGCCCTGACTGGACAGGTTCAGAGGTGGATGGTTATCGTGCAAATCAGAATCCTGTTACCGTTCATTTCCTTCACCGACTGGGATGAACAAAATTAAGAATTTCAATGCCAGTGTGTGGGTGCCCTAGCAAGGAAGAGGATGTGAATCCAAATAGCATGGTTAAATTTTCATAAGAATTGCAGAGTGCTGCACAAACTCAGTGCCCGCTTTCAATTTGCCTACACTGGAGAGCTACGGAAAAGGGAAAAGGAGATGACAGCAGGGTTAAACGAGCCAGGCTTAAGGACGAACATTTTGTTTGACTGGTTCAAAGCAGTTGGTAATGAAATACACTGAGCTCACGTTATGATTTGTACTACTTGGATCCACAACTACTGTATAGTATAGTAATCTTTAGCAGGGACTTTCTCTTCAGAATGGTGCTACATTAGACCAGGTTTTTTGCAAATGGTAGGTGTAGAATGAGATTGAGTTCAGGTTCAAATCTCAGTTTCAGTCCAGCAAAGGTGAACCTGCCTAATGCCGATACTGAAAACACTCTTGATCCTAGAGGAGGTTCAGGAGAAAGAGATCTTAGACCGCAAGGCGAGGATTCCTTTAAGTAATCCACACTGGCTGCTGCCTCAGGCTCTGCTCTCTATTGGGGCCAGTGTGTGTGTGATGGCTTGGTTTGGACAGGTCCTGCAGAGAGAGAAAGGGATGGGGCGGCAGAGAGCTCCAATGTTAGCACACAGTACGCTGGATAGTGCATTATGTAATCATGCCTTATCAAGACCCACCGCCTGCATGGGCAGAGGCACACAGGACTCTTTCGCTAGCTCTATCTTCCTCTTTTCCACACAGACACACACACATAGAGATGCACACTCACCTCCCACTGCCTACCAGGAGAACGCAAGCCTTCATTAGCTGGGCTAAATATCCCTGCTTTCTGCAATCTCCATCATTTTTGGCCTACGGGCACTGGGATAATTACCTGCTCTCATTTCCCCTCCCTCTGGCCAGTGGGGAAGAGTCATGCGTTGCATTAGTTTGCATTAAATATTTATCGGCATACTGCACATTTTCCTATCCCGTCAGCCGCTTCGCAGCTCTGACGGACAGCTGCCTTGCCTTGATGTTTTCGCCACAAGTCGCACTGCCTTTATCCAGCTGTCACCAAGAACGAACATGTTAAACAAAGCATGCAACGGGTGAATAGGGGATTCTCTGTTTTGGAGAGAAGAGTTGGTGGGGATTCTCGGGGAACAATGTACAGAACGTTTATGTGTGGGAGTGATAGTAGACGGAGGAAGCGTCGTTCCTCTCAGGTCTGACTGACACGCTGTCCTTTGTGTGTTTAATTTTGTCCACATGCAGCGCATGCCAGTATGAGCGGGGTTCAGAATGAGACTTACCATTTAGACATGGCTACAGGATGGTGGACCTCAGTGTCTAGAATTGAGTGCACTTGGTCTGCACCCATACCACTATATTTCTCTTCCAGAAAAGCTATTGGATTGAAAGAAATAAGCCCCCCTCATAACACAACTTTAAAAGAATAAGACATAGACCGGTATCTTTAGGGGACTTGTTTACAGCCAGAAGAGGATTCACTTCAGTGGCCTTCTTTAATTAGAACTGAAATGACTGGTTGGTTGATCAGAGGCGTCAGTTTAAGTCGGGATTTGAAGACTGTCTCTAAGCCCCATCAGTGGATCTTGTAGCAGATCCATGGGGAATATGGACAACGATGTGAGCACCTTTAATACAGGATAGAACCAAGTGCCCTTGATGGACCATCCTCTGATTTCAGGGTTTAAAGAAAAGGATTTCATATAACTGAAGTCTGTCAGGGGAATGATGTTGAACAAAAGTCTTAGTTTCTTTTTTGAGAGATACCTAGTCTTCAAAGATGAAATCACAATCTTTGTTATGGTCGTCTCCGTCCTTTTGTTGAACTGAAGGGTGTATGAGCTATGTTTCTACTTTAGTGTCATATCTACTACATTCATGCCCCCTGATAGTGTCAAATTCGCTGCACATTTTTAATCCATCAGCTATTCAGATAAAAGCATTGTTCACAGGATTTACACCATTTAATCTTTAAAGAGTTGTTGGTACTTATGTAAACCTAGTGCAATTTAATACATAATAATGACTATCTGTCTATATGTCTGTCTGTCTGTCTAATTCTATCAAGTCCTGTAAACCTTAATTTCAAGGCTCATTAAACATTTTCCAAATATTACAACTTTTTCAGACTTGTATTTTTTTGTTAATTTCTCCATCCTATTCTCTACCTCAATTCATTTCTCAGCAGGGCATGACCCTGCTACTGTGAGTCCAGAATTCCCTGTGAGTAATGGGAGTAGATCTTATTTTAACTGGTGGAATAACAAATTGCCTTTGTGATATTCATCATAATTTGATATTTTCACAAACCTTGGGAAAATATACCACCTCGCTCTCTAAAGAAAGTACCTGCCTATGAGCATCCCATACAGGCAGCTTTAGAATGCAATAGAGTGCAACGAGGTAATTTAACAGGTATGATACATTTGTAGCCCTCTGTCTTGAACTTTACAATGATGTGCCCCACCTTCCCACAGGAAGGCGTTATTGCTGTTTATTAAAATAATCCTGTCTCCATTTTTTATTCGACTTTCACTAAACCAGCACTCCTCAGATTGAAAATAAATGTATAGATAAATGCCTTTTCTGCGCCGACAAATTATACAGCTGTATCTCAAAGAGACACGTTGTTTATTTTGGGAACGATGCACAAACGAAGAAACAAAAGAAGAAGAGGCTCAGAGAACGTTGATTAATAAGATGAATAACCACTACAGCAAATGCTTAGAAATGAAAATGATTGGCTCTTCAAATACCCTTCCTCATTATTGTAATTATAGGTGCTATATTACGCCTCGGATTAAGTATTCATTACAGATTATGCGGCGGGTTTGAGCTTGTTGTAGAAATGCACACTTCTCTGTTATGACAACATACTTGAAAAGGCTGAACCTCAGCCAAGATGCATGGTAGAAAAAAAAGTATATATTTTTTAAATCTCTCAAGCGGGTGACTGTGTTTTCAGAGGGTGGCTTGTAATCTTGACTCTTTCTTTATCATACCCTCCCCCCCCATCTCAACTCTTTTTATCTCTTTCTTAACACCCCCACGTGAATGTGTAGCTGCACATGTGGATGCATAAATACAAACGCACACCTACACTTGTACATAAATGTATAAAATGATGCCTAGCCTTCCTTACGTTATTTCATCTCTCTGTCTCTGTCCTTTGCTGTACTCTACCTCAGTGAATCCCACACTGACGAGGCGTAGAGTCTGTCATGGAGACAGCATAAGCCTATCATATGCATAGCAGAGATAAGAGGCAGCCATTTTTATCAACCCCCCCCCTCTCTCCCTCTTTACCAATCTTTACAAGAAAGTCCCAAATCCCTGGTCCTGGTTAATGACACGGCCGTGGTCGTGCCAAAATGAGCCCGATTTTGTTTTCTCTCACTTTAACCTGACAATTACGGCAATTATAGGCCGTCTACGCCGTTGACAAACACGCCGAGAGAATTGCGACATGAGGAGTCCCCCGCTACAGCCCTCTCTGTAATTTAACTAGCGCAGAGCAGCTCCACAATGGTTCATTCTGCAAAAAAAAAAATCACCCAAAGCGATACACGGTCGTCTACGACGGAGTTGCCAGTCATTTATTTATTCCTGTAAACAAGCTGAATGCAATTTGTGTACTGGGATTGTAAAGAAAAAAGCAATGTAATGTGTGTGTGGTAGGCTGAGAGTTTAGAACTGAAAATGCTCTTCTGTTGCATCGTGGGGCCCAGGAGTGTCATTCTGGGAAGGGCCAAACAGTAACAGTGGAATGTTGTGAGGAACTAAATCCTACTAGCTAAATGTCCATTACTCATATTTCCTTTAAAGAAAAATCCTGAGGCAGCTGTTAGCATCATACTGTATTTAAATGGAGTAAGCTTGTTAAATTGGTAAAGCATACAGACTAATATAATTTGACAACATACACTTATAATTATGTTATGGAGTTTTTACATAAGTTTTTACATAATACTTCTTCATGCAAAAGAGATGTTTCCTCATTGGCCAGCTCTTCTGAAAAAAAAAGAAAGAAAAGCTATTAGATATTTGAGATTTCCGTATTGACAAACCGAGCACAGAGGCGACTTTGGAGTCAATAAAATGTTCCAGCTCTCTGGAAAATATGAACGTAGAAGTTTTCCTTGGTGTACTTTCAGAAAATGTCATCTGATTTCGATTAGCGGCACTGAAATAAAGACATCTGATCAAGGACATGTACTTTTGCATATTCCACCACCGTGAGGTCATGCCATTTGAACCACGACTTTTTTTCTTTTTTTTTTTTTTGGCTCTGTAAAGGTCCGTGAATAATTGTGAAACTTAAGTGTATTTGGGGTGGAACATGAAATAATTATGTCAGGTTTCCCACTGCTGAGGTAAATAGTAATGCTAAACGCTGTCTCGATTGCATCACAACTATTACAGAGACTCTCACTAGTGCTGGTAAGCAGTTAACTAGAGGTCAAGCTTGAATAACCTGAGCTCTGGAGTCAGGTCAGTTCCTGAGCAGGACACTTGACTACATTTACCTGCAAGCCTGGTTTAGAATACCCTGTCATGGTATTTCAAGACCTGAACATGCTTAGCATCTTTCCAGACATTTTCAGACTGTCGCTCTTCCAGTTGCTACGGTTTTTCTCTCTTATTTTTCTTTGCCCATCTTTATCGGCCTCTCTCTCAAAATTATTTGTTCTGTCAAGATGATTAGGAGTGTTAAAAGTGGGCAGGAGAGATCTTGAGAATGATTGAATGTAGTGGTCAGCGTCAGCATTAGCAATAGGTTCCTTTGTTGGAGATGATATGATATTGAACTTCTTTCTTTTTACACATAAATCATTGTTCTTCTCATATATTTCTGTTAGGAGTTGAAAACAGAGCAGTATTGGATACAGACCACTTCTATGAGACCAATTTTAGCTAAGGTTTTCCTGTCAGTAAGTAGTTCACTAGAGATAGACATGTTTTTTATTGTTAGTCTGCATTAGCATAAAGTATCTTCATTTTGACTTTTTAAAATTGTTTTTTACCTGTTCTTTTCTAAAAACAAAGTAGACTAGCATGGATTTATACTGTATTTTGGCACAGGTCAGTTTACAGTGGTTGGTGCTGTTTGTTGCTAGCCTAGCATCTGGTGGACCATCCTGTTGACCAGCTAAACATATTTAACTTAATTTATCACTATTCTGGTGATGCTATTTGTCGAAGGTATCTTTCTTGTTTAGTAAGTTAAGAGCCTGGCTAGGAGTCCAGTACGAAATATGCTAATCATTTCAGTGTTGGTAATATTAGCTTCATTGGTCACATTTTGTTGAACTCTCGTCAGTGCTGAGACCACATAGTCAGCATGATTTACACTGCTATCGAGTGAAGTGAGGATGCCACAGGATCCATTATGAGAGCTCTCATTACAGCAGGCATTCAGATTCATCTTCATCACCAGTGCTCAAGAATGCCAGCCAGTCCGTTTGCCCCTGCTGTTACATAAGATTCTACATGAGTGTATGTTTATGTTTGGGGTGAGAAAGACAACGTGAGAGACACTGTCTAACACTTATTCAGGCCTCCAGGGGTGAAGAAGAGCGCTTTGTGGGAAGTTGCGTTTTATAGTGTTTGTCATAATTTTGTCTTATGATAGAAATGCATTTCGCCATGTCATATTGATTTGTCGGTTTTGCTCTGACAAAAAAAAATGAAATACAATCATAAGTTGATTTTTTTTTTGTGATAATTTTTCTCACAATATTGTGTTCATAAGCACAAACCTTGAGACCAGCTGCTATTCTCAGTGCGCTTTTATTTATTTATGATACAATTTCATGTTGTTTAAATATCTGATTAAATTCAAATATTGTAGGATGCTTTTTAGACTGAATTATCTTCTATTATTTTTGTCAACATTTTTCTTCTAAAAACTTTGTTAGCACATTAATATATTGCAGTAATATGTTTTTCTCATTATATTTTTGACTGAACCGTTTCTCCATCTCATCTTCTTTAGCATTGACAACCAATAATCCCTTTGTCTACTAACTTTTTTTTTTTCTAGATGAAATGAGAATAACATTGAGTGTTTCCAACCCTTGGGCTTTTGCAACGTTGCACACAGTGCTGTGGAGATTCACATCATGAGACAGATTTTAAGACAATGAATGGAAAGCTTTCATGGCTTATTTAGAAAGCTTGCGATTCAACCCAATCCAGAACAGACATAGTTCCATCTAATTAATAAGCACAAGAGAAAGACGCTTTCAAGTGATTTCAGAAGAAGCTTCTTTTTTTTCTTTTTTTTTTTTTTAGGCAAATTCACAGCATTGTAATTATTGGGGAGGGAATGTCAAAACAGTTCAGATAGCTGTTGGGAAAAGATGCATTTCCAACCCCAGTCAACTGTCTCCCCTTTCGAGTTCTCTTCCCTTTCTAACTCTCTTTCTCTCTTTTTAACATCTGCCTTTGGTTTTGATCAGGAAAAAAAAGACACGTCAATCATCCACACTAATGGAATGTGGATTTTCTAATTCACTCAAACAGAACGGTAAATTGAAAAAGAGTGCAACCTTTTTAACACACACACTGGCGTTGACAGTCAAGCTCCATTATCTGACAGCTGGAGAAGTTAAAAATAACTGGGCTCGCAGCAAATTAGACGTATCATTTGGCTTCTAAACGGAGAGATGAATGTATGTGTGAATGTGCTTGCCATATACCGTGACATGAGGCCAATACATCAACCTCCTGTTTGTCTGTCTCTTTCATAAACTCTGACTGGAATAAACAGACAATGCAATTTGTTACAGTGCGAGGATATTTTCTCAGTCTCCGAGCTCGGCAAACGATCCGCTGCGGAGCGTTCCACCCCCGACGATCCGTCCGCGCGTGCGACCATTAATCATCGCTCTGGTTTGTGCAAGGTTACTGCTATCGCTCAAAGCCGTGTTCGGAGTTTTTCATATGTTATATTTCTATCGAACAATAAATCTGACATGTGCGGCGAGGACTCGAGAAGACGCGCTCGCCCTTGCTGTAATCTCACTATATATGAAGACATAGGCCTGACAGGGCTATGAATCTCTATTGGTGCTGTCACAGATAGCGATTTTCCATGACATTGAGTCGCATCTGAAGCGGCTGTACCTGACTGGCGCTAGTGAGTATACGGTTACTAGCACGGTAATTGAAGTCTGCGTGAGAAGTCTCTTTTTTCAGGATGGTAAGGAAGGAGATTGTTCCCTCTGATCGTCCCCGTCTTTGTGTTTCTAGCAGACTATCTGTTTACCATTAAATACCCCTCACCGTTATTGTTTATTTATCTCAAGCTAATCATTAGCCAGTGGTACAACAAAAGGACACCCCCCCACCCCACAGACAATGGTGTCAAACTTTCAACAGGTACCGTGTTTTAATACCGTGAAGTAATTCTTTGATTCTTTAATGCACTGGGAATGTAAAACCACAGCATGTTCAGCTCAGCAGCACAATAGCATGCTAGGTAGGAATATAATGTTCACGTAGTTAGTGGTACTTTTTATGCCACACTGAAATTAGAGTGTAAGTTGACCGTCTGCTTATAAGTTACTTTGAAACTACATGTCAACTTATTCTACTAATCTGAATCCTAACACCTGACCCTAACCTAACAGACCTAACCTAATACTTTAAGTAAGGGATAATGTACATCCAGCTGGTTGTTATTGCAGAATAAACCCTGACAGGGTGATCAGGACCCCGACATGATAAAAACCAGCTGGATGGACATTATCTCACTTATTACACGGCTACTTGCCACATAAGTAATTAATTGGACATGAAATAGTGACTTGAGTTAAAATATTGTATTAGGTCTTTAAATGCAAAGCTTCCATGACGAAAGCTAACAAGCTGAAAGTTCAAACTAGACGGACATTTAAGGGATAATGTACAGTCATACCACTTAATACACAGCATTTTGACAGCACTGAAAAAAAGTAAACTCGAAATTTTGAAGAACAATGACTGAAATGGTATTTTCTTGTGAAATTTACTACAATAATCTTAGTTTTATTTATCATTTTTTATTTATTTTAAAAATACAGTGTTAGCATTTTAGTATTGCTCAGAAAAAAAAAAAAACCTCAACCAAAAATAAAGATCCCAAAGGGGGGTTTCGCAGTGATGCAATATAAGACCGATGTTTAGTTCCCAAATGAACTTTTCATTTAACAGTTAAAGATAAAGAAAACGAACCTTTATTTTATTAGTGTGAAGAACATTTTAATAATCTAAAGAACCGTTTTCCACTTTAAAGAACCTTTTGTGGAATTGAAAGATTCGATGTATGTTAAAGGTTCTACTCGGGTCCATCAATGTCAATGGAGAACCTTTATTTTTAAGAGTGTATTCACCTTCCTGCCGTTTGGGCTACAGACATGATTGATACCTCAAATTGTTGAGCTTGTTGAGGTGTGCTGTTATTTTTCTAAGAGACTGGATTGATGGACTATAAAACATTGCATGCATCCAGAATACTCTAGGTATTGTGATGGTGAGTAAGTGGACAAGCACCACTCACATTTTCTTCACAAAAAGCCTAATACACACATGACTTGGTTAGAGCATACTCGTGGGTGGGTTTGAAAAAGTGTTCACAAAATCTCATCAGCTCATATTCAGGGAACGTGTTAAGCGTGGTTATGTGTCATAGTGAGACCGACTGTATGTGTGTGCCCATATTCTGTGTCACAGTATCACAGACTTGCATATGTTATTTCCTCATTATAGCCAATAAATGGTCCAGGCTCACACTGCACTAGTGCCCTTTCTTTTAGTGTGTGGAAACTTTACCCCCCCATGCTTCCCTATGTACAGCCATCTTTTTGAAAGCCTGTTTTCACCTCAAAGTAGAATAATAAAAAATAGTTTTAAGAAAGGTAATTGTAGCATATCTCAAAATTATGTCTCAAAATTCCTTTTTATATCTTTCTTATTTTTTACACATTTGTTGTATTTTTTACTATTTTTCACAGTTGCAACTTTCTCACAATTGTGATTTTGTAGCGCACTATGTGAATTTATTTGTTATCAATTGCAACTTTATAACTCTTATAACTCAATAATTGGGACAATCTCACAATTTGAAAACCTTTATTTTTCAACTTTACATCTTGTAATTGTGACTTTAGTATGAGACTATTTATCATAATTTTGAGTATCTTCCAATGGGACTTTCTCATAATGTCAAATTTATCTCACAATTGTGATTTTCAAATTTCTCAATTGAACATTTATGACTTTATAACTTATTGCGACTATCCCATAATGTGACTTTCTCATAATTGCTAGTTATCTTGTAATTGAGATTCAATGTGATACAATTGTAATAAAATGTGACATTATATCTCATAATTGTGACTATTTCTTACATTTGAAATGTACTACTTTCCCGCAACGTGACTCTCGTAAGTGCATCTTTCTAACAATTGTGATTTCGTATCTCACAATTTTCAAACTTTTACTTATTGCAACTAAATGTTTCTCATATTTTTCTGTCACAGTTGCATCTAATTTTTAGCATTATCTCGAAATGACCACTTTTATTTTTTACTCTGAGGTGGAAACAGGCTTACATTCATTACACATTGTGTTCTCCTCAAACCTCAACAGCAATCAACATCAACAGCCCATTACCAGAGGCACTGGACAAGCTGTGACATTAGACAGCCAGGCCAGAGAACATCGATTGTTTAATTAACTCTCAATTAATGGCAGAGGGAACTGACGGCGAAGAGCAGTCACGCTCGCATGTTAGCGATCGCCATGCTCCTTACAGCGTGTGTTAAGCCACCAAAGAAATCTAATCTACAATGTGAATAAGAGGGAAAAAAAAAAGAGAGAAAAGCCATTTCCACCTCACGTGCGCAGCTCGTCTCTTGGCGCGGCATTAGAGTTTTTGGGATGCAGTGTTAACTCTATATTTGGATTTCACTGGAGTGGATTAGGAAGTCTTTACTGCAAACCCACGGGATTCTGGCTGAAAGAGGAAAAGGGAGAAGTGCTGTTTGTATCCGCGCTATACAAATAATTGCGAGTTCTCACATTTCGAGGACCCGGCTATATGGAAAAGTGAGCTTTGATGTACAAATCCGCAATTCAGCCGGGATTAGAAGCTCCAAAGGTTAGGAGTTACTAATTACAGGAAACGGATTCTACATATCTAACGAGCACAAAGAGACATTGGTAATAAATACGAGACTTCATGAAGCCAATGATGAACGGCTGTGATAAGAGCATATTGTATTCGAGAACAGTTCACTGCGGCCCAAACGTTTGTGGTAGGACACGTACCACATTCACCATCATTACCGAGATTCCACAATAATATATTAAGATACAATTGGATAAAAGAATACGTGGGGTACATGATACAAAGCCCTACATGCTAATGAGCAGAGTTCCAATGGCCCTTGGTCTTTTTTCTGTATAATTGAATTCAAATGATTCCTTTCTTCCCCCATTTTTCCCAATAATGAAGGGATATTATGAAGAAAATGGCAAACACGCAGCACAAAAATGACGATCGGGTCTGATTAATGTGCACTTTTGATCTTATTAAGATTTTTTTCAGTGTAGTCAACCGCCGTGAATTTCTCATTGGCTCCCTCTGCTCTGCCAGCCGAGCTGTGGCCAATCATGCCGTCCCTCCCAGGACCCCAGATTAAACATGTCCGGATCTAGGCGGATAGTTGCACTGCCCCAGGACACGCCGTTTCATCTCTTAATGAACGTGCCTGGAGGGGTCCCGCCTGCAGGGTTTCCTCAGAGGGGGCCCATGTCACCCCTCATTAGTCAGGGGGGGTGCGCTCTGTACTCGTTCTGAAGAACAGCCCCCTGGAGCGGGGAGGGGGACGTCCCTCTGATTTCTCCTGAGCTCGTAGAATCTTTCTTGACACAATATAAAGGTTTGATTTTAATTTGTAGTGATGATATTTATCTTGTACATTAGGGCTGCACGATATTGGAAAAAAGAAAAGGCCACATTCCCACTATAAAATAATAACAATTATTTTTTTTATTGATTTTTATTGTGATTTTATGATTTAAAAAAATTAAACAAAATAAGAATTATAGTGTAATAACACTACTGCACTGTAGAATTTGATTTTATTTTTACAGGTTAAAAAAAGTGCTCTAGCGCTGTTCATTTACACTCATGATATCAGGTGTGCAGATATTGTTTCACTTTTAAACTGGTAACGCACATATTTATTTATTATAGCCTGCACAATTTGACAGTCACGTTGTGCAGCCCTACTGTACATTGATAATTTAATAGTGCTTGCTGAGGTGATCATAAAACTCTGTAAACACCTCTACGCCGAGCATCCCATATCCTCCAATTACTCTTTCCAAGTATTAATGAGGCTAGTGAAGGCAAACCCAAGAAGGCTTCCAGGTCTCTGGGATTTGCAGCGAATCAGCTGACTCTAATAGCCTTTTTCCCTCGTTGCTGAATGTGGCTCTGTGGTTCAGTATAATTCCACAGGATTTGGGATGTATTTATGCAATCATTAATCTGGCAGTGTCTTTTCATTGGCCGAGAATGGAGTTCCCTGCGTTGGGCGGCAGGTAGGTTCACACAGAGGTAGCGCACGCTCGTATAAACACAAACCTACGCTTTCGTTTGCTGCAAAAAAAATACATTTCACCTGGCTGTATAATGCCAGCATGCAGAATGGAACAAGGCCAGGGCTGTGAAAACACTCGTATTGAGCGAGGACTAGATTTGCTGTAAGGCGTCTCTGAACTCAGTTTGACAGCAGAGAGTGTGAGGCCACATTTCAAACTGTAGGATCAAGGAATGTTTGTCTGCTCAGGTCGTACGTTTAACACATCAGGGATCAACGATAAGGATATGTGTGAGTTCCGGAGATGACGGAACTGTCATATGCCCAGTGAACCAGTAATTTGTGGTAACCGTATACAACAGTTTACGCGTCTTGCAAAACTAAATGACATGATTTCTGTAATGCTTGCTAACATGGTGTAGTTGTATCGTATGCCATAGATAGGGATAGTTCACCAAACAAAGAAAATGTTGTCATTATTTACTCACCCTTAATATTTTCCAACCAGTTGTGGGGCATCATTGACTTCCATAGTATTTTTTCTTCTATACTATGGAAGTCAATGGTGCCCCACGACTGTTTGGTTACAAACATTCTTCAAAATGTCTTCCTTTGTGTTACAGGCTTGGAACAATAGAATTTTCATTTTTGGGTGAACTGTCCCTTTAAGTGTGTGTGTGTGTGTGTGTGTGTGTGTGCGCACAAGTTTATAGAAGTTGTCCGGGTGAATTATCGAAGCGTTTTGTGCCCATAAATGTGAGTTTGCCACTTGAACATACCTTTTATAGTGTACAAAGATGTTTCACTGCCTCTGAATAAAGACTCATCTCTCTCTCTCTCTCTCTCTCTCTCTCTCTCTCTCTCTCTCTCTCTCTCTCTCTCTCTCTCTCTCTCTCTCTCTCTCTCTCTCTCTCTCTCTCTCTCTCTCTCTCTCTCTCTCTCTCTCTCTCTCTCTCTCTCTCTCTCTCTCTTCTCTCTCTCTCTCTCTCTCTCTCTCTCTCTCTCTCTCTCTCTCTCTCTCTCCTCTCTCTCTCTCTCTCTCTCTCTCTACTCTCTCTCTCTCTCTCTCTCTCTCTCTCTCTCTCTCTCTCTCTCTCCCCCATCCCCCCCATCCATCAGGGCCGTAGCAACCTCTATAACTGGCAAAGAGAAGAGAAGCAAATACATTTCATCTCCAAATTTGAGTGAATCTCACAAAGCTTTTAAAAAAAGATTTACTATTATTGTTGTTATTATTAATTATTATCAGTATTAGTATTATTGGTGGTGTTGTATTTTTACATTTAATAATTTCATATGATTGGTTTGTTGATTGATTTGATTGATTGATTGATTGATTGAACGATCGATTGATTGATTGATTGAACGATCGATTGATTGATTGAGCGATTGATTGAACGATCGATTGATTGATTGAACGATCGATTGATTGATTGATTGAATTGAGCGATCAATTGATTGACTGATCGATTGATTGCATTTCGTGAATAAGAATTGGTGGGGAGGAAATCTTAATGGAAAAAAATAGCATTGTTCCTAAAATGTCTTTAATTAACCTTTTAAAAGGACAGTGAACTACTGGTATTGCGGAGACAACATCTAACGACTGAGTATAATAGGGAAGGAGAAAGAGAGACACAGAGATAGCAGGCGCCCCAGCTGAATGCCTGAGAAAGCTGCCTTTCGGAGGTCCCATGACGCAGCGGATCTGTGGAAAGGTTGGGTGCGTCTGGTTACAGCTCTATCAGGGCTCCATCAGAGAATGGCAGGATTCGGTATCGCCTTCTAATGTAACAAGGACCATTTGTCTCAGTCACACATCCTTGCAAGTGCCTTGGTGAAGCCATTGATGTCATTCATCTAACCTGTCCTTGGCTGCTCTTTTCCTTCACTGACAAGAGAGCAGCACTCTCAGGTAGCTGGAAGGAGGGAAGAGTGTGACGGAGAGAGAAAGAGAGGTGGTATAATGCTTTCTCATCAAGGCTAGAATTACCCAGTGTGTTGAGTAATGAATCCATTGCCTTATATACACAAAATCCCACTATTTGACACAGACAAAACACACACACATGCTTCATCAGTGCCAGAAGACTCCTGTTGTTTTCTAATTGCAGTTACTATATACTCTTTCTAACCTGATATGTGAGCAATGCGGAGAAGAAGCAGAGCTGTATGTTTTTGCCTGGAGCGTTTTTAGAGTGTCTGTGTTATCTCTGGCTCCAAGATCACTCCGATACGAAGATAGCATGATAACGGCCCATAATGCAATTGCATGTCAGCAAGAATTCAGCACGTGTTAAACGGCGGACCGTTAGGAGCCGTTCACACCGCGTTTTTGCATTCCACTGCACTGCTGTTTCATTGTTTGTCTAAACATTCACTAGACAGACATGTTTTGTCGTTGCTTCTCGTTGCGTCACAAAGTTTGTGACATTTATTAATGTTAGGGTAGTGTTCATTTATAAACATTCAATTGTTCATTATGTTTGATGTTAATACATTAATTCTCTCCCTGCCATTGTTTTTTTGCCAGCCATCGCCATTTTTGATCAGTTTTCACAAAACTTTCATGACCCGCAGAATATTTGAACGAATATCAAAAGAAAGAACAGACCCTCTGCTTTAAAAAACAAACAAAATTATTCTAGCTTCATGCATTCTTTTTTTATCAACTCTTGAATGTGTGTAAGTTTAATAAAAAAAGCCTGTTCTGCTCCTTTTTCCCGGTGTTTTGATCCGGAGATTCTCTACTCTTGCAGAAAATGAGTAATAGCCCCCCTACCGTGTAACCATGAAAACACGAAAGGACAGAAAATTCATATTATAAATTATATAACAATATGAATAAAATATAGTTATAAAAATTTATTAAAATATAAGTTAATTGTTTAAACCAAGTAAAGATATACTATAAAAAATGCTTTCAAATTCTCGTTCATTGTTAGTTTATTATACTCAGTGCGTTATTTAATGTTTACTAATTTAACCTTATTGTAAAGAATTGACGAAACTTTCAGAATAGAGCAGTTACAATGCAAATTGGAGCAAACTCGGAGTAGGGAGAATGGAGTGGAGTGATTGCAGAGAGCTTTGTAAATTTGCATCTCTCCACCCAACTGATTTCCTTCTTTGAATGGACGTTAGTTGAAAATAGTCAAAATCTTAAGGGAAAGGAGTGCTGTTCTATATGTCATACTTTTCTGTACCTTGATGTCAATTGTTAATGAATGTCTGGGAATTTTTTTTATCAGTTTTGCTTGTCCCTGAAGTATGTCTGGTTTAAGGTTTAAAAACACTCTCAGACTCCAGTATGCATGTCATTTTTAGTCTTGTCAATTGACCATTTCTGACTAAAATCAAATGTATTAACTGTATTCCCAGGATGGTTGTGGTCCGCACAGTAAAGGCAGTGACTGCGACTGCTTTGACCTTGGAGCCCAGGACACAGTGCTTGTTATGTAAACTGATATGATGGTTAGGACGGTGACACATTCTGAGCAGACCGGAGACGTTATTGTGGCTGACAGACAGGGCCAGCTGGGGCAGGGGACGCCGGACGTGCCCTACTGTACTCTGAAAGACACAACGCGAGGCCGCCCGCCTGCGCAGACAGCCGTGCAAAACGCAGACAGTTCAAAACAACAATGCTGGTGTAGTCCGATGGAGTTAAACCGAACTCGACAAATAGGCCCGAGTGAATAACATGGAGTTGCGAGTTGGGCGGTTGAAAATCTGAGGATAAGTAGACGTTTGGGAAGGAAAGTATCGGCTAATGATTTATGTGTGAATGCAGGCTTGGATAAGGACGGAACGGCTGAGTAAGGAATCAGGCCAGGTGTTTGGTCCGATTCCCCAGAAACGAGCAGAAAAGCAGAATTGGTCTCTGGGTAAATGGAACGCTTTATCCCTCAACTATCTCAGCAGAGCCACACACATGTGTACGAGTATACACAGACACACACACATATACGCAAGCCAATGCAACACGGTTTCAACCAGTTAAAGCTGGAGACCGCTCATTTATCTATAGTTATAGCACATAAATAGGGCTGTGGCAAAAATATGTATCATGGGCTTATTATAAGAGGCCAAACAACCAAAATGTACTTCAGTCTTTAATATATTTGAACACTGGTTTTCAATGATTGGCCATTATACTTCCATCGTAAATAGACGGTAGCACTTTATTTTACAGTCCTGTTCCCCATGTTAGGCCTACATACATTGTACTTACTTACTATAGTAGTTGCAATAACTGGGTAATAACTAGGTACTGACTCTAAACCTACCCCTAAAACCTAAACTTAACCCATGTAGTTACTAGGGCTGCACGATTTGGGGAAAATGTCATATTGCAATTATTGAGGTCAATATTGCGATTGCGATATAATGAACAAATGGTTTCATGAGTCAACTTGTTTGGTTCTAAAGCAAATGCACACACAGATTAGTGATAATTCTGAAATGTTTATTTCACAACTCAAACTAGCAATAACAACTGAATGATTGATAACACCTATAATGATCGATAAGCCATTGATGTCTGGATAAAAATAAAATAAAATTATTCTCTCACGAGTCACAACTGCTCTTATGTTATGAAGATACTCGACAAACGGCATTTTGGCATAATTGTGTGTGTTATTGTTCGTTGAAGCGCGAAAGAGAACTGTATTCTGTCTTTCTGTGAGTCACATTCAGGACATTCACAGGCAGAGCGCATTGGTTTAAACTAAAGCATTCGCACGAATAAGAGCTGGATCATGTAACACTAGCACTGCGTTAATTGCGTTAACAGTCCTAATTTGTTTATTTCATATAAAATCGCAGCATTTTGTGTCATATAATCGCATAGGCTTGCCATCGCGATTGCGTGATTAATCGTGCAGCACTAGTAGGTACCATATATTACCAGTACTTTCTTAGTCAAGTACACTGTAAATGCACATACTGCAAAATAATGTGCAACCAAATAGATTCCAAATTGGAACACTGGTACATTTTGTTTTGTTTTCCACAGAAGACTCTAAGTCATAACAACGAGTGAGTAAATGGTGACACAATTAAATTTTTGAGTGAAATATCTGTGAAAAAGAAGATTAAATGAGAACAATGTAGGACAGGACTTTATTTTATCCACTGGGATAAAGTGTGAAAAATGGGCATTGCATACAAGAATGCAAGAGTTAGACCAAGAGTGATTTTGCTAAAATGGTGCCTTAATTGCAGTTGCTACTGGTGATGTCAGTGGACAAGAATTGCGATTACTGGTCTTCTGTAGAAGAATGCGCACCAATGAATTGTTGACAATAAGACCTTGAACTTGCGTTGAGAATAGGGCTGGGTA
This sequence comes from Semotilus atromaculatus, assembly GCA_031834385.1. Lineage (NCBI taxonomy): Eukaryota > Metazoa > Chordata > Actinopteri > Cypriniformes > Leuciscidae > Semotilus > Semotilus atromaculatus. Next base: position 8,630,550 of record JAULUF010000027.1, read on the forward strand.
TTGGCACAAATTTCAAGAATCAACTAGTTTTCGATTTTCAATCTTGCGATTCTATACTCTCAACTAATGCTAACTAACAAAATGCTTCTCTGTAGAGTTCATTTTTCTAGTTTATTGTCATTGAATCGGGTAAATGTAATGTTACAAGACGTAGTTTACAAGCTATGTTTTTACACAGATTTTAGTAAGTTGTACCTTATAAAGTTTATTTCATGCTTAAGTCTATTTAAGCGGAAGAGATGATCCATTCACATGCCGCTTGAACTGAGGCGCTACAGCGATCTGTCACACCACATTAAAGAGCGCCAAACCGGTGTTTATTGTTTATATTTTGTTATAAAACTGACATCATTTGAAAGCTGACACTAAATTTTGTTCATTCACCAACTGAAAACAGCATGGACTAAAACTCATCAACTCATCATTTCAATGCCACACTGTAATCTAAACACTTTTAAAACTGCTTAACCAGACGTGTAGGCCTATGTGTTTAGCTTTGTCTTCAATTCACTGCACAGTGATTACAGACTGTACAGTGTATCTCTGCCGAGTGTAACCACGGGGTGCTGTGGATGGAACATTGTGCAGTCAGGTGTTAGAGACCCAGCTGCAGGTCGGCTCGTCGTGTCCCATTGGATGTCCATTAGGAAACCCTGCTGGCTGCCGTGAAACGTTCTCTGTCAGTGCTTTCCCATTTGGCCTGAGTCAATCAGGTTTGTGATTGGTCTGTTTGGGTGGCTAAATTATTAGTTGGAATAGCAGCACACATACTCTTTCCCAAGAATAGGTGCTTTCTGATGTCCATTTCTCCTTGCTCACCACTTTTTTTTTTTTTGGTAGCACTGGACCCACAGACAACATGACTTTTAACGATGTCAGAATCAAACTTGTCTGTTTTTCTCACATAACCATGGTAAGCAAATTACATGGTATTTTTTCTGGTCATTTAGGGCAGACTATTCCCAGTATGAATAGGTATGTTAGTGATTGTGGTATTATTTTTGACCTACATATACAGGGCTTGACATTAACTGTGGCTAGTGGTTTTTTAAAGTTACTAGCCACCAAGCATTTTCACTGGCCACAATTTTGACACAGATGGGGTAAAACTGCCATATAGATAGTTTTATATTATCTCATAATTTGGCAGCAGGTATATTAGGCTGCTGTCACTTTAAGACCTGACACACGGATCTATTTTACGGCGTTCACTGTTTGTTTACTTAAAACATTTGTGAATACTCGCCAAGATCAGCATTTTGACATTATTGTGTGTGTATTTGACTGTTTAAGCGAATAAGCAGCGAAAAAAAAAAACTCAATTTAGGTCACACTTCGGGTGTGAATGAGTAAAGTTATGCGCAATCCCAAATATTGGAAGCGTTTCAGATATTTATCAAATCAATATTTTTGACAACACTTCATTGCACTTAATTTATTATTTCAGATGCCTTTTTAAAAGATTACAACTGAAAATTTTATATTATAAAAAAAAAAAAAATATATATATATATATATATATATATATATATTATATTATATAATTATTTATGCTACAGCAGTACACATTCAGATTCGTTGGCCATCCGTTTTTTACGTTTTTAGATGCTGTATTTGTTTTTGACACAAAAACATGCCTTGTGTAAACGGCCTCGAAACCGGTAAACCCGAAACCAGCCTAAATATACATCACTTCCTTAAAACCGATTAATGGACTAGATGTTCAGGCAGCCAGGACTAGTCAGTTTATAAAATATTTAGTTTTGGCACATCTCTAATCCACAGCCATGACACTTCTTCTGGAGTGACATATTAATGCTGCAATTACAGGTATAAAACATCAGCACCACATGGAAACAGAATTCCCTTGTGCCGTCGAACAAGTTTCGTTGTTGTTGTGCAAAGGTTTTCTGAGTGTGTATATATATTCAATCCTCCGTGATTTATTGTTTTGTCATTCATTGCGCTGGATTGGCTCCCCTGAGAGCTCGATGTGATCTGATTGGTGTTTAACTAAAGCACTCAGCTGTAGGAGATTGAAGCTCCCAATCGAAGATTAAATCAGCCGTACAAGGCTCAAATTCATATTGCATGTTAGAGATCAGCGTGGCCTCTCCTGCCCGGCTGGCAGAGTCCCATTCGTATTCGTAAGCAGTCTGGAAAAAAAAAACATCTTCCGACACAGAAAAAAAAAAAAAAACTGCAGGAGCATGACTCCAAAAATGGCTCCTCTGATGTTTCAGCTTCAATGATTCTAAGCCTCAGCGATGTGCAACGTCAAGCGTTGCCACACATGGCATTCGTAAACAAAAATAGACAATGGCGAGCTTTCGCTCAACTGCACAAAATTTCCTGTCATATTATAATGACAGTTTTACAAACAAATGGCGCATTTAGACCTGGTCTAAATTCCATTTGATGCACCGTATGATTACGATAATGGCTCCTTTTCAAATTGGAGATAAATGTTTATGCATGTGGAAGGTGTGCCTGCGTTTGATTTGTGTTTGTTGGAGCAACACAGCACAGACGGCGCGATGCAAATGAACCTCTCCCTCCGTCTTTCCCATCTTCCTTTCCCCTGTCTCTCGTTCCCATGGGATTCAGGTGCACGGTGACACAGCGAGAGGTGGCGTGCCCTGTGGCTCTAGACTGCCTTGCTCCGGTGGAAATGCTTTGCCTGTCACTGAGAAGAGGAGGACAGGAGGAAAGAGATGGAGACAGACGGAAGGAGAGAGAAAAAGGGTGTCGGGGCAGGGCGGAGGAGAGAGTTTGGCACACGCGCTCCTCTCCACACAACTTGTCTGTATCGTAACCCCCATCCTTTTGTTCTGTTCCCATGAGTGCATGAGTCTCGCTCACATTCGCAGCCAGAAAGCTCGTCAATCTCTTGCCACCAAAAGCATAAATGAGGACTAGGGCAGGGCGATATAGCTTATATATATATATATACACACTATATATATTCACTCTTATTTGATGTACATCTCACTTCTCGTGATTTATGTATTTGCTCTAAAATTATTTTAAAAAAAATTTATTCAGAAAAAAACATCATTTTAACCAGCCTTCCAACAAAGTAGATTTAAAAAAAATCTGAAATACAGTTTTCAACACTTCATTAAATTCAGCGCAAGGAAGAATAATATTTAGGATTGCCTCAAGAATGAAGTTCATGCAAACCTGCAATAATTAAATAATAAATGAAATGAGACAAACACACTTTATATTTTGGGTTACAATGGATGATGAAAGGGTGTTTAGAGTTTTGAACGGATTCATTCAAATTACGAATTTGAGTTGATCATACTTTAATACATACTTTTATTAGTATTGAAATCACTCTCACATAGATAGATATATATTGTATATTCATTATATTCATAAAAATCCTATTATTGTATCATCACATTTTTTGTGCAAGAAAAATAAGAATATATACATTATGAAGTACCTCATTCTTATACCCGTGTAAAATAAACAAGAAAAGTCACTTGAAGTGAGATGTCTCCTTTCTGCCGACTGGGAAACACTCCTGCTCCTGCTGTACTATATGATATGTCAAAATGCATTTAACTGAGACAGTTGGGTACATCTAGAAGTACGGTAACACAACCTGCTGTGTTTGCTGGGAGGGATCTTGAGTTTTGTGTGTGGCACTGAAAAATTAATGGCCTCATACACAAACAAACACACAGATGCATGCATGAGTTCACTCCTGAAAGCTGCCCAAAGGCAAGCAGCCAGCACTGGGTCGAACCCGCCACTTCAGCGATTTACAGGAGCAACAAGAGGAAAAGAATGAGAAGTTCTCTCTCTCTCTCTCTCTCTCTCTCCTCTCTCTCTCTCTCTCTCTCTCTCTCTCATCTCTCTCTCTCACTCTCTCTCTCTCTCTCTCTCTCTCTCTCTCTCTCTCTCTCTCTCTCTCTCTCTCTCTCTCTCTCTCTCTCTCTCTCTCTCTCTCTCTCTCTCTCTCTCTCTCTCTCTCTCTCTCTCTCTCTCTCTCTCTCTCTCGCTCATCCTTATCTCCTCTGATCTTCTCAGCTCTCCGGTGGTCTCAAGTGACGATGGATCACGGCGGCGGACTGTGATTAAACGCGAGGATTTAAATGGGAAGCACAAACAAACATGCGCACAGGCTATCAAACAAACCCACGTGATCAAACTGCTGTCTGTGGACTTGAAACCAGCTCTCTTTGTTGCTTGGTTGCAAAATTTTTACCATTCATAGCATTAAAATGGAATTCGTGACAATGTCGCTTGTGATCTCTCAGCTCCAGCATAGCACATGCGGTCAGCGAGGTCTCAAGGTAACAGCTAAACATGCTACATGCTAAACAAATTGCACATTTATGGTTTTGCGTCTGTGTGGAAGGAATATGGCCATCCTGTGAAGCTGACATTCAAATAACCTTCCTTCCTTTCTGCTGAAATTGGAATAAAAGAAACGAAAGTGGAAGTAAACGTATTTTTTTTTTTGCTGTTACTTGGCCAAATCACAAAAATCAGTGAGATTTTAGACTACTCTTGCTACAAAACCAGCTAATCAAACAGATGCTAGCCGATTCCCTAAACTGGAGTTGTTCCCACTGACATATTTTCTTAAACCTATACTTAACCCAGCCGAATAGCACAAGAGGTTTGTGTCGTACCACAGAGGACGCTTGGATAATGTACACGGACGTTATTTACAGAAACAATCTGGAACAGCAGTGAAACATTACAGAGGAATTTGATTAAACTGCTGTTTGTCCATGTTCTCTGGCCTGAAGGACTGTTGTTAATCTGGCTGTAATGTGGCACTTTGCGCAATTCCAGCATGGCTGTCCAATCACTTACGTAATTCCCTGACATGATCCCACTGGCTTGCATCATTTGGTCACTGACAGCTGTCAACACACAAGCATATTAGCAACCTCCTACGCACACACACAAACTGCAGGCCCATGGAATTGACGCATTTAAAGGGGCAGTATGCAATTTTTGCGCCACTAGAGATACCAAACTAAATTGCAGAAACAATAACAATCAAGTTTGACTGGCCAAACAGGTAGCTGCATCTCAAGCTCATGCCTTTGGTTGAGCCAATTTTTCTTATAAAGTCAGATCACTCAAACAGATCCGTTTCATTTGGTGCCACTAATGGTGCGAAAATGAAACACTGCATCTTTAACTTTTTTTAACAGCCCTTCACACACATCATCCACTGCTGTATCCAATCATATCAGGCAGTGGATCACTGTCTGCACTCCCATTGGTTGTCACATCACTGCTAATTTGCATACCGTTTAATGCTGCTGTTTAATTTAAGCCAAAAGTATACTTTGTTTTTTATGAGTTCACTAGAGTATGTGTTCAATACATGTGATGTAAATTTTGTCATCAGCATAGTGCACACATACTGTATGCGCACAGCAGGATTTAACCGAAAGCACTCTGAACATTCTTCTTGCACATGCTGAAAAAATTTGCACTTATTAGTTTGTCCACAAGGTGTTGACACTATCGTTGTTTCGCAGTCATAAAAGAAACCGATGAGACGGAACAACAACATACGCCTACATTGACGTGCATTTGTGTGAGGCCCGGGTATACTTCATTTTCCACATTCCGCTCTGTCTCGCGCACAGTTGAGTGCACTGTTTTTTTTTATTGCCAATAACTTCTGTAAAGAAATATAGCAAACATTGGACAAGGCTGAAACTTACTAGTGCACGTGTTGAGGATTCATGCATGCTATCCAACAAGAGTATATTTTGAAAGGCTATGTACGCATTCGCTAGCATTCGTGTACAAATTGAAGCATATTTTGGGCTTTAGTTGCACCTAAAGTGGTAGATGTGGCAAGAAATCGACAACTTACAATGAAAGTGAATGACTTGTACTCACTGTGAACACTGTTTTAAGCTTTCATGGTACATATTTTGTTAATTAGTGGCCAATTCTGAATCTGTTTGAAAGTGGAAATGCTAATAGATTTGCTGATGTTTGGTGCACTATAGTGTAATGGGTTAAGCTCTCATCTTTAGGAGTATGTCTCCTTAAAGCATAAGCGGATCATCCTAATCCCACCAGGTTATGTCAACAATCCAACAATTCAGCGAGATTTTAGCCCAGAGTGGGAATAACTGGAGGCATTTTGTGCTTATTTGCATGCAGGAGGAAATGTGCCACAAATGCATTGTTAGCGCTTTGGCCTATCGCTAGTCACGTAGCTTGATTTTCAGCACGCCAGACAAACAATATCACGGACGTCTGTGTGCAGAAATGGAGATCAGGATGTTTTAATACTGCTGAACAGAAAAAAGCCATATCATTTTGTATGCGCAGACGGGAAGAAGCACTCTGCTGAAGTTAGCGATCAACCCTCCCCCACTAGCTGGATCCTGGAATCCTCCATTAGCGAGTGAACATTCCTGAATATTTCACACGCCTTCAATATATTGTGTCAACATCACACTTTTCGCCTCACTTAGAACGAAGCTCCTCAGGTACAAATGAGGAGAGAGCACTTTTAAGAAGTGCTCAGCATGGAGAATGAGCGCCTTTGTGATGCTGATGTCAGCGCTAATGCGCTAAAGAATACAGAGCAACTGTGACAGTTAGCGCTGAGGCGTTAGCACACGTTATGGTGAAATTATTATTGTCTCCACTGTTTGAGCAACCTTTTGCTGTGGTTTTCATTCTTTTGCACTTTTGTCAGAATTAAAGTGTGAATGCATTCCAACTTCAGCCGAGGAAAATAAGGGACAGTCAATGTTTCATAAGCAAAATAAAGGAAACTCTTAATTTGCTATTAACTGCTCAAATTAATTCACTTTGATACAATCACTTTGATTTTGGTCTACTAACATATGACTTTACTGCATCTTTTAAAAAACAATTAGCGTCATACTGAAGTTTCACACAAATTACATTACAAATGTAGCCTAGAAATGTAGCCTAGCCTAGCTTCATCTGTAACTTAGCAAAGAGCTAATCGTTCTTACAGAATTGAGATGAAAGTGTCTTACCGGTATTTATATTTTTCATTTTCCATTTTAACATGTCATTCTTAACTAGAGATCGACCGATGTATCGGTTTACCGATATTTTTCCCGATATTTAAGCATTTTCCCATAATCGGGTATCGGTTTTGTAATATCGGATTCGCCGATACACGGCGCCATCTTGTGGCCGTTTTGAGAATTCCGCCATTGCAGCCCGCGTCTGAGGAGATCAGTCAACAACAACTCTGTGCACAAGTAAAGTATATGTTCTACTTGCTTTGCTTTAATTATTCAACTTTATTTAACATAACAGACATGCAGAAATAAGTTTTGAGACATAAATGCCTGATATACTGGTATTTATGCAGCTTGGTTCTAAAAAATTGAGACGAACTCATGGAGTCACGTAGCATAATCCGTCATGTAATGCCCCAATAAAGACGTAACTTTACATGAATTAAATGAAACAGACATGAATGAGTGCATGTTGAAAATAAAAGCGCTGAATTTAACTATCTATCTGTTGTATTTGCTCACCATTAGTCTCGGGAAAAAAAGTTCGTTTATGTTGCTGAGCACTCACTGGGTTGATGATCAGATGCTCAAGCCGGCCACTGAATGAAACTTTTGACAAGATTATCTTGTTTAAACACCCTAGATTATATTATAATTTACTACACAGTGATTATTTCGCTAATACACATCTAAATATACCGCTTTGTGGAAATTAATTATCTGCACGCGCGATCGCGGAAATTAATTATTTATTATCTGCACGCGGGATCGCAGGTTGAGTAGCCTATAAGCTAACTTATAGTTCTGTGTAAATGCATAGATAAACAGCACTTTGTCAGAAAGCATTTCATGATCTAGACCGACAAAAATATTATTAATTAATAACATATTAGTTTTAAAAAAAGTATGATGATGATGCTTGCTATGCTGTTTTGTTTGTTACTTTCCTGACAATGTTATATTCCAGCTATTATTATTCAGTGAATTAATATTACCCAGTGAATTATTCCTCACCCTTTAAACCTATTAAACGGCACATAAACCTTCTAAAACTGTTTAAAATGAATTACATTTCTGCAAAGGTGATATGACTCCCCTGTCAATTACTTTCTCCATATGAAAACATTAGAGTTTTAACATTTATTTAGCCTATTGTTAACATTGTTGCTGCTGATGCTTATAAATTATATGTATAATTTAGATATAAATTATATAATGTAATGATATAAATGTTTTTATTGTAATTTGAAGATTTAATTTAACATGAAGGACTAATTTAATTTTCCCCCCAATATGTTAGAATAATTTTTTTGCTTTATTTTCTACCTAATCAAAGCTTTTATTTTTAAACAAAGACAGTAGTGCACTTTATTTTTTGGACACAGACCCCTCTATTTATTTGTGTATAAATATAAAGTTTTTTTTTTTTTCTATGCAAGGAGGGAGTGATTGTTATAAATAAAATGGTTTGTTCAGTTAATTTGTGTTGTAATAATTGTGTTAAAAACAGAAGTATAACAGTAAATAAATATCGGTTCTGCATATCGGTTATCGGGCACATAAACATGCAAATAATCGGTATCGGTATCGGTTAAAAAAATCTATATCGGTCGATCACTATTCTTAACATTAATTTGTTATACGTTAAACTTCAAATGCAGTAGCTTCTGTATTTATGCTAAAAGATGCTAAAATATGGGACAAAATACATCCTTTATTGATTTTATATGGACTGCGTTCCTTTAAATATCAGACGATCATATGTGTCCTTAAACGCGAGACACATTATTGCTGTGTTTTGCAGTTGTGGCGCAGGATGGCTAAGCAGTCTCTGAGAGCCGGACTGTCACGGCTGATGGTGTGCTGTGAAATATGGCCTCGGTCTGAATTTATGTGCATGAACTATGTGCCGTACCAATTAAAATGGCCATTTGGTGAGCAAGTGACAAGTGTGTTTGATGTTAGCAGAAACTGAGGGGCTTCTGTTAGCAAGAGCAGGGGCTTGTCTCCCATGAGGTCTGATTTGAGGGCTTTAAAGGGCATGGCAGAGACGGGGCCTGATTGCGATTGGGACGTGGAATGAGAGAGAGGGATGGAGGGCGATAGACGGTGAGAAAGATAGCATTAGCTGAGAGAGGGGACAGCGAAGTGACACGTCACTCCTCCTCAGGGCTGTCTCGCTGTCAGCTCTGACTCAGTGACCTTGAAGTGGGCTCCAGGAAGTCACAACAGAGCAGACCCAACTAACAAGCTGCATCAGATTTGCTCTTTGCTACCACACATTTCAATGTAGGCTAAATTGTTTAGTGCAAAGGTTTGATCTTTAACGTTACCGCGGCCCTGTGCCCTTTTACTGTGCGTTCTCATTTGCATAACTCTGTGTGTGTGTGTGTGTGTGTGGTATGTTTGATGTTGCTCGTTGGCTGAGACCTTTACGACCAGCCCCGGTGTATGGCATGAACACTGTCTGATATGCAGTATCAGTCATCTTCTTGTCTGTGGTGTTGATAAACATCTGGCTTTATAACCTATGTGGTATATTTTTTTTGAGAAATTTGTATTATTATCATTATTATAAACGCTTAATAAAGCACACACTGTGATTTAATAATAGTCACAGTATGCTTTCTAAACGGTTGATGTGTTAAAATGAGAAAATTATTATTATTGTGACAAATGTCATTTTTTGCATGTAAATACTGTGAAACTCTCTTGAAAGCATACTGTGATTTTAAATTTATTTTATTATTATTATAGTCAGTATGCTTTCTAAAGTATTAGGAATGTATTTGTATGAGAATTGTCTAATAATAATAATTATTATTATTATTATTAATTATATAATAATAATTATAATAATTTAATCACAATAGTTCTAATATAATAATAATAAATAATAATATATTGTTATATGAACTCTTTAGAAAGCATATTGTGATTTGAATTATTGGTATTATTATTATTATTATTGGTATTGTTATTAAGGTGGTATGCTTTCTAAAGAGCTAACAATGTATTTATATGAGAAAATTATCTAATAATAACAATTATTATGATTGTTATAATGTATTATAACTCTTTAGAAAGCATAACGATTTTATATTTTATTATCATTATTATTATTAGTGACATGTTTAGCAAATACATTGTGAACTTTATAAAGCATACTGTGATTTTAAATAATAATAATACCACAGTATGCTTTCTAAATGGTTACCAATGTATCTACATGTGAAATCTGTGGCATTTACATGGTAAAATCTTTTTTTTTTTTAAACCGTAGTACCATAGTATTTTTTTCCCTCAAAGTTATTCAGTTATCCAGTGCTGGCAAATACCACCCTGTAAACCTGGAACTGTTCGAGCAACTGAATATCTCACAGTATGCGTTATTAGGCGAGTGTGTTTGCACTGGAGCTGGATGAATTACTCCCCGTCCTAATCTTGCTGTGAGGATTTTTTTTCTTCTCCAGCAGAACAATTTCGGTTTTGCGCTCTCCGTAGACAAAGGAAGCTCCGATCCAGCACTGCAACCCCGCAGCGTGAGCCAGGCGGGAGACAAAGAGCTTTGTGAGTGTTTCATGTGGAGGCTTGGCGAGAGAGAGAGTAGAGCGAGAATTTGCGCCAGGCGGGACCCAAACCCGAGTGCCCAGTTATGCCCTCTTCACTTCCTGCGCCTTCGACTGATGTGGCACGAGCTTCGTCAGCAAGTGTACCTGCTTCTTCCCGGCTAAAACGAAGGGCCCTCTGAGCAGCGCCTAGGGAGCGAGTCAGATAGGAGTGCGGCAGCTTGGCCCCCGCAGGCTCGAACCTGCAGCCTGGTAGTCTGTGATGCCAGCAGTGTGAAGCCGCTTCAGCCTGTAGGGCAGAGCGTGGAAGCTGGGATTACGAGCCTGGGAAAGACTGTACTCAACAGCCCTGGACTGCCACCTACTGGCAGGGGCCTGGTACTACAGCCTCTCTCCTGGACCTCAACCACAGCCAGCCTTAATTACAGCATGCTTCAGTTGTTGTGAGTGCATGTCAGAACAAATTATGTAAGTAATGAGGCTGAAAATGCTAAAGGAGTAGGAACACACTGGCGCGCTAATGCTCATGCCGAGAGAACACAAAAACAAACAACAGAGTGCACTGCCCGTGATATTTTTTTTTCCTTCTTTTTTCGAAATGCAAAAAAAAAAAAAGGTTTCCTAATCATAAATTATAGATAAAAAAACCTTGTTGGATATTGAATTATCAGATCTGCCAATTTCCAAGAAGCTCTCCTGAGGAGAACAACGGTTTATATCAGCGAAAACTGTGTGGGCTTAATGTGCCGTTTACAGGCATGTTGACCGGACGGACGGTGTACCGGCTGTGAGCGTACCGGGTTAGTGGATCAGCAGAGCTGAGAGAGAGAGAGAGACCCTTGGCCGTGCTGTGGGGACGTTGACATTATCCAGATGACACAACGGGAGCTCGAAGGCAGATGATGAAATGGGCGGCCGCGGATGCATCGCTCAGCGGTGGCAATTTGATGCGTGGAAATTAATTCCGTATGATTGGATTTATAAGGTTCACTAAAATATTATCGAGCCACAGTATTTTGGCTGGAGGTAGGCAAGTAGCTGCGGGGTACTTTGGCTCGGGATCTAAGAGAACTAGAGGGAGCAATTTCTGTCAAGTAGAAATAAAATGCTTAGGCTACATTAAACAGTGACTGTTCAGCTGTAATCCGGCTAAATATAGAGTGAAGCTCTTGCGTGGTAAGGTCTATTTTGCAATGGCCAGAGGTTTGGTTCGGGTCCTTTGATGTGATTACATTGCCGTGGCCTTTACTTTGAGATGCCTGACTCTTTTTATGCAACTTGTGCCAGGTTTTATCTGTCAGAATCAATATTCAGTTCACAAGTGTACTTCTGTGAAGGAATTGTTCACTCATAAATGTAAGTTTTGTCATATTTTATTCCCCTGTGTCGTTCCAAACCTGCATGACTTTCTGTTTGTCATGGAAAACAAAGGGAGATGTTTAGATGAATGTTCAAGCTGCTCATTTCCATAGAATGAAAGCGAATGGGGACTAGGGTCTGTCAAGCTCCTAAAAGCATGTACAACTCGTGCACTATATTCCAACATTTCTGAAGTTATAGGTTTGAGGAATCAATTGAAATTTACTCACTCTGCAGCTCTCAAATCTCATTACCATTCATGTATATATTCAACCATGTCACGCTATGTTTGACAATAATACCAAACATTATCGGTTCTTGTGTCTCAAAACCAATCATGACTGTCAAGTTTCAATATGCGCATGTTTGACAGTTTAATGACAGTTTTGTCACTTTGGATAAAAGCATCTGTTAAATGCATAAACATCATCTGATATATAATAATAATCATAATAATAATTCGTTACATTTATATAGCGCTTTATCTGGGACCTCAAAACGCTTTACAAGGAAGGGGGGAATCTCCTCAACCATATTTCAGAAGATGGCACATATACTACCTTTAGGCCCTGTTTACACCTGGTATTAAGATACATTTTGATCGATCAAACGGTTTGAGCACTTCCAGAGGTAGTCGAAAACGCATTCGATTGGATGGCTTTTGTAGTGGAAACGCTCATGTGGTTGAATATGTTCAAAAAGACCTACAGTAAGTTTGATTTGAAGACAAAAAACATACCAAGCTCAATTTTCTCTCACCATTCCTGATTTCTAACAAACACTCACAGCGTTCGGCTAGTCTTTTGCTGTCAGAGCAGAAACGAACTTCATGTGTAAATTGCATGAGCTCATTTCGTCCATTAGATTGAAAGATCTGAAAAAAAAAAAAAAAAAAAAACATTTACTTGCCCATAGACTCTCCCCTCGAAGAAATCAGTACAAAAGTGGTCGAAATCGGACAAGAGGCATATTTAAACACTCCCTCGTCTACTTGTGATCCGATCAACCAAAACGCTTCTTAATACCAGGTGTAAACAGGGCCTTAGACGCTTTTTTTGTTTTGTTTTTGGAGCTTGACTTGGTCACCATGCGCTTTGATTGAATGGAAAAAAGCACCGTCAACATTCTGCTAAATATCTCTTTTTTTTTTTTGTTCCATGAGAAAATTTGTTGTATGGGTTTTGAATGACATTAGGGAGAGTAAACGATGAATTTTTTTTCCGTTTGGGTGATTTCTTTAAATGTAGTGAAAAAAAAAGCTTCTCTCGACTCCTGAGCTCTTATAGCTCTGAGATTTTTCCTCAAATACATCACATTTTCTTTGTTTCAACGCTAGCCCTCTTGGACTGAACTCCATCTCAGAGGTGGTAAAACTGCTTGGCTGTTTTTAAATTGAACAGGCAGCTTTGAACCAATATTCCAGTGGCGGAAAAGGTCCAGTCATGTGATAAAGAGTTGGGTTTCTCCCGATATTGCTGCCCAAAAGGCTCTGCGGGGAAACGGTGGTGATTTATTACGATTCCATTTGTTTCCAAGTCACGAGTTGACATCACGTTCGCCGTGCTTTTTTTGTAGGGTTTTCGGTTTAAAGTCAGAATGGCCTCCTCCAAATACGCAGCAGCCGAGGGTGGCATCGGCGTGATGCTTTTGAAGCTCGGCGCCGTTTCATGTCGCAACATGCAGCCGTGGAGGAGGTGTTGCGTGGTGACTGGTGACAGTGAAAAATCCTGACAGTATCTTCTCTCTTTTCTTTCTCCACAGCTCAAATCGAAATAATTCCCTGCAAGATCTGTGGAGACAAATCATCAGGCATCCATTATGGCGTGATAACGTGCGAGGGCTGCAAGGTAAGAAGCTAAACAACCCTGTCAGCGGGTAAGCGCGCGCGCGTGTGACAAAGAAAAAGCGGGAAAAGCCAACAAATGAGACATTCTGGAAAATAACAGAGAAGTTTCTTTTGGATTATTGTCTGTCTAAAAGAAGAAACAACTACTATTGTTCTTACAGGACACAATTCTTCACACACCTGAGTCTTAATAACTGGCGTAGTCAGTTTGAAATGTTGCTAAAAACATCACAATTACAATACGACAACAATATAATGCCTTTGTCTTGTTTTTCTTTGCCATCTTTGCTGCACTTGACTTTTTTTAAATAAAACCGTCAAACAGGAAGCGCTTTGGATCACAGCACGTCGTTAGCAGTTTTGCAACCACGTCCCCCCCCTATTCTTTCCCACCGAAGCTCCTCTTTTTGTGCATTTTTCAAACACGCCGTCCACTCAGCAAAGAGGAATTTTGTGCTTATTGTGTATTCCTGTTTTCCGCCTGTCACCGGAGCGACTCGTTAGCATTCCGCGAGCAGGAGTCGGCAGAAACGAACGTGCGGACGCGGCTCTTGAACGCCTCGTTTTTTTGTTTTCCCGCACAATAGACAGACTCTCTGCTCAGCATCTCCCTCCGTCACTCACTCGGCGGCAGAAACGTGCAGGCCTGAAGAATAAACTGCTGAAATGTATCTTTAATGATTACTAATTACTCGAGGCACAGAGACATTTAATGATATGTGCGAGCACAACGCTCCGGCCCATAAATCATAGCATTATTAAGGAGCGCTGCTTGTCACCGGCAGTCCTACCCCGCTTTCATAATGGCTGCCATTAGAAAGCAACTTGGCAGCTGTCAGCTGTTTTCTAGTAATTAAACAGCCAATGAGCAACTAATTAAGACATATGTGTATGGAGCTGTGGAGTGGGGTGTGTTAATGACGAGCTGGAATCAATTCATTAAGTCAAAAGGATGAGAAATAAACTCAACGTGGGCGCCCACTCCTCCCCCCCCTCGAGCCAACCACTGGGTCCGGGCTCTGTTATTCAACATTAATAACCTCGCACAAACTCGCCATTATTTACTACCGTTCTCACCCGTCTCTGAACTAGCCGTGCCAATTGTTAATGAGGAAAAATACTCGTTCCAAACTGCTTTTTATAGTTACCGCACCAAAGTATGTGTCGCTCGGATGTATCTTGACTAAAGAGAAACATGTCTATATGATCGAGGCAAGTGTTTGTAAAGCTGCCACCATCTGTTCAGCATTTGCCACAGAAATGTTTTATGAGCACTTCATGTGGGATAATATGCGCTTGTAAGGTATAGATGCATGTCTGTCGCCAGTTTGAGGTCAATTCAACTGAAAGGCATCAATTAAAATGTTTTTCTTAATAAATAATATGATATTTTTATAAGTAATATTTAGAAGTGTGCAGACAAGGATGTATAATAATTGCTTGGGGCACTAACTAAAAACCTACGCATGACATTAAACTGTGTTATTATGATTAATAAGGACTGTTTTTATAATATTTTTGTGTTGAATTGATGCAATAAAATATAATTGTTCAGGCCCTTCAGGTTTTGAAACATAGCTTTCCCACATTTTTTTTAGATGAGCAGTGTTCAGGTAAAATGGGCCGAGCAAAAATTTACATTTCTGATAAAACACATTTCATTATTTTAAAATGTATAATGTAACAGTGTAACATTGCATTTAAATTGCATTAAAACATCGATTTAAACTACATTAAAACATCAATTTCAATCAATTTATCTCCCTATATTCACCTAATGCTCCTCTCATTCTCTCCTCTATACCCACGAATTGTATTTTTTGCCCTTTCCTTGGCAGACACCCTTTCTATCTCCTTTATGTGCCTTTCTGACCCTCTTCTTTCCTTTCTTACCATTTCTGTTTGACATGCTGCCTGTAAAAAAAAATAGTTTAACATTACTTTACAACTCAGACGGTGGCCCATTTTATCTGAAATTAATGAAACGACTTAAACATCCAAGTTGGTTGTACTTAAAATATTTAAGGCATCAACTTTTCTTTTACAGTGTATTAAAATGCTTTTCTAAAACTAATTTTGTGTGTGTGTGTGTGTGTGTGTATATATATATATATATATATATATATATATATATATATATATATATATATATATATATATATATATATTAAAAATATTATTATTATATCTTTTTGTGATGAGACTGGTAATCCTTTACTGTTGCATGGGTTAACCAACCCTCTCTCTGTCTGTCTCTGGGGCCTGTAGGGTTTCTTCAGGAGGAGTCAGCAGAGCAATGCTGCGTACTCATGCCCGCGTCAGAAGAACTGCCTGATTGACCGCACCAGCCGGAACCGCTGCCAGCACTGCAGGCTGCAGAAGTGTCTGGCCGTGGGCATGTCACGTGACGGTGAGTCCATGTCCAGGACAGCAGGCACCAGAGGGAGAACACAGTCTCCACAGATACAGAACATCGAATGCATGCAAAACACCAAACAGAGCAGCGTGTAAAGTGAACGTGCTACCTGACAGACTGTTTTTCAGTTATGGTTTGAGAATACAAACCTGATTGCAACAAGTAGAGGAAAAGAGGAACATATAATGGAAAACTTTTGAACAATGTCCACAAATACAAAAAAAGATTTACCTTGGCAGTTCACGTCAATATATAAAAAGCCTATTCAATGCTCATTTCATATTGTTTCACATAAGCCAATATCATTATATCATCATAACCAAAGTCATTTAAATATAGAAATCTTAAAGGTACAGGAACAAAAACAGTCTATTTTAATGGCGACAGCTACATTTATATTGAAAGTACATTGAGGATTTCAAGGAAACAATTAAGTGGATAGTGTAATAGAATATGTTTAGTCCTTTACTACTTTTATTCAATACTTACCTTTGTCCCTGGTCTTGCCATGTCACTTAAGTAGAGTACCTGCTCTGTAGTCAGTGCCCTTTGCTCATTAATTTTTTACCAAACTTGTGACAAGATGAATTTAAGAGGCAGTTGTGGTTCTGGACTGCAGGGCATGCTCAGTCAGGGTGGAGAATCTGACAGCAAGTAGCTTTTATTAAATGAGCGTCATTAAAGCAGGCTCATTAAAGACAATGCAGGTGAGCAGCATTAACGAGTGCACAGGTGAGTGTGTGTGTGTGTGTGTGTGTGGAGGCCCCCTGCTGGGCTGTGTGACTACGGCCCGTGACAGGAGGATGAAATCAGGCCAGGTCTTCCGAGTCTACCAGGCTGCTCTCTCACACACAACCAGGACAGGCAAGGTGACTTCTGACTTCACTCCGACTGAAGCTCACCAGTCCCCATCTGCCTTCATTACACGGGGACAGAGACGCAGAGAGTACCCAGACACACACGTCTGAGGCCTCCGCTCATTCTCATTCATACGCCTCAAAATCAGAGCTAATCCCGTACCCCTTCTAAACACCTCACTCCAAGCATGTCTTGTCTTATCTCCTCTAATCTCCTGTACTCTGCTCATGTCTCATTTTATTTTCTGTTCTCATGTCTTGTCTCCACTCCTGAAGTCTCATTTTGTATCCTCTGCTCTCCTTTCTTCAAATATCGTCTCCTCGTGTTTAATTTAATTTACTTTCCTCTCGTCTCGTTTTCTCTCATCTCAGATCCTCCCCTCTCTTCAAATCTCATTTATTCTTTTCTCTTCTCCACTTCTTTCTTCAAATCTTCTTTTTGTCTAATTTCTTCTATTATCGTCTATTCTCGCCTCTACTTCTTTCGTCAAATCCTCTAGCTTCATTCTCTTCTTCCGTTTTCTCTTTTCATCTCCTGATTTCTTTCCAAATCTCATTTTTTCATGTTTCGTCTCCTCCCCATCGCAAAACCTCCTTCTCTTTTCTCTTCACATGCCTGGTTTCAGCGTATTTGATCTTCTCTCCTCATGTCTCAACTTGTCTCCAGTCCCGCCATGTCATCTCCCCTCCACTCCACATCTTATTCTCATCTCCTCTTGTTTTTCTCTCATCTTCTCCATTCAAATAGTAACCTCAAGTCTCATCCCACCCTTTTTCTCTCCTTTTGTCTAATTTCCTCTCTTCTTCTCTCCTTTTGATCTCCTCTCCTATTCTTTCCTGTCATCTTTTCTTCTTCTCCTCTCACATGCTGTCTCTCCTCCTGTCCTCTTTTGTCTTGTACTGTCTTCTCTTGTCTGGTCTCCTCGTGTCTCCAACAGTCAAAGCCCCATTATCCCCTTCATTCTCCACTAAACTCTCCAGTACTTTTATCTCTTTTCTCAGCCATCAGTAGATCAGCTTGTCCTCGCCAGGCGCCCTTCCTTTTTTACAAACACTTGATCTTCACTCATATCTGATCCGCACTGTATTCCGTCCCCTGCTTCCTGTTCTTCTAACACTCCTCCAGTTCAAAGACAGTCTAAAGCTGTAGCTGCTCTTTCTTTCTAAGCTAAACGGTCTCTCCGCCGCCTCCTCCAGGTGTTGCGAGTGAAGGCCTTTCCTTTTTGTAAGTGCTTGTAAATTGGTGATTCATGCTAGTCAGGTTTTCTTGGATCATTTTGACAGGTAGACAGCAGGAAAAAGCTAATGCTATTACCAAAGAGGTTCCTTTTTTTGACCCAATACACTACTAATACCCTCTGAGAGACATTAAACCCTGCTCCCGGGAGTTAGTTGTACTCTCCATGCCGTTACACTAAGCTTCCCTTCAAAAGGCCAGAGTCTTCAGGGAAAAGAGATTGTGCCTATTGTTTTTTTCTTGAGTAACAATGGCTATGGTGTGAAGTCTTCTGCAAGGGTAGTTTTGGTGTGATGGTTGGTAACCAAACAGCTGCTGGTTTGATCAATGTAAACAGTGAGCCATGCACCACCATCATCCCCTTTAGCAAGGAACTCGAACCTAGGAGGCACCAATGCGAATTGCCCCTGTAATAAACACATTCAATAGACAAAGAAGTCACACCCAACACAATTGCATGAGAATTTGTGACCATTTCAGGGTACGTTTACACAACGATATGCTTAAAACTGAGAAGTTTTTCCATTTGAGTTTTCTGCGTACAGACGACACCACGATGGATATTTCTAGTAGGGT
The DNA here is from genome assembly GCA_031834385.1 of Semotilus atromaculatus. Lineage (NCBI taxonomy): Eukaryota > Metazoa > Chordata > Actinopteri > Cypriniformes > Leuciscidae > Semotilus > Semotilus atromaculatus. The sequence continues at coordinate 8,649,414 of JAULUF010000027.1, forward strand.
GGACCCTCAAGTACAAATTACATTGTACAAATTTAAATCAGCAGCTTATAAAACAGTTACATGTTCTCATGAGCATGTTAGCACACTGGCCTGTTTATACTTGTTTTGGATTATATTTAAGGAAGCAGTCAAAATTCAAGAGAGATTTCTGTTCATAATGCAATGTCTTTGCCCCTTATAGCGGTGAAGTTCGGCCGGATGTCGAAGAAACAGCGGGACAGCCTGTATGCAGAGGTGCAGAAACACCGGCTCCAGCAGCAACAACGGGACCACCAGCAGCAGCCCGGTGAGGCCGAACCCCTTACACCGACCTACGGCCTTTCCACCAATGGCCTGACCGAGCTTCATGATGACCTGAGCGGCTACATGAACGGCCACACGCCCGACGGCACCAAGCCTGACTCGGGCGTCAGCAGCTTCTACCTGGACATCCAACCCTCACCCGATCAGTCCGGCCTGGACATCAACGGCATCAAGCCGGAGCCCATCTGCGACTTCACCCCTGGCTCGGGCTTCTTCCCCTACTGTTCCTTCACCAACGGGGAGACGTCTCCCACCGTTTCCATGGCTGAGTTGGGTAAGTGATCATTCTGAAGAACACCAGAGTGGATTCTGGGTAGGGGATGGTACTAGGGGGAAGAACCCAACCGTGGGGCAAACATCGCTAAAGGTGTCTTAAAATAGCATTAGGTTGGAGACTCATCTCGAAGACTCATTAAAAGAACCTCTTTTTTTTCTAATTAGTTTCCATTAATTAGGGCCAATCAGGATCCAGCAGGGCACGCGCCAAGGGAAATCATTTTTTTAGCTTCCCCTCCTGCTCTGGGACTCCTTTTAACAGATGTGTTTTCAACATGATTGAATTTTTATACTGTTTTTTTTTTTTTTTTTTGTCTCCATTTTCTCGTTCTTGCTGAAAGCAAATATGACCTTTGTTACCACAAATTGACACACACTCACTTTTATACTTGAAGTACTGTCCTAATTTCCATTTGTACAGAAACACAGATGGTCAACACGCAATCGATTTTAAATCACAAACCGCTACAATGCAGCTCCTTGATTGGAGACACAAAATGCTGCACCTTTTGAAACATCTTTTACCTCAGCATTTCTGTAAGCATAAATTAATCCACTAGTAGGAATAACGATAATGGGAAGCAAATGCCATCTCACACACACACACACACACACACACACACACACACACACACACACACACACACACACACACACACACACACACACACACACACACACATATACAGTATATATATATATATATAGGTCTGTACGTTAAGTGCAGTCAAGCGTGACAGTTTTTTTTTTTTTTTGACGGTACGTTGCATTGTGTTTCAGAACATCTGGCCCAGAACATTTCCAAGTCCCACATGGAGACGTGTCAGTACCTGAGAGAAGAACTTCAGCAAATGACCTGGCAGGCGTTCCTTCAGGAGGAGGTGGAGAGCTACCAGAACAAGGTAAACACACACAGCTTTTCAGAAGCTTCAGACAGCAATGCTTTTAATGTTGTAACTTGCAGGGACACTGATATGGCAATGTTTTTGGAATCAAAAATTGTCCTAGCTGGTTGTATTAATAGCATGAAGATCCATTTAAAAGGAGAGTTCACCCAAAAATGAAAATTATGTCATAATTTACTCACCCTCATGTCGTTCCAAACCCGTACGAGTTTCTTTATTCTGTCACAAAAGAAGATATTTTGAAGAATGTCGGCAACCAGACAGTTTACGGACACCACTGACTTCCAAAGTATGTTTTTCCTACTGTGGAAGTCAATGGCTACCGTCAACTGTTTGGTTACCCATATTCTTCAAAATATCTTCTTTTGTGACAGAATAAAGAAACTCGTACGGGTTTGGAATGACATGAGGGTGAGTAAATTAATAAATTGAACATGAACTTAAGTGTTAACCAACCATGGGTAACCGCCCACAATTACATATCAATAGATATTTGGTACAGTATCAAAGCCTGTTTATTTTTAAGGGTCAGTGAGGGAGTATAAAATGGTCATGTAAAACTGAATTATTTTTGGTGCAAGAATCATACTTAATTAAACTGCTACATAAAAAAATATGGCTACAGTGCTTGTAGCAAATGGTTTTGTGTTTTGTTTCCCCTCAGCCCAGGGAAGTCATGTGGCAGTTGTGTGCCATTAAAATCACAGAGGCCATTCAGTATGTGGTGGAGTTTGCCAAGCGCATCGACGGCTTCATGGAGCTCTGTCAGAATGATCAGATAGTGCTTCTCAAAGCAGGTAAAGTGTGCGTTCACATCACCATCATCCAATCCCGGCTTAGTTTACAGGGCGTAAACACAAATAATCCTTTGCTGCAGTGCATCTAAATAGCATACTACTTAGCAGTATGTATACAGTGCGCAGTATGCAGTTTTTTTGTATGCATGAAAAAATGTATTACATTTGCCAAAATGTGCATTATACGACTAGGGCATACTGTGTTGAATACTGTTTTCCCACAATACAGTGCTTTTGATCTGTCGGTGGGGTTTCGGTTCAATTGGGCATTTGAACACAAAACTACACAGGTTAAAATTAAAACTAATCTTTATTATTTGCTGCTAACTTGGAGCCACTTTATTGAATTAAAGACACAATGAAATCAAAATTGGCAATTCTTATTTTTTTGTGTGAATATTGCTGTATTTATTATAAATGATTTATCTGTGCACTTATTTTTTTTTTTCTAAATTCACGTGCCTCGTAATCTTTAATCAAAATAGCTTCCTCTCGCTCTTGCAACAACATCTCTTCTCTGATGACGCGTTTATCGGCGTGAGGGCGGGATCAACCTGTCACTCACATGAGATCGACCAATAGCAAACCACAACCATCCATAAAGTCCCACCTACATTTTTTCTTGTTCGTGAAGCTTTTTCACTCAGATATACATCCCAATAGGGAAGAAAAGACAAATCGCAACTTCCATTTCATGGCAACTTTAAACATGCAACGTAGTACGGTCATGTGACAACTGTGTAGCATACTGCTCTTTAAAAGTATTTATTGTTGCATACAATATTGCATACTATTTAAAAATATTACACTGCACAGTAAGCAGTATGCAAGTATTCCATTCTGAACACAGCTGATGTCACACAGCAGGAGGTGCCGTGCTTCAAATGAACATTTCTTGTGTATAGGAAAACTGTACCAGGACAATCTGTTTGCTCTTTGAAAAATAAGGCACAATTGAGATGATATCCTCCACTGCACACTTTCTCCTCACAAATAATGGGCCAAAGTGCTACATCACACTCAAACCCCATCCCCGTCATGATCCCAACAGCTTTCAGTGTTTCTGTTTGCGCCAGGCCCCCACCAAAATTATGAACGAAATACTGAGTGAGCGCTCGCTCCTGACATGACATTTTAAACCACCGGCATCTTTCTAAAGCTCCGTAATGGCTTCTATTACGTGGCTTTTATCCTCTAAGCCTGTGCTCACCAAAGCCCTCCGCGGTAGAATTACTGCTCCCACTCACAACAATAACAGCAACACACTCCACCTGAGCCACACACACACTGGTCAAAAACACAGCCGATTGGTGACTTAATAAAGCTGCGTTTATGACACTGCTTATGGCCAGAAACAAATTCCATGCAAGTGTTAACCTCACATAACAAACCTAGCGTCAAATGTCTGTACCATTGAACCACTAAACTAGCTGTCGACAGCTTAGCTAATTTCAGCTAACTTATGGATTCTTTTCAAATTGTTGCTCCGACACGACAGTAATCTATCTAAGACAGGTGAAGGTGGAGAAACTCCAGCAAAAGATTCAGCTGGCCCACCAAGCAACTATGGTGGCAAATTTGGTCATTACCAACATTAATAGTTGGGTGATGATGCTTTTGGGAAATGAAATAACTTGCTGTAGAAGACTGTTTACGCTAATGCTTGTTATAGCGCACCTTGTGGCAGTGCTGAGAATGCAGTTAGCGGTATATGCCTTCACATATTTCTCTAGCGTGTCAGCTTTTGATTATATTTTGATTATCTCAATTTTGTTTCTCTCTCACTGTGTTTAGGCTCTTTGGAGGTGGTGTTCGTCAGAATGTGCCGTGCCTTCGACCCTCAGAACAACACAGTCTATTTTGACGGAAAGTATGCCGGGACTGATGTCTTTAAGTCATTAGGTGAGTTACAAAACCTGCTTGGATTTGGTATGTGATGTGGAAATTCTGTGTTTGGAATATTATATTTGTGTGTTTGCTTACTTGTTCCTTTGTGTTCGACTTCGAACTGAAAACTAAGGCCCTTTTTCACACATGGCAAAAGCATTCAAATCCGTGCAAAACTCAACCAATTTGCCTTACTGATAGCAACGTAAAAGTTTTTTTCATACGCACAGGGTCCAACGTCTGCCAATGGTAAAAGTAACTCAGATATTAAGTTCTACATTTAAAAAGTAATGTCACTCTACTTGTTACATCAAATAGTAATCCGATTATTAGTGCTGTCAAATCAGTGTGTGTATGTACAGTATATAGTACACAGATTATATAGTATATAAATCTAATATATATATATATACATACACATTTATTATATAAACAGAAATGTTTGTTAGATGATAAATCGTGATTAATTCAATTGGCAGCACTACTGATTATGCAGCCCGTTCTCATCCCAAGGCGTAATATAATGACGCTTTTGCCAAAGCGTCTATATCGAACGCGCATGGTACCCTTTAGCGTCAATATGAGACGCCGAAATATATGGGTCAGAAGGCGCCTCCTAGCGGTCTAACCCTAACCCTACACCATACCTAAACCTACCCATCTCTCTGCGTGTTATATTGACGCTAAAGGGTTCCATGCGCGTTCGATATAGACGCTTTGTCAAAGTGTCAGAATATTACGCCTTGGGATGAGAATGCGTTGGATTATGTAGTTACATTTGTTATAAAAAAATGTTCCTTCATCTGAATTCATTTTCTTCTCCATAACAAGACACATTACTTTCAATATGTTAAGGGATCTTTTTTATGGCATACATAGTGTAGCTGTAGAGGTCAAGTGATGTGTTCTAATGTGTTTTTAAAAGAAAATAAAGGTGCATGTTATATAGGCTAAATTTCCCCATGTGTGTGTGTGTGTGTGTATATAAACACACACAGATACGTTAACATTAGTTAATTCACTATGAACTAACATGAACATTTTTAGTTACTAACATTAACAAATGCTGTAAAATTACATTGCTCATAGTTAGTTTTTGTTAGTTAATGCATTAACTAATGTTAACAAATGAGACCTTATTGGAGTGTTACCCATACTAAATGAAATAAAGTGTTGATTTTGGACCCCGTGTGTACGCAAGCGAATAACTAGCTTCTCATATCCTCCACACCTGGAGCCGGTTTCCTCGCTCAGGGTCGCTGTAGCTGCTGCATACGGTGGGCGTCTGGAACCGCGTAACCAAGATTGAGTGTCTACCAGGAGTGTTTTATCAAACCCGCCATCCACACAGCCGTAGCGTAACTGGGCGTCGGGTTTTTCTAGTGTAAGCAAACAGCATTTATGTTTGAATGCCGTGACATTAGTGAAATCCCTTCTCTGTCATTATGCATACGCATCGGAAACCTTTTGGGGCTGAAAGCTTGTCCGGGTGTCAAAACAAACACAGATATGAGAAGATGCCACGGTCTGAAAGATAACATTCAATCATATCCTGCAACCACATCTCATGTGGACGTCCTCCTTATAACAAGAATAATATCTTATTCCTGTGGCGCTTTTAATAAGCTTGCATGTGTTTGCCAAGCTTTCGAGCGGTATCTCTGAAATCGCTGTGCAAACTGAAACTGTGGCGTAGTGCCCCCAGGTGGTACTCGACACTCTGGATATTTGATTTTCAATTATTTATCATTTTTCAATGTTTAATTTTCAATATCTGATTTATTTATGAGTCTAATATAGATTTGTGCATCTAAAACTCACATTATTGCTTAATAGGTGTTGTGTTGAACAAGCTGCGGTCGATATAAAAGGCATGATATTCTAAACGGACAGGAGAATAATCTAAAGTGCATTTGTAACAGAATGCAAGATTTGCATATAAATTCATGCAAACACATCACAATCCTTTCTAAATATTACTAACGTGGTGATTGTGTGTTTTAGCATTAGGGCGATTCTTCCACAAAATATGGAAATATTTGAACAGGTGGTATTTGACAAAACTTTGGTTATTTCAATTATTTGCCTTTTTTAATACTTAATTTCTAGCATCTAGAAGTCTTATAGATTTGTGCATCCAAAACTGACATTATTACTTAATAAATGTTGAGTTGAACAGTGTTTTCAAGCTGCGATTGATATAAAAGGCAAGATATCACTCTATATAATATTTATTATTTATGTGTTTGAAAAAAAAATGTAAAATGTGCATATTAATTTATTCAAATACATCACTATCCTTTTTAAATATGTCTAATTTAAATTTTATGTGTCTAAGACTAACAATATCACTTAATATGTGTTGTTAAATATTTTTTTCAAGTTTTCAAACTGCAATTAATATATAAGGCAAGTTATAATCTATTTGAACTTGGTCAATTTTCCAAAGACCCAAAAAACACTTGCTGGAAATGCTTCCAGAAAGATCAACATATAATTATTATTTTTAAAAATAAAAAATATTTAATATAATAATAAAAATACTTATTATTTATGTATTTGAACTGCAAAATTTGTATATTCAGTGCAATCCTTTCTAAATATTACTAGTCTGGTGTTTATGTATTCCACAGAATATGAAAATATATAAACAGTTTGTATTTAACACAACTTTGGATATTTATTTAAATTATTTCCCATTTTTAATGCTTAATTTCAAGTATCTGATTTATTTACAAGTCTAATATGTTTGTGTATCTAAGACTAACACTATCACTGAATACATTTTATAATAAATCATTTTTTTCGAGTTTTCAAGCTGCGATTGCTATAAAAAGGCAAGCTATCATTTTATTTGATCTTAAAGTCTATAAAGAGTGACCTGACTCAAATACTAGAAATGCTTCTAAACAGACCAAAATATGTATTATTTCTTAAAATATTTAAATAGAACATTAAACATAATGTATTATTAATGCATTTGACCTCGACTGCAACATTTTTATATTCATGCAAATACAGTGCAATCCTTTCTAAATGTTACTATTGTGTTTAGATTTAGCGTGATCCTTCTACATTTGAAAAATGTGGAACGTGATTTTCCTGTCCTAATGCTGGAGTACAAAATGAATGACGAAATGAGAGGGAACATTGTTGTGTCTAGGTGGTGCTTTGCGTGAGCTCGGAGTCATGGGTTTTCTTCAGTCTTGTTAGTGACCCCAGTCATGCTTACATAACCTCTCTCATTCGCCAAAGCATGATTAGCCTGGAGGGGGGGGGAAATACGGCGGGGGAAAAAAAATCATTCTGTTATGCTGAAGGATTGTATTGTTTTTGTTTTACCTCTGTGCCACCCCGACATCTCATGCTAAAAGATCAAGTGTCTACCCGACGCTGTCTACTGCTCCGTCTCACGACTCTTTCTCTCTCTGTCTCCGCCGTGACAGGCTGCGACGACTTGATCAGCTCGGTCTTCGAGTTTGGGAAAAACTTGTGTTCTATGCACCTCTCTGAAGACGAGATCGCCCTGTTCTCCGCCTTCGTGTTGATGTCTGCAGGTAATGTTAAAGTTTATCCATAAATTACCCACAAGCCCTTGTTTAACTGCAAAATTATTTGTGAAGAAAGGAGGAATGGCGTTAGGACTTCAAACCATTTTCCATTTAAACGCCAAGGCTAAATGCATCTGAACATGTGATGCTGTCTCACAGCTCGAGAGTGTAACGTCCTCATGTGTGTGTGTGTGTGTGTGTGGTGTTTAGACCGGTCTTGGCTCCAGGAGAAGGTGAAGGTGGAGAAACTCCAGCAAAAGATTCAGCTGGCCCTCCAACATGTTCTACAAAAGAACCACAGAGAGGACGGCATTTTGACAAAGGTACTGTACTCATAAGGAACAGGATATGATGTGATATTGATCTCAATTTACAGTATATATTACATACTCCTCTGTATCTTTATATTGTTTTATACAAATGACTATGTAAAGTCTTTTCGAAAAAATCTGGAATTTGTGGATTAAAGACATGTTTTAAATTATAAATATCTTACAATATAATTGAACAAGACATGTTTTTCCTAAATTCAATGATTGGCTTTTATATGGTCATCATACAAAAGAAAATTATTCAAATATTTATCTGGCAAATATTTACTTTGTTTAAATGTCTACGGATCATATTTCTAGCCAGTATTAGAGGAAAGTTATTTATATCTAAAAAAAAAAATTATACTTTCTGTTAAACTAGAGCTGCCAATAGAATAAATGATAGAGAATAATTCAATCAGTGTTATTTTAGCATTATTTTATATACTATTATATAATTTATTAATATTTTGAATTAGCTTATTTTTATATTTTGAGCTTTCTTTTTATTTTAGTTTTAGTAATTTTCTTGTGCTTTTGTCATTTGTATTAGTTTTTTAATACTTATATTTATCTTTCGTTTCTTTTTATTTCAGTTTTATTCGTTGTAGTACTTCAATTTTAAACTTGTTTCAGTTGCCATGTCAACATTTCTAATTTTCATTTTCTTTTATTAAAATGTTTCATATAATATTTGTATTTTATTTCAGCGTTATTTCAATTATCAAAACCGTAAAGTAACACTTTCAAATATTAAGTAATATCCTATCAAATATTAAAGTAACACTAGGGTTTCATTAGTTAACTACACTAGTTAACATGAACCAATAATGAACATGTTAATTTCAACATTTACCAATAAATTACAATAAAATCAAAAGATGTATTTGTTATCATTAGTTAACGCACTCCGCACTTTGTTATTTTTATTAACAAAGATTAATAAATACTGTTACAAATGTATTCCTCATGGTAAGTAAAAAAATTAAACCTTATTATAAAGTTTTACCAATAAATAAAGAGTCTGATGTCATGGATGACTTCATCTGATAAGCTGCATTTGGTCTGGCGGATGAAAGATTAGTTGATGTCATGTGAAAAACCTGGGACCATCTGTGTTATGTCTGCGGATTAGAGGGTCTGCCTTTTAACCCAGGGTCCTTTCCACCAAATTAAAATCTCTCTCTCTCTCTCTCTCTCTCTCTCTCTCTCTCTCTCTCTGTAGTTGATATGCAAAGTCTCCACGCTGCGAGCCCTGTGCAGCCGGCATACGGAAAAGCTGACGGCGTTCAAAGCAATATACCCAGACATTGTCCGCGCCCACTTCCCCCCCTTGTACAAGGAGTTGTTCGGATCAGACTTTGAGCAGTCCATGCCCGTTGACGGGTAGCGCTTCCCCGCGCCCGCCCCGCCCGGGGGATGTCACACCGTGGGGAATGTCAAGCATAAATCTGAGACACTTTAGCAGTGCCCTGCACATACACACACCTGGACGGACGACACACTGCACACACACACACACACACACACACACACACTTTTCCCCTTTTTTTATTTTCTTTTTTTCCTTGTGATTTTTTTTTTGTGGGGGAGGAGTTGGTAATGGACTGGGTTTGACTCCAGTGGTTTATTTTTGGGGGTTTGTTCCCTTCTTTTACTGACACAGGTGGGATTCGGAGCCCCATGGGAGAGGATGAGAAGATGAAGACACTTGTTTTTCCGAACGCTCCCTCGCTCTCTTTCTCTCTCTCTGACTGAACCTGAAGAGTCCACGCGTTCTTTCCCAGAACGGTCCCATGGCGATTTGTCATGATCAGCATAAAATGTTTTTGACTTGTTTCCAAAAGATTCCCAGAGAGCGTTTGCCTGGAATACGCCATTTTAAACTTTTTACAGGAAGAGAAACACGTTTTAAAGCCCTTTTCAAGCCAAGAGAATGAAACAAAAAGATCAAGAAAGTCGATTATCCGAACTGTTCCAGCAGTTATTGTAGCACCAAAAAAAGTCTACGTAGAAACATACGTGGCTGGTTCCTTCCTCCCTGTGAGCTTGGATTTTTTGTTTTTTTTGTTTTGTGGATGTCAAACCAGCACAGAAAGAAGAAGAATACAAAGTGAGAGAGAAAGAGAGATGCGGAGAAGGAGTGTAGCGCAGTGTTGACACAAAACAGCACCTTTCTACGGACAATCGAGAAAAAAAAGAAGGAACAACGTAGAATTCTGGTAATTCTAGTCGTAATAGACGCAGTTGCTTTTAGCCGTCAGAGACTTCATCTACCATAGTTAGCTTAGTGATATCATTTAAGGCCATCTGCTATTAAGTCCCTCTCCGGAATGGTGTTCGTAACGTAACGGTCCGACCACCAACATCGATGCAATGCAAGGGTCCATTCCACCTGTTTTCTAACGTGTTACAGGGTATTTGGTCATAAGTACAAACTATACAGAAAAAAAATAATGTTTATAGAATCTATTTTAAATAACATGTATGATATTAGTAGCTAGACTATTCTTAATTGTGAAAAATTGATAAGGCACTTTTATTTGCACCTTTCTTTAATTTAAGACTTGTATATTTACCTAGTGATGTGTTGCATGTATAAATACCACGGTTATGGAGAACGAGTGCTGGAAACCCTAACGCTGCTGAGGGTGGGTGCGTGTTTGCGTGCGTGTTTGTGTATTTATTTGCGCGAGGCGGAGGTTGGTGCTGGGTAAAGGCGGATCACATGATCCGGGAGGGCAATTTTTTCAATGTTTCCACACTGTTAAAAAACGATATGATCAATAAGTTACAACAACATATGGTTTTACATTGCTTTAACTCATTAAAATAAGTTAAGCAATTTTCAACTTGTTTTTAAAACTTGTACAAGATTCAGCTCATTTTTAAGTCAGTTTAATGCAATTGAAGTTGAATTATACTAAACATCCAAGTTGATTGTACTGAATTGTAGCTACATTTTTTTTTTTTTTTTTTTTACAGTTCAAAAATACTCATTGTCCGCCACCTTTAAACTGGAACTATGATGGTAAAACTCCAGATCAAGCTCTAGATCTTATTTCACCCTCAAGTAGCGTCCCATTGCGGGCCAAACCAAAGCACACCGAGTCTATTAAATGAAATCATAAAATCGAACCCTTTTTATACACATTTCAGATGCTGTTTAATGGTTCCATCTAGTGGTGGTGCGTCACATGACCATGTGGAGGAGTCAGATCTGGTTTATGAACAGCTGATTTTCCTTAAACCGGCTCTTGTGAGAGTCTTTGCCCAGCAACAATGCTCGTCGGAACGTAAGAGTGGGGGGAAAAAAGAAAAGAGAGAAATATTCAAAGCCTTGTCTGGTTGAAATCCTCTATTTTTGTAACATTGTACAGTGCTTATGAAGCCTATGAGAAAAAAAAAAAGGGAAAGAACGAAGGATGATATAGCACTTAATCATGCAATAATTAGAATTTGTGTTTTTTATGATTTTATTTTGGGGTCTTTTTCAAAGAACAAGACAATGGTAGTAATAGTGCTATTTTTTGGAATAACTAACTGTTGTGTGTTGCGCGTGTTTGTACGTCTCTTGAATGTGCCATAGTGGTCTTTCCTGCTTTTTTTTTTGAGTCTGAAAAAAAAAATTTTGTATTGTAACATTCCAGTAAATCTATGTTGTGGCGTTTAGAAAATCCCAATATAATCCAGAAAAAAACATCATTTATCACTTCTACAACCTACTAACTGGCATATTTGAATGGATCTTGGTAGCTTCATGTCATTCCTCCTCCCCCCCCCCCCCCCCCCCCCCATGATACAAAGTATTTTCCTCAGGGAAGAGTCTGTCTAACTCAATTTTAAGCCGTTAGCTTAAACAAGTTAGTCAGCTCTATGTTGCATATATTATAAAGCTCAATAATTTGATCTTGATGGTATGTTCAATACAGATAAATAATGGCGCGTATTACATTTAAGTTCTCTACTATTGACAAACTATTAGTCTGTGCAATGCATCCCCAAGAATTCCTGGTTAATACAATACATCATCAATCTGTGAATGACAATCCAGGTTCATGTTTAGCAGTTTGTATACTACAAGGCTCAGGGAGAGTAATATTGTGACAAATGAGATCAGTTCCGAAACCTAGTGAGCAAACGTTTTTTCCTGTAAGGAGTTTAAAAAAAATGCAAATTATGAATATATTTAATTTAGTACCAAAAATAATTGATCAATAATAGTTCAATCTTAAAAAGGACATATCTACCCAAAATGTATAGGGATATGATTTTGAATGCGAATTGGAGTATTAAGCTTTAGGATAGCCACGAGCTAACATGCTAAAACTCCATTGCCACACTATTTGTGTGACATAAAGAGTTGTTGTCTAGAGGATGCTACTTATGTAGACGGCAAGACCGCTCACTAGGGACAGAATTGAACCCAAAAGAACCTGGTGATGATAAATGGGAACGCATGCTCATCTGTTACCGCTCATTGTCATAGTTCATTTTTTAAACCTTTGTTTCAAACCCTTATCTTTTGCAATTTACGTGTTCATGTCATACCCCGTTATTCACTAACATCTGTGCTGTCAAGTCAGAAGAAGACAGCGGTACATCATAAACAATGCAAAACGTGTCATTTCATTCATTCGCCCCGTAGGCCACTGGCTTTATCAAATCACCCAGTGAGCTCCAAGATCTGATTCCCTAAAATCAAACAAAGCAAGATAACAACCTCAAGCGTGGGACGCTAATTTTCTTTTCCCCCTCTGGATTGGGGATTCGTTCTGATCGTCACTCATAATTGTTCGAGTCTATGTGCCAAATACCTCTTCACGATTTTCTCCACCTTCAGACGTCCGCGTGGGCGAATCGTCGCGCGTGACAAATACGGGTTTCTACAGGGTAACCACTGCTGTGGAGTCCCCTTGATGAACAAGCTTTGCTGTTGCCTGTCCAATGATCCACGAGTCAGTTCGTACAACACCATAAAAGCTGTAGTAAAGTCACGTTTTGCATGTCGTATTTTGTCTGTAGTTCGACATTATAAAGCAATATGCTGAGATAGAACTTTGGAACAAATCAATTTTTTTCTTATACAAGCAAAGGTACTTAAACACCGGATCTGTGGTATTCTAGACATTTAAAGTCTCTTTATCGGTGGAAGATCCAAATATTTTCCCTTGGTCTTTACTGTAAATTGTTTTACAATTTTTCTTTTCTTTTTTTAAACTGTGGTTCCGTTTATTTATCTATGTAAGAAGCAATATACGTCCGAATGTGGATGCGAGAAGCGGGAATGTGTGTTTGTGCTATTTGTAATGTTTGCTTAAGGTCAAACCCCCAGACAAGGCTTTAAAAGATCAGACGCAGCAGGGTGAGATGGTGAATTGTATGTATCTTAAGTTTTTTTTGTTTTTTTTCCAGGATTTAAAATGTTTTACATAGCACTGAGCTTGAATCCCTTTGACGAGGCTGTACAAGCATGACACACTGCACCTCGACGTTAACATTTCGATTAGATTTATGCAAACGCAAGCCCTATGCACTCACGTTTGGCGAAAGGCACATTTACCGTTTTTTTTCCCCCCCGCAATTCCGATCGACGAATTGAACGTGTCATGCTCGCGACAGCATTCGAGCTGAAGGTTGAAGTGTTACTAAGATTTACGTCAAACGTTTTCCTTGCGTTTTCTTTCCAAAAGCACAGCTGACGCGTTATTAAAAGTGAACTATGTTTAGATAATAGACTAAAAAGTCTTTAGCCATAATCGAATGTCAAGCAATAATATATATGGTGTATTATGATTCATTTTGTGCATAGGCTTTGAACATCTGCATGTAAATACATTTTCTTATTTATCGCGTTTGAATTATTTTTTTCGCATATTTTTTGGGGGTTGGTTTTATTTGTATATTGACTAGTTCTGTTCCCGGGTGGAGAACTACGAACGTCAAATGGCCTGTAAACTGTACAGCTACGTTTCCCTGTCCTCCTTTCGGCTTTTAATTCACAATATTTAATGTTCTATCGATCACATGTATAAAAGTAACTTTGTAACTTCTGTCTGTATAGGTAAGAAGAAAATATTAAGACCTGCTCAGTGCAAATATTTATCTGTTTTATCAGACACATCATGCTGTACAATATCTCTGTTCTGAGTATACTTCTCTCTTTTAGACTTAGTTCGATTAGCGGTAGGGTGTGCGGACATTAATTTTTGTGTTATACTGACGTGTGGTGCTAGGTAAGTTACTTTTGTGAACAAAAATTATGGATTCATAGACTAGGCCGCCCTCTTAGTCCATTAATTTCACTGAGTATTGATGCATTATTGATATTAGGACTCGATAAATAATAATAATAATGATAATAACGATAAAGATAACGATAGTGGTAAATTTACTTTCGAATACCCAGCTGACACCTGTATCAGTGTGCTAGTCTTGGGACGCGGCTTGTTTCCTTCCCACTTTTAAGATTATTAGCAAGTATCGGCTAAGTAAATTGCAGTTTTGAATATTTTTGCAACAGACGATTGTTCATGCTTTAAAAAAAATGGAAAAAAGCAGCAGTATTGTTGTTTAGTTTTGATTGTTCGAAACCAGTGCTTATTTTCTGGAAGGACTTTAAACACGCGATAAAGTATCGGATTGTCTGCCGCTTTTTGGCTCCCTCCGTTTTTTTGTTTTTGTTTGGTTATTCTACCTTTTTTCTTTTTTTTTACGCGCTTCGTTTTTTCCGTTCTATCCAACATCCGCTCACTTTCAAAGTCACACTTGCATACACACACAATGGTTAAGTGTTATAAATTGTACAGAACAAAGGCGGTCGTACGAAGTTTTGTGCGAAACGTCCTGTTTTTATCTTTGTAGCAAGGCAGAATCTACTTGCAATAATACATAGCAAACTACGCTGAGTGCCTCTCAGTGGTACAGGGTGCAGAAACTATATTCGTCCGTTATCGTTTTCACTGTTCTCGACGTACTCAACTGACTGTGTTTGCACACGTAGGTGAATTCTGTCTTGTGTTACCTACTTTTCTTTTCATCGGCTGTCTTTTTGTATGTAAATGAGGCATTTCATGTTTGTTTATAGCCATGGAAACAGCATTTTATTGTCTCTGTGACGTCCCGACGCTACTCTTTCTTTTCCTCCGAACAACTTCACGTGGTTATGGGACATTGCATCCAGTCAGTTGCACCCTGGTTGGATGTATTTGAACACGAACCCCGTTTGGACATTTGCAGAGACAAAATGGCGGACAATAGACAATCCACTCCGTGTTCTCCCTGTGGTTTCCTGCCAATTAGGTTTTAAGTTGACGATTATGAAACAAAATGACTAATGCAATGTATTTTAAGTGTTCATATGTGTATGTAAAATGATGCATACTTCTATTTCTTGTTGAGCTGAAGGGGAGGCACAAGGGCTGGGGCAGGACGGGACAGGATGAATTTTGCTCCTGCTAACCTGCGGTGGGGGGAAAAAAGCAGAGAACGGTTTGCGGTTGTCACATATTTTTACGTCACATGTTTGCTACTGATCTTAAAATGGGGACAGTTGATCATGTACCTTTTTATTCAGCTCTTTGGAACTCTCTTTAGGAGATAGTCTCTTCTCAATAGTGGTTTTGCTCCTTCTGTTTGTCTGATTCTTAAATATGAAAATAAGTATTTTGATTCATTTTGTAAATACGGCTGTAAAGAAAAATAAGAAATTTAATGTTGTCTTTTAAATACTTTTCATTCTAATATGAATGTTGTTATATTGTACTTAGAAACTGTACCTTTAATATTACCTTTATTAAAAGTGCATTTGACACATCGATTTTAGATGTGCTTTATGTGCTGTTATCCCATAATAAAAGTTACCGCTTGTAATGGGCTCTTATTCAAAGTGTCATACTTCTTTATGCATTTCATATGGTTGAAGTAGGCTAAGTTCCACACAGCATTTAAAGAAATGATAGAGAGATGGTAGTGGAGAAGCAGAATAGGAAACAGAATCTTACAACATTTAAAAAAGAACTACAAAAACTGGATTTGATGTAGTGGAAGCAGTTTTGAAAAGCTGTTATGGGAATTGAATACTACAAAAGGCAGTCAACAAGAAATAACAACAAAAATGTGACAATACACGGTTAAAAATAAAACATATGGAATAGATATCCTACACACAAGAGTAGGCCTAGCTATGGTTTATACTAGTTTGAGGTGGCTTGCAGAGTTAAACAGATTTACTTAGAAGCAGGGTGGGCAATTTGTTTTGTAAACTTTTTGTTACTGGTTTAAACTCTCTTCACATCCTGATATCAATCAATAATAGAAGTGGTCTAAATATTAAACCGTACATACATCTCTTCTGTGGAAGTCTCAGGACTGACTGACTTGTCCCCCTCAATGTCTGGTGTTATGGCCCTGAAACCGACCACAGTTTGTCATAATAAAAGTTTGTGCGGTTTCTAAAATCGTCAGTCCATAAAAATAAAACACATTTATCTAAAATACCATAGTCACTGTTAGGATAAAATGTGTGTAAATCTTAATAAATTAATGTGGAATTTTCTAACAGGACAGAGGAAAATATGAGTAGGCATATAACGTTATGTCAAAATGTTAACGTTAGTCAGTGTCTCACCATAAACATAATTGTATCCACATTAGCCTACGTAAGTAAATACAAACATAACATACATCAAATATATCTACATTTAATTGTACTTTAGTATTAACCTAGTTAAATTGTGTTGGCTAACTTACTTTAACTTTTGAAATTGATCGATGGATTCAAGAAAGATAGATTTTCACAATCAATTAAGTCTGATACAAAACTTTGCAAATTAAGCTATTGATATTTTTCAGTTTGACAAAACCACTGTACGTATTTTACTAACCAGGGGTTAGCACAAATTAATTGTAACAATAACCATACGATAAAAAAACAGCCGTTTGATCAGAAGCGGAACCGTTGTTTCATGTTTTGGTTCTACCCGGAAGATTCAATCTGCGCACTGTTATGATGAGAGGAACGTCAGCGTGCGACAGACAAGAGTCAGTCGGTACAATGATATAACGATCATGTGCACTACCTAAAAATTAAAACATCTGCGCCATGGAGTTAAAATGGTAGGTGACAATATGGTTATCTAAATAAACACGTTTTATTGCTAATTGTAATGAAGATAGTGTGATTGGAGACTGTCTGTCCGCAGGGAAGATGCTGCTGTCACTGGTCCTGTCGTGTTCTCGAGAGATGTGTTTGACAAGTTCACTCTTGCGCCTAACATTAAAGAACTATATGCTCTTTTACACAGGTGAGTGACTGTGGTCGTATCTTACTCACATTTACCACGGTAACCGTAGTTAACCAGTGTTGTTTATATTTAAGACCAAAGCTACATATAAATCGGCTCGGATCTTTATTAACAACCATGATTACAACTATAAAACAACCAATTCTATGATATGGGAAAATAGTAGCCTAGATACTTGAATGTACAACATTTCAATGAAATTACCATGGTAAGTTTTCTGTACACTGTAATTGACAATTTATAGGGATACTGTGATATATGATTATTTCTTTTAAAGCTCTGATGCAGCAGGCGCACAGACTGTGAAGTGTGTTGAAGATTCAGCTGTCATTAACACGCTTGCATCAGATGAGGCCTCGTCTGAATGCAGACCAGCTGAAAATCGTGTTGAGCCCAAACCTGTGAAGACTCCAACTTTCCCTGAGCCTCTAGTGCCCTACCCCTGCTTTACCAGCATCAACATAAAGCAGCGCCGATTATATCTCGGCATTCTCTCCGGCAAGACTACGAAAGCTTCAAAGGTAGGCCATCTCAAGTGCTCATCGCCTGTGATACTGGGACAGTTTGGATTGCTGTTCATGGATGCAAGGCAGAGTTCATGTTGTAATTCATTTTGTGTTTTATTTCTAAGCCTTTGATGGAGCGTGTGAAGAATGAAGTGGCAAAGTTTATGAAATACCTACAAGATGTTTCTAGAGCATGTGCTGATATGTACAATTATATGCCGACAGGCAGCACCCGCTACTCTGAGGTAGTTAAAATGATTTATTTATTTAATATTCAAAAGGTCTGTTGTTTTAATTGTATTATTTTTCTTAATTTTATTGTTGTTGAATATTTTATATATATAATTTTTATGTTTTAATTTTATTGTTGTTTATAAATATTTGATTGATAATTTTTGTACATTTTATTTTTTATTATTTTGTTTTTTATTTTAATTTTTTCATTATTGTTTTTGAATATTTGATAGATTTTTTTGTACATTTTAGTTTGTTTTATTATTATTTTTTGTTAAATTATCTTTATTACATTATCATTTTTTAAATACTTGATTGATTTTTGTATATTTTAATACAATTTATTAATACAAATGTTCTCTTTCACTATCATTTTTAATATTTTATTGATGTTTTTGTATATTTTATTATATATTTTTGTATTTTATTATCTTAATTTTTTACATTATAATTTTTTTATATTTTATTGGTGATTTTTGTATATTTTAATTCGATTTTTATTATTTTAACTTTTCTTTCTTACATTATCCTTTTTGAATATTTGATTGGTGATTGTTTTCATATTTCACCAACAGGAATATTTTACAGCCTGCTTGGAACATGTGAAGAGTTACCCACAGTTTTACAGCATCCAAGAGATCACTAGCCTGACCAGTGTAAAGTTTGTGTGCGAAATGTCTCTCAACTTTGAGAAACAGCTTCTTGCTATGGTACCTATACACTATAGTTATTTTTGTATTATTAACTTAAATGTGTGAATGTGATATACTGCTGTTTGTTTCATCTATGTCTTCTATGTGTTATTCTCCTCAGGGTAAAATAGACATGCTAGACAAAAAAGTGATCCCAGAAGACACCCAACTGGCAGTAGACTATGAGACCGTGTCAAATGTGGTTCCTCCAGCTAAAAAAGCAACTTCAGCACAAACTGTACGTGGCCTGTCGGTGATTGTGTGGTTTTTACTGTAAATTTTTGTTTTTGGTATTTATATGGATGAATTTCAGATAAAATGGCCATATTTGACCCTATAATGTTTTTTTTCTTTTCTGTCATGTTACTAATGACAAAATAGAAAAGTCATTATAATATAATAGAAATATAATAATATATAATATTAACAACAATAAAAAATAAATAGGCTTCATTTTCCTTATGCAAGGTGGAAATATGTGCAGGTGAAAAGGGATCCAAATGTCCTTTTTTACGAATACAATAATATAGTGCAATAAAATATGAATCATGCTAAATAGGCTTCATTTTCCTTATGCAAAATATATTTTTACTTTTACGGATAAAATAGGCTTAATTTACTAAACCTTATTCCTTAAGTTTTTTTTATATGACAAAAACACAGCAAATTACTAAATATACAAACTATAGTAGTATATCAATGTTACTAAAATATATATATATATATATCTATAACATGAATGTGCAGGCGAAGAAGGGCCCAAATATGTTCTTTTTTTTTAGATTCACCCATGTAATTACTAACTTAAAAAGCGTGTAGGTTTCTATCTTGCAAAATGTGATCTTGACCACTAGGTGGCACTGCTGCCTTCAGAATTATCCCTCTAAAATATTTGATAGAATAAAACATAGTATCTAAGCCGGGTAACCAGGAACTGGAGCCCATGACTGAGGGGCCAAAGACCTCCAATAAGAGAAGTAGGAGCCACCTAAAAAAATCTGTCCCATTAATTAATTTCATGTGCCTGTAGAAATCAAAGTGCTTGAGTCTGAATCCTGATGTCTCTTGATTTCTGCAGGCCATCAGCAATGACAGTAACGCGGAAAAACTCAGCGCCACTTACGAGCCACAAGTGTGTTTATCCAAAGAGGCATTCCTTCAGCTCCTGAATAACAGCTCCGAGTTCACGGAAGCATGGGAGCTGCCCGTTTGGGTCAAAATGAATCCTAATAAAGGTGAGGGGTCATTTCATGAGACCAGAAGATTGTAATGCAGACAGTTAAGAGAGTCTGTCACAGTGAATGTGCTGTGGTTAACAGGCAGCAGTCAGAGTAAGACGGCATACATTGATCCTCCTCTGCTGAAGACCGAGATGAGCTGGAGAGAGAGGAGTCTGCTGTTTCATGAGGAGAGCGTCAAGCTGACATTCAAGAAGACTGTGTCACGACCCGTATTTTTCCTCACTTCACAAGAGATATCCTTAGAAATGAACCCTCCTCCTGAGGTAAGGTCAATTCAGTGAGGTAGAGGAACACAAAACACCAAACAGTGGAATAAATAATAAATATCGCAGATTAATAATTAATTGATTTTTGTTATTGGCTTATATATAAACAAAATTATTATATATATATATTTTTTTTTTTCTTTTTTTTTCATTAATTCATTTTTTTAAATGAGGCAATAACAATAAAATAATTAATCAGCAATATTTATTATTATTTTAAAGAATGTATTATTATTCACTTAGTTTTCGATTTAAAACGAAAATTCTACACAAGACATCAAGTATCAATAGGTAAATATATTTAATAATTAATATAACAATTACAGTAATAATTTAAAATATAATCTTTTCTAACATTATAAATGTCTTTACTGTATAACTTTTGATCAATTTAACTCATCCTTGATGAATAAAAGTATTTTCTAATTTCTTTCCCCCAAAAATAAAAAATTAATTTTACTGACCCCAAACTTTTGAATGGTAGTGATTAATGTTACAAAAGCTTTCCATTTCAGATCAATGCTGTTCTTTTGAACTTTCTATTCATCAAAGAATCCTGAAATAAAAATGTAAAAAACTGTTTTCAACATGGATAATAATCCTAAATGTTTCTTGAGCATTATATTATAATAATTTCATATTATAATAATTTTAAAAATGTGACACTGAAGACTGGAGTAATGATGCTGTAAATTCAGCTTTGATCACAGGAATAAATTACACTTCACTATATATTCACATAGAAAACCGCTGTTTTAAATTGTAATAATATTTCACAATATTACTGTTTTTTTTTTTTTTTTTATCAAATAATTGCAGCCTTGGTGAGCAGAAGAGACTTCATTTAAAAACATAAAAAATCTTACTGACCCCGAACTTTTGACCGGTAGTGTGTATATATATATATATATATATATATATATATATATATACACCAAACTTTTGAATGGTTGTTTTAAAAAAATATTAAGCAGCAAAAATGGTTTTGAACATTGATAATAAGAAATGTTTCTAATTATATGTGTATGTGTGTGCTTAACAGATATATTATTTTATTGTTATTATTAAAGCTGATAACTTGGTATTAGCCAACACTATCATCAAAAATAAATAAATTAAATTCAAGGATTCTGAAAGTGTACCGTTTAAAGCATACTCCATATTAATCTGTTATTGTTTTTCAGGAACAATAATTGCAGTTACTATGGTATTTCTATGGTAAACTATGATTAACATAGTACATAAAAAAAAAAAAATGGCAACCTAAAAATGGTAACGTCTACATTAACTGATTTTATTCAAGTCAAGAATATTATTATACATCACTGAATCAACTTAAATGCATACAGTTATATGATTTCAGGTAGAAATAGCTCTTTAAGGTAACCATTTCTAGGTTAGCACACTTTTCAGTGTGCAGTTTTGTAATGAAAGCATCTGCTAAATAAATATGTCATATAAGAATATAAATAAAATATAAAGTTATATTGTGAATAATATTTACTTCGCTTTACTGTGCACAGGACAAAAACTCCAGGAATGTGGTTGCATTTGATGATGCTGGTTTGGATTTTGAAACTGATCTAACAGACCTGGAGTCATTTGGGGAATCCTACAAACCCAGTAAGAAAGTGAAGGAACAGAACGAACCCAAAACAGCTTGTACAAATCCATCTCAACTTATCCCAAGCCCCAAGACACAGACAGACTCTTCAGGTACGTCAAAGCACACCTCAACGTCTCAAAACACTCCCACAGAACCCCTTGAGTTGACCGTGGCTGAGGAACAAGGAGAAACCGACTCGTGTTTGGCTGACGGAGGAAACGCTGCGATGCATGAAAGCGTGAGTGAAGATTCAAAAGTGTCTTCTGTTCAGTGTCCTCCCACCAAGCGGCCTAGACGGGTAATGGAAGACAAGGGTGACCAGGATTCGGATTCTGATGAAGAACGACTAGTTATCGATCACATAGTCTCCTCACAGACCCAGGTGACACCAGGCCAGGTGTCCTCCCCCCGAGCGCCCGACCCAGGAACAACAAGCCCCGCTAACCCTCTGGGCAAAGGAACAAAGAAAGGCATCAAAAGACCAAGAATATCCGGCGAGTGCGATCAGCTCGGACAGATTTTGCGGATGCAGGACGCCATGCTGAAATCCACCCCCGGCAAGAACCAGGAGGCTGTGAAAGCGCCTGTCCCAGAAGATAAACCTCCAGAACCTAAAACACACTCCCTGGTCAAACAGTGTGTGACCTCGTACCTGGAGTCCAGAGAGGGACAGGGAGAGGACGGTGCACTGCCTGCTGCCGGTCCTGTGCTGGTGGCCCCTCAAAGAAAACGTTAGTGCTTAAAACACCATCTCACATGTTGTGAGGTTATGCAAATATTTAATATTTCGAAATGATCCTTTTTTTCTGAATTTTAACATTAATCTAAATTGACAAAATCAATAACTGACAATTGACAAATAATGAAAATCAAGTCATCATTTTCAGTCTTTGAATAGTCAAGTTTAAATTTATAATATTGTCATTTTTAATATTTATATATATACATATAAAATATATATATATATATATACACAATATAGTATAAAAATATATATATTTTAAATTATAATATGCATTTAAAATAATATCTATCTATCTTTCTGCTTGTCTGTCTATGTAATTGTCTATCTGACTGTCTATGTGTCTCTGCCTTGTGTTTCTCTGTCTGTGTGTGGCAGGTCTTCTGAGGGAGGATCTTCAGGTCAGTGCTGAGGATGAGATGGACTATGATCCTCCAGCAGAGGGCAGCGTTCTGTACAAACTCTACAGTCTGCTGGACGTTCTGCTCATGGTGCGCAGCAGTGTGGACATCGCTCAACCGAGACACGACAGAGAGACCTTCAGGGTGAGCTGGACCCATGCCAGTACACACACACACACACAATACACCTTTTGTGAACATGTTGCTTTATTTGGCCCAGGTTGAAGGATACACACCAATGAGTTTCAAACGTCATCAGACTCTTGTCGGTTCCTGTATAAACACCCACAATGCATCTTTTTATTTTAGTTATCCTTTTCAGTGATTTCTAGCAACCTTTTATTGACATTATTAATGGATTTAAGTCTGTATCTCAATATGCCAGGTATTATTCTTTATATTTTGACCAGGGTTGAGTAATGTCCACCACTCCCTTTATTTAAACAGTCTGCTTTCCTGTGCGGAGCTGTAGAGTCGACTATTAAGTCTTATCAGTGTATTAACAGACTCTTTCCAGTAAATGGGTCACAAACGTAGGTCAAAACTGCTTGTTCTAAAAAAGAAGCTCTTCTGCATCTGTTTATAGAGTATGGTGACTCATAAATGCCGTTTGAGTGTATAATGATTGAGTCTGGTTTTATTTAGGCCGTCCCAGTGCATGTCTTACCCAAGCTGGAGTATCAGCTGTGCTACGGAGCCGAGAGTCTGACCCACACGGAGGCCTGTCAGCTGTGGGCCGAGAAACTTCTGCACTCCAGTACCGTGCCTTTCATAAGTAAGAGACTCCTCTTTAGTGGTCATGAAAAGTTGTGACTTTTTATTGTGAATCTGTTTCATCCAAATGTGTATGTAGTATGAGTGCGTTTAAAAAAAGCAATCTCTCAAACTTCAGTAGCAAAAATGTCATTTGAGTTTTATTCATCCGTTTAGACTGTTTCAATAAATCAGTTTATAACTAATTTAACTGATTCACAGTTATAATTGAATTACTTCAAACTCAATTGCTTTGATTTTATATTTTTTTGCATTATAAAGACAAAAAAATCCTTTAAATGTTGTAGTAAAATATATGCATGTTAAAAATTTTCTTATCAATTCATAACTGATTTGTTTGCATTAGCTATCAAATCAAATTAAAGCATGTTTCATGCTTTAAAACAGCACTTCTCAAACTCCGGACTCCGGTCCGGATCCGGACCCGGAGAGAAATCAATCCGGACCCGCCTCAATTTCGTATTTCAAGAGCACTAAGGGATTAAAAGTGTGGATTTCCTACTTTGATAAACGCTTGTTAAAATCATTTGTTGCAGGTTTTTTTATGTATTCTTGGAGATGGTCCGAAATGAAAGCGAAAGCGAGATATTTAAAAGTTTTCCTCCGTGATATTGTTGTCATGACTATGGTGAGCGTATGAAGTTTGACGTAATCGGGCGACAGCTTCACCGCAGTGAGCGTTTAGTTTAGTCAGTTTAAGGGGAAAAATAAATTGACGAAGAAAATAGAGTTTTCAAATATTGGAGCGGACAGAGATCCAGCACAAAGCCATTCTGTTTGATTTGTAACGCGACATTTGGAGTGCACCTGGCCACTTCATGCGTTTTCTGTGATATGATATCTGATCGTGAAAAGACCTATGGAAAAGACCAGGTGTAATGCCCTCCGAAACGCATTCGAACCGGATTTAAATCCAATCGCTCAAAAACCACTTCAGGAGGAGGTCTGGGCCGCATTCCAGACGAAACTGGACAAGTGTAAATGCATCTGGTTGTTGAAAACCACATCCGTCAATTTTACTCCTTACAAAAATGCTAAAAAATAAACGTGTGAGAGGCTAAATGACATGTTATAGCCAGATATGATGACGCTACTGCAACAAGCATTACCGCAGATGAGCATCTATCAAGCCAACCAGCGAACTATCGCAAATCAAAATGAAAGTAAGTCGCAGACGCTTAACACACAAGCTTCAGCTTCATTAAAAGAACCGAAATGATCTTACCAGGGCTCTCTTATTGCGGTCTTTGATTTTGAAAAAAATCTAAATAAAATGCTGATCCTTAAACTAAGTGTTTTGCCACTTTTGTACTTGTTATAAATGTATCTTTAAATGCAAAAGGCACTTTATTAATTTTTTTAATTAGTTGATTTGTTATGCATGTTTATTAAAACAAGTTTTGTAATAGGCCTAACCAATTATTTCCGGACCTTTGACATTGTTGAAAATTCAGATTTGGACCTTTGAATGTAGACTTTGAGAACCCCTGCTTTAAAATGTTATCAAGCGTAGCGTTAGTTCTGGCAGGTCACGTAAAGCCTAGTTCACACTACATGATTTTAAGCCCGATTTGCAAATCGTTGAGCTCGCCGACAGGTCAGGGTGTTATTGCGTGCAAATCGCGGGGTATTCGCGCGCGATGAACGCTCGCCAATCTGTTAGTATGAAAGAGCCAACAACGCATCAAAGACGCTCGCAGACGTGTCGCCGAGCCCAGAAAAATATCTAGCATGCTAGATATCCAGAGCTGTCGCGCGACTCAACCTCACGTGATGTCATGAGCTACAGCCAATCAGAGCAGCTAGAGATTAAACATACAAGTATGTGTAGACTTAAAAATATAATTACTTATGCTTTTCGGAAGTATATCCCTGTTTGTAATCATAGGTTTTACTAAAATACTTTTAGGAAAAAGGAAAGTCAACTGTATATTGCCGATGTCCACAATGTTGATGTTCTGGGTGTTCTTTTTTAAAATGAAGTTGTAGAGTGTATATATTTTCTCAGAGCAAATCATCGCGCAAACAGTTTGCAGCACTAGTTTCTGTCTGACGTCCATATACGTGTGTTGTGTTCTTCTTCCCTGGGTATTGGCGCGCGCTGCGCATGCTGTTTCGCGTCATTTTATCGCGTGATTTTTCGTGACAAAACGTGGTTTGTGGACAAGATAGAATCGTTGGGTGACAGAGTTGTTGTCAACTCGTGTAGTGCGTTACCTCCTGTTGTGGATCAATCACGTTGTGTCGTGTGGTGTGAACAGCTCAACAACTTGAACACTCCTGATTTCACAGAGAGCAAGTCATGTAGTGTGAACCGCACAGTTCAGCCCGACGTTTTAAAATCATGTAGTGTGAACCAGGCTTTAGTCAAGCTCGCGTCAGCTGACTCTCAGCTGATCCACGTCTACCTATAGGAGTACGACGCCTATCACCGTACATATATAAGCTCCTTCTCAGGAGCTAAGTACCCTCCTCCATCCCCAGCGCCTCCTCTCATCAGTCAGGATGGCATTCTGATTACCCTTGAATCAGACTAAAATTCTCTAATTATGTTAATTAAATTAATTCATGATATCTGCAAAACATTCATGTTGGTTCTGTTCTGTTTACCCCAAGGGTGTTATTGCTGCTCTCCCTGCTCTTATCCACGCTAGGCTGCATGGATGCGCAGGGAGTTCTCGCCCAGAACGGAACCATACCGCCAATCCAAAATATGCTAATTGTCAATCGTATTTGACGATAGTGGTCCTGACAGAAGTAGTAAAAAATAGATGTACAGTAGGTGGACATTTTGAAGAATCAATAACAGATTTTTTTTTTTTTTTTTTTGTGCTGCACCAAATCAAAGCATTTTAATTTGATGTGCTTTAAAAGTTGTAGTAAAAACATACGCAAGCAAAATAAATATGCTTATTATTTGAACATATTGGTTCATATTATGATTGAATTTTTTATACTTATTTTATATTTTTTATATAATTGTTTATTTTTTAAATAATTTTCATTTTTACTGTATTTTACTTCTTACTTGAGTCTGCTTTGCTACAATGGCTGAAATGGTTCCTTTGATTGAAAAAAACCCTTACTTTTTAAACCATTTAAGTGCAAGTCACAAGACTGACAAATATTAGTTGTATAAACCCGCAAAATACCATCAGAAAAGTTCAAATCAATTTTTTTTTATCAAGCTAATTTAGACAGACAGAAATGAAATGTTTTTTTTTTTAAGTGTTAGTTTTGGTAATCGGGGAGTCAGCACAAAAGTGAACTTCCCGCAAACTCCCAGCATGCCTCTCTCATGCCTCATGACTCATTGTTTTGAGTCAGGGTTGCCATAGCTACTAACATTACAGCTATGTAAGGGCTGCAGAAGAATGCATCTGTGTATGACATGTCAGTGTGGGTGTAGGGCTACTTGGGTTTCAACATCAGTAGGGGAAAAAGAGGAAAAGATACTCCTTTTCTGACTGCTGAGGTTTGGAGCATTTAGCTAAATGTATATATTATAGGTACATAGATCTGTGATGTTTTGTATCCAGCTTATGGAAGCCTATAACATTCACAGTGACACTAAGAACTCCACAGACTGCACGACAGCAGTCTGTGCCTGTAGGTGTACATATCTCTGAATCACAGAGGAATGCAGAAGAGGCTCGCTCTTGACATACCGTTTGCTTTAGAGATTCTTCGAGGCTTATTAAAGGAATCTGGTCTTTTCTTTGGGTCTAGTCCAGGATCCAGCCCTACTGATAACAGAATGGTACAGTTCGGAACCGTTTGTACTAATATAGCTTGTGAAAAAGTACTTGTTACAGAAATATACTTAAAAAGAATATACTTAAGTGCGA
Source organism: Semotilus atromaculatus (assembly GCA_031834385.1). Classification (NCBI taxonomy): domain Eukaryota; kingdom Metazoa; phylum Chordata; class Actinopteri; order Cypriniformes; family Leuciscidae; genus Semotilus; species Semotilus atromaculatus. The sequence goes on from JAULUF010000027.1 coordinate 8,677,059, forward strand.
ACTGAATGCAATGTTTCAGACATTTAATTGCATTTCATTTCAAATTAAATTAATATGCTTAAATGTACAATTACACTGTAATGGGGACACATTGTTATTTTACACTATTATATATTTAAATACGGAGTAATATGAATTAACTACATGTACTTACTCTAGGGGTAGGATTAAGGCTTTGGTTTAGGGTTAGTTGCATGCAATTGTGCATAATTTACTGTTATTAATAGTAAATGCATGTAACGTGTGCAGTTACAAGGACACTGTACAATATTGTTACCAAATAAAGTGTAACCAAGTGTTATGAGTGTTGCCATAGAAACAAATAATTTGTGAGTCAATGGATGTCACCGTACGTACGTTACCATTCCTAGGTTTATTCCTGTGATGAATGTACTCTTAATCCTGTGATCATTACTCTTCAGTGTCACATGATCCTTCAGAAATTATACTAATATGCCGATTTTGGTGTGGAAGTATGAATATAGATTAATTTACATTTTGGTCAATATGACCAGATATTTTTTATTTATTTATTTTTGCTCAAAAGACGACAAAGGAGCGATTGTTGGTACACAGACAAAACCGAGTGATACAAACACCAGAGATGCACCATATATCGGCATTAAATCCGTTAGTGGCATTTTTTATTTACCGGTATTAATAATTCATTCATAGATATAAACTGCTTCATTTGTGGCTCATTCACATACTAGAGCATCTCTCATACACAGATGAACAAGTACGGGTGTGGAGACCGCTTTCTTGAACTCTGAACAACACCATCATTGTGAAATATTACGAGGCATAGATCCAATAGACAGACACAACGTGTGAACAATTATTGCAACATCGGCAATGTTTCTCAAAGTCTGTGTTGCGAGTCAATACATGTCCTTTTGCCCTGCATCACTTGTTGACAGCGATTTAGGTGTTCCTCTTCAACGGACTACGAGCTGGTTTAAGGCTCTGCAGCGGTCTTAATCTCGGTTTATTTAAAGTGTTATATAGTATTTCATATTTTGCATTATTTTTGTTTTTAGTTATTTTAAGTGCTTTTGTCATTTATAGTTTTCGTAGTTCAGCTCAAGTCAAGTTCAGTTAGTTGACCAGACAACATTTCGTTTCAACATTTGAAGTTTTTTGTCTGTTATTTATATTTCATCTTTATTTGAACTAATGAAAATGTAGTAGTACTTTTAGTTTACAATAACAACACTGCTTTGCAGACCTGTTTTAGATATTGACTGTTACATAGAGAAGTGTAGCCTAACTCATTATGGAAAATTAACTGAAGTATTATTAAAAGATATTAAAGAAACGATCTATTTGTGTGTGTGTAGGTCGCATCAATGCACACACATCAGAAGTGGTTCAGGTGCAGAAGTTACCTGACGACTGGATTCAGAACATCACCTGTGACTTCAAGTGAGTAAATCTCTGGAATATAGAATGTTTAAAGATTAAAGATTTAATGATTCGAGAAAGTTTTAGCCATTTTTATTTATAGTGTATGCATGTTTGACAAATTCTCCCATATTTTTATCTGAGATATTGTAATAATATTATTAAAATATTTAATGATTAATTTATAGTAGTATTTGAATTGTATATTGAATTAATATTAGACAGTATCTCTTCAAACAAGTTTGAATGGGATCTAATGTGATTCAATATTTCTTTTACAGGCCAACTAGATGTTTAAACACACTCTACCACTTACTGAAAAAAGTCTCAGCGTGAGTTTCTTTCACTTCTTATATCAATTTAAATTTGCATTGAAATTGCAATTCTAATGTGAAATCAGTCTTTTAATCAGTCCTTAAAAGTGTGTAATTTCTGTGCTGACAAGCCGGAAGAACATTCCCAATGCCATTGATCAGGCAAACAGATAGTCCTGCCCAAAATGCACACCATTGGTTGAGCCACTGGTTCTGTGTTGGGCTGGTGGAGATATTGAAACATAGTTATCTCTGAATATTAAGCTGAGATATGTGAAAATCTTTTAAGATTAATAATGACACAAATCAACTTTAGGTTTTACATGGTGTGTATTTGTTGTATTTAATTAAGCAGCCAATCTCTATGCATTTGTGCTTATGTCTTTTACCACCTTTCCCAGTTTACAGGAAGGACGGTACCTGCTGGTCCACAAACCGCGTGAGGGTTTTGTGACCATCTTCAAAGCCAGCAATGAGACTAAGCCTGCTCGCAGTTTGTACCACCTGCAGACTGCGCACTGCAGACCCCCTGCTGTGTCGCCAGGGGTTCCCTGGGTTCCCCTGGACCCCTTGCATGTCCTGCCATTTCACCAGAAACACAACAGACCGCCCTGCACCTTCCCCCCACATCCACCCCCTCAGGTATGACTATCTTGGCCCATGTGTGCTCCAGACATGTTGAACCACAGAGCTTATGTGGGAAATTTGGGTTTGAATTTAGCCTGGAACCTTTTATCCATTATGTCCAGGTGATGTGAAGAAGTGGTTATAGTTCAGAGTTGGTTAATTGAAGGTTACTGGTTCACATGTGTGCTCCAGACATGTTGAGAAACAGTGCTTATGTGGGAAATTTGGGTTCGAATTTAGCCTGCAACATACCGTTTATCCAGTATTTCCAGTAAGGGATGCACCGAAATGAAAATTCTGGGACGAAACTGAATTTTCTGGATGCTCTTGGCTTAAAACCGAAACCGTAAATAACCTTTAAAAAAAATTTTTTTTTAATTAATTTCTGATTTTAAAGAATTTTTTTTGTATAATTGTATTATTATTAGACTTAAATTGAGCTAAATGCTATAATTTTACTGAATCGGAATAAATAAAACTACAAGCCAATAAAATAAATTAACCACACTTTTATTTAAAATATCCCTATATTAAAATAATATTATACAACAATATATAACATATTTTTCTTCATTCAGTTCTTTGGAACAGACTTAGATTTATTTTTGACTAATTATTAAAATAAAGTATAGTCCTACAAAGCTAGTACTTTAAGCACTTAAAGTCTTGATTAAAAGTTGTTTTACAGGGTTATGCTTATTTTACTCAAATATATTAAAATACTCAGTCAACATGAAAAATCAGAGTGGACACTTTTTCTATGAAATCCCAAAAACAACATTGCGGAGTTACCACACCCATTCTCTCTAGCAGGACGATCTGTCAGTTATCCCATGAATCTGCACGAGTAACAATTGATGGTGCAAATAGCAAGTTAACTTTAGTAGAGCCTAACTTTGTTTCACTTCATTTCAAAGTGTCGTCTTAGCTATAGCGATGCTTGCCGTAGAAAACACTGTGCATGCTTAATAGGATTACCGTTTCTTCATATCTCTAACCTCAGGTATTATACAATGGACGCAAAGGATTACTGCAAATTTTGTGGTATTACTAATCTTTGCTCATTTCCCTTATTCTTGCATTTAGACCTTTGTCGTCATCTAAAGCTTTCTTAAAGTTCATTTTTAAAAACACTGTAAAATGTTGTCTTTAGCAAATGTCAAGAATATCTATTTTTCATGTTGTACTTTATACTGCCTAAATTCACTTGTAGCATGTAAAACGGTAAAATTTGTTTTTATTATTTATTAAAAATATATATATTATCAGCCATTTATCGATTACTGACTATTACTTGCCCACTCTTTCTGCTTGTCCTGAGGTATGCTGGGACATTGGAGGTGGAATTATGTTTTATTTTTTGTATTTTTAAGCAAGAGATCTCTCTGATTCTCCAGTTCATGGTGTTGTGAACTCATTTCTTTTTAAGAGTAGAAAACGCAGAAGTTCTTTATTGCGTCGATGTAGCATCTCAATATCGTCTGACTAAGGGAATTTTACATTCTAGTTTATAATTTTCAAAGAGGGCGGGATTACCTAAAGGAGGAGTCACTCTGAACAATGCATGTAAATGATCCAGCTGGTTACCTGTATGGATGCACCGATACCACTTTTTTCAGAATCGATCCGATACCAAAAATTCCGAGTATCGACCGATACCCGATACCGATCCGATATCAACAGTTTTTTTTAAATCAAGTAGAATTGATGTAACTCTTTGTGTGTTGAACTGATAAGCACTCTTTTGTGTTAAACACAATCTACTTAATACAGACAACTTCATTATAAAGAAAAACAAATGCAAAAAATATATGATCATAATCTATGACAAAAATGCTATTATAAACTAGATTAGTGGATAATTCAACAGTAAAATTTAGTCTAGAAAAATCATGAGTTGACAATAATTGTATAAAATCTGAACATTTAGTGAAAAAAACAAATAAGAGACAATAACTGTAACACTAAATCTGGTAAAACGTTACACATTGCTCTTTGTATTGTAAAATACATTCATGAAAAACAAGATAAAAATCAAAAAGATAAATTATTTTATATATAGCTATAGGCTACTATACAATTGAGACCTGTTTTAAATGTATAGCACTGCTGTTTAATGAGGCAGCAACATATGATAGATAGAACAGAACAAGAAAGGCTATTAATAATCTTCCATTGCGTCACTGTATTATGATTATGAAAGGCTGCAATACAGTGCGGCACAAAGCGCTAATGCGCATCCCGAGCGCAGAATGATGCGCTTGAAGCAACACAGAGTCACAGCGCGCAGCGCGTCGAGTCCGCATTGAAAAGTTCAAAGCACAAACGAAAGACATATTGATATGTAGTGTATTATACAGTATCTATCTTTGCAATAGTTCATTGAGCCTTTTCTTTTAACAGTTTTAAATGTCAGTTACTGTGCGAGTGAAGAACAATTATAGTGTAGCCTTGTAGCTGACTCTAGTGTTGTGATCTAACCGACACCCGGTAGGAAGTAACAGGATTAAGTTACAGCAATAAAGTCTAGCAAGATAAAGCTGTTTTATGCAAAACCATAGAGCTTTATCTACAGATCAAGTATAATAATAGTAACATTGAATCATTTTGGAGAGAGTTTCATCGTTGACTGACTCGTAACCGAACGCGACGCGCTGTTGGAATGCTGAATGGAGAATGACTGACAGCCGCAGCAGAGGGAAAAGTTTACGTGATCTCGAATTAATTACTTAAATGTTCATTTCTATCTCACATTATACTATAATGGCTTAAGAACACTTGTAATATAGTGCACGAAAACTTTATGGTGCTTATAATGTTTGTGTGCCTTTTGTGGGGCTTAACAACAACACAGAATAGTATACGCACAATATCGGATTTGGATCGGCCTCGTCTGACCGATCCCCGATCCGGCAAAAATGGCAGTATCGGACCCGATATCCGATACAAATATCGGATCGGTGCATCCCTAGTTACCTGAGTTCGTCAGCATGACAGTTATGTATAGATTGTGATCCAATCAGCCTGATTAGATCACTCAAACATTAACACTATCTTAGGCTGCGTTTACACTTGGCATTAACATGCGATCAAGCAGATCGGATCATTAGCCAATCAGGACACGGTGCGTTTACATTTGTTCATATTAAGTAGCCTCTGTATCTGGATAACCGATCGGATTTCTGTTTTTGCATAATATTTAAATTAGGTCAGTAGCCAAATTAAGAGTAAAGATGATACAAATTAAGCAATGTCCCAATGTACTTTGCTATGCAATCTCCAGTCTTATATCAAATGACGTTTTTTGAATGAAGGAATATTTCAGAGCTGATCATACAAAAATAACTGGGTTGATCATGTTAAACAACATCATCGGGGTTTAAGGTTATAGCGTGCAATGGCTATATTAACAGAAATGGGAGATTAATAAACATGCTGAAACAACAAAAACATTCAATTAAAACATTACAAAATAAAAAGTGTATTCCCATTATTCCTCTGGCAAAGCAGCGCACGCTCTTCATTAAGATCTCATGATTCACAGCTGTGATTGTACAGGCAATCGCCTCGTTCAGATAATGTTGCACAATTAAAATGAAAAAAAATTACACAGTGTTTTAAATATTGACGTTTATTTGTAAGGTTCAAACGTGTTTAATTTATTGTCTAAACTGCGTCTGGTCGTTATTTTCTGACAGCATGTGGGGAGACTGGGCGGGGACTTAAATGACGTGCACCTGTGAATGCAGACACGATGGCTGGATCGCATTTACATTACTCTGAGATCCGATCACAATGCGTCCTCGATTACCTCTGAACCAGGACACGCGGATCGGATAACATTCCGATCAGAAACGCGTTTACACTTGTCTTATCAATGTGTATGTGGACAACATCCAGATACAGGTCGCATGTTAATGCCAAGTGTAAACGCAGCCATAGAGACAAAAGGCCCTGGCTGTACTTTGGAACATGACGAAAAAATTAATGTCATCATATGCGTCAAAATGGAGAAAACTGTGCACTTTCTCAGTTAAAAATACTGTTAAACCTTTATGAAACATTTAATAAATTTGTAATCCTTCAATGGACATCCACTATTGGGATTTGCACCAACAACCTTTAGTCTAAAACTACCATAAGTACTACCATCCAAACTGTGTTATGTCATGATTTATCAAATTTAACTTTTCAACTTTTTTTATACAGGCTAAAGGTGGGACAGTACCTAAACAACGGCAAGGGAAAAATGCTGTCAGACCGCCACAACCAGCCAGCTCAACTAAAACAGGCAATCTGAATCAATCACCTAAAAAGAAGAATAAAAAAGGCACTCGTAAGGCACAGGGATGGAAGGACAACATGAGAGTCAAGCTAATGAAAGATCAGCACAAAAGCCGAAGCCGAAGCGGTGAAGATGGAAAGACACCATTTTGATTTTTGTACTTGATTTTTGTTTTTTTCAAAAGCACTTTCTACCACCTGATATTATGTACAACCAACAAAAAACAATGTTGTGTATAACATGTTGCGTATGACTACATTTTGTACATTTTAAAAGAATCCTTGACCACACTGAAACGGTTAACATTTACACATTTTTCTATTTTGTATTATTTTGTCAGCAATAAATAAAATGTTGTTTAATATAACATCTACTATAATCATTGTGTCCCTCCACCATTTTTCATTGACATTCTGGTGTTTTCTAATAGTAATTTTGGGCATCAAGTCAGAGAGAAAGATGTGGTTGTGTGTCTGGAAAGTTAAGAGACCTGTGTACTATACTGTGCATACTATCCATACTAAATATACTGCAAGATTAGAATTACTCTATCCCTATAGAAGGCAAAGCTAAAACAGTAAACCAATGGTGTTTAGGCTGGTGGATACATTTTCTCCAATGGATTTTCAAAGTGTGCCTTTGTGTGCGACTGTGCATTTCAGCTAATATAGAGTAAAACCCCTTGTGCAACTGAAGAGGAATGTGACAGAAGCTGCCACCGCAGTTTTTAAGACGTATTAACCTGAAAGTAGATAATCATTACATTTAAAGAAATGGATTTAGCTAGATGCTAATGCTTACATGCTATCGGCCGCCCCTCACGGTGGGATCACATGAGATCACATGATCTGAATACTACACATTTATTCTCTGTAACCACACTTGTGTTTGTTGAATACATTAATCATGAGTGGTACATCAGCAAATAGGATTTTTTTGCAATGGCATTTCTAACTGAAAACCTGGTTTTATGTGTTAATAAAAAATCCAAGACGACTGTTGTTTCGACCAGCATAACGTTAAACAATTACTTTACACATCCATTCCTCTTTGTTATTTTTTTATTTTTATTGTTTTCATTGGTTTGTGACTTGTGGGTATTTATTGCTAGTGACAACACACTATATATCTAATAATAATTTCCTTTTTCAATTTTGAGCATTTGCGAGTATGATGCTCTTATTGTGCTCTTAGTTTCAGTTGTGATCATTAAACCAATTTTAAGCAATTCAAAACTAATTAATCATTAATTAACATTTTTAATTAGCTTTTATGTTTATATTTCCCGTTTTCATTTTAGCAAGCAAAGTAAAGGGCCATTTACAGGACAACAGCGTTTTGGGGGCCTGAAAACACAAACTTTTGAAAACGGATTTCAAAGTGCTAGTTTTTGAAAACAATACCGTTATCGTCTCCGCATAAACAACAAAAACTAAAATTTGTGAAAAAAGGTGACGTCATGTGTATTACGTGTTCTCAATGTTTCTTTACACAGTGAGGTCACCACCTACTGGCCTGGTATGAATAATACATCATTCGAAGTTGTTTTCGCAGGGAACGTTTGGACGACGTCATCTGTAGCCTATGCTAAAAACGCAAATGAAAAACTTTTCGGTTTTTAGTACATAACTTTAGTAATGTTGTTATCTGATATAATTTTTACTATTTCTATTTAGCTCATTTATTTCTCAGTTTAAGTCATTTGAGTACATTAGCTTAAGCTTATTTCAGTTATCTGAAGGCAAAATGTGCGACTGTGATCTATAATCTATTATTTATATTTTATTTCAATTACCAAATTACATCCGAAGTTTCTCAGAACTCTGTCAATCTCTTTAAGACTTCAAAGTCACCACTTAACAAATGGTTTACTAGCACATCCTTAATTTCCATTCAGATTAGAAACCATAACCACACTTTCCTACTTCCTTTCATCCTCCGTTCCACCTCTTTAGACCGTGAGAGGGGCGTGTTATAGAGGGGTGGAGCCCACCTTCATTTGAGGACGAGACCTCGAGACTCCTGGACCGCCTCTGGTATATAACCACCACACCCATCTCACACTCCATAGCTGGGATAGTTCTGCACAGCATCTGAAATCTGTTGATCACTGAAGTAAGTACAAATCTGGTTTCTTTAGTTCTTCAACTTCTGCATTCATTAAGTTACTTTACTTTAAAATAAAATAAAATAAACTATAGGTGTCAGGTTAGAAGTACAGTATATATCAACCTAAACTGTCCTTTTCTTTTAACATTAGCAATTTGGCATGCACAAACAGATTTCTCAAAATAAAAAAAAGACTCCAGGTGACAGCCTTGTGGTAAAACATTGTAAAACATGACTGAGAAATAGATCTGCCTCACTAGCTCTAAAGAATTTTCCCAGCATCCACTCTCATGGGTGTGTCTGTTTGCTTAGGTCTTACTAAATGCTGGTTTTTAAAATGAATGTTTACGGGTCCTGTTTTGTCTAATTACCTAGCAACTGCTGCACAATACGTTTTACTTGAATAGCATGGTTGTCAAGCATTTGTGTGCTTTTGGCATTACTTACAATATTGGAAGTTAAAGATTTAATGAGGTCACTATTAAAAAAGTAGAAATCAAACCAGAAATGACTTTTATTGCTGTTCCTTCTCGCAGTCTGTTTTCAGTATAACAAAATAATGTGTTTTTAATGTTAGAAAAGCTTTGTTTTATGACTCATGGGACATTCCGGCAGGGTGCAGTGACTACGTTTTTCTAGACACAAGATGGGGCAGTGAAGTGCTGTTCTCCCCATGAACTAACATGCCCTCTGCTGTTCAGCATTACATAACTCTCTAAAGCATGTGACGGTACACTCAGAGTCTTCTCTCAAGACCGAGACTCCTCTCTGTACAATTATTGTTGCAGAAAACCAATGTAAATCAGTTTACAGCATATAAAGCAAAATATCATGGAAATTAATAGGTGTGGCTTCTCTCTACAGGAAGTCCAAGATGGCTTTGGTTTCTGAGTTCTTAGGGCAGCTCACTCTCCAGCTGGGTGGAGTAAGTTTTCATACAAGCCTTTTTATCCATAGTGAACATGTTTATTTTCTATTTTCCACCACTGAATAAAAAAAATTTAAAAGGTAATTGCGACCTCATCTCCCATTGCTGACTTTTTTTCTCAGAATTTTGAGATATGAACTCACATTTATGAGTTATAAAGTCAGAATTGTGAGATAAAAAAAAAATTCTGGATTTATATCTTATATTGCAACAAAAAAAAAATTTAACAAGCTTTCATAATTTTCCTCATGATCATGTAATGACTCCCATACACACATATCACAACTAAACATTTTTATATAAATATTTATAAAATGATTATTATTATTTAATAACAAAATAAAGAAATATATATTTATATATATATATTCAAGTGTGTGCACTGTCTATTTATGGCATTATTCCACCCCAGGGAGAGACCACCTACCCTACTGTGGTACCGGCGCCTAACTTTGATCCAGATAAGGATGCTGTCAGAATTGAGACCGCTATCAAAACTAAAGGTAAGAGAGCTGAACCGCTGCCGCGTCTGATGTCATGGGAGAGGCCAGATGTATTTGTGCCATCTGTCTTCAAGCCTGTAATTTGATGATGATGAGCCATTAAACAAACATTAGCCAATCATGTTTGGTTTTGGGGCTTTGTCCCGCCCCTTTTCTTTGTGTGGTGTGCCCCGTAATATCCACAATGGGCAGCAGTGGTAGAAGTGAGTCATCATCCTGTCTGGAAGGGATTGAACCGCATGTGGAACATGTTAAGGACAACGCCTGATTGCAGAAACCACATTCCTCCCGTTCAGTGGCTCTGTACTCTATTCCACTTCAGAAACTCTCTAAGATTCTACATGCATAAATTATGATTTTACCAATAATAGTAATAGTCAATAGTAGTAAATAATAGTCAACAGAATTTTTAAACATTTCATTTTTAAGTTGTTTTTATTGTAATGATTTTATGACCTTTGCAAATTAGCATCTTTCAAAGACAAGTTTTGAAAATTGACATTTTATGCATGTTTTTAAATATTAAAAAAAATGTTGACGTATACATAAGGGGCACATTTTTTTCAATTTTTTTTTATTAATTAAATCATCTTTTGAGTTGACAATCACATTAAAATAAAAGTTTTAACATTGGCTTTGGGATTTATATAAATATAATATGTAAATTAATATTTACATTATATTTAATAATATAATAGTTGTCTAATTAACATTTAAAATCACTACACAAAAAATTACTTTAACATAATATTTTAATATGACAAAAGTAACTTTTTTTTTTTTTTTTTTAAATATGTCATTATTTGTTTTAGGGGTTGATGAGCAAACCATAATTGATGTTCTCACCAAACGGACGTACGACCAACGACGAGAAATCGCCTTTGCATATGAGAGGAGAGCCAAGAAGGTCAGTATATGTACTATGTACTTCTGTGTTTATGTATCCTCTTCCATTTTTTGTAATAATGCTCATTCATCACTTCTTCAGGATATGATCTCAGCCCTGAAGGGGGCGCTGTCTGGCACCCTGGAAACAGTCATCCTGGGCCTCATGAAGAGCACAGCCCAGTACGACGCCTCTGAAATCAAAGCCTCCATCAAGGTGAACATTAAAGATGACCTATTATGTTTTTTTACATTTTCAATTTTCTTTAGTGTGTAATATTACTCAATGTTTGCATTTGCTCACAAAATGTTTGCATTTGCTCGAAAAATTTTCGTGTTCCTCTAAGAAACGTTCCGTTTCCTCGCAAATTTTTTGCATTCGCTCACAAAACAATTGCGTTCCTCTAAGTAAGTTTGCGTTTCCTAAGAAACTTTGGGTTCCCTTGCAAAAATTTTTGGGGTTCCCCCAAGAAAGTTTGCGTTTGCTCGCAAAAAGAGTTGCTGCAACAATGGGAATATGGGAATATGTTTTTTGAATATTCAAGAATGAAAATCTTAAAAGTAAAGACTTTTTAAAAGGGCGTAATATAATAACACATTTGTTATTGCTTAGAAGAAATGGGAGTGAAATCTACATTGTCGTGGTTCTCAAAAGCACAATATCTGTGTGTTTTCAGGGTCTTGGAACCGATGAAGAGTCTCTGATTGAGATCCTCTGCTCTCGAAGCAATGCTGAGCTCATGGATATTAAGAAAGTCTACAAGGATTGTGAGTATGGGAGTATTTAAGAGCAGTTATTAGGAGCATGTGGTTGTGATATAAACCTGTGCGTGCCTTATCGCAGTGTTCAAGAAGGACCTGGAGAAGGATGTGGCTGGAGATACTTCAGGAGACTTTGCTAAACTTCTATTGGCTCTGGTTCAGGTGGGGTAAACTTTTCTCATGTGCTTTAAATCGCATGTGGAACCATTTAAAAGTCTGAATTAAGATTCTGAGGATTTGTTTAACATATAATTTGTAATGTCACATGATGGACACATGACCCCATCCCATATCAGACCAAGAGAGATGAGCCCGGATCTGTCGTCGACTACCAGAAAATCGATGAAGATGCCAGAGTAAGTTCTTGGTTTATCTCTCAGCATTTAATTGAAATAAAATAATTAAATATGTGGAATTAATATTTGGAAATCAAGCATTCAGTAGAGCAACATTTAATCAAAACCTCTAATCCTAAATATTAAACTTTAAATATTAACTACATTTAATTCAGTTAAATATTTAACCTTTAAATACATCTATATAATTATACATTTATAGAAATTACATTTTGTTTATATGCTGTTTATTATTAAATATATATATATATATATATATATATATATATATATATATATTTAAAAATTATATATTTCTAAAATTATTTTATATACTGTTTATTTGCATTATTTTAACTAAATATTAACTTTTTTTTATAAAGCAATACATTTATTTACAATATATTAATTAATTATATATTATATATATAATGTATACATCTATTTAAAATATATATAAATTGTTGATTTACAGAAATTATATATTTATTTAATTATATACTATACATTTAATTTATTTTAAATATCCCTATATGTATAATCTGTGCAGGCCCTGTATGAAGCTGGAGTCAAACGGAAAGGCACTGATGTGAAGTGCTGGATCTCCATCATGTCTGAGAGAAGCGTTCCTCACCTCCAGAAAGGTTCAAAAGCCTTTTTAACACCTTTTTTCCATCTCATAATATAGTAGCACCCACATCATTAATGTGAATTTTGTGTTTCTGTTTACAGTGTTTGACAGATACAAGAGCTACAGCCCTTACGACATGCAGGAGAGCATTCGGAAAGAGGTGAAAGGAGATCTGGAGAAGTCCTTCCTTACCTTGGGTGAGACTTTGCTTTGAAGACCCCATGAAGCTCAGTTTTCCTCTCAGCGCTGATGTATATCCTGTTGAAACAGGAAGTTAGGGCGGAATGGAGCAAAGTGGTCATCTGTTTTTGTATATCTAGCCTTCAGCCAAACCCTTGGACCAAAAGCATGAAAACACTTTAAAAAATAAATTAAGGTTAGAGAAGGAATTCAAATATGAGCATTGGTGGAACCAAAGAAACACTGCAAAAGCATGATTAGCTACTTGCTAATGCTAGTCAAATGGAGGTGGTATTTATAGTTTTGGGGGATTTTCATTCTTCATTATCAATATTTTTTATCCAATTTTGCAGGAGGACAAAGTGAATTTAAATGTGCCTAATCTATATGTTAAATTTGTCGACCTTTAACTGTACTTTAGCATATACATTAGCATTCAAAAGTTTGGGGTCGATACATTTTTAATGTGTTTGAAAGAAGTCACTAAGGCTGCATGTTTTTATCAAAAATACAGAAATATTGTGAAATATTATTACCATTTAAAAAAAAAGGGTTTTCTGTTTCAATATATTTTAAAATATTCCTGTAATGCAAAGCTGAATTTTCAGCAACATTACTCCAGTCTTCAGTGTCACATGATCCTTCAGAAATCATTATAATATCCTGGTTTGATGCTCAAGAAGCATTTCTTATTATTATCAATGTTAAAATGTAACAGTTGTGCTGCTTGATATTTTTATGGAAACCCTGATACATTTTTAAAGGACTTTTTTGGATGAAGAACAGCATTTATTTTAAATAGAAATATTCTGCAGCTTTTATAAATGTATTTCCTATCTTTTTTTGATCAATTTAATGTGTCCTTGCTGAATAAAAGTATTAATTTCCTTAAAGTTAAATCCTACTGGCCCCAGACTTTTGAACAGCAGTCTAGATGAACTTAAAACTTGCAGATTTTGACTAAAAGTTACAAAAGTCTTTAGAAAAGGCTCAAAGTCAAATCCACATCGTTTTTATGAGTCAGAAAGCTACTATTAACCCAGCAGCTGAATCTAATCTCCACATCTTCTCTTCCTCAGTTCAGTGCTTTGAAAACAAACAGCTGTATTTCGCCAACAAACTACAAGACGCCATGAAGGTAAAATACGTTTCATCTACCAACCCTTTTTATTCTACCCTGGGCTTGGATGAAAGTATTAAAAAGTACATCTGTAATGTGTCTGCGGATATTTCAGATGTCTTGCAGTGGAATTGCATCAGGCGGTGCGCAACACTTTTAATCTTGCGTATTTGTGTCTTTTAGAGCAAAGGAGCGAATGAAAAGGTGCTGACCCGGATCATTGTTTCCCGATGCGAGGTGGACCTCAAGAAGATCAGACAAGAGTTCAAGGCCCACCACGGGAAGTCTCTGTACCAGACCATTGCTGTACGTTCCTGTAATATTGTTTTCTAACTTCTAACATCAAGGTGGAAAACTATGGAGGCTTGTTTGCGCATGTAATTGTGACTTTATATCTCACAATTCAGAGAAATAGTCGCAATTCTAAAAAATAATGCCTGAATTGTGAGATACAAACTCTCTTTATATCCCACAATTCAGACTTTTTTCCTCGCAATTACGAGTTTATATCTCGCAATTCTGACTTTTTTCCTTGCAATTACGAGTTTATATCTCGCAATTCTGACTTTTTTCCTTGCAATTACGAGTTTATATCTCGCGATTGTGACTTTTTTCCTCGCAATTACGAATTTATATCTCGCAATTCTGACTTTTTTCCTCGCAATTACGAGTTTATATCTCGCAATTCTGACTTTTTTCCTCGCAATTACGAATTTATATCTCGCAATTCTGACTTTTTTCCTCGCAATTACGAGTTTATATCTCGCAATTCTGACTTTTTTCCTCGCAATTACGAGTTTATATCTCGCAATTCTGACTTTTTTCCTCGCAATTACGAGTTTATATCTCGCAATTCTGACTTTTTTCCTCGCAATTACGAGTTTATATCTCACAATTCTGACTTTTTTCCTCGCAATTACGAGTTTATATCTCGCAATTCAGACTTTTTTCCTCGCAATTACGAGTTTATATCTCGCAATTCAGACTTTTTTCCTCGCAATTACGAGTTTATATCTCGCAATTCAGACTTTTTTCCTCGCAATTACGAGTTTATATCTCACAATTCTGACTTTTTTCCTCGCAATTACGAGTTTATATCTCGCAATTCTGACTTTTTTCCTCGCAATTACGAGTTTATATCTCGCAATTCTGACTTTTTTCCTTGCAATTACGAGTTTATATCTCGCAATTCTGACTTTTTTCCTTGCAATTACGAGTTTATATCTCGCGATTGTGACTTTTTTCCTCGCAATTACGAATTTATATCTCGCAATTCTGACTTTTTTCCTCGCAATTACGAGTTTATATCTCGCAATTCTGACTTTTTTCCTCGCAATTACGAATTTATATCTCGCAATTCTGACTTTTTTCCTCGCAATTACGAGTTTATATCTCGCAATTCTGACTTTTTTCCTCGCAATTACGAGTTTATATCTCGCAATTCTGACTTTTTTCCTCGCAATTACGAGTTTATATCTCGCAATTCTGACTTTTTTCCTCGCAATTACGAGTTTATATCTCACAATTCTGACTTTTTTCCTCGCAATTACGAGTTTATATCTCGCAATTCAGACTTTTTTCCTCGCAATTACGAGTTTATATCTCGCAATTCAGACTTTTTTCCTCGCAATTACGAGTTTATATCTCGCAATTCAGACTTTTTTCCTCGCAATTACGAGTTTATATCTCACAATTCTGACTTTTTTCCTCGCAATTACGAGTTTATATCTCGCAATTCTGACTTTTTTCCTCGCAATTACGAGTTTATATCTCGCAATTCTGACTTTTTTCCTCGCAATTACGAGTTTATATCTCACAATTCTGACTTTTTTCCTCGCAATTACGAGTTTATATCTCACGATTCTGACTTTTTTCCTCGCAATTACGAGTTTATATCTCGCAATTCTGACTTTTTTCCTCGCAATTACGAGTTTATATCTCGCAATTCTGACTTTTTTCCTCGCAATTACGAATTTATATCTCGCAATTCTGACTTTTTTCCTCGCAATTACGAGTTTATATCTCGCAATTCTGACTTTTTTCCTCGCAATTACGAGTTTATATCTCGCAATTCTGACTTTTTTCCTCGCAATTACGAATTTATATCTCGCAATTCAGACTTTTTTCCTCGCAATTACGAGTTTATATCTCGCAATTCTGACTTTTTTCCTCGCAATTGCGAGTGTCACAATTTGGACTTTTTTTCTTGCAATTGTGAGTTTATATCCCACAATTCTGACATTGTAGAAAAAAAGACACAATTACTTTTTATTTATTTATTCTGTGGCGGAAACAAGCAATCAGCTATCGGATATTAAGGAGCCTCTAAATATGCATTGCTTTGTGTGTGTTTAATGTTCTCAGGAGCACACAAAGGGAGACTACCAGAGGGCCCTGCTGAGCCTGTGCGCTGGAGACGATTAAGTCGACCATCCCGACAGAGTTTGAGAAGGACTTGGTCCAGACAGATCTCCTGTGCCTGGCCTTGAATATAGTCCCTACCCTGCTGCAGCTTTAGAGACAGGCATCCAGTAAACATGCACTCGCTTAGACTGGAAATAAGCATGTGTTTTCCATTACGAAGGATTACAACATGAGATATACTCTTAAAAAGAAAGGTTCTAAAAAGGTTTTTGTTTTATTGCACAGATATCATAGAAGAACCATTTTTGGTTCCCCAAAGAACCTTTCACCAAACTGTTCTAAAAACCATTTTTCTTATTGTGAAGAACATTAATAATCTAATAGAACCTTTTCCGACTATGAAGAACGGAAAGGTTCCAGGGATAATAAAAGTTCTTAAAAGGAGCCATCAATGCCAACCGAGAACCTTTGTTTTTAAGAGTGTATACAAGATCTAAAGGTGGCACAGTAACGTGACTCGCCAAAGTGAACTGATATTGGCGCATTTAGGTTCTTGCACAAGGAATACACTTGTACTTTTCTGAGCAGACATTTGTACTGTTACCCATTTTTTCTATACTGAAAAATAAAACAAAACCATTAGTTTCTGCTTCATTATTTGGTCTTCTAAAGTAAGAGTCATATGTTGAACTTTTTTATTTGTATTTACATGAGATTAAGATATAATGACCCCTCAAATAATAATTTGGACACTTACACCACATTTAAACATACACATTTTAAATGATAAACCAATAGATATTAATTAATGTTCATTCATATGTATATAAATACATATTTAATTTATAAAGATGAAAAACCGCACTCTCTAGTTATCTCATATTTATGTATACCATGTCCACACAGACGCGTTTCAGCCTAAGCCATCATCAGTGTGTGGTGTGAAACACCAAATGGATTGCTTTTAAACGTCACAGGTGAACACCATTAACGTCATCAAATCACCTGCACCGTCAGGTTATTAACATTGTAGAAACACACAAGGAATAACACAACAAAACAGGCCCTCGATAATGCTCACATGTAAGCCTTATGAACAATTACCAAGAAATAAAAAGATAAGAATAAGAAAATAATAATAATAATAATAGAATAAAACGAAAATGAACACAAATTTAAACATAAGAATTAAATTGATTAAATTAATTTCAGATTAAATTGTTTCACAAGAAACAATTTAAAGCCAATTCTTCATTTAAACCATTAGGGTATATACTGTTTGAAGCAAATAAATCCAAAAAGCCTTTTGTTGAAGAAGATAGCGCTCCCTATCTCCTGAAGAGATTTAACTAACTCGATGCCTTGAAATTTCAAAGTACAAATATCATGCCCAAATTCATTAAAATGTCTAGCCACAGGTGACTTAATGTCGTGATTGCGTATCTTACTTTTGTGTTTGTGTAATCTTTTTCTTGTTCTTATTCTTGTTTTACCAACATAACAAAGCCCACATGGGCATTTAAGTAAGTACACAAAAATCTCACAGAGAATATCATGCCAGTCCATGGATGTGGAAAATAATTATTTAAAGCATAAAAGCATATTTAATTTAAAATAGAGAATATATTTATACACACACACAACTTTATACATTTTTAAAGGGCCTTAAGTTTTCAAAAATATTAATTTATTTATGTACACTTATTTATTGGTTGTTTACAAGGGGTAGGGATCAGTTGCAAATTTGTGAATACAAAGTGTTAAAATATATATATTTTTTTTATCGTATTATAGTATATTGATGGCTTAGTATTAAGAAAGAGATCATTAGCAAGGTAATCACCATATTTTGGGCATATTTGGCATCAAAAAGTCGGTAAACCCCCACCTTACACACCCAAATACTTATTGGGCCTTTTAAAAGTTGTAAATTAGCTGCAAGTAGTGGGTTGCATTTATTATGTATTTCCACTAGAGAGCGATAGAGCCACAGGGTGCATGTGTATGCGTGTGTATCTGTCTGTGTGTGTGTGTGTGTGGCTGACAGCCAGAAAACATCTCCTGCTTGCTGTGGGATTACTTTGATGTTTGCAACTGCCTTTTTAATTATTATTTTTTATTCAATAACAAATACTTAATATTTGATCTTCAGTGGAATTAACATATTTTATCCCTTTAGTTTAAAAAGAAATGAAAAAGTAGTAACTTAGAAATGAGAGAGTATTTTCCTACTGTCTGAGATTCTGCTTGTGATCACATTTAAATACGCTTAACATACATGAATTACACATCACCGCATAAAAGGGTTAAATTACAAAACACTTTCCCTGACTGGATACTTGAGGGAATCCGGCGTCGTATTTTAACACCCAATCATTTCCATGATAATCACCCACAACATATTGACACGCCTCAGCCAGTCCATTCATTTCACTACATAATCGGCCAACGACTCAATGTCATTTAGATGTGAATTTCCTCTCTAGACGTGCTTTATGGGAGCAATAAAACTGTTTTCACGCTGCCTTCTCCTGTTCATTCTTTGGCGAGGAGGCTTTATTTAGATGTTTTAATCATTAGTGTGTTTTGCTGTGTTTGTTTGGTGCTAATTTTTTAATTAAAAATGTTAATTTAACCTCCAGCTAACTTGATTAGCATACCAGAAAGAGGTTCCTCCACTAGATCCTTCCCCTGTTTAGTTTGTGGTCTCTGAGGGTGAGATCCGCTGAAGAGTTGACAATGCATTTCCAACGGCCCCAGCAGGCCTCGTTCCTTTATAGAGAGAAACCTAATGAGAGAGAGAAACGTTTGGAGGAAGAGAGGAATTCAAATGAATAAAGGGCACAGATATCTCTCACCTCTCTCCGCTTGGAGATCTTATGCTGGACAGCTACAATGACGTTGTTTTCACATGGATGATGTTTCCTACGCAAAGAAAAGAATACAATTTTAGGGGGGGGGGGGGGGGAATGCACTAAAATGTAGCATTGTGTGTGTGACCATGGGTTATTAAAAATGTGTGGATAATTGTATATATTTTGTTGGTAACGCTTTACAGTGAGGTCCCATTTGTTAATGGATTAACTAAAATGACCTGATAATAAGCTATTAATTTGTTACAGTATTTATTATTCTTTGTTAACATTCATTAATAAAAATACAGCTGCTCATTGTTATTTCATGTCAGCTCAGGTCCATTAAATAATCTTGATCCAACTTTTGATTTTAAAATGTATTAATGCTTAAATTAATATTAACTAAGAATAATAAATGTTGTTGAATATTTCTTATTGTTGGTTCAAGCTAACTATTATACTAACTAATGTGAATAAATGCAACCTTATTGTAAAGTGTTACCATATTGTTTTTGTATAGTGGCCTCAGTCCCATTATAATTATAGCCTAGTATTTTTTTTTAAATTACTATAAAAAAATATTATTTATTATTATTAGTACCATTCTAACTGTTGTGTGAATAATATTATCTGTGTTTAAGTATATACCAGCATAAACTTTTAGTATTGTGACTTTGTATGCCATAATAATGCATACAAATGCATAGGCTTAAAATATATATATTTTTTTTAATAGGCAAAATATGTGGTTTCAGGCGTGAGAATAAAAATCATTTCAAAACGGTTTATTTTTTAAACACTGGAAATATTAAACACTGTTCAATAACACTCAAGTATAATAGAAAAAATGATAAGTTATATTCAATAAATAGAAGTATAAGATATTAGTGTAAATTATATTGCGTGGAGGAAAAGAAAAACATTTTCCTTTTTTAACAATTAGCAACAATAAAATTAAATATAAAAATGTTTACCTCAAAGATTCAGATAACTTTTGCAGAGGATCTACATTCTGATCACTCTAGGACGAAAATTCCTTCTAAAGTTTATAAGCCTTCAAATTTATTATCATTTTGTGATAATATTGATGAGGACATTACCCCTTTGTGCTGTTTCATGTTTATTGCCAATAAAAGATAAAATACAGAGTAAAGGAGGTTAAAACAGTATTTTGCAAAGCAGGCCCGAGATTTACTTCCAGCTCCAGTGACAGATTAATTTCTGTGTCATAAAGAGGAGAGTACCTCTCATATTTTTTCCGTTTTATGTGGATGTACAACATGCTGTTCTTCTCGACGGCTGGTCCACCGGGAGCCGGAATCCGGAGGGACTCTGACTCTCTCCCGGATTGAAACGACGCAATTTAGCACGGCAAACGCCGACATTCAATCATTCAGATGAGACCTGGAGCCCATGAATGTCAAAGGGAGACCTCGGCACCAACAACACGAGGAGACCTCGCAAAAACACGCCGGTATGGGATGAGAAAATGATTGACGCTTTTCAAAATTACTTGTGGTCAAGTGTGTTTAAATATGATTACATTAATCGCAGATAGGGGTTTTGTCTGTGGATCTCAAAGGGAAAACAGTATCGTGTAGGCCTTCACAAACAGCGATTTAAAACGGATCACGTGCACTCTACAGACTTTTACTATTTCAACCATATCCTTAACTATATTGGATCCATTCATTTATATCAACATTATCAAATCCTGAAAAACCTGTTGGACACAACGTTAACGTTACCTGTTATGTTTTGGAGTAGGCCAATTCAGCCTCGGTTGGACACACGGGTCACTCGGCTATTAAAACTGTGACGCAACTTGATACTTGATGAACACTAAAAAGTTTCATAAGTCTATCCTTTCTCTCCAGGAATTATGACCGAAATGTAATTTATGGCTAACCTTAAGTTAACTTGTTTAGAGAACGTTAATTTCCCTCAAGCGCTGTCAACTTGGGCTTGTTGTTCCTTATGGTTTCTTGTTATTTTTTCCATTTCGACTGTGAAAAATGGCCCGAGCCAGTGCTGCCATGTGGAGAAACCAATAGTGCAAATATTAATAATAATTCAATGCACATGCTCAAGCCAAATAGTAGGAATAGGTGCTCAAATGACAACGCGCAAAATGGCGGAAAAAGTTCCGCCTTCTAAGAGCCAATGGCTGATTGGTAAAGTCATCTCCTAGAAACAACATGCTATAGTATCAACAGTCAAAACTTTTTTTTTAACTATATGAGCATAAGAAACCACATATGATACTTGTTGTCGAATTTCATTGGTGATTTCAAATATGAAATTAAATCGAAAGCTTGGTGAACAGCTTTTGAGAACTTTGTTTCTCCATTTAAAGAGATAGCTACATGCATACCAGAGGCGTATATAAAGATGGCCGCTGAGTGAAATGACTTACTTAGAGGGACCAGGGCCCATCTACGGAGAGTCTGGCCACTCCCTATAGACCCCCTTTTGCGTCAACGTCACAGTTACGTCACGGTGTTAGCTGGAGGCAAAACAAAGGGAAAACTGGAGGCGGCCAATACAAACCAGCACAGATTCGGCTACATAATAAGGAGCTTAAATTGTTATTATTAAATGTCCTCTTGTTGTTTTGTTGGGTGCAAGAATCGATGAAAAATGAGTATGCTGTATCTGGAATTTTTATTTCTAGAAAATAAACACATCATTAAAATTGCACCGTAATGTCACTCTACATTGTCGTCTTCTTGGCGCTGGCTAGGCAGAACTGCGGATCGTACCACACAAGTCTTGTACATGAGCTTTCATCACATAGGCATTCTAAAGATTTAAATGCCCTCAGTTTCTCTTTACGCTCTGTTTCTCTATCAGGTGTAGAAGTCCGGCCACTCAACCGGAGGTAACATTAATCCTGTCAGATCATCCCATTGACTGAGAGTGTAAATTTACGGGTCGGCCAATCTGGGTCCGTCCGTTAAAATTAACTTTTGTAAATAACAATCGTGGTCCTGGACAGTGAGTGACCTTGCACATTAAGATAAAATCAGATTTTCTCCAGTCAAAAAACAAGCTAACAAAACTTGCAAACTAACGTTAGTGAAGCGGCCAGAGGGATCGTTCTGCCTCCACCTAAGCTCCGCCCACATAAAAAAGTTCCACCAGATTTCCACTGGGGGTGATCGCCTATAAGTGCAAAATGAATGTGAGTCTATGGATCTAGACGGCTAAATTTGTCTTTTTCACCCGATTGCCATTGAGAAATCTCAGATTTGATTGTAGGTTTTGCAAGTTCAACATGGGTTATAGGTCGAAAGTTGAATAAACGAGTACTTATGTCCTTTCAGTTTTTTACAGGTTGAGTTGTTGTTGCCCATAACACACTAGCATTCTGCTAATGAACGCTGATTTGTCAGTGAAAGACTGAGTACGACCAGAGATACCGCTTGATAGCATCGTGGCATCCGAAGCGGGACCAGAATGTTAAGGCGGACTAAAGGCCATGTTGCAGGTTAACCACCACTGTCGATTAATGGTACATAAATCACTCAAGATATGTATATCATTTTTAAAATGTCTCAAAAATGGTCTTAAAGACCAGTTTTTTACGTTTTTGGTATTAACGTTTTTTTTACGCGATTCGGCGATGACGTCACGTTGGGGAGAAGTGGAGGAAAGGCAGCCTAAGCCTAGTATCAGAGCCCGTCTACTATTAGACATTCTCAGCCTAGTATTAGAACTATGGCGACTGACTGGGATGAGGATGAGTTGGTGAAGTGTCCTGGTGAGTTGCTATCATTTAGCACCGCAGCAATGAGCACTGGAGCTAGTCTACGAGCAGCAGTGCACAACGACACTTTTTTTTTTTTTTTTTACTGTCATTGAATAGGACCGAGTGAAAAATCAACGTTTTCTTTAGTGGCAGTGATCATGACCTTAGTTCAGATAAGTACCGGTAACCTTTGTCATAGTAGGCTACTGGTAAACTTGGTCTTTGTCATTTAGAAATAGAAGGCATCATGCAAGTTACATTGGCGTTTCTAAGCGTTTATCTCTTCCTCCGTTGAAAATGTTTTTGCAAACGTAGCCGCCGCGTGTCTGTCGCTGTGTTTGGCAGGTGCTTGTGTGTGGGCAGTATATAGAGAGATAGGCAGACATCCAGATAGCATAACGTTAGCATAGATAGCTAGCAGCTAGATAGACAAATAGATAGAAATATATAGTAGGTAGATTGACAACGTAGAGTTGGCTCATTGGTCGCACGTTAGAGGCGCCCGCGCCATTGGATGTGCAGTTGCCGCATATACTAGCCTATCTATCTATCTATCTGTCTGTCTATCTATCTATATATCTAGTCTATCTATGTATTTATCTATTTATCTATAATCTGCGCTATCTGAATACTCTCGTCTACTACTCGTCTCTCTAGTCACTCTCTCTCAACGCGTGCAGCGGGCTTTGGTAAATTCTCTCCCCAAGGTGACGTCATCCAATGCATTGTGGTGGAAAGGAGAATCGTTGCAAACCGCTGTACCTTTTCGTATTATATTCCGTTTTGTGATACCCAACAACATAAAATACAATGGATAACAGTTTAAATGTTTATTACCAACAAGCAAATTGCACAAATTCGTTGAAAAATTAACCCTGCAACACAGCCTTTAACTCTTCTAGCATGTGTATTTACCTCTGTCAGCTGTGTTGTCTGTTTGCTTTTTAAAGCAAATAAATGACTCTCACTCGTCCTTTGAGCGCCCTCATATGGAACCAGAGTGGAACTGCACCCAGTTCAAAAGCCTGAAGTTTACTGAGAGTGGAAGTTCTCCCCTTATTAGACATTCTCTGGAGGGACTTAAGCAGGGTACTGGGTAAGTACAGAGTGTGCGCAGTTACAACAATTTGGCTGCACGTTTACGTACTATGCTGGTGATGTTATTTATATTGTGCATTATGCATACCCCAGCATAGGCTTGAAGCTTGCTTCTCCATGTTCTCACTGTCATGTGACTTTCACAGCTGCTCGTGGGCTCATAGGATAGTACAGGAAAGTGTTCACTGGATGTGCACCTCAGAATCTTGGCAGAGCAGAAGTTGGATTTTACATGCTCCTTTTGGCAAATGTAGATATTTCCTCTTATTATCTACCGCATTTGGCATATAGAATACTTTACTATATACTGTAGAAATGGTAAGACTAGTATGCTATAATAATCGATCACAAAACCATGGTTAATTTTCCTAAGGGGCGGTGAACAGTCTTATTAAAGCTACAGAAAACACTGTATCAACACTAATGTTTGCTAGCAGGTTAGCAGAGGCAAATAGTTTTTCCCTTTGCAACTTTACATCATTTAACATCATAGCAACTTTACACTTATAATTGTAACTGTTAATAGAAAACGCAACTACAATAATAAGACATACAAGTTGTGATCCACAAACAACATTGTCCTGACACAATGGGAACTGGTCCATTTCAGGAGAAGCTTTTGTGCGTAGCTGGCATTGTACTCTCTTAGTTTCTGGAAGCTGTTCTTCATAAAATGTGTAGCACACAGATAAACATTGGGGTTATAATGTTCAGGAATACATACATTTTAACAACTCTAAGTACGTCAGCCTTAGGAAGGATTTTTGAATTCCGTGGGCAGGATTATTTAAATACCATTGTGACTTCATAAAGGCCGGAAAAAAATATGTTGTAGTCCAAACGAGGCGTTCATTGTAGTACGTGGAAAGTGTATTCTCTTAAATGAAAATATTTCCCTTTGGAGTGAACTTTTAGCTTTGTTACGTTGCAGATCATTTTGAATGCTCAAACATCAACATTACACCCTAAATAAAGTTGAAAAAGTGAAAAAGCACAGTAGGAACCTACTAAGCACAGCTGTTCAGACACTAGTATGAAGAGCGGGCTGTGTAATACAGATTTCATCCCCTCTTGTCGTCTGTATTGATGCCCATGGCCTGCCTGACTACTTGTGCAGTGCTGGGTATTTAATTATGGACTAGACTGGGGAACTAATGGGACAGAGTGTGCATGCTTCTGTCGTCGTGTGTGCATGTGTGATCCCATGTCCTCCAGCTAGCAGTCTTGCTACTTGCATGTTCTCTGTAAAACAGTATCTCCACAGGCTAAGCCAGAAGAGCTGCTCAACATCCTCACCAGCTACCTAAAACACAAGCAGTCCGAGGGCGCCAGAGTTTGATTAATATTTCCTTAATTCTCGTTATTTTATATTTCAGAGATCTCGGCTGTCCCGTGGGTTCATTAGCGGTGTAGTCGGCAGTGCATATAGTAAACACCGACCCCAGCCTCTGTACTCTAGCCTGTGGGCTGACGGGTTCCGTTGAAGGACTGACGTGTTGAGAGGTGGCCCGTCTCCAGCAGACGCTCTCTCTCTCCGGATGGGAAGATGGGGTTGGTGCCTTTGGTGTTGTCATGACAGCTTCCTTTTATGAGGCTCAAACTCAGACAACAGAGGAAGCACTGCTAAAAGTCATTCTGTCACCGTGGCACAAACTACGACTGAAAAACACTGCTGTCAATTCTGTCTTTGTTTTGGTGGCTGCTTACACAGTTACATTGATTCACGGTTGAATATTCCTTAATTGTTCGTAAGTTTTGTGGAGATATCCATATATAGCATTCCCATTCTTCTCAATGGCAGCTGATGGGCTGGCTAAAGGCACGGATGTACTTCAAGCAAGCAAAATTGAAGAACAAACTGGTGTGACGTCATTTCGAACAAAATCAGGCCAAAATTAAGTTTGTTTGAAGTTAGTTTTTTGAGTTTGAAACAGCTTGCTGGTTTCTGCTGTTCAGTCTGTTGTACAGAGTCTAAATCTGAGTACAAACATGACAGCTGCTTTATAGTAGAAATTGAAGTTGTAATTATAACTGAAAGCAACACTGACACTGTTAATTTTTAATACTGTAAAGTTGCTTGCTTTAAAGCGATCTATGGTATATAAATAAACGTGACGTGACTTGACTGGAGTAATGAATGGTATGAGTAATGAACATATTCACATTGCTATGATCAGACACTTTCTATGCTGTTTTCTCCCCGCTGTGTATTTGTTGTGTGTTTATTTTGCTGTTGCATTGGTGGAATCAGAACAGTGCTTCTTTTTACCCCTAAGCCAAAAACGAAAAAGTAACTTTTCTGCGAGTATAGCAGGGCCTTTATGCAGCCCTGTTGTTTATTTGACCTGGATGCCGCCCTTTTGTTTGATGGTTATTTTTTGAGTTTGAGTAAATTATCTATATTAGACTGGAAAAAAACATGTCTGTTGCTATGTCAAGTGCACCTTGGTATCTACATGTAATATAGATATATGATATTATTTGTATTATAGATCATTGATCCCCCATGTTTCAAATCAGGAACTTCACTTGGTAACTCATGTGCTTGGAACTAGTTATTACGATATTCCGACTCCCCTTGAAGGGCACATCAGTCCCGCTTTTAAAAGTCACCATGAAATCAAAATGGTTAGTTCTTATTTTTAGTGGAATATTGCCATATTTATTGTATTTCCTTGTAATCTTTAATCTAAATAACTTCCCCCTCGCTCTTGCAGCGACTTCTGTTCTATGATGATGTTTTTTACTGGTGTGAGGGCTGGACCACCTGTCAATCACATGAGATCGAACAATAGCAAACCACAACCATCCAATCAAGTCCAGATGTGGAGTATCAACACTCTAAAAAGTCTAACCATGATTTACTCAATTTTTTTGGTGAAACATTTTTACACTTAAAAAAATTGAGTAAATTTTAAAGCTGTGAAATCAATTAAATATACTGTATGAATTGAGTAAATGCAAGTAAAAATATTAAGTAAATCTGAGTAAATGCATCTGGTATATCAACAAATAAAATTGAGTAGAAATAATTTAACATTTAAACATTTAAAAACCAATATTTATGAGTAATATTAGCTGTTTTTATTTATGAGTAATATTAACTTTTTTTATTTCCTCTAAACCTTTGTAAAATAATATTCCATACAACCACCAGTATACATGACATTGGCCTTTATTGTCAATGAGTAAGTTACAGCAAACAGCATATTTTACACTGTTTTAACATACAATATTGCCTACATTTAAACTAATTTAACAAACATTTTAGAAGTAAAACATTTAGGTAGCCTAATTCAAGGGTAATCAACAGGCCTGTTATCCAATATCCACCGTATCAGCGCTGGTCCTTGTGCCGGATGGACTCGCGCTCTGCGGGTGAACTTCGGACTCCAGACCGCCGTCTTGCGTTTCACTCATAGCCGAAAGATGCTGCGACGACTGACTCCATAACCTGCCAATAAACAAACAGTGCACAGTTCTGAGGACATTTTATCATCCAAATTAATTATATTCATTATCATTATGATGAATGAACTCGTGTGTTTTATGCAAGGCGTTTCAATCACGCGAAAAAACAGTCGTTTAGGTGTCACATTACGCCTTTGTATGTTGTTTTGCATTAAATACAATGATTTAAAGCACAGTAATGATTTTATAGATAAAATAAAACATACACAAACCTGAATTTCGCAGAGACTGGGAAGTTTCGGCGACACTGAGAAGAAAAGAGGAGAGCTGTTCTTCTGGAGACTGGAGTTCAAACAGCCCGCGCTCACTCGACCGTTGAACTGTCGTCGCTTTGATGGTGGGGGAGGGGTGCATTGTTTTAATTGAGTAAACTTACTCAATTTCTTAAGTGTGTTAAATATATTAATAATATTGACTTAAATTAAGTAATTTTTGTGGTTCTTGAAACAGATCTGTTTAATTCTCAATTCTCAAATATTTTGATAGAAATTTCACAAATATATTAAGTTTATTTAAAAAAAACAATTGGTTAGTCAAATACTAAATTATTTTAGTGAAAAAAACTTATATATAACTGTAAATTCTAGACAAAATTAACTGTTGAATTTTTAGTCAATTATTTTGGTATGTTCAACTCAAACAATCAAGTAAATGATACTCAGAGATTTTATTAAGTTAATACAGTTAATTATTACTGTGATATTTACTAAGCCCCTGAATTATTTTTTAGAGTGAAGTCACGCCCTTGGGATGTATATCAAAAATATTTCAGCTGAATATATGTCTACCAGCAGGGGCTAAATTAAGCTAACCAGCAAATCTGTGACTTCATAGATAGCAATTTTAAAGTTGAGATGAAACGGAAGTAGCAACCGATCTTTTTTTCCATATTGTCGGATTATCTGAAAAGAAAATATGCATCAGTTGTTGATTGCATTGAGGCATGGATGAATATAATTCACAATAAGATTAGCAATATGCTAATGTTGCAAACTCCAATATAATTTATTGACAATGATGGTTCCATAAAGAATCTTTAACACCCATAGAAACTTTCTATTGCACAAAATGTTCTTTAGTGAAAAATTGTTTTCCTTAGATTATTAAAATGTTTTTCACAAAAAAGAAAAACTTGTTTGTTTTTTTTAAAGTCCCCCAGTCAATAATTGTATCCCTTAAATTCATCTTTGATATACCGAAATTAAACGTTTTTACTCGTATGTAAATGTATTATCAAATGTAAATTTAAATGTAAATTAAATGTGAATTATATGTGAATATACTAATTAGCCCCGCCTCCACTCACTCACACCAGCTCAGAGATCAGGATGATCACACGTTGTCGTCATTGGTTACAATGTAGTTTGTGACATCAGAAACACTGTCGATTTCAAACGATTTCTGTTTTCGGTTCACTGCAGTTTTAAGGAGAAAATACTCAGCAATGGTGTTGACTTATGAATTTGCACATGGCTTGTTTTAAAGCATATTAAAGGTAGGGTATGGGATTTGCAAAACGGCCGGCAGATTATGAAAATACACAACTCAAATGGTCCTACCTTCTTTCCTCCAACGCTGTCCCTGACTACACCCATTCGAAGAACATGAACGTGCAATCATGCACGGAAGAAACTTGCACTTACTCTCTCTCTTTACCGGGGCAACTTGCACTCGCTTGCACTTATATGACTGGGTCACAAGCTTTGAGTATGCGCACGAAGGGGAGGGGGGTATGGTACGACCATTTGATTGACGAACTTACTGTCCAATGATTCTAGGTGGTCTTGGAAATGATTGGCTGGAGTTTTTCGAGTTCTGCCCGTTCCATAGATGATTCAATTGCTTAATATTCATTTCAGTGCTTCTAACTCAGTGGCTGTAAGTGGGTTAGGAATAGGATTTCAAGTGATTTTGAAAAAATTGACAAAAAAGAGAATCACATACCCCACCTTTAAAAACACCACATAGACGTATAAACAATATTAAAAAACTTGATTTTCACCACAGGAGACTTTAGGAATGTTCACTGAAAGGTTCTTTGGGGAACCAAAAATGGTTCTATGGAATCACAGTGAAAACCCACTTTTGAAAACGTTTACAGAACATAGAAAGGACACTCACTAAATGTGGTTACATAGCTAGACACATGAGGACATGTTTTTGACTTCCGGTCTGTATTTTCACAGTGACCTTGCGTAGTTATGAATGAACGGCTCGTTAAAAAAAAATTCCCGGTCGGCATTTGTCAAGACATCTGCTTTACAATGCTTATGATAAACATTACAATGCTCATGATAACTTTCGTTAACTCTACAATAAGTAAATCCACTTCACCAGCGAATTACTCCTCGACAGCGATGCCATAGAAATATACAGAGCGACCGCAAAGTTCAAAGACAATATTCTAAAGATGGCGGCGCCCTCGTTTCTCTGGCGCATAAGGTCTATATGCGCTGGGAAACCAAACTATACTACTTTAGCCAAAGAAAGGAAAATGTCTGGAAACACTAACTTGTTTTGATGTGCTGAACAAAGAGAGGGTGGGTTGGTTGGATTCCTTTAGTGAGTGTGATCAGCAGTATGTAATGCTTTAGGCCTGTCTGTTTGAGGGCTGCTACAGGGAGCCCCGTCTTTCTCCCCGGTGCGCTGACGCTTTGAGATCTCCCTGTGGCAAAGCCTGGGTTCATCCTCTCTTTTTCTCTAGCTCGCTCAGCCTCAGCCTCTTTTCAAGCCGCGAGCAGTGCTATAGCAGCATTACTGCACAGTGAAGACTGGGAGAAAAAGAGGCTTTTTTTTCCAAAGGTTTGCAAAACAATAGAGAAGTCTGAGTGTTGTTTGGACTGGTTGAAATTGTTCAGAATTTCGCTAAAGGCTCAATGAGACTCTTTTTTTTTTTTGTTGTTGTATCTATTAATAGTATCTATTAATTTCTTAAAAACATACTTATACAGACAATGAATAGACCTTTTCTAAAATTAATAATGGCAAAAATGGCAAGTGGTGTAACTTTTCTGAGATTAAAATGACAGAAGGAAAAACAATACAAAATTACAAAAATCATTTAAATATGTAGCCGTAATATTTTATCATTATTTCATGGAAAAAAATTAGTAGTGAACCAGGTTAAATTGAAACTGTTTAATGATTTAAATATATTTTATATTTGAAAACATTTGTCTGAAAAGTCAGTGTGGTTAAGTGAACATCCAGGAAGCCATTTTGTTGTCATATGACAAAAATAAATCAAATAAAATAGAAAACAGGAAATTACAACAGAGTAGATTGTAAATTGTCATGGTCAGAAAGTCGCTTGAAATTATCAAATAACTTGATAGCAAAAGCTTGTCAATATAGTACAACTACAAAAAATACATAATTAAAAAATGTTTTAAACCCGTTTAAGTATTTAATAATTAAGAAAAAAAAGTCATTACTTTTTACATGATGGTTACACCACTAGACATTTTACAGTGTAAACAACACAGTGTTGTTATTATTTACTAAAACAAATAACGTTATAGAAAAAATAAGTATCAGATGAAACTTAAATGGAGAATTAGAAATGAACTGAACTAAAGGGAGTTCGTTGAAATACTAAAATAACTGAAACTAAATATTAAAGTTAAATAAAAATATTTCAACTAAAGCACAAAAAACTACAAAATAAAATAAACTACAAAACTAAACTAAAATACTATATTAATTTCTGCTATAATAATGTATAAAACAACTGTAGAGTCATTCATTGAAAATGTTTGTGTGAAATGATTGCCTACCAAGATGCAAATAATATTTTTTTTAATGACTTTTTTGGTGATTGTCCCAAAACCAATGTTTCATTAGATCTTAGATCAGTTTTCTATATGAAAAAAAAAAAAAAAGATAGAAGATAGAAAAGAATAATACCTGATCTTCTACATAGTGTGAAAGATTTACTGCAGTCTGGCACACAAACTCTTGGCTTCTTCTCCATGTGTGTGCTGGTCATGCGGTGCAGTCAGTGTTGCTAGGTGGGAAGGTGGCGTAAAGCCAACGGCTCTAATCATGATTGCCCGTGAAGTGGCTCTAATCATCTGTTCAGCTGCCACGACTCTCCGGCTTGTTTGTTCAAGCCTGCGACTGTGCGCGGTGTGTATAGACAAGGTATTTGTAATCGTAACTTCTTGAGAACTGGTTAAGGCAAACATTACGGGAGGTTGCATATTAATATAAGCCTCTTCTCTATAAAACTGATGCTCCTCCTGAGTGATTCAGGGTTAATGAGGACAGGCTGAAAAATGCATTTGCTGCTAGAGTCAGTTGAACCAGAATAGATGGCCTTAGCGGTTTCCGCTTGTTCAAATCCTTAAAATGTGTCTTGATATTAAGAATAATTCTTTAACAAATAGCATATCCCGAGGTAATATTGGTAGAAAAAGGACGTTCATTTTACCTTGTGTAAATTTCACAAAATGTCACAGGTCATTCAACATAATAGATTTCATCCTAATGTAATGCAAATTCTTTGCATAACATTTATGCAACGCTAAATGGTGCTCTGAATGTTTATATTTAAAAAAAAAAAATCAACATTTGTATAAAATAATTGTATAATATTTCAGACATTTCTATGATTTTAATATACATTTTTATTTTATAAAGGACAAAACCCTGCTGTCCAGTGATATAATAATACAATGACAATTGTGATGAGCACAAAACAACCTTTCAGTCTCCTTGTGTTTCTGCATGTGTGAATTTTACCATCTGCCATTGAACCTCTAACCTGTGAATGCAGTTGGATTGGGCCAAAGTGCTTTTAATACACGATTGTCACGGTACCTTAATCCCGTCTCCTGAAGACGGGCCCGTCGCCAGTGTCCTTGTGAGGCCATGCGCTAGACTGCTTCAGCCACCCCCCCACACCCCACACACACACACACACACCGCAGTCCCCTCATGCAAAAGATGGAAATCTGGCCCGCATCCACTCAAGCATGAACCAAATGTCAGCCTCAAGCCAGTGAGAGAGAAGAGTACTGTGTATTAATTAGTCCACTAAAGAAACATTTCATTTTTACCTGTATAACATACGATTCCTTATCGCTGGTGATATGCTGGCTTTCTTATCAAGGATAAGAAATATGCTTTATGAGTCACTTCGAGACTCATTATGTATCCTTTTTTTTTTAAGAATATTTTTACACACTACACATGCTCTCTTGTGACTCATAAGGGAGACCTTTTAGTTACAGAATTCAGTTGTCACTCTGGTTTATTATAAATTTTGTGTGTGAACGCTACCAAATTTAGCTCTGAATTGGACTGGCAGCCATATTCTGTGCTGTGTGAATGTGATTACCATCTAATTATGGGTTCTGTAGTGACCTGTAGCTGTTTCAGAGCTGAGTGTTGTTGGATGTGCAGCTAGCTTATATGCTATAATGTTTTATGCTAAACTCAGTAACACTTTTATTGAAGGAGGGACATGAGCCATGTGTGCAAAAGAGTAAGTACAATTGTCCACAAACAAAACTGACATTCCTGTACAGTATAGAAAGCCGTTAGAGTCAACCAAAAAGTAGGAAAAAACATGCAATTTGTATAAAACAAATATTTCCATGGTGAAAAAACCTCTAAACATTTTGACCAGTGTGGCTCACACGATGACAAAAGCACATTTTATTTTGGTGTCATTGGTCAATTTATTGACACAATAACTAGGTTT
Source organism: Semotilus atromaculatus (assembly GCA_031834385.1). Lineage (NCBI taxonomy): Eukaryota > Metazoa > Chordata > Actinopteri > Cypriniformes > Leuciscidae > Semotilus > Semotilus atromaculatus. The sequence goes on from JAULUF010000027.1 coordinate 8,710,388, forward strand.
GAATCATGAATTGAATGTTTTGAGCGAGTTACAACATTTTTGCAGACATGCCGTAGAGTTTGCGAAAAACTGTAATGCTAAAAACAGTTGTGTTGCTTCATATTTTTGTGGAAACTGATACAGTTTGTTTTTCAGAATCTGCTGATAAATAGAAAGTTCAAAAGAACAGCATTTATTTAAAAAAGAAGAAGAAATTGTTTGTTAATATATGTCTTTACGGTCGGTCACTTTTAATTATTTTAAAGCAGATGGATGGAAAGGTTTGAATCCAAACAATACCTGATTTCTTTTTTTTCTGGCATAATGAATTCAAAGTTTTGAAAAAGTATCTGTTAATTCATTGCTGCTTGCTCTATCACAACACTTTGAAAAGAAGAAGGGGGTTAGGCGGGAGGAATCCATGGCTGACAACACGTTTCCCATGTGACACTTAACCTATGGAGCTTTTGGATTCTCTCTGATCATTCAGTGTTTGGTACATGTTAATTAACCCTAGGGCATAGTAGAGCGTTACAGCTTTGAAGAAGGAAATATCACAGACATCAAGAGGTGAAATAAAATAGCAGTTGTTTTTCACGCATACTTGGCTCACTGTATTCTTGACTGGTTTGATTTGGCTGAGGAATGTGCGGTTTGTACATTTGAAAGCACAGTGCTCTTGTGGGTATGTTGCAAGGACGTAGAAGAAACAAGTCCATGGGTTTGTGAAAGTTGTGCTCCATGCAACCAGAAATTCTGCAGTACACTTTGATGTAGACATTTGTTGACCTACTGTACAACAACTTGGCTAGGGTAAATTCAGGTTGATTGGGACACAGTCAAGATTTTCCCCTGTCATCTCAATGGCAAAAAGTGACCCAATCAACCTGAAATCATCCCATTGCATTTTTTTGTGGAAAATCTGCTGTCTCACTTAACATCTTCAAAACGTGCCCATAAATGTAGATTGGACAGACTGACCTATTTGTGTTGCTTTCAGCAATGCAAATTAGCATATAAATGTATCTCAAAATATGGTTCCTTGCCTACAGCCATCACACAAACTATGGGAGAAATATTTCTTCTTCTTTCTTTGCTGCTGGCAGACATGATGCCCTTTTCACCTGCCTGAAAAACACAAAGCAAACTTTCTTTTTCAGAGAAAGGTGCGCAGAACTACATTGCTGAAAGTTTACAGATTAACTCGAATTTGAGTATCAAATGGATAGGTCACCCAAAAATGCAAATTCTGTCATTATTTAATCACCCTCATGTCTTTACAAACCAAAAGTACAAAAATTTAGTTTGTATGACTTTCTTCTGTGGAATATAAAAGAAGATATCATGGGAAATTTTAATTTTTTTTGTCCATACAATGGAAGTCTTCTTTTGTGTTCTTTAGAAGAAAGCAAGTCATACAGGTTTGGAATGGCATAAAGGTATAGGTAAATTATGATAGAATTTATATTTTTAGCAAACTATCTCTTTAATCATTTACATGCTCTCTGTAAATCCTCGCAACTGCATAAACACAGACACACTAAAAACCACTCAGACCCATTAAGCAACCGCATAGCAATGCCATAAAAACCATTCGGAACACCCCAACCACTGCATAGCAACACGATAGTAAACCAATCAGAGCACATAAGCAAAAGCATAGCAATATGCTAAAAGCCACTCAACAAACCTTAGCAACTGAAAAGTGTAACCCCCCAGTTCTACTCACACCATTCCAAACATGATTCAAACCAGTGTTTTTGGCATGTAAGGCGGGGGCGCTAACAAGGACGTTAAAGACCGCAGCCTCTAGTGTCAGTCTCTACTGCGCCTCTTGAGGTCAGGGGCATAAGATATACTCGCACAGCTCTGGCCTCTGTTACACTCACCCCCCTAAACCTTAATCCCACCCGGGTCACGGCACCAACGTAACTCCTCCAGTTCAGCATGGGAGGTGGGCATGCTAACAATTATATTAAAGACCGCAGCCTCTATAGTGTCAGTGCTAGTGCCAGTGTGCCTATTGAGGAGAGAGGAGTGAGGTTTACATGCACAGTTCTTACTAGCTTACTAGCATACTTAACCTCACTCCAGTTCTACTCGCACCTCCAAGTGGGATTTGAACCTGTGTTTCCAGCATGGAAGGTGAGGGCGGAAACAAGGAAACCGCAGCCTCTAGTGTCAGTCTCTACTGCGCCTCTTAAGGCCAGGGGAGTGAAGTTTGCACGCACACCCCCTAATTCTCACTCCCATCCTGATCATGGCACCAATATCACCCCTCCGGTTCTACTCGCATCATGACCAAGAGGGATTTGACGTTTCCGGCATGAAAGGCGGGGGCCATAAAAAAACACTCAATGTCGTAAAAAGTACTCTAAATACCAAAGCAATTTTTAAACATTTTTGCAGAAAATTATTAACTTTATATTAGAGAAGCCCAACCCAACAGGTTCAGTGTTTGGAGGAACCATGTGGGTGCGGGGCGTGCTTATGGACCACTGAGACAACACACGACATCACCTGCAGGTGAAGTCTGGGGGTGTAGGACTGATCAAAGCGCTGCCCTGGGATACGCACACTGATCCTGAACCAGCACATTTCAAAATGGCTACCAGCTCTTCATTCTCTGGAGAACCCGGAGGAAATGAAAAAAAAAAACTTCTTTAAACACATGTTTTCCTTCTGCTCTCTTCAGAAAACTGTCAGGAGAAGACAGCACAAAGCATCCTCTATACTTAAACTGTGTGCGAACTCATTTTATGGCGGTTTTTATGGCAGATGTCAGCATGAAAATACACTTTTATGATGTATGTATCTTTATATTCATAAAAAGGTAATTATCCCAGATGTCACCAAAATATCACCTTGTCCATCATAAACTTAGAACACAAATAAGTCCATTTTAGATTTTTTGTTGTCGATATGCTAGTTTACTTATTAAAATTGACACGATTAACCTATAGCACTTGTCGGCAAGTATGTTTTTGTCAAATAAAATGCTTTAAAAGTGAGAATATAAATACGACCTGTCTCCGGCTAGCAGTAGCTGTGTTTTGCTTTTGCAGCATTCCTATTGGTCCCACTTTATATTAAGTGGCTTTAAGTACTATGTACTTACATTGAAGTTACTACTTTGATACAATGGACTTATTATGTACATGCATGTTTTTACATTGTACTTACATTTTGAAAATACCTGCATGTAATTACAACTGTAATTAATTGATGTAATTACATTTGTAATTACACAGTTGACCCTTCCCTTACACCTTAACCTACCCTTAAATCTACCCATACCACCACCCCTGTCCCTAACCTTACCAGTATCACATCTCAATAGCAGCAAAAGTTTTTTACAATACAACCTGAACACAATAAGTACATTGCACTTATTTTTCTATGTAAGTACATAGTACTTAAAGCCACTTAATATAAAGTGGGACCTTTCTATTTACTATCCAAAACCAGGAAGTGGCTAGAATGTATTCTGTTTTTTTTTTTTTAAGTGTCTTAATTGCTTTAATCCATGATGCTATTTAAAAATACTTTTTTATAGAGTGCAACCATCGGGTTTCGTAAATAAAAATCCCATTGATTTATTGGTTTTAAACTACCTTAAAAACCTTTAAAGACAGACCTACGGTGAGCTATGATGTATTTTAATCGTTGGTATATGCTGTTGTTGAAGCCATAAGCCTGCATTATTTCAACTTACTTTTAAAATAGTCCAACAGGGAAATTCCTGGTGAAAACTACATTACCCATGATTCTGCAGGGGAAATCTCCAACTCCTAAGAGAATCGCAAATCACACCAAAAGAACACTTGCATCTCACAATTTAAATATTTTTTCTTAGAATTGTGAGACCAACTCTCACAAAAAAAGAGAAAAAAAAAGTCAGAATTGCGAGATTTAAACTCTCGCGAGATAAAATGTCTCGCAATTCTGACTTTTTTTCCCTCAACTGCGAGGTTAAATATTTCACAATTCTGACTTTTTTCTTAGAATTGAGACAAATTTACAGTTGCAAGATATAAAGTATGAATTAACTAAATTTTAATTCGCAAATATGAAAGAGGTCAGAATTGTGAGTTAAAGTTACAATCACTTTTTTAAAATTGTCTATATATCACAATTCTGAAAAAAAATTGTGAGACATAAACTCGTATTTGCGAGTTACAAAGTACGAATTGTGAGAGAAAAACAATTACATTTGTATTTTTTTATTCCGTGGTGGAAACGAGCTTCATTCACCTCATAGTGATTCATGGCTCATACCTTTTTAACACACACAATTTTTGTTTAATCCCTATGGGAAAAATATTTCCCCAGCCAAGGCCATTGAAAAAGTTGACGAGCAATGTTGCGCTCTTTATGTCTATTTCAATCGGAAGTATGTAAACACTGTAAAGAAAATGTGTTTGGAAAACCACTTTGTTGTGGTTTTAAATATGATTTACCTTTGTAGCTTCATAATTAATCAACAAACCCCACACAAGGGGTAAAATACAGGGAAAAAAACAGAAGCATCACCAGTTTTGTTTTCCTGTCCCGAAGCGGTATGCACAGCTAAACTACTTTATCTGTCAGCACTGCAAATACAAACTACAACAGGGAATTTAAAAGGGATGTTAATTAACACTCTTTGTAAATAATAACATGCAGCATGATATACCCACACAAAAAGAGGACAAAAACACGTTCACAAACGCCTGAGGTTTTCTACCTCTTCTAAGACACATATTCACTTTGTACCTGATCTCACGAATGCAGTTACATATGACATCACCATTAGAGGTCATTCTATACTCTGCACCGCTCGCATGCTCTTGTCTGGAACACCACAAACACACACTGTTATTCTAAATATCAGCACCATCACAAACATTACAAATATAAGCCCTTATACATAAACACTATACCGTTCAAATGTTTGAGGTCGGTCAAACTCAATTTAATTGACTTGCTGAATAAAAAACAAAATGATTGACCCCAATCTTTAGAATGGTAGTGTATATATAAAGGTATAATAGTGTATGTAATGTAATAGTTTATAACAAATATTTAATACATGATAAAAATAGCATTGTGTGAATGCAGTTAGTCATTAGCAGTGTCTGGAATATTAAATCTTTGGCTTATTATCAGCACTCTTGTACAAGTGAATCTCATTTTGTTCTCTCTCATCTTGATCTTTTGTAACAAAGCTAATGACACCTCAGATCCAAGACATGGGCATTTTAAAAATTTCATTTCGCTCTACTTACTCTGATCCCCATGTTTAATCATGGCCTACGCTAAGATCTGTTCTGTTTTTTTGAAATATGCTAACTGTTCCACCCTTTTTGAAGGGTTAGTTTTTGAAGTATTGCTGGGCGATGGGAGAGAGAGATCAAATCAGGTGTACTTGGAGCCTGAGGGGGCAGGTTGGATAAAAAGACCAAGCATGTTAATAATGTTAGACAGCCTCCTCCTTCATTATAAACATATTTTAAGAAGACCAGAGCTCCGTGGGCATGTACGGGACACTGGGAAATCAAGAAGAAATGCTTTGAAATACAGAGCTTAACAATTTGGCTGATAATAATAATGACGACGTGACTGTTCACCTTGATTTTTGATTGTCTTTTTTTATTCTTTTTTATTTCTCCAATTATGAATAAGTATAAATATTTCATTCTTGTGCTGGAGAAGTTGAGCAGTATATGATCAACCTACTATAGGGGTGTCTGAGGAAAAAGGATAGATGTCTTACTTTTATGAACAGTTCTTGGTGAATCATTTAATTCACTAGTTGTTTTGTTTGAATGAAATGAAATTATGGCATTTCGTTGGTCAGTGTTTAGAATTTGAAATGGAATGAATATAAGGCAAAGGCAGGATGTTGTTAGTACAATTCTGATTGTGTGTCGATTTACAACTAGGAAAAAAATGGGGTGAAAGAATGATGAATTTGAAAATTAATGTATTAAATATCTGCTTTGTTTTTGTTTCTGCGGGAACCTATGCTTACATTTTCTTCTGGTCTGTTTAAGTAATTTTGTATTTGCACCAATTTTAATTAATTATAATAAAATGTTTTGATAATTTTCAATGTTTTGTATAGATTTACTGGATGTGAATATAACGCAACTTCGCCACCTATTGCCGTAACAATTGCTGCGTCCGAAATCGCAACCTCTCTTAAGTACTTATTTTGAATAAGTAATCCAGACGTACTACATTCGCAATGCTGTCATTATCGTGACCTACCAGCATCAGTTATGTAACTTCTGCCGTTCACAAATCCTCTCCCGTGGCCTCATGGGATGGTAAAGTGTCTATCATGCACACCTCAGAATCTCGCCGGAAGTGGTAGGTCAGCCAGTACTTTTTGCCTATGATTTATGAATACTTTGAATTCGGATATACTTCTTTGTCACATACTGTTTTTTGCCTACTATATATAGTAAGGAAGTATGCAATTTCGGATGCAGCCAATAACTTGCAGAAAGGCCGTGTGTCCACCAAAACATTCCCTAGGATAGCATATATTTCCAAATGCTTTCAATGGGAGCACTCAGCGTTATTAGCCGGTTGCCGAGAGTTGAAGAATGGTCAAAAGTTTACTTTGGGTAAAACGTAGCACCCATCACTGTCACTTTTTACCCAGCCATCCAATCACAGTGGAAGAGGGATGGGACAAATATAACACACTAACTGTCACATTCTGCTTGTACAACGTCAACAGGCGACAACAACAAGCATAATAACGGAACAAAATAATTTAATACAAGAGCTAGAGCAAATACTTTATATTGCATCGACATAAAATATAGAATCAATACAGAAACTGTGAAATTAGATGGTAGTAACAGTTCCGCAGATATTCAGCTAGCCGTTTTCAGCAGAGCGCCTAGTGTTTTCAGCTGGCTAAAACACTTTGGTGGAACCACTTTTGGAGAACAAGTCAGTTAACGAAACTGAACAAATTATTTTGGTTTCAAAAGAATCGAGTCACTGAGATATTAAAATAAAAATGTCCAATTAAACCCTAAATCACAAAATGTAATGGGGAAATATTTCCTCATAAGGGGAAATGCAGAACTAAGGCCGAGGCCTACTTGTTTAAGAATGTCCACTGTGGGGCGGGACAGTTTTGGGGGCAGGACTCATTCAACTTTATTGCTCAGAAATTTTATTGAGAAATAATTCCAAGTGCTCAGGAAAGGTTGAGAAAGCAAAACCAAAACCGAGATAGTGAATCTCGTTGCAGCCTTTTTGGCTAGTGCTCAGGTGTCACGATGCTTATTAATTCCAGTGCAGAAATGTGTATTTCTGCCAAGGCCTTGAGTCCTTTAAACTATAAAAATAAATATATGCTTACATTTCATTTCAAAGCACTCCGTAAAGGCAAGAACTTGGCATATGAAGAACTTTACTCTAGGATAGGAAGCAGATCATTAAAAGCAGGGGAAAGATTAAAACAGGATCTAAAAGCACGAGGATACGCTCGCCGTTGGCTACTCGGCTCTTCAAAAAAAAAGGGAGAAAAAAAGCTCCTCAGACCCCTGCACTCCTCTGCTATTTGAGTACTTCTCAGTGGCTCAACGCTGGGCTTCGTGCTGTGGAGTTTTGTTTTGAATAATCAATCAAAAAGAGCTCCGCGACAGCATCGTATGCTTTCATGCACAAGCGAAGCACAGATGAATGAGGAACGCTGCATTTCACTACGACGTTTCACCATCTGTCCCTCCCGTGGTCCTCCTCTGATGTACTCATGGCATCAAACTGCCATGTTTGGGGCCAATTATACATAAAAATGCAAATACTTCAGGGAGCTGCCCAAAGCCGGTGTGAAGTATGTAGTGGTAATTACCTGATGTGGAGTCGTTGTAGAGTTAGCATCCCTTCAAGTGTGGAGAGGCGTTTGACAGGTTTGACCAAAGAAAGGGTGGTAGAGGTAGTCTGTTAACTCATTGATGGTTTCTCATGGATAATAGAACAAAGTGTTCATTTTAATTATGAACAAAATGACTGTAAGATGACGGCCGTCACTCACTCTTGGGCCCCTCTTTACCCGCAAAGGCCCCATCACAATGCATATGCAAAACACATGCGTGCCTTTTGGTCTTCAAACCTTCCATCTTTGTGTCTTGGAGGCATAACGGACTTTTAGGTGTCTATGCTCAGTCTTAGGCTACGTACTGATTTGACCATTGTCTTGGCATGTCTCTTCTTTTTTAGGCATATTTTAAGCCTCTAATCACTGTCAAAGACATCAAGGAGTTTGTGTCGCATGCATGAATATATCATAAATAATTCTGTTTAGAATAAATCAATATGTCGTAGGACACTGTAATGCCGTCGTACTGTCGTTAATGCTGTTTACTTCTACTATTTATTTTTGCAGTGACTTTTAATTCAAAACAAACTGCAGATTTTTTTTTTTACTTCCAAAACAACACCTTTAGGGTTCGTTGTTTAAGTGTGTTCCATTTGCATGACGTTATTTCAAGTCACCTCAAATATACTAGGCTACAGCGAAGCGAGCATCACAGCTACTTTTGAAGATGGGTTGTGTTTTTAGATGGGAATCTAAACAGAATAATGATAAATAAATATATTGGTTAACACATCATAATGCGATAATACGAGCGCGGAAGCATACGGTAATTACCAAGACTCGTCAATCGTAGTGGTAGGTTGTTGATCCGTTATTACTTTGAGAGCAAATGTTGGGTTTACTTCAAATGAAGTCAGAAGTTTCGTTTTTTTCTGTCTCAAGTGTTTTTGTACCGACTGTATTTACAGCCTTTTTGAAGTTTGCAGAGGTGTAGCAAAAAAAAAAAAAAAAAAAAAGATAGGTTTTTTATCACCAGGGATGGTTTTCGTTCTCCACAGACAATCAGGCAGAATAAATCCGTACACTTTTGAATTGAAAATGTCTGATATGAAAGTTTCACTTTTAAATTATGTAAAAAGCCTCCTGCTACATGCCAGCTGGGAGTACCTGATACATGTTCTTTAGTTCCTGTATCTCTTTTTCCCATTAATGAGATGTCTCATGGATATAGTTGGTCGGCCTAAAATGCCTTTGGTGGAGTTCTGCGGGGACGGAAAACTGGGAATTTAAAGTTCTCTCCCTGGTGCCAATCATGTCATTCGCCCTCTTACAGATGTCCTGCAGTCACGGGTCCCTTGTCGAATTGAATTGGCTGATAGCTTTTATCAATGTTGACCGCTTTGGCTTTCATATCTTCAACAAATCCACCTCTGGAGGCGAGTCTTCTCCCAGTTCTTTGTTGACAGGGGTCAATATGTGTGCCACTGCTGTATCCTGAGATTAAAAGGGAAGTGAAATGCTCTGAAGGTATGTGTTCTTTCACAGTACAAATCATGAACCTCTAGAGGTGGGAACCTTTCTTGATCAACCAAGATTAAAAAATCTTTCACTGTAAGAAGCGCATGAGGCCAGTTGTGTATACACTGAAGGACAATTTCACTCAAAAATAATAATAACAAAAGGTTTTGCAAAGGACAATGAGCAGCTAGTATTTACTTTTGCGCAATTATCTACCATGCATGCTATATGCATTGTTTATATATCAGCGGTTAATTTGTACCTAAATTTCCACTAAAGCTAATACACTGTAAAAAGTTTTTAAAAACTTAAAAAAACATTGCTTTAAAATTATGAAGTAAATAAAAATTGATGCATAATTGAAAAAATTAAGTTATATGAACTTGCCAATTCCACTTAACTTATTTTTTTCAATTATGCATCTTTTATATACATAAGTTGACTTAACCTAAAAAGCGAGGAAACCCGTTGTCTTAAAATTATGACTTTTTACTGTGTAGATATAAAGTACATTTTAACTGCATCAGTTTAAAAGTATCCGTGTTAAAATACTCTTTATAATGCGAATAAATGAATCCAGCATCTTCTACAGAGGGACACAGTTATGGAAAGTTCATCCTCTCAGTAAGGGTCATTCATTTGAAATCTTTACAACACACAAAACACAGTGTTTAGTTCATTTTCTCTCCGCCTGCTTTGTTTCACACCCTTCGCAACTGTATTCCGCACTGACGAGGCCTCCTGGTATCACCATTCGCCGTGGTAATGGGTAGCCATTTATAATTCATAGAGCGGCTGGTCCCCAAGTTAATTTTGCCCCGGGCTCTGTTTATTTCTGCTTTGTACTTTGTTTAAAGTCAGTTGTTGACAACTCTTGAGCATGTCAAACTATCACCGCTAATAATTGCTTAAGGAGATGGAACTTTTGCAAATGTTGGTTCCAGCACAAAAATACATTCTCCTCAGCCCATCGCGAACTCTCTCTCTGATGAATTTTTGATTCCTCTCCTTCTTATTCTTAACAAAGATTCCTCTGTAATTCAAAGCAATAGCTCTGAGTGAAAGAATAAAAAAGAATAATGTAGCATTATCCTCAGAACACGGCTTCTTTAATGTGCGGTGGGAAATTTGTCAAGCGTGGCTCTTTTCATTGCATCTCTTTCTCTCATTCGCTCTCTCTCTCTCTCTCTCTCTCTCTCTCTCTCTCTTTCTGCTTTTTGTTATTGACCAAAGAGATGAGGCAACGCTAGCAAAGGCAGGTGGATCTAATATGCAGGCACGCTGTTATATGAATGCAGCCTACGGCAGTACCTATTTCTGTGGGTCAATGTCGCTTCTTTTTCTGATCGCGACAGTCTCTGCACGCGCCCAGTTGCTTGATTAGTCCCAATTAGACGGGCTGTCACTTTCCCCCGGTGCGCGGGACCAGGGACCCACCCGTCCTCGACGCTTCCCGTCTGAATCGGACGTGCGCTGCACTGATTGCTGTAGGCTTGGGGGATGATTTTGAATGCGAGGAGAAAACAAAAGAAGCAAGAAGACACGCAAAGACTTGACAATATGATCTCTCGCGTACTTCCGAGACGTCTGTGAAAAGAGCGTATCATTTCCCTCCCTGAAAATCTCCTCAGGGTTCATCCTTCCTCCCACAAACAGCGCCTTCCCACGTCACCTTGTTTCCCTGAGCGCTCAGAAAATAGCGGGAAGCGCTTCGCGCGCTGTCGTTCAGCAAAACTATAATTGTTTAGGAATGCTGAGTTCGTGATAGGTATGAATAATTGATCCAGTCGTCTAATTCATAATCATTAGACCATTTTTAATACTTATAAGGTTGTTGACATTAAGAACAGGCGAAATAGGCCACCTTGAAAAGCGAGAGAAAGGAGCCACGGTGACGAATTGTTGTCAACACATGTTTACTCAATAAGGGAGGAGTTTGTTTAGCTTTTTGTCATCGTTTTATTTTCAAATCTACTTATCTTAGTTCCTTTGTATACCTGTGTTGACTTTAAAATGAAGTTTGAGCGCTAGCTGTTTTTATTCCGCTCTGCTCGCTCAGAATAGCGGACTCAAAGCAGAGTGTTTTCTGTGACTAGCTGAGGTTAGCTTTTATGTTGCTATCTGCAGGGGTGCAAACAGTAGCGCGAGAGCAGAAACAAGTCGTGGAGTCTTTATATTTAATTCTATTAAATATTCATGAGGATTTCATTGTGTGTGATATGTCAAAGGGTGTTTATCTATTAGCATGAGGAGGCAAATATTTAAAACAACAAAGTTTCGGAATGCAGAGCATAGCAAACCTACATGCATGAGGTCCTTGAAAAGTATCTTGTCTGAGAAAATGGGCCTGTGGAGCAGATAACCTGTATGCTTTTATCAATTCACTATAATCAGAAATTTAGCATGTGAACATGTTCAGTGTAGTTTCTACTAAAGGCAACCTTGGTAACTATACGCTGATGCATTTTTCTTCAGGCGAATCTCTGTCAGGCCTTTCATAGCGGGAAAGGCCGCCCCGCGTGCCCCTGTCTCAACTGCCCTGGGGAACACGTCACATGTGAACAGGACGGCTGGTTTTGGTGCTAATAATTGCCATCTCTGGCAAACGCATGCACACGGTGATTAAATAAAAAAATTCGCTGAACCCAACTCATACCTCGGAGGCAAAACAACACGCTCCTTAGAGACGGAATCGTTGTGCCCTTCTTCGTGCGCTTTGTGATTTAGGGAGGCCCGAGATGTGGAAACATGACTTTCCTCATCTTAAGCTTATTAATTCTGCTGTGGGTTATCAAACGTGATCAGGAATTATAGATCCCTATATTTATGCGAGTATAAAACTCATAGAATACACATAGCCTATATGGGCCTAAATGTGTTGACTCAGAAGGCATTTAGACTCTTACAGACATGTGTGTGTATATAATAAATACATATTAAAAAATAGTCAATGAATTGCTGGAAACGGATTTATTTGTTATTAAATTGTTAGGCACTGATTTAAAACGAACCAGAGCTGAATGCATATTTGAAATTATTGATTAAAATTATTTAAATAAATTATAGTTATAAACATTTGCATATTACAAGGGTTGGGAGGTATTCAAAATAGGTATTCAGTGTTTTTTTTTTTTTTTTTAGGTGTGTAGATTTTTCTTTTCGTTAGAGCTTAATTTTGAAATTTTGACAGAACCTGCTGCAAGAATTATTATCCCCTGAATAGCTGGAGAAAGCACAAACACAAACATCCTATTAGACTGTGAATTACTGGCTATGTTAATGTATGTAAGTGAAACATCACACTGGTTCCAATTAATATGTCATGCTGTGCGCGCTTCCCTCTGCAGTCGCTCGTCCTATTAGTGGATTAATACCCGTGCTCCATACCATCCCAATCATCAAGACACGGGTTAATTAAACATTTACATACAAACACTCAGCAATCTTTTGTCCTCTGTAATTTATACCATCTATATGCTTTTATCCAAAACAAAAGGAGGCGCATATGTTTGCCTCAAACATACTAATTGGCACCACGCTGACTCGCTGAAGTGTATTGTGGAGAGGATGAGGAGGGCAGCTTGATTCACACTCTGATGTTTACAAGCGCAGGACAACTAAGGCAGAAAACATACTTTATGTAAGTATGTAAATACATAGTCCAATGCATTGCAATCTTGCTTTTATGTGGCAGTAACAAACCTCAAGGGGGCGATAATGTTACCTTCAAATGTCATTAAATCAGAGTTCTTGTTCAGTGGTGCATTTCCCAAAAGCATTGTTAACCAACTATGGTCGCAAGTTCCACCTTAGTTCCATAGTTCCAACGAACATGCGCAAACAGCATCGCAAAGTTGTATGGTTGGAAGTGGAACTGCAGTAATTGTCTGACATTAATTACTCTGCCACCTGTGTGACGTCATTAACTATATTGATCGTGGTTCAAACGACCGATGTGCGGCAAAGTCACTACGTTTTTGGGAAACAGTTGTGTCTAGCTAGTTAGTTTCCCAAATATTGCACCGTACTAGTGGTTAAGCAATGTGTTACGTCGTTGTACTGGAAACGGGTGCTTTTCGTAGACAACTACGTTTCTCACTGTTTATAGCTACCATAGTACGATGCATCGTTGGAGTAATTACCTAGCTGGTCACGACCGTAGTAACATGGACTTTGTCCGAAAAGACAATGACTTTAATGACTTTGCGCATGAAGGTACTTTAAAACTGATTTCGGATCTTGAAGCAGCGTAACGGTTTAATGATTCTACAGCAAAATAGAGCAAGTTTGGTGATAATAAAGCAAATATTTAATTTCTTTTAATAGTAATTTCTCGCTAGAAAGGATATCAGAGGACGAAAATGTTGATCAAAAATGTACATTTACACACAAACTGACCACCAATTGCAACTTTCAGACGCCGTCTTTATTTATTAGTTTAACTGTCACAGAATGGAAAGCACAGGATGGTGGGATATCAAAAGTAGTGAAGGATACGTCTATGCTGCCTTCAAAAATCAATCAAATGAAGGTATCTCAGGAGACGGGAAGTGTAGCTAACTTTGGATTCGGATGTGTCTCGAATCTCAATGCCTTTCTACCTTGGAATGCAGCATTTTTAAGCTTTCGGGCGCAGACATCCCTTACGGAACAAAAATTACATGTGAATATGTGAATTTGACATGTAGAATCGACGTTGGGCCGTTAGTGAGAGAGAGAACTCTGATTTGCTTTTTAGTTTAAGGAATGAGTTCAAGGAATGAGTGTTTACATGACACCATTTTCAACTAAAAAGTTTTAATTTTGTATGCCTTTTGTCCGTTCGTTTACACGACAAAGGCGTTTTGGGTGCCTGAAAACGCAAAGTTTTGAAAATGGGTTTCAAAGTAGCCTGGCTAACGCCAGACCCAATTCTCGTTGAGACTTGGGTCTGGGAACCACATGTGCATTTTCTCGTATTTGAGGCGTGGTTTACGAATGCCCGGCGCCGTTTATTGGGTGCTAAGATTGTCTATCAAATGCGCCTGTACGGAGCTCATATATAGCCAACATAGATGTCGTCATCGTCTTGCTGCTCCCTCCCCGTTCTGTGATTGGTTCCCTAAATGAGGCGAAAATCTGGACCATGGTATCCATACTGCCTTTCAGCGTGAATAAAATCGCGCTGCGGGAAGGCAGCATGGGGAAACCCAGACTAGTTTCAAAGTGCAAGTTTTTGAAAACGGTCTCCGTGTAAACAACAAAACATCGAATCTGTGAAGACGATGATGTCATGCACATGAGTATCACGTGCTCATTCTATAGTGTTTCATCCCCATCTAATGGCCTTTCAGCAGAATAGTGTTTTTAGTCGTTTTCGTGTGAATGGAGATCGTTTTGACAATGGTGTCGTCTGTATGCGGAAAATTCAAAGAAAAACTTCTCAGTTTTAAGCATTTCGTTGTCACCTAAAAAATGTTGGGAGTCCCCACAGACATCAACCCGAAGAAAGCAGGCGTAAAGTCCAGAAGCAAGAGAGAGGCTGATCTTGTGATCAGTGATTTTTAAAGCGTGAAGATGTCACACCCTCTGGGGGTCTGTGAGCCAATAAGAAGAGTTTCCTTTGGAGGGAAACTTTTATGAGCCATTGTGTTCTAGGAGGCATTTGAATATGTAATTTCATTGGGTGTTTAAGAGAAAAATCTTCAAGGTTCTTATAATACTAATGCGTCACAAAGTTAGCAAAATGGAATGTAAATTAACAAATGGGGAACAAAGTTTGGAGTTTATAGAGACCAAACATGCCACACATGATTTTGGTTAACCATAGTTTGCAAAGTTTGAAACATTAACCCAGAGTTTACAAGAAAACATAGGCCAAACCACATAAAGGAAAATCATGAGAAATTAGATACATGTTTGTACATTTCTCAAGTGGTTTTATATACTGTATATATACAGGTCCTTCTAAAAAAAATAGCATATTGTGATAAAGTTCATTATTTTCCATAATGTAATGATAAAAATTAAACTTTCATATATTTTAGATTCATTGCACACCAACTGAAATATTTCAGGTCTTTTAGTGTTTTACTACTGATGATTTTGGCATACAGCTCATGAAAACCTAAAAAAAATTTGCATATTTCATCCGACCAATAAAAGAAGTGTTTTTAATACAAAAAAAGTCAACCTTCAAATAATTATGTTCAGTTATGCACTCAATACTTGGTCGGGAATCATTTAGCAGAAATGACTGCTTCAATGCGGTGTGGCATGGAGGCAATCAGCCTGTGGCACTGCTGAGGTGTTATGGAGGCCCAGGATGCTTCGATAGCGGCCTTAAGCTCATCCAGAGTGTTGGGTCTTGCGTCTCTCAACTTTCTCTTCACAATATCCCACAGATTCTCTATGGGGTTCAGGTCAGGAGAGTTGGCAGGCCAATTGAGCACAGTAAACCATTTACCAGTGGTTTTGGCACTGTGAGCAGGTGCCAGGTCGTGCTGAAAAATGAAATCATCTCCATAAAGCTTTTCAACAGATGGAAGCATGAAGTGCTCCAAAATCTCCTGATAGCTAGCTGCATTGACCCTGCCCTTGATAAAACACAGTGGACCAACACCAGCAGCTGACATGGCACCCCAGACCATCACTGACTGTGGGTACTTGACACTGGACTTCAGGCATTTCGGCATTTCCTTCTCCCCAGTTTTCCTCCAGACTCTGGTACCTTGATTTCCGAATGACAAGCAAAATTTGCTTTCATCCGAAAAAAGTACTTTGGACCACTGAGCAACAGTCCAGTGCTTCTCTGTAGCCCAGGTCAGGCGTTTCTGCCGCTGTTTCTGGTTCAAAAGTGGCTTGACCTGGGGAATGCGGCACCTGTAGCCCATTTCCTGCACACGCCTGTGCACGGTGGCTCTGGATGTTTCTACTCCAGACTCAGTCCACTGCTTCCGCAGGTCCCCCAAGGTCTGGAATCGGTCCTTCTCCACAATCTTCCTCAGGGTCCGGTCACCTCTTCTCGTTGTGTAGCGTTTTTTGCCACACTTTTTCCTTCCCACAGACTTCCCACTGAGGTGCCTTGATACAGCACTCTGGGAACAGCCTATTTGTTCAGAAATTTCTTTCTGTGTCTTACCCTCTTGCTTGAGGGTGTCAATGATGGCCTTCTGGACAGCAGTCAGGTCGGCAGTCTTACCCATGATTGCGGTTTTGAGTAATGAAACAGGCTGGGAGTTTTTAAAAGCCTCAGGAATCTTTTGCAGGTGTTTAGAGTTAATTAGTTTATTCAGATGATTAGGTTAATAGCTCGTTTAGAGAACCTTTTCATGATATGCAAATTTTTTTAGATAGGAATTTTGGGTTTTCATGAGCTGTATGCCAAAATCATCAGTATTAAAACAATAAAAGACCTGAAATATTTCAGTTGGTGTGCAATGAATCTAAAATATATGAAAGTTTAATTTTTATCATTACATTATGGAAAATAATTAACTTTATCAAAAAAAAAATATATATATATTAGCGCTGTCAAACGATTAAAATATTTATGTCATAGTTAACTCGCGATTAATCGCAATTAATAGCACATTTTTATCTATTCTAAATGTCTCTTGATTTATTTTTGTCCCATTATTTTTTTCTCATTTTAATGCTCTTATCAACATGGAAAAGTGGATCGGCTTGCTTTGTGCAAAAGGTTTTTTTTTTTTTTATTGAAAACAACATTGACAATACTGTGTTCAATTTCACACTAAGGCTATGTTTACACGGAAACGATCAGAAGAGAAAACGCAAAAGTGGCGTTGCGTTTTCACTTTTTATTCTGCGTTTAGACGAGCGTTATGAAGGGGAAATCTGCGTGCATATGGTGACGCAAAAGTGTGTGAAATTCGATGTAGTGTGCACTCCAGGCGGCTAGGTGGCAACGAAGCACTGCCACACAACAACACCAATATCTGAGAATATTTTGTGCAACTGCTGAAAAGACTCTTGTATGTTTATCAGAGCTGCTGTGGCAACTTGAAGGTCCGACGTATGGAAATAATCCGACATGTTAGTTATTATTTTCCTGTACTGGCGAATGCCTGTGACGTAAACGCGCACGTGATCGAGGGCAGTTTTGCGTTTTTACCGGTTTTTACCCTTTACACGGGAACGCGACGGTGGAGCGTTTTTAAGTTTTCCACTCTGGAGGGTGGTTTCACTTTTTTGCGTTTTTAAGCCATAAAAACGGCGTCACCGTGTAAACGAAAGGCACATCCGATAAAATATTTTTACGTTTTCACTCGTAATCGTTCTCGTGTAAACAGGGCCTAAAACATTCTCACTTGGACCAAATAATCTCTCACACTATGTAACACTGTCCATCAATAAAAGCGTGAAATAAATACTGTGACGAGGTCTTGATATTGACGAGGGGGCGGAGAATGCGCATCAGATGTGTGTGTGTTTGGCCATCAAGTGGTATTTCAGACTGGACGTGCTGCGATGATGATAGCTTAGTTCACAACGACAAAACACACAGATCCCATTTCGGCATCTCGCGCTCGTCATCCACTCAAAACGTAACGTTAACCTAACCTATTATTTGGCCGGCTCGCAAGCCCAAACAAGTGTGTGGTTTCCGGTCTAGCTAGATCCAGTGCTTTCACACAGGACGCGGAATGCGTGGCGTTACGCCTGTTTTCAAAACTTTTTGCATGCCGCGCTGGTAATTGTCACAGCTGCAAAAGTTTAGAATTTTGACCGCGGTGTGTGCGGTCAAATGAATTAAATTAAATGAATCGGTTTCATAGCGCAGCGCATGCCGCGTCCTGTTGCAAAAGCATGGGGAAAAAAACTACAAAGTTTGCTAGGCCAAAAAGGCCGTTCATCTCGCGATAAAAAAATTAATCGCGTTAAAATGGGTTTGCGTTAACGCCGTTAATAACGCGTTTAACTGACAGCCCAAATATATATATATACACTCACCTAAAGGATTATTAGGAAGACCATACTAATACTGTGTTTAACCCCCTTTCGCATTCAGAACTGCCTTAATTCTACGTGGCATTGATTCAACAAGGTGCTGAAAGCATTCTTTAGAAATGTTGGCCCATATTGATAGGATAGCACCTTGCAGTTGATGGAGATGTGTGGGATGCACATCCAGGGTACGAAGCTCCCGTTCCACCACATCCCAAAGATGCTTTATTGGGTTGAGATCTGGTGACTGTGGGGGCCATTTTAGTACAGTGAACTCATTGTCATGTTCAAGAAACCAATTTGAAATGATTCGAGCTTTGTGACATGGTGCATTATCCTGCTGGAAGTAGCCATCAGAGGATGGGTACATGGTGGCCATAAAGGTATGGACATGGTCAGAAACAATGCTCAGGTAGAGCGTGGCATTTAAACTAAGGGGCCTAAAGTGTGCCAAGAAAACATCCTCCACACCATTACACCACCACCACCAGCCTGCACAGTGGTAACAAGGCATGATGGATCCATGTTCTCATTCTGTTTACGCCAAATTCTGACTCTACCATCTGAATGTCTCAACAGAAATCGAGACTCATCAGACCAGGCAACATTTTTCCAGTCTTCAACTGTCCAATTTTGGTGAGCTCTTGCAAATTGTAGCCTCTTTTTCCTATTTGTAGTGGAGATGAGTGGTACCCGGTGGGGTCTTCTGCTGTTGTAGCGCATCCGCCTCAAGGTTGTGCGTGTTGTGGCTTCACAAATGCTTTGCTGCATACCTCGGTTGTAACGAGTGGTTATTTCAGTCAAAGTTGCTCTTCTATCAGCTTGAATCAGTCGGCCCATTCTCCTCTGACCTCTAGCATCAACAAGGCATTTTCGCCCACAGGACTGCCGCATACTGGATGTTTTTCCCTTTTCACACCATTCTTTGTAAACCCTCGAAATGGTTGTGTAATTCAGCTAGAATTAAATGAGTCATCACTCTCTGAAAATTCCTTTTGAGGTCGTAAAAGTCTTCTTATCAGTCTTACTGTGTCCTGTAACAAGACATCGTGTTCTGCCAGTCTGTTTGCTTCATTTGGGATGTTAGTTTCGGGGGAGTTCCATAGACCTTTGTTGGGAGAGTGAGTTTACTAATTATTCATTAAATATAATGAATAATTAGTGTGTGCCTGATTGGTCCAGACGCTACAATGACCTAATTATGTTTAATTTGAGTTTTTTTGTTATAACGGAAATAGGTTTCTATGCAAGGATTTGTGGTGATTGGGCCTTGACGTTGACTGAAATGCTTTGAGAAGAACGCTGTGTGCTTCCTGCAGTTTTGCATCACTCTTTTTTTTTCTTTTTTTTTCTGAACAACATGCCAAACCGCCATCAGTTCACATGAGACATGCAGAGACGGCAGGCTGATGCTTGACTCAAACTAGCACTTCCAAATGAAATCTCCTTTTTTCTTTCTATGCCAAATGCCTCAAAGGATACGAGTGGAAATGGAATCACGTTTATTGTTTTCCTATAGTTCCTCAGCCTACTGAGAGAGCAGGAGTGGGATTTTGGCCATTGGCAAAGACAGTAAAATCTTTCATCTTTTTTTCTCCACTGACTCTCAGATTCTGATGTGAAGATGTATTTCTGATCAAACATGGCAGAATAAACCAATCACATAGATTATATGTGAAGTGATGATGATGTGTATGGTTTTATATAGCAGCACATCAAAGTTAGCCTGTTAAATTGTTACATTAAATTTGTTTTGCTCTACATATACAGTCCACTAGGCAGGACATGTGCAAAAAAAGTGTCATAATGTCAAACTCAATGGCATAATTTAAAGAACAATTACATTTACAAATTTCATTTTGTTCTCCGTCTAAACACGATATTTATTTATTTATTTGTTTTAATCAAGTACTTAAATAATTGAATGTCCCAGGCAGCAATGTAGAGGGTGAACAGGTGTGGGTGAGCAGGGACAGAGACATATTTGAAGAATTGATTAATTTCCCACATCATTTGATGAGGCGTGTCTCATTAATGCATCTAAGATGGCACTCTCAGACGATGCGGATCATTCAACTGGGACCAAAAGCACCTCTAGGTATTCTGGACTAACACCATTACACACACACACACACACACACACACACACACACACACACACACACACGCACATAATCACTGCATAGACACAAACACAACCAGCACTCCCAGAAGTCTTTTATATCTTTGCCAAGCATTGGAGCCTAGGGTGAGATTCTCATTCTCATTCTCTACAAATCCTGAAGGGCTCTTATTGTGTACCAACAGCGGTGTCTGTCCCTCAAACATGTGGCATCAGTAAACAACATGTTTAAGCCTAAAACAATGTGTGTCCCTGATGACTCAAATTATTTATGAAATCAAACAGAATCCGGCTGTCGGCCATTTGGGACTTTCCTTCCAGATCCTTTTCACATCCTCATGGATCTTATTTTCTCCTTCACTTTGTGTCATCTTATGCTCTCAAAATCCAAAAAATGTTCAAGTTGCATGTCAAACTGTGATTGTCTATTCGACAGAAATGCAAAGGTGTCCATAGAAACCCATCCATATATTTTGCATAATAATAATGCTTTAGAAATGTGAGTACAATACTACCCTCCATAGTGCAAGGGTGGTTGCTAAGGTGTTGCTTTTCTGATCATTTTTAGTGAATTGCTATCCACCTTATTTTTAACATAAGAGCATGTATGGCCATTTGTAAATTGAATGTCCGAGGCTTCCAGAGTCATCCATAAAAAAGATTATGCTGCTTGAGATTGCAAAATAGTATTTCGTTTTTTAACTTAATTAACTTATTTTAACTTACTGTCATAATATGTTTTGGGCAATTGCTAGAGTATTGTTAGGAGTTTGGGTGTGTTATTTGAGAGGTTGCTGGGGGTGCTAGTGTGTTGGTGTTTGTAGGGGGCATTAGGAGTTTGCAAGTGTTTTCTTAGAGGTTGCTAGGTCATTGGTAGGGGTCCTAGTGTGTTCGTGGTTGATAGCCCATTGCTATGGAGTTGCTAGGGTGTTAGTGGTTGCTAGGGTATTACTAGGAGTTTGCTAGTGTGTTCTTAGAGGTTGCTTGGGCATTGGTAGGGGGTTCTAGTGTGTTGGTGGTCAAGAGGTCATTGCTAGGGTGATAGTGGTTGCTATGGCATTGCTAGGGAGTTGCTAGGGTGTCGGTGGTTACTAGGATATTTACTAGGGAATTGATATTGTCATTGTGGTTGCTAGAGCATTGCTAGGGGGGTGCTAGTGTGTTTGTGGTTGATATGTAGTTGCTAGGGTGTTAGTGTTTGATAGGGCATTGCTAGGAGTTCGCTAGTGCGTTCTTAGCTTTTAATGCATCAGTAAGGGGTGCTAGTTGTTGGTGATTGATAAGGCATTGCTAGGGAGATGCTATAGGGTGTTAGTGGTTGCTAGGTCATTGCAAGGAGTTTTCTAGTGTGTTAGTGGTTAAGGCATTGCTAGGAGTTTGCAAGTGTTTTCTTAGAGGTTGCTAGGGCATTGATAGGTTGCTAATGTTTTAGTTGTTGTTGTTAGGGCATTGCTACGAGAGTGTTGATGTGTTGTGGGTGGATACTAGGGCATTGCTAGGAGTTTAATGGTGTGTTTGGGTGGTTTATAGGGAAATGCTGGTGGTTTGGGCATCGCTAGGAGTTTCTAATGTGTTGATGGTTGCTAGTCCATTCCTTGGTGGGTGGTAATGTGTTCTGGGTGGCTGCGAGGATGCTGGTGGATTTTAGGACATTGTTAGGTAGGTTGTTGCTATAGGCTGTCATTACACATTTCCTTGCTGTCTCTCCTGAAAAGAGCTCAAACCAAACCTGCCACACTTTGAGGTATCATTCACACAGGCATGGGTTATACATCAAGTTTTGTTGTGAAAATATAATAATTAGTATGACAGATGGTAATAGTCTTAGCAAGCACCACTAAGTATCAAAAAGTCTTATTGTTTAGGTAAATAAGTACACTCAGTCAAACACCTGCCCAGAGTTGACAGGTCAGAGCAACAAATGAAGGGAGTCATCTGCTTTGTAGGTTGGCAAATATCTAATCGGAACACATGTAACTCTTTCAAGTGTTTTGACTGAGACTCTGAGAGGCTTTTTACCTCCGGGTGTCTTGTGCAGACTTCTCCAAGTTTAAAGGGCTGAATAATTCAACCTGTGGGACTGCTGGACCTGCTGCACCCCACACATTTCAGAGTTCGCAGGGCTTGTCAGTGCAGCATGCAGGCTCCCAGGGCGTTCGCCTGCAGTTAGCAGCTGCTACAGATGGTACACTCACTTTGTCATAGAGCTTCACGGCACTATGGCATCACAGGGCAATTAACAAACCCCCCTTTTCAAGGATGGAGAACACTCATTTGGCAGAAGAAAAGAAAACGAGAGAGGAGAAAAACATGCATTGGGGGTATCTTCACTTTTAAGTTGACCTCAATGAAACCTTTAGCATGCTATAGGCCCAGATATATTTCAAGTGAAATCGAAGAACCAACTGCGATGGCATTTCGATCAACGGCTGGCCAAAATGTGTTTATTTCTGAAGTTCGAAACCGTTTGCCAAAGCGAATTTCTGGAACTGCCATTGGTCCATGGCGATGATGTAATAGGTAGGTGTGGCTCTGAGACTATTATAAATTGACGTGTAATCCTCATTTAAAAGCAACACTGATGCTGTTTTTCATGTTTAATATTGTAAAGCTGTTTGGTTTAAAGCAGTCTATTGTATAAAGTGCTATAAATACAAATTGACTGGAGTGCCAAATTGCAGTGCAAACATCAATATCGCTATGATCACGTTATTGAGAGGAAAGTGTGCAGCACATATTTACATATTCATCTAAACGCCACAGTGTTTGCGGCATCAGGATGTTCGCTATAACAGTATACCACTTCAGTGGTATTTTGAACTTCTTTTTACCCCTAAATGAAAAAAAAAAACGGAATGATGAGTATATCGGGGTCTTATCTGTCAGCCTAGGATTTAAGCCAAGCTAGCATAGGTGCTAGAAGGTACAGTATATGACTTAAAACTTTCCTACATCGACTGTATGTTCTTCGGGGTGTGTTTTATAGGTCAAGTTGAAACTCTCACATAGCCAGACTTGTGAGATTCGAAATAAAGTTTCGTCCAGTTTGCATCTTATTCTGGCAGAGAACAGCTCACTTAGATAGAAAGAGACAACATATATAGGCTCATTGTAAAAACATACCTTTAAACTAAAAAAAAATTGCCATTCACAACATGTACAATTCACAGCAGTTTCCAACTGAAATGAACAGTAGTGGCAGTAAAACACCAACAACTTTATTTCTTTTCACACAAATTATGATTACAGGCAGATTATCGATTAACAAAGACTTGTTTTCACACTGTTTCTTTCTTTTACCATAGTGCAATGGATACATTTTCATATTTGGATCACATAACCAGCTCCTTATGTGTATGGCTTTTGCACTATAGCTCACTTTGTACAGCATTGCACTTAGATGATCAGTTACGATTCCCATGAAATATGAGCCACAACACTCAATAAAAGAGCTCAAGCCTTGTGGAAGCAAGCTAAAAGGGTTTCTTCAGCAAATGTGTTTTTTCCCCCTCACATTTGCTTTTGTTAACACTATCGATTAGGTTTAGGGTAGAGTTTAGTGTAAATGGTACGTTATTTTCAAACACGATAGAGCCTTTTAGCGCCACTTACCGGACATTTAATTTCCGAACTACCATGATATTTACAAAAAAATAACAAAATGTAGCTACATTCATGTTCCTCTGTTTCAGAGAAAACCGAACGCACACTTAGCACCACTCACTGTACATTCACTTTGGATGTGTGGCAAAATGTTTACGAACCAACATAAAGTCATTTTGCAGCATATTTTAGGGCCTGTTTTCATGTCCATTTCCCCACAAAGACAGCACTGAAACTCTACAGCATTGAAAGCACTTTCGAAGCAAGTGGGAACTATGACAAAAGAAGATTAAGGGGATTTAAAGACATATCATTCAGGTTGTTTATCCATGTGTTGTTTACCGAGTCTATCAGTGGTAGGAAGATGAGAAGGAGGGGGGAACTCCCTAGAGAGACCACATGATGGGGTAATGGTACACTGACTAATTCATCTTCCTCCTCAGCCTGGAATACAGGTTAAACATAACCCCACGTAAACAAATCTTCAAGTCCTCTTGTAAATATGATTGCAAATCCTAACACACTAAATTAAATGCACATAAATATGCACTAGATTGAAGACCTGAGCCTACCCTGCTGATAAAAAAAAACATCATAAACCAGCCAAATCTGGTTTTAGCTTGTCTCCCAGATGGGACAGGTTGGTCTGTTGGTTGTTAATGGTTTTTGACTTTTATCAGATGCTCAAGCTAAACCAGGAGACCATTTAAGACCAGTTTAAACCAGCTAAAACTAACCAGGTGGGTTAAGTGCAGGGTTTTTTTTCAGCAGTAGAGGTAGACCCGAATACCAGAGAGGCTTTTTTTTTATAGTAAGTTACCATCTAGCAACTCAAGTAATTTCAAATTAATTTAAATTAAACTGATTTACAAAAATGCATATTGGAAAAATGTGCCTGTGCATGTTAGGTGGCAATTTTAATGTGAAATGTCCAGTGAGTGTGTTCCGTTTCATCCAAAACAGATTAACCTGTTTTTTACATTGGTTGTACATATCGTAGTTCAGAAGTTAAATGTCCAGTGAGTGGTGCTAAAAAAGGTTAGGTTTAAAAATAACGTAGCCTACCAAGCCCCACTTTACACCTAAACAATAACCCATGTGTTATCGTCAGATAAAAATGCATTCGCTGAAGCAACCATGCCATTTTATTGCTAAAATTTTAAAGCTTAGCTTTAGTCTTTGAGCTCTTTTATTGCGACTCGTGTGGGACTCATATCCGAGCGCTCTGTATCGCAAATTCATTAATGTACCAGGTGAGCTACCGTGCAAGTTTACTTTGTCAGAAAAGCCACATGGACCTGGTTATGCGAATGTTTTAATTTACAAATATATGGTAAAAGTAAAAGTGTTTTGAGGTCATAACATAGTCTTTAATCAATAATCTGCCTCTAATCATCATTTTTATGGAAAGGAATGAAAGTTGTTGGTGTTTTACAACAGCTAGTGTCAGTACCAGTCCTCCCTATAAGCAAAGAGTTGTGTAGGGCCCCCGAACCACCAAAATGTCCGTCTTGCAAGTTCTCACTTAAACCCAGTCAGTTATCTTAAGTGAACATGAACAGATAGGAAAGTAATCAAATGCTTGACAGTATGATCTGTGCAATCGGTTTTAAAGTGACAGCAGCCTATAAACCTGCTGCTGTCACTGTCATTTAATGTTAATCAAACAACAAAAGAAAATTAGAAAATAATTAATTGGTCTTCACTGAATAATTTTAGTAACTTTAGGGGCCATTTACTAACTAAAAAACACTTTAACTAAAAACAGAATTTGGTTTAATGCGTTTTGGCTGAGAAAAGTATTTGGGGGGGCCTAAATGCAGGTTTTTGAAAAGAATACCGTTAATGTCTCAGGGTATAGTAGGCTACAAAAATGTGAATTTAAGAAAATGGTGAGGTCATTCACATTATGTAGGCTATTATTTACAAAGTGACATTGCCACCTACTGGCGTTTTTAGTCGTTTCCGCGGATCCGTGTGAACAGGGATCATTTTGACCGTCTGTACGTGAAAATGAGGTAGGTAAATAAAGATTTGCACATTGTAAACGTCCCCTTAAAGGGATAGTAAACCCCAAAATGAAAATTAGCCCATGATTTACTCACCCTGAAGCCATCTACACGGTTAATAAAGGTCTTCTGAAGTGAAGTGATGTGTTCGTGTAAGAAAAATATCCATATTTAAAACTTTATCGACTAAAATAACTAGCTTCCGGCAGATGGCCGTACGCAAGTAGACTTAAGTTTCGAGCAGTTTTATCATCAATGGATGCGCTTTGATGGACTTATAAAAAAAGATACCCATTGACCTCCATTTTAAAGCATGGAAGAGCCAGGACATTTTTTAATATAACTCCGATTGTATTCGTCTGATAGAAGAATGTCATACACCTAGGATGGCTTCAGGGTGGGTGAACTATCTCTTTAATTAGAAGCAGTGTATATTTAATTAATACGGTGAAGACAAAATGCAGTGTTTTATTTTTACATTTTATTATTTAGTTTCTGTATAGGCTATTATTTTTAGTAGGCTAAATAGTTTATTTCATTTAAGTATATTTTTTCTATTTGACAGTGAAACTCCTCTGAAGGAAAAGATTAAGGGGTTGGGGGTCATTTTGGATTTTTTATGAACACACTGACGGGGCCCCCTGACAAAGTTTTGCTTCGGGCCCCCAGAAATCTAGGACCCGCACTGGCTAGTGTTCATTTCATTTTGGAAAAAATCTGTGAATTGTAACTATAGGTATGTTTTTAGAAACTATATAGATAGAGATTCGTTATTCCAATGAGCCTCAAAAGACTCAATAGCAACACCAGCCACCACCTTTTCAGCTTAACATTGTGCTGGTGGATTTTGCATGGTTTTATTATTATGGGAACCTTTATTAATAACACAGAGTCATACAAAGTCCATAAATCACCAGCTGAAGATGAATATGGGAGCACGGCTAAATTAAATGGTATTTAGCCCTGTGCAAAGAACAGTCATAGATCTGCAAAGCAGACAGATTCTAACTTAGAGGGACCGGCATCCCAGAAGCCTTTGGGCTCTCCACTACAAGAGGTCAAAACCCTTGATGATCTGCCTTAATACAAGGCCAAACGGCATAATAGTGCAAAAACTCATCATATTATACACCTTCTGTTTTTTTTCCCCCACCTGATCCACGTGAATGGAGATATGAGACTGTATTCCTTTAGGAGGAGAGGGGGTGGTTCAGTAAAAGGGCCTCTAAGCTGCTGTCACACTTTGCTTAATTATGATTAACGATGTACCTAGAAGATTTTCTCTCTCCGGTGAGTTTAAATTCTTAAATTCTTGTTAGGAGGGGATGCGATGTTTCAGCCCGGTGCTGTGTGCGTTATGTAAATGTTCGCAAATAAATGTGGGAATGTGCTGAGCATCCCTTCTAAAAGCATTCTGGTCATTTCCGTGATTAATTAATTAATCAATCAAATGAAACCGACAATGTGCTCAGTGGGTTTGGAAAATACATTCAGGTCAAGCAGTCATGTGAAGTGAGTAACAGCACTGACAATAAATAATACAGGAATTAATTAATTACAATTGGCTGCATTTGTGTGACTTCTTAAGTTACAGTAGAAGTGCATGATTCAGTGCTTTTTTTTGGGGGGGAAAGAAAAACCGAATAATCCAGTAGTTTGATAAAGCGTGTGACTTCTGTAGTCTGAATGGAAGCGGTACTGTAAGGCGAGGGGGGTCGCTTCACTTTCACCCCAAAGCCAGATTGTTATAAATGCAGTTTATGATCTTGCCATGACAGCTGTGAAGGGCAGAGATGGGAGAGGATGCAGTCAGGGCTTATTTCCTCTCAGCCTGCATGCATTATGGGATTGTTAATGACCCCGCATTATAATGGAGAGGCTCGGCACTGGGAACTCAGTGTGATCAGTATAACTGACTGTTTAGTGGATTGTGTTTATATTTGCACTCTATGAAGATAATATGCATGAATGCAGCTATATAATGCTGATTAGCAATGTGCTCATTGCTGTGCATGCTAAACCTATTTATTTTGTTAGCAACTTTTTTTGTACACATATTTGCATTTCTGCTAAGCATTTTTTAAAAATTTTTGGACACAATTTACAACAAGGTTGTGAAAGTAACATTAGTTAACTAGCAATGAACAATCATTTTACTGTATGTATGTATTCGTTTATGTATGTATGTTTGTTTATTTATTTACTTGACCAAGATTATGAAAAATTATATATTAATTATATATTAATAACCTTATTAATGTATTATTTTATATTCTATTTATATTACATAAACATTGTTATAATATAATTCATTGTATTATTATACATAATAATATACTAAATATTTTATACTACAATGCTTTATAATTTACAAAATGTATTCATTTATAATATTTGTTTATTTATTTATTATTTGTTTAATAATAATATTTATCATTTTAATTTTGCATTAACCAAGGTGATACAATATTATAAAAAAAGATTATCCTTATTAATATAGAATTTAATAAAAAAATGTTGATTACATTTATTTATTATTATTAAATATATAAATTTTAATATTTGACTTTACAATGCTATATATATATATATATATATATATATATATATATATATATATATATATATTGTGTGTGTGTGTGTGTCTGTGTGTGTGCATGTGTGTTAGTTTATTAATTTTAAATATTATTATTATATTAAAACAATATATTTTACATTAAAACTATCTATCTGTTTTAATGTAAAAAATAATACAAATATTATGTTTGCGTATTGTATATTTGTGTGTGTGTAGTTTTTGTAATATAACATATACTATTTTTTTATAATATATGTAGTTTTATATAATTTACCAATTAACAATAATGTTATGTTCATACAGAACCTTTAAATAATCACCACTGTACATGCTTCAAAGTCATTATGATAATAACGTGTGTTAAAACATGGACTTGTATACAGCAAAAACAATGCACATGGCTGAGTGGTACTGCTGCATTATGTTATTTTTATCAGTTTTGTTCATTAAATCATTTTGATCAGAAACCGGTAGAGTCTCTGTAATCCTCACCTTCAAAAGAAAAGCAGGACTCCTGCAACACTGCAGTTGAACTGTCAGCCTGACTGACACTCTGAGAGGCCTTTATAAGTTCCTCCTCGGAGGTGAACAATACAGCCGGAGGAGCCCTGCTGTCAAGACATCCTCGTCCTTCCCCTCTCCCCTCTGCCATATGCTTTATAGCCAACAATAAAATATTTTAGTGCTAAATAAATTGGGATCGCTTTGAATTGCCGGCCCTATATATGTCAACGAAGACATACTGTTATTTTTTAGCAACCGCGGGGCCCGTAGTTTATCATAACGCAAGCAGCGTGACTCCGGACCGGTACACATCATTGGCTTTTCTTGCTTAGTTAGATGCTGAAGGTCAGAGTTCCTTAGGCTTTTATGGCTGTTTAACTTTGGAGAATTATCACATGTGAAGAGACGTGCTGATTTACGGCCCAGAGAGAGAGAGATGCTGGATGGAGACCATGGAGGGTTCAGAGGCCCAAAATGCGAATCTATGCACATTGACAGAGACTGTCATTAGTCGGTATTAATATTTAATTGGTTTATCTGTAAAATGCTTGGGCTGCTTTTGCAACCAAATACCGGTAAGTTAAAAAAAAACGCCTCTGATTGCGACTTTTGGGTCTGACACACTTTACTCGCCTCTTGGCGAAGCTTGTGTAGGTATTTAAATCTTTCTTCAATAAAAATGTTCTGCTGAAAATGGCAAGGTGACATTGAATCGCCATTTTGCTAATTGGGATTTTGCTGATTGGGCATGTTTTGTGCTGATGGGCATCGCCCTGGCTCTATTTTTGTACGCGGCCCATCCTGAGACCTGTCAAACCTATAGAAACAGTGTGTACCAAAGGGAACTGTCTTACTAAGCAACCTATATGCGTACATAGCATTTCTGTAGGCGTAATTGCGACTTATCCCCAAAATATCCCGACCTTTGGGCGTATAGCGAAAAGATTCACTACGAACTGAATAAATACATCACAGGGACTCAAGCCAAATAGAACGTAATTTAAGAAAACATGATTTAATTATGGAAATGTTCAATTGGTTCGGTGCCAGGAAAAGTAAGTCTTTTAAGATGCCTCCCACAGAACTCCCACAGAACTCGGCATAGTCAACACAATCTGCATAATTTACATTAGTTGCTTAAAAATGCTATGCTCTATCTGAGTGAAAAAGTAAAGAAGTTTGTTTTTTCATGTTTGTGCCTATTAGCCACAAATTAATTAATCCGCTCTCCCAGAACCCAATTAGGCCACTAGCTATATTAATACATAACAGTTTCCCCAGTATGGAAATGAAGTACATGGGGAAGTGCTATTATTTTCACAAACATCTCCATATTTATGGTGCATGGTGGATGCAAACGGGCTGGCACGTGGGGTGTGTTTCTTTGACTTGCTTGTTTTTTTTAGGTACATATTTATTTGGAGAAGAAGGTATGGGCCAGATTTTTGTTTGCATGGCCAATCATTTGCTGCAGACTCTCCGTTCGCCCACAAGAGGGAGATTTTCTCTCTTTTAGCTGGAGTTTGAACGTCCCCATCTTACCTCATACTTCAGATAGACCTGAAATATGTTCCAAAACACTGAAATTATCAGGGAAAAGACGGCAGTCTTTGAAGGATAATATCAAACGGACTGAAACTCCGAGAGGAAGTTAAACTTAGCTGGGATCCTTTTCTCCTTCGGCTTAGCTCCCTCCTTTTCAATCATCCGCATTTCTCTTTCCATCCATCATGATGTTTTAAAATACTCCAACTCTTTCTTTTGGGAATTGTTTGTTTTGTTGTTTGTAAACATGACGGAAGAGATGTGCTTTTTTCTAAAGCCGTATGTTAAAGAGGCGCCCCAAAGAAGAATATACACAAGGTTGCCATGGCTGCCATTGATGTGCAAATGCCTTCATTTAAATATTCTTAAGAGGATCAGGTCAGATTACGCCAAAGTTTGACAGAGATAATTCGACGGCTTGTGTAACAGCTTTGTCCGCGGGGACGATCATTCATGGCACGTCGAACCACCTCAACGGCCCCTATATTTAATTAAGTTTACTTTGAGAAATGGAGTCTTATGAGAGTCTCCAGAATTTGGTGTACAATGAGGGAAAGGATGGATGTAATCTTAGCAACACTGCGCAAATGAGATCACATTGCTAATCTGTCTTAGTTTAGACTTAAATCTTTAAGTTGTGGAAGCCAAAGACATAAGTGGATTAAAAGCATGTTTGTATACCCATATAATGGCGTTCGCCAATTTGGTGTTGATTACAAGACGGGCCGCCTGATAAGCGTACAGTTTTCAATTGTTTCTTTCTCGAAACGCATTCATATTCGCTCTCCAACTCGCATTATGTGCAAACAAGGCATGGAGACCCCCTAGCATTCGGGACAAGCCGAGAGCGCTTAAATATTTATGCCCGAGCCTCTAGAGGCCTGCTATTAGTTGCGAGATGTTTTACTTTCTCCGACTGTCACAGGACTCTGGCGGCCATTAACAGGGGTGACACAGACCCCTGGGTCAAACATTTTGAGGCAACAAAAGGCCCTGATGGAATCACTCAGCGAGACCCAAATTACTTCTGTGTCATCGCTGAACAATATTTCCCTCCGAAAGCATTCCTCCCTCTGCTAATGCCGTGACCCTTTCCGCTGCATATGGAAATTATTATTTGTATTTTGCACTAGGGGATGGAGATACCGAAAAGGCTTCACGGACAATGTTGCCGTTGATGTCGGGCCCCGACGGGGAAGAGCCACTCCCCTCCCCCTGTTTTGTTGTGCTTTGTGAGGCGCGCTGATAAAAACAGGTTGTAAATGAAGACGGGGAGTTGGGGACAAATGCGTTAGGGTGGTGCGCTGAAGTTTGGAATCCAAACATACAAGACCTCACAGAGTTGGCGGGCAGTGCTGAGCAAAAGATACTGTGGGCAGCCATGCGGGGAAAAGTAGCTACATAAACAATGAAAAGTATTTGAATTGCAGTTCAAAAATTTCCACAAATATTGGAACAATTTAATTTGACATAATCTGTAGATACATTCCATCTAGATATAGACTCACGGCTCAAAAAAACTGTGTGTGAGTGTGTAATTTTTAAAGCTTAAAAAATCATTGAATTTCAATAAAATTTAAAGGTTTTCGTATAAAGGAGATTTTGTAGATCAATTTATTTTTCAGGAAAACAATGAATTCGGACAAAAAAAAAAAGCATGTCATTGTCATATCATTGACCCATATATATATATAGTGTATATAGAATGACAATGAGGGTGTATTGTAAAGGTTTCACTTGTTTTATATAACCTATACAATGTAATACCAAAATCAAAAAATAAAATAAAATAATGTGTGGACCTTTTTCAAGTTAGTTTTTAATTTTTATTTCAGTTACGGAAAATGTTACAATGTTACAGTACACTGTAAAAAATGATATGATCAATAAGTTATGAATACGTTTTTGCTTTAACTCATGAAAATAAATGAAGCAATTTTCAGCTTTTTTTATTATAAGTCATACAAGATTCAACTAATTTTAAGTCAGTTTAATGTAATTTAAGTTGAAATTCTTAAACGTCCAAGTTGATTGGACTTAATGTAAGGCAGCAACTTTTTTTACA
Source organism: Semotilus atromaculatus (assembly GCA_031834385.1). NCBI lineage: Eukaryota > Metazoa > Chordata > Actinopteri > Cypriniformes > Leuciscidae > Semotilus > Semotilus atromaculatus. Next base: position 8,743,085 of record JAULUF010000027.1, read on the forward strand.
GTGTAGTTTTCATTTGAATATTCTGTAATGAAGATAACACTAGTCGAATCTCATTAATACTTCACTACAATAAGTTTGGTTCATTATGTTCCTGTTTATCCCTGTAAAAGCTATACAAATAAAGGTGACGACTTTTAAACCAATTTCAATAACCAGTCATATTATCACTACAGGATTTTCTTCGAAGCAAATTCGTAAAGTCAACACGCATCTTGACTTCATCTTATCTCCAATTCATCCGATTCGGACTTCTCTAAACATGAACGCTCATCCCATTTCATCCTTTGACCGAATATTTTAAAAACGGCAGCTTAACCGCATGACGTTGAGGAGCGAAGAAGGCCTCGAGCACAATCGGACGAACAGCAAACAGTGTCCAAAAAAGAGGGCTAAAGCCCAGAACACGCACGCAGGCTTGAAATCCCCTCTCAAGCCTAAGTGGGTGGTCCTTTCACTGTAGGGTTGCTGAGTAGACGGCAGGCATTCGAAGGGAGGGCCGTGACGCCTCGCTCTTCAAACCCACTGCTCACCAAGGCAGCTCATGCGGCCACAGAATGATATTCACGCTACGCTGGTTTTATTCTGAGTCCGAGCGCTGGCACCGGCCGATGAAATGACAGCCAGAGTTTGAGCCCCCTGAGGATTAAAATGATTCAAGAGAGAATGACTTGCGATTTGTGGGGGAAAGGAGCGTTTTCAAGGATTTGCTTTGAAACACGAACTAGCAGACTACTTGATAAACTGACGTGAATGGGATATAATGCCCATAAATATGCTCAAAAATAAAAAAGGGCACGAATCAAATAATGCAGCGTGTATACGCCGCCATCTTTTGTGAAACCCGCCAAAATATTCCTCTCGCTCTACTCCCGTCAACCTGGATCCATTATAAGGCTGTAACATGGATGAGTAACCCGGTATAAGACAGATTTACAACACACTGTCACACTCTGCAGACCTTGCCATGACAAATAAAAGTATTTAAAAGAAGAAGGCAGAAAAGAGGTGAGAGAAGATTGACAGCTCGCAGCTCTGTGCCAATGTGAGCACAGCTCGGCTTTGCAACGCAAGACATGAGGCGAGGTTGAAGTTCAAACAAATCTTGATCTACTGACTAGGTGAGAGGGAAAGAAATTTGACTTTCAAAAGACAGGAGTTTTACAAACGCAACTCTTGCACTTTTTATCACCTGCTGTCTCCAAGAGTGATTACGGGGGAAATGTGCAGTTTTTATATTAGTTTGTGTTAGTCTAAGATTACTTTACCATATTAAGGGCTTTGTAATGAATTTTTTCAGTCCATAAGCATCACCAGACATTATATTTTCGAACAGGTTTCTCACCATCTTCCATTGTTCGGGCAAACAGATCCATCCAATCCCTTTATGCTGGGATAGGAGATATTATTTTAACATTCAATTAACAATTTCTTAATTCAACTGTTTTTCAAAGCCATTTTTCTGGTCAAAGGTCATTAACACTTTACATCAGTGAGATCTTTAAAGCTAATATTCCATTTCCATATGACAGTTTTCAAACAGGTTTCTCACATCTGCTGATGTTCAGTAAAAACAGATACTCACACCAGTATCTGGTGTTGGTTGTGCTAATGCTGCTTTGTCAGCACAATATTTTGTTTGATTATTTAAACTTTTTGGGGAAATAAACCATAGACGTCTTACTTTTAGAGCTAAGATAGGATATATTAACATAAAAAAATCACACGTTTCCCCTTTTAAACAAAAGTCAACATGAATTTTACTATAATAATTTTGGTCAAAGGTCTTGAACTATAATGGAAGTTTTGTTTAAAGGGGCAGTACATACTTTCATGACCATTAGCTTCACCAAATGTGATTGATTTCAAACTGGTTTCCCCTGTCTCCAATTGCTTGGATGAACAGATATATTTTTTTAATGAATTCCCCTGTAGTTCCGCCTCAAACACATGCCATTGCACTATTATATGATTATATGATCAATAAGTTATGACACCATATGTTTTTACATTGCTTTAACTCATCAAAATAAGTTAAGCAATTTTCAACTTTATAAGTTTTACAAGATGCAACTCATTTTTTAAATCAGTTTGATGTCATTTAAGTTGAAATGACTTAAACATCCAAGTTGATTGTACTTAAAAATTTGAGGGAGCAACTTTTGTTTACAGTGTGTGCCAATGTGGTTGTCAGATTATTTAAACTGTTGTGGCACTACTTATTAATGTCTTATTAGTTGTCTCTCTAAGCTGGGATTGGAGATAGCCTTCTATTTGAAAGTCTAAAAGAAATGACACGCTTCCCCTTTAAGAAAAAACATCAACAAAGTTTTGTTTAGAGTTATAGTTTTGGTCAAAGTTCATTAACACTTTGCCACAATGAGAGCTTTTTTTAAAGCTAATTGCTAACTGCATTTACTTGGTATAATGTAGTGTTTACTGTTCCGGTCAGTGTAGCAATTGGCGTGCCAAAGCTTGATAGCTGTTTTATTTAGAGAACAGATCAAGACCCCTTGAAAATGCCACAGTGTCAGAACGCGGGAATAATGGGCGGCCCGCACCTACCAGCAAAGCACATTAGAACTGTTTAAGTTGTCCCCCACAAAGTCACACATTTCAATTATTTCAAAGCGCTTGCCAATTAAAAGCTGCAAAAGCGCCTTTTGAATGCAAACGAACACAATTAAAAGTGTTTCAGGAGTGTATTAGAGGAATCAGTTCTGAATTAGTTCTCTGAATACACAAGCCCCCCTCCGTTCTCATCTCCCGGGCCTTTCACTCTCCCAGAAGGACAGAAGCGGAGAGCTCTTTTTTGAAGTCCGAGGAGCTTTTTTTTCTTTCTGCTTTCCCCTCTTTTTCTCCCTCGCCCTATCCTTCAGAAGGGAAAGAAGATTGAGTCAGCCTAATCTGCTACTTGTACATTTGAATGTGTGGTGAGAGGAGATGATCCCGGTCGCCTGATAATGGCCCAGGTGCAAAGACACTGGCCGTGGCTAACTTGTTCTCGGCGGGGGCCGTATATCACAGAGGGGCAGCCCACCCTTTGAAGATGCATGCCTGCTTTCAGGAGCTGATTTGTGGCCTGCGGAGGCCAGCGCTTTACAGCCCCGCCGGAGAAGAGCTCAAAAGAGTGAGCGGCCCCCCTCGCGGGGACATGGTGTTGCTCGAGAGCCCCTCCTTCAGATCAGCGGTCGCTGTCCTGGTTGTGACGGGTTTTAAAGTGTTTTAGATGTGGAGAGTAAGGAGTGAAACTTCTTGTGTGAACCTTCAGGGTTACCTGCTACTTTTTTTTTTTGTTTTTTTTTTTGATGTCCAGACATCCACTTGCCCCATAATAGAACCATTGGCTTTGTTTGCGGAAGTCATCGGCGGGGCCAAGAGAGGTAACTTTGTTTGACTTTGGTGACCCGGGGCGACAAAACAACAGACCCCTCTCTCTCTCTCTCTTTCTCTTCCACTTTGCTCCAGTGATTTATTTGTCCTCTGCAGTGCCACCTAATGAAGCCAAAGAAAAGAAATTAGCAGAGTGTTGCATAGGCCTCATTGACGGCGTCATTAAAGTGGCCCGGTACAGACTCACCCGCTCTGACACACTGGCTCCTGCATTTTCCTCTGTTTGTTATTGAGATGGTTATTTACACTGGCCGTACGTTGAGCTAGCTGGCTAACGGACAAGAGGCGCAGCAGTACCATACTTATTTGGCTGGATGACAACTGGAAGGTCCTCTGTGGAAAGTGCCCGCTCTGTAGGCTATCCACGATATGAAAATGTTCAATTGCAATAGTTCTTGGATCGTAACCATAGTTTAACTTACTAGACAAAGGTAAACAATGGATCTCATGATGGCTTCAATAAAGCAGACTATAGAATTTGTTTTAAAAGTCAGTCATTGTAATAAAAAAAGATGTAGATTTGTACTTCTATGTGTGTATTCGTATTTGGTTTATGGGAATGTGATTTTATGTTTATAAGAATATATTTAGATGTATTGTTTATATATATTTATATAGGTCACATTCCTGGGAAAAAAATATGTGTTCTGTAAAATAAAATAAAACAACTAACAATTTTAGATTATTCTTATTATTATTGTTAATAATTATAAAAATATCTATTTTTTTTATTTTTTTTTATTTATTTACAGAACAAATAATATTTTTTCCATTCACATTTTTATTTGAAACATGATAAAATATTGTTCTCCTGTTTATTATTTTGTTTTATTATAAGGAATATAAAATATATTTTTAAACAAATAAATGCTGGTTACATCCCTAGATGTATTTTGTTCTGTAAATAAATATTTTTGGAATTATTATTATTATTATTATTATTTTATTACTAATTATTAAAAGAAAAGAACATTTATTTTCAACACGTAAATAGACAAATAAATATATGTAAATATATATATTATGGCACAGAAAAGAATATAAAGAAAATACAGACCATAGATTTTTATTAATAATAAAAAATATATATATATTTATTTGATTTATTTATATAATTATTTAAGTATTATTATTTTGTTTTCAAATGCATTTTATTATTTCACATTTTATTTATTATTAAGCATGTAATTTAATGACAAATAAATGAATCTACAAAATGACTGCTAAATAATCATATATAACCTTATAACCTTACTACACTTATTGTTACTATAGTAAAACCGTGGTAAAAGACTTTTCCTTACCAGTCCCCCTCAAACTCCTAACAGATTAGAGACGTTACAAAAGTTATTCCTTTGACGTAGGTCCATCAACCTTTTACATTGTGTTACATTCTGTGTACATAATGTTAGATCGTGTTCAATTTCCACCAAAAGTCCTGCAGAAGTATTCAGCCTTGTGCGCTGTCAATGCAGTGGTCTTTGAAGAAGGTCATAGAGCCAGTTATCCAGTCAATCCGGTCAATCCAATTCTAAACAGGAGCTGTGAGTTATGCCTCGCCCTGAGGTGAAGCTCTGAACTGAATGTGCAGAAACTTGTGCTTATGTTAATTACATAAAGAAGTGTGTTAAGTGTGACTTTTGAAGATCGGATCAGTTTCACAAGTTGGGACACTGAAATGAGTATCCACAAACTCCAGATAAATTATTCATGCATTAATACGGATGAGGTCCACACAAAGTTAATTGCTCCCGGAAATGCATTTCTCCTTTTAATGGTTTATTAAAAACTATACGCTTTTTCTCAATTTCATCATATTTCATCATTCTACGCATTTGCAAATTAATTAAAACGACCTACATTCTTCTTACGATTGGGCAAGGAAAACGCTCCTTGGAGAACTTTGTGACTTTGGGATTGTGTTGGCAGCGTATCATTGCTGTTGACTTCAGAAACACGCCATTTCTTGTTTATTAAAGCTTCATTAGCATCTACATGTGTAAACAGATACTGTAACTAACACACATTACCCGTAGGCTCATGGTCATGAGGAGAATATGAAAAATTTAACAATGCAAAATGTGTTTTATATGTGCATAGACCTGCTATTTTATTGCTTTCATTGTTATTTTTACTTGCTGTTCTAGAATAACTCAGAGTTCACAATAACTTATGCTCTCTAACTTCTGACGTAGTCTTAAAAATAGCTTCAATCTAATAAAATAACTCTTACCAGCCATTTTCTTTAATCTAAAGTCCTTAAGTTCCTTAAGTGAACATTCAGGACAAGTCAAGTTCAATCGACAGCATTTGCAGCATAATATCGATTACAGGAAAGTCATTTTGACTCCCATTGGTTTGCTTAGGTGCCAAATCTTTGGAGGATTGAAAAAAAAAAAAACTAATTTGAAAGTTGTTAAACTGGACATAACTTTACATACACTCACCTAAAGGATTATTAGGAACACCATACTAATACTGTGTTTGACCCCCTTTCGCCTTCAGAACTGCCTTAATTCTACGTGGCATTGATTGAACAAGGTGCTGAAAGCATTCTTTAGAAATGTTGGCCCATATTGATAGGATAGCATCTTGCAGTTGATGGAGATTTGCTCCCGTTCCACCACATCCCAAATATGCTCTATTGAGTTGAGATCTGGTGACTGTGGGGGCCATTTTAGTACAGTGAACTCATTGTCATGTTCAAGAAACCAATTTGAAATGATTCGAGCTTTGTGACATGGTGCATTATCCTGCTGGAAGTAGCCATCAGAAGATGGGTACATGGTGGCCATAAAGGGATGGACATGGTCAGAAACAATGCTCAGGTAGGCTGTGGCATTTAAACGATGCCCAATTGGCACTAAGGGGCCTAAAGTGTGCCAAGAAAACATTCCCCACACCATTACACCACCACCACCAGCCTGCACAGTGGTAACAAGGCATGATGGATCCATGTTCTCATTCTGTTTACGCCAAATTCTGACTCTACCATCTGAATGTCTCAACAGAAATCGAGACTCATCAGACCAGGCAACATTTGTCCAGTCTTCAACTGTCCAATTTTGGTGAGCTCTTGCACATTGTAGCCTCTTTTTCCTATTTGTAGTGGAGATGAATGGTACCCGGTGGGGTCTTCTGCTGTTGTAGCCCATCCGCCTCAAGGTTGTGCGTGTTGTGGCTTCACAAATGCCTTGCTGCATACCTCGGTTCTAACGAGTGGTTATTTCAGTCAAAGTTGCTCTTCTATCAGCTTGAATCAGTCGGCTCATTCTCCTCTGACCTCTAGTATCAACAAGGCATTTTCGCCCACAGGACTGCCGCATACTGGATGTTTTTCCCTTTTCACACCATTCTTTGTAAACCCTAAAAATGGTTGTGCGTGAAAATCCCAGTAACTGAGCAGATTGTGAAATACTCAGACCGGCCCGTCTGGCACCAACAACCATGCCACGCTCAAAATTGCTTCAATCACCTTTCTTTGCCATTCTGACATTCAGTTTGGAGTTCTGGAGATTGTTTTGAACAGGACCACACCCCTAAATGCATTGAAGCAACTGCCATGTGATTGGTTGATTAGATAATTGCATTAATGAGAAATTGAACAGGTGTTCCTAATAATCCTTTAGGTGAGTGTATAAAAGGTTAGTAAGTAGTAAGTTTGTTTTGAATAATAATAAATATGAATTCCGATTGCAAGGTTATATCTCCCAATTCCGAGTTTATATAGCAATTCTAAGTTAATTTCCCGCAATTCCGAGTTTATATCTCACAAATCTGCAGAGGTGGACAGTAACAAAGTATATTTACTTTACTGTTACTGTACTTAAGTACACTTTTTGAGTGTCTGTACTTTACTTGAGTATTATAATTTTTTTGGAAAGTTTTTACATTAACTTCACTACATTTGAAAGACAATTGTCGTACATTTTACTCCACTACATTTCTGTCAAGGTCCATGAGTAGAAAGTAGTAACGTCAGTCAGGGGATGATTTTGTTGCAGGGGTTGCATTTTGGTTGGAAATGAAAGTCGGGTTGACGCCAGAACCCGACGTAGAAATAAATGTGTCCGTAGACGTAAAAATGATTACTTCTGTATACTTTTAAGTAAAAATCTGTCTTTTCAACTTTTACTTGTAATAGAGTAATATTTGACCAGTGGTATCTGTACTTTCACTCAAGTAAGAAAGTTGTGTACTTTGTCCACCTCTGTAATTCTGAGTTCATTTTCCACAATTCCGAGTTTATATCTTACAATTCTGAGTTTATTTCTCGCAATTCCGAAGTTTACATCTCACAATTCTGAGTTTATTTCTCTCACACCTGAGTTTATATCTCGCAATTCTGAGTTTGTTCTGAATAATAATAAATATTAATTCCCAAAAATTCCAATTGCGAGTTTATATTACACTATTCTGAGTTTATATCTAAACTTTGAATTGCGAGAAAAAATTTTTTCTGAATTTTTAGATATAAACTCGGAATTGCAAGAAATAAAGTCAGAATTGCAAAATACTAACTTGCATTTGCGAGGAAAAAAGTGCCTTTGTCAGATAAAAAACAGAAAAAAGTCTGAGTTGAGAGATAAAAAGTCAACACTACCATTTTTATTTGTTTATTCCATGGCTTCCATACAATGTTCTGGCGATTGCATTTAACTTGCGATTGTACTGAACCTAGATTTTTCCTTTAGCTTCAAAACATTGAAGAGCTCGATTGTCCATTCCAGGACAAGCGGTTTTCCCAGAGGAACCGGTTTCCGTGTATTACACATGCCACTGATCCAAGGACAGCCGCTGACTTCCTCAGAATCAGAATTAATTACCCGCTTTGCACGGGAAGCGGGGTTGAGAGTGGAGATCTTTAGAAGTCTGGTCTTTCTTCCCAAACTGCCCCATGGACTTGCAGATGGTTTCGGTGAGTGGCTCTTTCCCGTGGAGAGTAATCTCACCGGGGACTCTGGCACAGCGCTAGGCTGCACCAATACAGTCTCCATTCGCAGACGTTTCAAAACAGCCATGGGGGAGGTTGGTGACTTAACATAAATTAGACCACCAGGGAACATGGAGATCTTGCTCTGAAGAAGAGTAATATTGAGAGAAAATGCGACATGAGGAAAGCTTTCGGATCCGGTCTGTGTGGACAGGCTGTTATAAGGAAGGTCGTGGGTTCGATTCCCATGGGATAATAGTGTCTGTCAAGAGAACAAATGTGAATGGGTCACAAAAAAAATTACTTACAATTTAATTACATATTAGTCTATTCTTTTTAATGTAATTTTTTTTTTATATTCATTTTTAATTCATAAATATAAGCAGATTTTTGGGGAGTCGCACCGCATGACATTTTACAACCTAAACTGACTTTGTCCAATATGATCATTGTCACTGCATGAATTGCATTTTTTATGTGTATTTGAATAAATTAATCAATTTGACCCACATTTTAATCAATCTCTTGTGCCTCTGCACTCCATATCAAGTACAAATATAATCATATCATAGAAAATCATATAATAAATAAATACACATGCTTACCCAGATATGCTTATTGATTGATGATTAATAATTGATTCTAACTCTAGCATTGAAAACGTGCATTTGTTACCTTAAGGAGCCCCCTGACCCCTAAAAATAAGTTTGTTGGTGTAACCTAATGAATTTAGATTGATTCAGTCATTAAATTGTAGTTTAAATGGTATATGTAACTGACAAACTGATTTTGTTCATCTAGCTTAACTGGTAGAGTGTCGCGCTGCAATGCCAAGGTCACAGGTTCGAATCCCAGGGAATGCACATACTGATAGAAATGTAAACCTTGTCTCTCAAATGCCAGATTTAGCAATCCATCAAAGTGTTTTGAAATTATTTCATATCAGTAGTTCATCCACACCTGGTTACACTGTACGATATTTCTATGCCAGCCATGAACAGATGCGATTCTTCTGTCACCTAAAGACGGGATTAACGACGCTCTGTTTGTTATTTTGTTTGTTTGTTAATAGCTGGACCTCGGCCGTGTTTGCGGTGAGGCGCTGATGAGAGTCGCTGACTCTGAAGAGGACACTTCAAGTGTGATTAACAGTGGAGGAACGCGGAGAGCTGCTAATTAACCCTGCATTGTGCTCGGCCGACAAAGAGACAAAAGAACAAAGTCGAATTTGAATGCGGCAGATTATCACGATAACAAAAGACAAAGTAGTGGATCGTGCTCTTGACAGGGAATTTTCACACTGATCGTCACAACATGGGATTGGATCAAAGACCGATGGAGTTACATTAGCGGGACAATGGGGCCTTGTTATTCGACAACAAGAGGCATCCATCTGCATGTCACAAGGGCCCATTTTAGTCAACTATCAGCTTCCTCTGCTGTTGAATACAGTGTGGTAGATTTGAAATGTACAACGATGAAGCCCAGGGGCTGATGGATGATTCTTAGCAGTTGATGGATCTCGTGTGTTACCACCGAGGTTTCATTTGGTTTTGCTTCAGGACTCAGATCAAGTGGCGACCCAGTGTAACAAAAAATAATTAATATTACTACAAACAATATGCTAAATTATTAATATAACTTCAACCTTTTCTTTCTGCCACAAAAGATATTTTGGAGAAAAAAAAATGTCTTGGTGTATTTTTGTCCATAGTCATTGGAGTTCAGTGTTGTTTTGGACCCCATTGACTTTCATTGAATAAAAATAAAAAAAGTGAAACATTCTTCAAAATATATATTCTTTTCTGTTTTGCAGAATCATACAGGTTTGTAACAACAGGTTTGTAACAACCCCTTTCAGTGTGTTCAAAACAAAAATATTCTAATAAAATATTAGAAAAATATTTTGAGATCCAAAAAGATGAGGGTTTTTTTCTCTTTTGTTTTGATGCCAAAATAAAAAAATAAAAAAAACATTTTCGAAGTACTGTACCAATCTTGGGCGGGTGATTGGACAGGCCTGATGAAGACTTTGATCGAAACGTTATATATGATAGAGAGCATATACGTTATATACGCAATATATAAAGGTCTAATGGGAGCAGTGTGGCTTTTTCCCATTTCTTTAAAATATGGGGGAACAAATAGTGGGAAAAAAAGTTTACATTAAATGAGAAATCTAAATGTGCACAAATCTAGGTTTACCAATCTTAAATACCAAATAAAACCAAAGTTATATATATATATATAAGTTTTTTCCCCCCATAAATTAAAATATAGTTATATATTATTATTATTATTAAATATTTTTTTTATTCATAATATCATTAAAATAGGCTCATAATAATCTGGTTATAGGAATCTAGGCTTGTGTAAAATGTATTATTAATCAAAAATATTTACCAATAATTCCTAGTCTTATTCATGGTTTTCAAAACATGCAACCTGTCCACGTTAGCATTTTTATTTAGAATTGTTTCTTCGCAACTGTTCGCACCTCTCCATTTAACAACTTTTTACCACATTCATTCTTTTTAGATTAGTTTAGAAGCAGTTAGACTCTCCAATCCAACAGACCTTTCCAGTCAGCAATTACCAGTGTGTGTAATGAATCACTGGGGCTCTGTTGGTGCCGTGACCCAGGACAAAGAAAGAAGAGAAATACCAAGAGAGAAAAGGATACTGAGACAGCTGCTGTCAAGGCACACACCTCTGTCCCATGGCTGTTTTTCCAGCCACGGCACTCCACGGCACCCCCCCCCCCCCCCCCCAACGCCACTAATCAGCATCATCCCTTCTCACCCCTGGACGTAGCCCTCAGCTCTCCCGCACCTACGCTGCCCTGCCGGCCTTTGAAGTGGTGGCGTGGGGTGTGACTTACCACAGCAGAATCACAGATAAGATCTGTGGTGATAGATTAGCTTGTCGCAGCAGGGGAAATAGCAAGGATACTACAAAATCCACAGAGGCTGTTACTGTCCTAACATATTTAACGCCTTGCAGTGAAGACCCTTCAGCACTCAAACACCCAAGTGCCGAATCTGCTACATCCCATCATTAAAAGGAGATGTTTATGTTTGCAGTTAAATGAGTTTTGACAGAGAGAGAGAGAGGGGGAATGGTTAAGCTTTTTATATTATATTATATTATATTATATTACATCATATATTATATATATTATATTGAATTATATTATTATATTATATTATGTAAATCTATGTTAATAGTTTATAGACTGGAAAAAGTTTTTTTTTCATAAATTTAAATATAGTTGTATATTATTATAATTATTATTATTAAATAGGCTATATTTTTTTATTCATAATATCATTAAAATAGGCCCATAATTAATCTGATTATAGGAATCTAGGCCTGTGTAAGATGTATTTATTAATCAAAAATATTTACCAATAATTCTGAAAGATCTTTCCAATATGTAACATCCTGCAACCATTTAATGAATAATGAATTAATTAATTAACATAAATATTACAGACATGTCACCAATTATGCCCATAACAATGTTAGTGTTATATATTTATTTACAATATAAAATTGTCTTTTTTAGGGGCTTTTAATTAAATGTAAACAGTAGAACAATTATGAAACACAATTCATTAATATAAATATATATATATATATATATATATGCGTGTGTGTGTGCGTGTGTGAGAGAAAGTAGTTGTTTTGGCTGACAAAAATAGTCAATAATGAGTATAAAACTGCAACATTAATAAAAAATAAAAAAACTTGATATTACTGTGGCAACTTGCCCCACCTTGACATTTACAGAAAATGTATTTGTCTTGAGAATAGTTTTTGGTTAAAATCTAAATGACATAACTAAACCTAACACCTAAATTATCCTCAACGATCTCACTGCCCAGACACGCTCGGTTTCATAACAGCAATAACCTAGAGTCTCGCCCAATTGTCCTCCAAAACCAAACAGTCCTGAACAACACTAAACGCCATTGCCAAGCCTCACGCATTCTCCGACTTGTGTCAAAAACAAGATTTAGCATCACGGGCTGTTGGCCGGAATCAGCCGAAGATGAGGGGAGTGATATTTGGAGAAAGCGCTCTGGCTCGGGATTGGCGGCGTGGAATGCCGAGGCCCAGACTGACAGACCCGAAGCCTGAAGCGTGATGAATAGAAGGAGGAAAAACTCACGCTGGGCTCTGTCTGAACCTGCACAGCCCTGCAGAGTCTGGAGGCTTCGGCGTGCCTTCACTCCGTAATGGAGGCTTTTTGTTAGATGTTCCAAGTGTCAGACCATATGTTAATTTATGGGTTTTCTTATTGAACATGGGAACAACAATCCTCAAAGCTCTTCAAAACATCTGGGGATTCAACATGGAGTCCTGCAGCAAACTCTTCCTACAGCTAATATTGCAATATTACACAGTGGATATCATTAAGATCACCATGAGGTGACACGCTGTGATAAATGAGGTGCAATGCAGTGAATTCAAACAAATGTGCTTTTGAGACTGCCGTTCTGTTGACCTCTTGAACTGGTAAGACAGGACAGTCTCCGTTCAGGTGAAAGTAGAGATCTTTAAAAAACTAAGATCCCGGCTAATGGTTCCTGTTATCACCTTCCTGAGACAATACGCATCCTTATCTTGAATAACAATTAGGAACTCTTTTACTGCTCCTGCTATGCTAAGTTACTGCATTGACGCTAACAGGGAGGAAATGCGTTTAACATCTTAATAAGTTAAGAGACCAGGTGCACCTGAATTGAGAAAACTCAGGAATCTAAAAACTTGGCTAATAATGGTTTAGCAAGTGGAAAAACATTTGATTAATCAACGTGAAACAGAAGTATTTGACCACTGAATGCTGCCACTGACCAGTCAGAAGCATATCATATCATATAATATGTGCTGTCAAATCGATCACGATTAATCACATCTAACGTATATATATATTCATCTGTGTTATATATATATATATATATGTGTGTGTGTGTGTATGTCATTACATTATATTAGTGCAGTCTAATTGATTGATCACATCTAACATAAATTTAAAAATAATAATAATATATATGTACCTATTTACATGGATAATATATTATATGAATATATATAATCAAATAGACTGCACTAATATAATATAATGTAATATAATATAAACATTGTATTATTTATCCAAATAATTGTTATTTGTTTTATTTTCTTATTAATTCAAAATATTTTTTTATAAATAAACACTGAATATAAATATACAGATAGATAGATAGATAGATAGATAGATAGATAGATAGATAGATAGATAGATAGATAGATAGATAGATAGATAGATAGAAATCAGTGTTTTGTTTCCGAGTTCTTTTGTATTATATTTTCTACAGTTGCATTATAAATGTTTACTTTTCTTTCTAATTCTCTAGGAATCCAGGCCTGCCCCACATTCAGCTCAAATCCGCAGCAGAGTAGAACATGTGCAACGCCTCCCACAGACATAATTTGTTTCACAGTTACTGCCCAGCAGCATGAATCAGATGTTGACATTCTAATTTCATGCACACAAGGGTGTTCAACCCCAACCCCACTGTCTCTGGTGTCCATCATACCTGGAGACAGCGTCTGAGACCAGCCTGACCCCCACTGGAGGGGTCCGTCTCTGAAGCTGTGTTAGAATCAGTTTATTTACATGTTCCCTACATTAGTGACAGTGACATCAGATTGGATTAAGAGTTAAATCTGTTTTGATCGAGTATGGCAGTTGTGTAAAGGACCAAAATGTTGTTTTGGTTTTTTCTATTCACTTAATGATGCTACTTTTTATTTATTATCCAATTGTATAGATTTTTTTATTTATTTACACAACAGAATTTTGTTATTTATTTATTTATGCAATATTATTTATTTATTTATGTATCTAATGATGTTATTTGTATACAATTCTATTGATTTATTTTTATCTGATGCTATGAATTTATTATTTAGCCTATTTATTTATTTATTTATTTATACAAAAGAGTTCACGCTATTTAATAATTTATGGAATATATTATTTATTTATTTATCCATTCGTTTATTCATCTAATGATGCTATTTTAATTTATTTATTATTCAATTTTGTTTATTTACACAGCATAATCCGCGTTATTTATATAGCCTATGCAATATTATTATTTGTGCAAATATGCAATATTATTGGTCTATTTATACGATGCTATTTATTTATTTATTTATTTATTTATTTATACAAAAGAGTGCATTTATTTCTTTGTGCAATACTATTTATTTATTCTTTTAATCTAATGCTATTTATTTATTTACCATTATGCAATATTGTTTATTTATTTACACAACACAGTTCTTGTTAATTTATTTATTTACACAACAAAGGTCGCGTTATTTATTTATTTATTTAATAGTTTATAAATCCTTTCATTTGTGCCTCCTACCTCCACTATAACAATGGGTCAGGCATAGGAGTGCCTAACTCAGTTTACACTTTTTACTAAGCGTGCACTGAGTGCATAAATATATTTGTTTATTGCCGTTGTTTTTAGTAAAAATCAACGTGTGGCTGCAAAGAAGAAAGAAAAATAGCCATCAGCAAAGCATAAACACACATCCGATCCTCCTTCAGCGATGCGGTTTGTCACATTTGCAGAGTAAACTGGATGCAACTTTTGCTTAGCGTCGATTAATTTTTACGCTTTTACAAACAGCATCTTGACAGCCCATAATATGAGTGGAAACATGTAGAGTGCGGAGCTGAACCAAACTCTGGCCTCATTCTGTCAGGATACAGACCTTCGCAGAACTCCAGGTAAAAAGAAGCTATTGCAGATGAGACTTAACGAAGAAAGTGTGTTTCTGCCACCAGTTTGTGTAAAGAAGAAGTTACGAGAAGCCTTCCTTTGATTTACAACCTGTCAGTTTAACCCCTTGTGATGTAAAATGATTGGTTTAACGAACTGTTTGGCGCTATCAATCTCGACACAACAACACCGTGTTTACTCGTTACCTTTGCTGTCTGTCTGAGTCCAAGTTCGCTTCTCATCCTGCAAAACAAATGAAGTACTTCGAGTTCAGCAAAAAGCCAAGAATCAACCAAAGTTCTGTCAAACGGATTTGACGTATTGCTCGACAATAAACAACCGTCCACTGTCCATTTCATCTCTCTCCGCTGGAGGTTAAGTCGAGTTTATTACTGACGCCTCGGTCGGCTTGCATTAAGCAAATCATAAATTATGCATGCTAATTACCTTGGGCTCCCACTGTAATGAATTCTTTTAATTAAACTAGCACATTGTGGTTTTGCGTGGCTCGCTCTATATTTTATCCCCCCCCCCCCCCCCCCCCCCCACCTAGGATGACCTTCTTCTTCTAGGAGTGGATCATGTAGTGGATGGATCGTTTTGTCTTTGCTTACACAACAGAGTTCACGTTGGTGTTAATGAACAGAGAAAGTGGAATCACAACAAGCTGCTTTTCAGCATATAATGTGGAAACGACTCGCCTGACTGTTGATTTGAGGAGGACAAACGTAAGGTGTTCAGAAATCATGTGACATGGACATGAGTGGATAAGACTGCACGAGACATAAAAACAACCCGGAATTTTTGGTGTAATGAGTTGATTAATAAATTATGATTTGGAATTATATATTGTTAGGCAGTGCAGGTTTTATGTTATGTCTTTAAGAAAAAAAAAATAGGTTATTAATACAATTGTAAAATAAATAGGGACTAATAACAAGCGACTGAAATAAAATTAGCTATTGTTTATCTTTTTTTAAAGTACAAAAATGAAACAATTTTTTTTTACATTTTAGTCTGTTGATTTATCCCTTTTATCTTTCATAAAAAAAAATCATATAAATAAATACGTTTGGACATTTTATTTTTTCTTCTGTAAAACGTGTCTGTTAGTAAAGTTTTGTTTACATCTGTAAAACATGCCTATTTCTGTTTTTAAATAAAACGAATAAATATAATTAAAAAACGATTTTTTAAAAGTAGGCCTACATGTTGCTCTGTAAAACATTTATATTGATTTTTCTATTTAGATCCTTTATATTCCTGGTTTAAGCAAAATGCTATTTCTTCTTTTAAAAACTAAACATACACTTCTGTCGGTATGATAACCTAGAGTAAACATCAATGCAACACAATTGTCAACCCCCGAAAAGGAAAGTAAAAAAAAAAAAAAAGGGAAGGGTGAAAAAAACTTGCAGTGTTGTGCAAACAGTCTCTCAGGGGGAGGGGTTGGATTTAAATTCCAAAGGGGTCTCAGAACTCGTTTCCTAGTCCCCCAGTCAGCTATGTGTTTGTGAGAAATCGGCCTTTTTGTCTTTCTGAAAAAAGACTAAATCTACATCGGTGGCCCAGTCTAAGTTTGCAATTCTTTGCACTTTCTATTCAAGTGAATGAGGGTGAATGAAGTGGCCAGGGACCCTTTATTTGATCAGCTCAATTGCATAAAGTGACGGAATTCTAATGTATTTGCTTAATATCCCGGAGAAGGCTGTTGATCTCTATGCGGGGACGCAAACAATGCACCTGTTTCTCGCATTCTAACCGCGACACATCCTTTATCAATGGACCCCCCATTAAACTTGAGAGTAAAAAAGAGGGGGACCTGTTGAAATCATAGGGTAAAAATCTCAGGCGAAATAAAACAATGAAATAATAAAAAAAATAGGCTATAAAGGGTCATTTTAATGTTGGCTAAATTATAGCCTACGATAAAAAAAAATGATTTTTGTTTTGTAAAAAAATAAATAAAAGCATTTATTCTTTTGTCAAATCAACTTAGTTATTGTGGTTTATAACATAATATTTTGAGTTTCTGTTGATTAAACTAATCTCCATTGTATTAACTCATTTTTTTTATTTTTTATTCAATGTAGAATTTAAAGGCAACTCTGCAGGTAACTTACTTTTTTAAGTTAAACCACAATATATTTTTTACAGTGTTGATTGTATTCTATCCAAATCAAATAGAATAGAATCGAACAAATAAATAAATGCTGGGTTGTTTCAACCCATGTTTGAACAAATATGGACAAACCCAACTGTTGTGTTTAAAAATGTTTTAAACATTTAAACCAATAGTGTTTGTCCATATTTCGCCCATGCAAACATTTGAAACAAGCCAGCATTTGTGTGTGTGTGTGTGTGTGTGTGTGTGTGTAAAAAAACAGGCTAAATAGTATGGAAACACAAAATACACCTGGTGAAATTCGCTTAGAATTAAACTATATGTATATCTGAAATGTATCATTTCTGTCCTCCACTCAGGTTTAAAACTGGACGTGCACAGTGAGTGTCTGTGCTGATGAATGAGTCCGCTTGTGTTTGCTGTGACTGCGGCACAGTAACTTCATGCATCCTAATCAAGAGCTTCTCATTCATTTATTCCAATCCGTCGCTTGTGCTTTTCCTCGAAGAAAAGCAGCGCTCACCTGCTTGATCCGATGAGCGAATTTATGCCGAAAAAGATGTTCAAACAATATATCCTATAATGTAGGCTACACATTTATTTGTATAATACATAAAAAGCCAATAAATAAAATAGATTTAGCTACACCAGCAAATAGCAGTGCTGTACATTTTAATTATAATGTTTGTATTTCAGCGTTATTCTCTAATAATAAAATTTTTTTTTATTTGTTTTCACATGAGTGTACATGAGTAAGTAATCTGGCTGTCTGTGAAGAAAGAGAAAATCATAAGCTAAATGCACAAACGAATACAAGAGCAAATTATTTAAGTTTACACAATTTTAATGAAAAAATATTCTGATGACCAAGTTTATAATTTAATGCAGACGTTTTTGCACATCTTTTAAAAGCACGCATGCTTGAACAACACAATTCTTGGAAAAAGGCATGCTTTATATCTCAACAAAAAGTACAAATGTACGGCATTTTAATACACATGGTCACCACGGCTTTAAATTAAACGCTCACAAAAACATTTCCTGCAAAATAGAATGTAAAACATCTAAACTAAAAAGTGCATTTGACACAATTCAATATCACTTATTTGCAATTATTCACATATTTACTTCTTGATGACCATATGCTTTAAAACTATTTAAACTTTTTTTTTCAAGTTTGCCATGGTACTGTGTGTATGTGTGTGTGTGTGTGTGTTTTAGATCAAGTAGGATAGTATTTGGTTTGCAGACTGAGACAAGTTTAGTCGTCTAGGAAAGTTAGTTGCATGACTACACGAAAGTAGTGAGCATTCCAACTTACAATTTATTTTAGCGCGATAACAATTATAACCTGTAAAAACGACGAGCGCTTTGCCTTGCGCGATTCAAACACGAAGCAGATCGCAGTGCTTGGAATTTGTCAGCAGTTCAAACCCCATTCGAATAAACACGTAAAATTCTGGATATTTAAAATGTAAAAACTCTCCATTTTACAATACGATATCCGTGTCGATCCATGTGATTGGACTCATCGAAAGATGAGACTAACACTTAAAAATCTCAACACATATACACATAAATTAACATCACTGCAACATAGATAGCTCTTGCCTTGATTGTATAGCCAGTGTTTTTTCAAGGTCTGTTATTAAAATTCAACTTTGGAGTACAGGTGTCGACCGGGGAGGCCCCACGTTTGCGGGTGTCAGTGCACAGCGACCGACTGCAGCGTCGCGGGACCCGTCAGAGTCTCGCTCGGGGTGGCAGGGCTGCTTTGGCTGGTCGCTGTCTGCGGGGATGTCGGGCTCAGCGACTGGGGAGAGTTCGATAGGAAAGCGGGGATGTGGTGAGGCAACGCCGCCGGGGTGGGCTTGATCGGGACGGGGATCGCCGGTAAGGTCTGTCCGCCGTGGCAGAGCGACTTGATGGGCACACCGTAGGCACTGTAATCGCTGGTCATGGAGATGGGCGCAGCGCTGTCCATCATGCTAGTGCTGTACATATGGGGCCAGGCTGTGGTCAGCTGGTTGTGCAGAGGGTACCCGGTGGAAAACGCCAGCCCTCCTGGCACTTTATACTCTCTGGCGATGATGTTCTCTATGGCGAACGGGTGTTTGAACGTGGACGGCTGGGACACTCCCAGGTTGTAGCTGGACATCTGGGGGAGGTGGGTTCCCAGGGCACTGAGCCGGATCTTGGCGTGCTGCTGGAGGTAGTGGGCAGCGTCCGAGGGCTTGCTGGGTGCCAGGTGCTCTGATGTCATCACCTTGAAACGTTTGCGACGTCGCAGGAAACTCCCGTTCTCGAACATGTCGCCGCAGCTGGGGTGTAGCGCCCAGAAGCTGCCCTTCCCGGGCTGGTCCGGGCGTCGGGGTATTTTAATGAAGCAGTCGTTGAAGGAGAGGTTGTGGCGCAGGGAGTTCTGCCAGCGCTGGGTGTTTTCCCGGTAATAAGGAAAGCGGTCCATGATAAACTTGTAGATCTCGCTGAGAGGAAGCATCTTCTCCGGACAACTCTGGATGGCCATAGCGGTAAGGGAAATGTAAGAGTACGGCGGCTTCTGGTCGCTGTAAGTGTTTCTCCCGGGTCTAGGCATCCTGTCCAAAATTCTGTGTCGGAATTCAGCTGGATGTCTGTCCTCAGTTTGAGTTTTTTTTTCTGAGAGCTGAGACTCGTCCTGCAAGTTCACTTCCTTGGAGCTGTGAGCTCAAGAAACAAGAAGTAGTAAGGTTTCCTTCTTCCCAGGCCAGCTTGAATGGACCAGATTCCCTCTCTCTCTTTCTCTCTCCTTCTTTCTTGATAAGACTAAGAGCTAAGTGGCTGCCTCCATGTCCTTCCTCTAACCATCTGATAGTTTTATGTGGCGACATGGGCAGAAAAGACCCCTGTAGAGGCGCTTCATTAATGTGCCACTTCTTTGCTATCACATGACAATCGCCTTGGGAGGAGGGGGGCTGGGAGAAAGGCATAATCTGGTTTCATTTACACCTATTTACATGGACACCTTGGGCCAATAGAAATCATTTCCATTTGAAGACAGAGCAAAGGGGTGAAAAGGCTCGGCAACCGGAATTGAACTGCGATGGCACCCGGTAACAGTGTGTGAAGGTATGTGTGTGAACCTTTCTGCGCGCTTCGTAGGGTGCTTGGTCTACAATTCACACGTACAAATGGAGCTACTGAGCAATGGGATGTTTGACATGGAAATTGGCTGGAACTTGCATGCAGTTTGCATTGTATCGTCACAGTTACTTTTTGCTTGTCTTGCTGTCATGACACAGTTCGTATGACTTTTGCCTGCTTTGTTATGCCTCCTTAGAGCGAAAATGTCAATTGCATCCCAACGTAAACATGTGGAGGGCAAATTAAACCGTGTAGCGACACATTTTTTTCCAGCCGTTTCCACATGACTAACCAGAGCGCCTCGTTATTATAATGAGCCAAGGGAGTCATACATGTGTCATTTAGCCCATAAGCATATGTTTATTAGCATCTAGAAAATGTTCCACGGATGGTCTTTTTATACAGTCAGGCGATAGCCCTATATATTTTATTAAATCACGATAAAGGTTAACTGTAATCACACTAAAAAACTTGAAACGTAATTTGCTGTCTTATTTTTTTAAATGAAAGTTTCAATTTGTACGCGGATTATTTTATTTCACGACTGCTTTGATTATTTAACGAGTTGAAAAATCTGGTAGAAATGTAACAGATGGAAACAAAATGTTGTCATGGCATAATGATGAAAACATAGCCTATTCGAGGTGCGATTAATAACAATGCGTGCTTACAAACGGCTGCTAAATAATTACACATAGTTCATTAGTATTACACGGTGCTTACTTACTTATGCAAATACACATTAACACTGTAGTGTAAAGTGTGAAAAAATCACCACATTTTGCCAATGATTAATATTCTCTTAATTTTAAAGATGTAGCCAGATCTCATTATTGCGGGTTTAAATGCGCGAGCACATCCGACAATATTAACAGCAATACTTGAGAAACCTCTTCACAAAGCCGACGACGGGATAAATATAAAAAGACACGACCTATGTGCAGATTAAGGCTTTCAACATATGTTAATATAATATAATTCACTATAACAGTCGATGCAATAGGCTACAATGTATTTTTATTTCAAAAATAAAAGCGTGAGATATTTTTTCCTAAAGCCACACAAGTGACGTGACCTATAGAGGTTACATAAGAAAATGTGCAAACATTTAAACAAAACAAACAAAAACAAAAAACCTTCTTGAAATGAAACTTCATAATGCCAGGCGGGCTTTTGTGCTCGTGTAAAGCAAACTGAAAAGTACTTCAGATATGCAAATAAAGCCTTCAGAGTGGCCTTGTGAAAACTGTATAAAATATCCATAAGTCAATTATATGAATGTGAAAACCAAATGGAAGCCTATTTTGAGCAATGGCCATTCAAGCTTTTTTTTCAGAGCTCACCAAGGGCCACCTTTCCGCTTGGCGAGTTTGCAATGCGATGGACCACACACGAGCTTGCGGATTTGCTCATAATTTATGCAAATTTTCCACCATAAATCCACCAATGAGACCCCTGACTGCTCTGACGGATCGCGAATAGAATCAACCATACAAGTGATTAGAAGCAATACGCATTGTTTATTTTGATGCCTGTTTGGAAGATGCAGGAGGGAAGAGGTCTATCTAAACCGAGAGAGAGAGAATAAAGACTTTTTACCAGGCAGCTAATATTTACAAAACAGGAGGAAAGTACCAAGCAAAGCGTTATAGTTTCCTTGGTTGCCACACAATCACCGTCTCAGAAACACTTTCTTTCGAAGCTAGGAAGTCATGCAGCTTCTCGCTGCGCCGTGAAGTACTTCTTCTTTTAACTTGTCATTCCTCTGCTTGTGTATTGACAGAAAAGGGCCAAAGGAGTCCAATTTTCCAGGCTTCTTTCACATGAAGTTTTTCCTGAGTTCTTCCGAGACTGACTATGGGAAGCAACGTCGAAGTTGTGTGACAGAGCAAGTATTCTTCAATGAATCTGCCATTCTGATGGTATCCGACACCTTCAGCGAGAGAGAGACAGGGAGAGTTTGTGTTTGTGTTTTCGTGTGTATACCGCTCATAAAAACTC
Organism: Semotilus atromaculatus; assembly: GCA_031834385.1. Classification (NCBI taxonomy): domain Eukaryota; kingdom Metazoa; phylum Chordata; class Actinopteri; order Cypriniformes; family Leuciscidae; genus Semotilus; species Semotilus atromaculatus. The sequence continues at coordinate 8,765,445 of JAULUF010000027.1, forward strand.
TCTATTCCTCTGCCCAAATGTTTACCCAGACAAGAAACAATAGAAAAACAACTATGTGGCTTTCTAGTGTTCAAGGAAAGAAAGGAGGCACTGGAAAAGCCATACAAATAACAAATGCACTCAGAAAAAATCACACTTCACATTACCTTTTTTTAAATAGCTATTTCTGAATAATGTAAATGGACAACATAGTGTTTTTCAACTTATGCATAGCTCAGGGGACTTTTGTGCTACATGTCAAACTTTTATATTCACAAATTTGTCGATTATACAAATTAAAATGTTTGAAATCTACAACGCATCCCTAAATTGTTGTTGTACTTTACTGCACCAACACCATTAGAAAACATTGAAATTTATTATTTTATTTTTTGGTGATAAATTACTCCTGTCCCAAAAAATTACATAATTTTTAACATGTTAATTAAAATGAAATTAATTACTGGTTACACTTTATTTTAAGGTGCCGTGGTTACATTGAAATACAGTAAGCCTATATGTAGGCTAGCTACTTCACTGTAAAAAAATATATATATTCATAATAAAAATGTTTCTTTTGTCAAATCAACTTAGAAAATTAATGTGATTCAGATAACACAATGTTTTGAGTTTCTGTTGATTTGTTGATTCTGATTCTCTTATAATGTATATTACCTCAATTTTTATTTTATTTCAATATAGGCAACCAGGTAACTTTCCTTTTTAGCTTAAACCAACAATATTATTTTGTGGACAGTGGAGTTACGGTTAGGGTTAGGTCTAGGGTTATAGTTAGGCCTACTTGTAAATAATTATGCATAATTTACTTTTATTACTAGTAGGCTACATGTAGCCTAACGTATACGTCACCTTGAAAAACCTTACTTTCAAAGTGTCCATGTCGAACTAACATAACTAAAATATAGGCTACATAGCCTACATTAAAATTTAAATGTAACACAAATAGGCCCATGTAAACATCTAAACACATTATCACCGTGTGTGCTGGTAATTTTTTTACTCACTATCCTATTTTCAAATCGCTCATCTTGTGTCTACAAAGCGTTCCCAGATCTTTTAATTACACGTGTACCGTGTAAAATATATTAGTAATATTATGCAAATGAGCCCATTCGCCCGCGCGCTCCTCCGCTGATCCTACAGACACTCAGGCAAATGTTTTCATAGTTAATCACGCGCACAATGGCACAGTATCAACCTGTGATGAGAGACCACCCAACTCATTGCACTTTTTTTTTTCTCCTTCCATTTTTGCGGGATAAAGTTTCCGGCAGCTGTCATGGAAATCAGCTTTGTCCTTAACTTAACGGTTAACCAATGTGACGAGGACGAGCAGCGCGTATTTGTTCGTTGAAGATTTGCTGCTTTTTCTTCCCTCCAGCCCCGCGCGCTACGGATAGTGCACTGCAAATGCCACCGCGATTCCTGAATGGCTCGAGTCCCTGCAGCAGTAGATCAACTGTATAATGTGCGAGTGAGTTTGGTCATTTGTACAAGCTGAACAAAGGTTGGTCTAAGCCAAATTGCATTGCACTTGTGAACCGGGGGCTCTAGTCTTAAGTATCTTTTACAGCTGGAGGGACCGAGAACAATTTTGTGTGCGTCTGAAAAAGGCAGAAAAACAAAGGCACTTTCTGAAGCATCTTAAAGTAGAGTAGTGAGGCGTGACATTCCCAGGGCGATGGGACACAAAGGCTGAGGTCACGCGGATGAAAAAGAGAATCAAACAGCCACTTTCACACGTCTGCCCTCCGCCACACAATAGGAAACAAATGTTGTTAAAAGAGGATCGATGCCATTCATTGTAAGGCAGCGAATGATAGCAAAACAATATTGTCAAACTGAATCAACTTTGGGATATGCTGCCACCCAGAAAAAAAAAAAAAAAAAAAAGGAGGGACGGGGGATAAATATTCGCTCTGCCTTTTCCATGCAAGGAGTGGTCAATAGCGAGATTTTACACACACACACACACACACACACACACACACACACACACACACACACACACACACACACACACACACACACACACACACACACACACACACACACGCACACACACTAAAGTAAATAATAAAAAAAAAAAATATATATATATATATATATATATATATAATGCTACATAAATGTATATATAGCCAATATTTAAATGGAAAGTGGTGTAATCATCAAAAAAGCCAACAAACAACACATAAAAAACAACAACCGGTAGTCCTCTCTCTCTCTCTCTCTCTCTCTCTCTCTCTCTCTCTATCTATCTATATATATATAGGCTATAGGCCTATATAATTAAACTGACTCAAAATTAGTAGAATCATCTATAACAAAAAGTTGAAAATTGCTTAACTTATTTTGAGGAGTTAAAGCAAATTAAAAGCATATGTTGTCATAACTTATGAATAATTTTTCCCAGTTTTAGCATATATGTGTGTGTGCGCGCGCGTGTCTATCAATAAGAGTTTTTTTTCGGGTTACACCATTCCTTACGTTTTGATATAATCTAAAATCATACCAAACTGCTCATGCCAGCATTCCTTTTCTTAAGTGGATGTTTAGTCCGCTACTTTGAACTTAAGCGCCACAAAACATAAAAATTATCTTTAATCATGGGAAAATTGAAAATGCGAGTCATTTTGACTCATGAATAACAAATAATGACATAATGTCGTCTCAAATATAATCATATAAATTATCCAAAGGATACAGCTTGGATATAATAAATATGACTGGCATATAATATACAAGAATATTATTATTATTATAATTATTATTAGGCTATATGTGCTGGTCGCTCTGTCTCAGTTGTGCGTGTCGAGCAGAACCAGCTGAGCTCTCCGTCAACTCAATGTCTATTTCATCGCATTATTAGCCTCATCTTTCTGCAGGCAATGTAGATTTATGAAATAACTAATGAATAAACACATTTCAATGGCTGGCGGTGTAATTGACATTGTAAATGCAAACATTTGTATAAACATGTCATCAAAATGACTATTTCGAGATACTGTGCCAACAACAATGCATTATAATTCATAACAATAAACCATTTTGATGGAAAAACACGAAGTTGTTTTAGTCGTAATGTATGTGTGTGTGTGTGTGTGTGTGTGTGAAACACGTGATCAGGTGCCGAGGCGTTAACAGTTGCATGAGGTCACCTGTCGGACCTTTACATCCGACTCATCCTATACCTTTCAGAGTCCGACCAGCATTGTTTTTAATGAAGTCTGCGGCGATTTGCTTCCCCTGAGATGTTTAACAGTGCAATTAAGAGCGTATTTGTGATGCGGCGTATGAATATTCAAGAGAATGTCAATTAATTAGCAGACAGAGGGCTCTCATTACGACGCTCAAAAGCCTTTAGTGGCGAGTCAAACTATAGGGGAGGGGCTCGCGCGCCAATCCAGTTAAACGCTATTATCTCACACTGCCCTCATTTGCTTGATGGACTTTGTCTTAATTATGAGCTTATGGTTTGTTAGCTGTATCATCACATATCTTAAAGGAACCGCGGTGCAATACATGCATATCCTGCAGACAGAGCCCAGCCTTTGTGGCTTAAATATAATGAATGAATAATATAGCGCATAGGCTATGCTTTCTATTTAAATGCTCATGTTACGGTGTAATTACGTAGTGTGTGTAATTATTGTAGACATGCCTATTCCTATAAGTGGATGCTGGACACTATAGTTCATTAATGTAAGTGAGGATAGCAAAATAAATTAAACTGTGACATGTTATACAATTTATAATATAAAAAAAATTGGGAACAAAAATTATTCAGACACTTTGATCTGACCATGCATGTTTTGTACAAGTATTTTTCTTTAATTGCTAATGCGAACTTTTTACACCACAGACCGAACAAAATTAAGCATTGCTTGGAAATTGGTTGACCTAAATTGGTTTTATCTAATTGTGTACTTAAATTTAACAGCTGACAGCTATTCATTCACGAGACAGTCTAAAAAAGGATGGCCAAAGCCAGTGAAATATCAACTGATTTGATAACTGTGAGTTCTTGTCATATTTTATTACCATTTTCTAAACAATAGCAAATAAACTGTGATAATGTGAGAAATGGCTTCTAGGCTACTTCAAAAAATGCCGTTTTTTGGGGGGTGGATGGATTTTAATTCACCATAAAAACACAATATTGTTATTCCTGTTGTTATTTGCAGGATTTCCTCCGTTTCCCATAAAGGTTACAGCGATAAATACAAAGGTTAGCGCGCTAAGCTGAGTCCCATATTAGTATGCATGTAAAATTAATTAGCTGCTTCTCGGTGACATCAAAAAGAAGTACCTGAGGAGAACGACGCCTTCAGGGCATGCCGAACATATGCTGGGATTACAGTTAATGGACTAATTACATAAATTAGGCACTCATTATACAGCACATCAGGTGTGGAGGATGTCTCAATTGAGTGTAGTTGGGGACGTTGAGGGAATCAAAAGGGGTTTTTACTAAAAGGCCGGTCAAGACTCATTTGTCCAGGCCATTTTTTTTTTCTTCAAAAACAAAGTGGAAATATGCAAACAAAAGGGCTGCTTGTAAGTACAGCTAAATACCTTTATACAGATAGATAGATAGATAGATAGATAGATAGATAGATAGATAGATAGATAGATAGATAGATAGATAGATAGATAGATAGATAGATAGATAGATAGACAGAGGTAGTTCTTCATTCGGCCATCAGGTGGGGGCAAACATACAACTGAGACTGTTGAGTTGACTGAAAACTGAATTAATGTAAACCACTTGACCAAACTTATTTCGGGTCTTATCCAACAGATGATTTTGTTGGTAAGTTTATTTGTTTGTTTAAAGGCTTCAAGGCTTTGCCGAAAATATAGGACACACACACACACACACACACACACACACACATATATATATATATATATATATATATATATATATATATATATATATATATATAAACAAGACTGAGCTGGTATGTACATTTATTTATTTATTTAGGTTATTATTATTATTCTTAAATCATCTATCAATGATTATTTATCTGAATGAAAATAATTATGGTCACACTTTAGATTAGGGTCCAATTCTCTCTATTAATTACACCTCTTGCATCAATACACTCCTTATTACTGCTAATTAATAGCTAGTAAGGTAGTTGTTAAGTTTATGTATAGGATTAAGGGATGTATAAGGTCATGCAGAAAAAGGCATTAATATGTGCATAATAAGTACTAATAAACAGCCAATAGTAATATGCATGCTAATAAGCAACTTGTTAATAATGAGAATTGGACCCTAAACTAAAATGTTACTGAATATAAATATATATATGTGTGTGTATGTGTATGTATGTGTATATACTGTATATGTATATATACAGATTATTTAATTATACGAACATTGTTATTTTTCCAACGAAAATAGCAAGATTAGACAGTATTATTTGTAGGCGTGACTAACATTTGCACAGCAGCATAATCATACTCATGTTTACAGCAGGATGTTTTCAGCACCACGGAGAGCTCCTACATTCACCACAGTCAGTCTACCATAACTTCACACTGCTCAGAATGCCACAGATGAATATTCATCATGGCTGTATGGAGGGATGTGTTAGAATGTGAGGAAGGAAAGAGCCTTTAAAACGAAAGGATCAAGACTTAACCTCATCCACCTGTGTCTGACAAACATCTGGCACACAACTGTGACATTTGTTAGATACAGGCTGACACACAGCTGGCTACGGCTGCAAAATGAACGACACCTGTCTATCTCCCCGTGTGTATTTGCAGGCACATGTGTGTGTGTGTGTGTGTGTGAGGGGAAACGTGTGAATGTGGAGGGTCTCAGCTCTCCCCAGTTCATTGGGTCCATATGGAGAAGAACAGCAGGAGTGATGAGCGCTCTACCTGGGGCCTGTGTTTGTGCTACTGAGTGTGACCAGGAATGCGTGTGTGTGTGTGTGTGTGTGTGTGTGTGTGTGTGTGTGTAACAAACCGCAGCATAATTCATGAATGCCACAGGGACACTATGTACCGGTTTGTTATTGGATATTGTACCTTCCAAACTGTTCAACAGCTCAAGTGAAGCCACTTCTGCTCAGCTTGTTTAGTAATGGACGGCAAAGGCATCCAGGGATTAATTTAATTTATTTATGCTACTATAAAATTAATTAACAGACAAACTCTTTGTAGACTGAGACTTCCTTCCTTACTTTGCGTAGTTTCCCTCATTACAAAACTTATATGATCTTGTTTTCTGTTATATTCTGTCCTCTGGTTCATGAACATCTTCATATGTATACCTCAAAAAAATAAAATGTTTAAAAAAATTATTATTATAATTTTTTTTTTTTTGAGTTTTGTAACTATTAAAGTTGAGTATGCGTTGATATAGTAATTTAGTTAACTATAATAAAATTGCATTTGTCACAATAGGCAAACATGTCATGAATCAATATGTCTGGTCAAATGCAATGAACTGTAAAACTCAGAACTGACCCTTGAGTGCACTTAACCTTTGACCCCTGAGATCTTCAGTCTTCTCAAACACGTTATATCAAATGAATCATCAACATTTTTAGTAATGTTGTCCAGCCTTCATTGTTTCCTGTTTCCTCTTCACTGCTCAGAACAAAAAAAGATTTTATTGGTGATTAATTTATTTGAATCCCAGCTCAGATTCATTTTGAGCACAGATTTATTTTGAATTGCACCAATTCATTTGAATTCCTGCTCATTAATTTTGAGCACTCGCTGATTATTTTAAATCCTTGTGCAGAAACAATGAGTCCCTGCTTAAATTAATTGTGAATCCCAGTACCAGTTCACTTGAGTCATTGTATTGATTCATCTGAGTCCCTGCACAAATTAATTTTGAATCCCTACACTGATTGATTTAAATTCTTGCATCAATACATTTCAGTCCCAGCAAAAAAAAAAAAAAAATATATATATATTAGGCTATACTGAATAATACTCAATACTGAATAAAATCATGTAGGCCTAAATTATGTAGAATTCAAAAACCCTTGTTATTAGCGACACTGGTGGCCTTTAAGTAAACTGCAGCCAGCAACTATTGCTCGTGCTCAAACTCGTGCACACCTAACGCACGGCACAAGAGACGTGATTCAAGGCCCTGATATTCTCTCACAGCAAGTTCTTTTCCCGTTCTTTGTGCAGAAGTAAAAAGAGTTTGAATAAATACCGCTATAACGAACGACGCTGCACACTCTGAGAGCGAAATTTAGATGAATCTGTAAATGTTCTGCGTGCTTTCCTGTCAATAACGAAATAAACACACAACAAAAATGATAGTTAAGAAAGCCTCTGATCTTAGAGATGTGAATGTTTGCACTAGCTCTGCAATTCACCAGCATCATGTCGACAGATGAGGTAATTCAAATTACACTGTTATGATAATTTGACTATAAAGTAGGCTATAGCCTATTTGAGTTTGAGACAAATTTAGACGTAGATCTTGCTATGTGAGATATAGTTTGAATTAATTCCTTTTCTTTGCATGACATGATTAGTAAAATGGTTATTTAGGCATTATCATTAAGAACGAATTCCATGTGTCATAGTTTAACTCATTGAATCATTACAGATTAACTTTGTTTAGCTATGTCAATGTTTTTGTGAAACTGTAAACTTTTTTATTTTATTTGTTGTGCTGTGGGGTTGTTCTTGTTGACGTTAGTGGACTCTATCTCCAAGCTCACTTGTACTCTTAAAAGAGTAGGCAAAAGTACTGGATGACTTACTACTTCTGGGAAGATTCTGAAGTGTGCATGCCATGGACTTTATCCAGTGAGGCAACCTGAGAGGATTTGTGAACGGCAGCTGGTAGGTCACATGATAACATGGTGAATGTCAATGTAGTATGTCTGGATTACATTCATAATAGAACATACTTGTTTAGCGTTTGCTAAGTAAGCTCTTATTCAAAATACTTTGAACGCATTGATTTCGGACGCAGCCCCAGTCCTGTAGAGAACGTAAGAGAGGCTCTCAGGAGCGTGCGTAAACGTCACATCCTTTTAATTTTCCCGGCAAAAACGTCCCGAGTCTACAGGCTCAGACAAACCTAGGAAGTAGGGGAAGTTAGCCTACAAGCTGATCACATGGGCAATAAAAAGCGATGGTAACACTTTACAATAAGTTTTCATAACTTAACATTAACTACATTAGTTATGCATGAACTAATAATAAACTGCACTTCTACAGCGTCTTTGTTAATGTTAATTTCAACATTTGCTAATACATTATTAAAATCAATATTTTCTAACATTAGTTAATGCACTGTGAAGTAACAAACAAACGATGAACAGCTGGTTTTTTATTACTTAACTTTAACAAAGATTAACAAATACAGTAACAAATGTATTGCTCATGTTAGTTAATAACTAATGTTAACAAATGAAACCTTATTGTAAATTGTTACCAAAACGATTAATACATGCAAATTATTAATGTTCCCCTGTGGAAAAAATCAAGCTTATATATGTCTATGTGGTGTTTTTAATATGCTTTAAGACAAACCATGTGCAAATTCACAAGTAAACACCATTGTTGTGTATTTTCTCTTGAAAACTGCAGTGAACCAAAGTCTCAAAAACGCGGATTGAAATCGCTGGTGTTTCTAACTTCACAAACTACCTTGTAACCAATCACATCAATGAGTGGATCTCTGGGCTGGTGTGAGTGAGTGGAGGCGGGGCTAATTTCCAGATTCATAGAACCAGTATACTAAAGGAAGTAAGGGTGTAGAGTTACATTCAAGTTATTTTAAGGCATGAAGATTAAATTAGTTTAAATATGTCATTTTGGTGATCAAAGATGACATTCATCCCCTTTAATTTTAAGGTATAAAATTATTGATTACCGTGGGATTTTAAATATAGACCCTTTGAGTGCATATAAGTGAAATTTCTGCAAAAAATTCCACTATGGTCAACAATGTAAATATGAATGAAGTACAGTTCACACAGAAGTCACTTCCAAACCATGCAGTTAAAGTGGCGACTTTGCACAACTAAAACACAAGCAAAATCTGCATGGGGAAATCCTTCGCCCTCACACGAAATTCCTAATTGCACTGATTCCTATTAAAATCACTAGATGTCATCTGCAAAATGGTGCTGAGCAACATTAAAACAACCTTTAGTTTGATTCTAAAATGACGTAATTAATCAACACAATCTATCAAATGTATGCCTGAACTGAAAAGTACATGTTTCAGAAAGAACATAGTCAGAATAATCTACTGATAACATACGCAATAACCCCAAAAAACTAAATTTACAAGTTAAGGTTAACGACATACGCTCATGACCCTCCCTCATCAGTAAACTATTCGACCTCACACACCTCCTCAATATCTCTTACGGGGCACTCTGGTAAACAGCATGCTGTCATCAGATGAGCTCTGCTTTTAATATGATCAGGAGAGGCTGGGTGGCTCCGTGCGGCCCACATGCTAGTAGAGACCTTGGTAATGAGCAGGGAGGCACTTAGCCAACTGGGACCAGGCGAGGGGGCATTCCATCTATCTTTCATCTCACGCGTCTGGGGACGTCTCGGTCTCCCCGGACACCACTAAAACCGCTAAAGATCACAGTCGCATGCCACGCACCCCAGCCTAAATTAGTGTTTACCGCACTGATAAACAAAAACACCTTTTATATATCAGGACAATGTGAAAAGTATCCTAAGGGCAGGTAATGGGATAATGAGGAGCGTATACATATATTTTTTCAGATACAAAAAAAAGTGTTTTTACAAGAAACAAACCGGGTCCGGTCATCCGTAGGGGAATGGATCGTAGACTATCCAGATCTTCAGACATTCGCTATACATGCACCCAAATAATCTGCTAGTAATGGGATTGATGAAAAGTTTTCATGTAAACACGGTAATCAATCCAACTGAGTTCGATCCGAGTAAAATTTTGATTGGATTGGAAGGTTTTGTAGATCTGAAATAATCCTTGAATCTTGACTATTTTTTAAAATTTTCAATGCAAAAATATGCGTATGTTTACATACGTTTAACATAGTACGGACATGCTTATGTTTATTTACGTATCCTGTCTTAAAGAGATAGTTCACCCAAAATTGAACATTTTGTCATCACTTGCTCACTCTCAAGTTGTTTCAAACTGGTATGAATTTCTTTCTTCTGTTGAACACAAAATAAGATATTTTGAACAATATGGGTAACCAAACAGTTGATGGGCCCCATTTCCATAGTATGAAAAAAAAGTACAATGGAAGTTAATGGGGTCCATAAACTGTTTGGTTACAAACATTCTTCAAAATATCTTCTTTTGTGTTCTTTCATATTTTCTTTCAACAGAAGAAAGAAACTGATAGAGGTTTGGAACAACTTGACGGTGAGTAAATGATGACATCATTTTCATTTTAGGGTGAACTGTGCCTTTAAGGTTCGTTCACACTAAGGATGATAACTATAACAACAATGGTGACTATAAAGTTGTATTAATCATTTTAATTCTTTGAGAATTAATATATATTGAAGTCCACACCACAACTATAACAATAACAACACAGAAGAATAATATTATTGGAATCACTTTCAGAATGATTTTTTTTTCCAGCTGATGAACGATAAAAATATTGACAGCCAATCAGAATCCAATCCGGCTTTAAAGAGTTTGAGCATTTAAACTGGTAGAGGACAAAACTACAGCATGCTTATAATAAACAGAACATTGTTTCCCATTGGTGTGAATGCTAATATAGATATTGTCAGTTATCTTTACAGTTATCATTCTTGGTGTGAACGGGCCTTTACTAATTTAATATTTACGAAATATAGGCTAAAAAGCTCTTCTGACATATATGTCAGGTTTCTTTTTAGATATGTCGTCAACGCAAACGTTTTGTAACATCGTATAAGCAGCTTGCTCCGTTTTTAAAACGATTTTGAACATTTTGTTTGGGATACATGTAAAGCACATGTCAATGAATACGTGAATCAGATTGCAAGGTTCACATAAACAGAACTTTCAGAATCTGAAATGGGATTGGATTCATTTCATGAGTGTGGCTACAAAAAATTCAAATGGAAATGTCTTTCGTGCATCATTTTTCTCTTTCATTAGCATTGTGCTAATGAGGTTAGCCACTTAACACACAATGGGCTTCATATTAAAGATGCGGCGCGCCTCCGCTCGCTAACTCATGTTAGACCCCCCTCTGCTGTCCCTGCCCACCCCGCGTCTTTGTTTATGGCTGAGTATCATTTTAAGCAGTTAGGGCCTGTCACAGACATCCAAATACTTTAATTGGGCCTGATTTACGCCGGCCCGAATTAACAGCATCTCCGTTGTCGAGCACAAACAAGGGGCCCCCGGTAAATCACGGCGCTGTTAATAGGGCCAGGCAAACAGTCAACTGAGCTTGGCGGATTTTTCCCGATCTCCTCTGGAGTTGACCAGTCCTGTGTGCCTCCTGCTGCAAGGTAATATGCATGACACATTTCCAGGCACTAATTCATTTGTTTAATAATAAGATGTGCTAACCTGTGCCGAAAAACAGTGTGGGATTGGAGGAAGCCGGAATGGTACTATTAATCCATGGCTAATCAAAGGGCAGGAGTTGGCGCCTAACGCGGGGCTCCGCTGTACCGGAATATTTGGCTTCCTGCTAAAGAATGCTAATGGCGAACGCATGTGCGGCGCCGTCTTCGCTTGTTTAATCTTGCCTAACGATATGAAGGAGCCCCTTGACTGGCGCAAGAAAAGTCATCTAATGCATATATAATGTTTGGAGGTACTGGTGCATTGTTTCTCAAAGAAAACTGTTGATCAAGAGCTCTCCATCAATTATTGAAGCTGAGAAGTGCTAATCAAGAGCAGAGGGATTATGGGAAAACGGGACTACGGGTGGCCACTATATTAGGGTGCATCGGCCTCACATGAAGAGAATTTTAAAGATGGAAGAAAACAGTCGTTGAAAACGGCATTTTTCAAACAAGTTTTAGACTGTGGACATTTTGAAGGACACAAATTTAAATGAAGCAACGGTAACGGTCTCATGCAGGCCCATATGTTCCAACAGTCTGAGAGCTGCGTGATTAAGACATCAGGCAGACCACTGAGCACATGTGCGATAAATAATACAGGAGATGCTTCATCTGAACTGAGAGTGTCCAGGGAGAGTAGCCCTGCAGTAAATCCTCCACAGAGACCAATAGGAAAAAGTCAGACCCTAGACAAATCATATAAGCTTCCTTCTGAATAACCAAATCTATTGCCATCAATTCACACAAACATTATTACACTCACACTGAAGTATATTGCTCATGATAGAAATCAAACATGCATGTGTATAATTGTTGACCAAATCCAGAGCATGTAATATGCCGGAAATTATATATAAATACCTTAGTATATATACTTATACCTTAATATACTGTATGTATACATATACATACCTTAAACATATACACCTTAATATGTATATATATATATATATGAACTATTATGAAATGAGTAATTATTATAAATATTTTATTATATTTATGACTATATTTAATTATTTACTAATAATCTATGTATTTATATTACAGGGCTCAACGCTTTTTTAACTTGGCTTGCAAAAAAATTCATAAATAAATCAATTAAAATAGTCATTGTTTTCATTGTGTGTGACCCATGCAACCTTAATAATAAGGTTGTGACACCAAATGGTCCCTAACTAATATAAATCTCAAAATTACTAAAGACAGTCAGTAATAAAATAAGACCAAACAATAGCAACAGAACAAACATACAATTGAAATAAACAATACTTTTCAGGATTTTCAGGTCTAACAGTTTTCAGGTACACCAATTGAATTAAGTAATAAAATGTAAAATAACATTGTCTTTACTTTATAAATGAAATATAGATAGATCATCATTAAAGTTACGGAAGTTATTTACTCGTGAGCAGTGAGTAATTTTTTTCTGTCTTTAGTTGTCCGATTAACAATAAAAAACACAGACGGCTGCAGGAATATTTGGCTCCTGTCACTTTAAGACCGGATGCCCGGATCAAATAATGTTACACGCGTTTTATTTCTAAACTGTTTACATTCACGCAAGACATAACCGACTGTCTTTACGAGGATACTTGACAATACGAGCATTTTGCCATCATTTTGTGTGAATTTGTCTGTTCACTGTTGGATTATAGGATAAAAAACAGGTACGATTTTAAAACAGTTTAATCTCAAATCAATATCTCTTATCCCCATAATTATTTATGTGGCGAAATGCTGTGTAATAAGTGGTATGACTGTAACGTATCCTTTAAATGTCCGTCTAGTTTGAACTTGCCGCGGTAGCAACTGCTGTCTGCTTGCGTTTAAAGACCTAATAAAATATTTTATCTCAGATTAATATTTCATGTCTAATTATTTACTTATGTGGCAAGTATCAAGGTCTTGATCACCCTGTCAGGGTTTATTCTGAGATAACAACCGGCTGGATGTACATTATCCCTTACATAATGTGTGTGTGTGTTTGTATATATATACAGTGTATATATATATATATATATATATATATATACAATGACTGATTTGTGTACAGTATTGGGCCGGCACTAGATGCCCATGATTCATGAAGCAAAACCAATTTCAGAACTGCTGTTGTTAGTAATTTTTCCTCACACTTAAACACTTAAACATACATGAATAGTTTTATAAGTACAAACCAGAACGGTATGAGTATTTGAGGGGAATAGTTCTGTTATTCTGTAGAGGCTTTTTAATGCCTCGTGTCAGGGTTCTAGTAATAAAAACAGCATAAAAATGACACAGACGCAAAACAACTATGTCGGCTAGACAATTCTAAAGGTCAATACCTCCTCTATTTACGGTTTATGTGCAATACAATCACAGATTATGGTTCAGCGGATTTACTCTCTTTTAAATATAATCATGACGTACGGTCTGTTCGTCTAATTACGTGCCGTGTAATGACATTCTCAGGAAGGGCCGTCTGGTAAGCCAGTGGTGAACAACTGGAGTGCAAATCAACTAGATTCAGAGATTAGGAATTAATGGCACAAGTACAATTTGCCATGTTAAATCCAATTGGAACTCATGAAATGCATCACAAGAAAAGGATTATTGTTATGAAGGAAAGTGTATTTTCCTGTATTCGCTTTATGATATGAAATTCAGTTCATTCACTTCTGGAAAAATAAAAGCAGATTTTTTTTTCTGCTAAACGGAAAGGTAATGACATTTTCCCTCACTCAGTAGTTTGAAATCAGCTTTAAAAAAAATTTGATTTGTCGATCTAAAGAAACTTTGAAAATGCATCTCGTTCCTATAAAACGGCAGTCTCAAAAAATTTACAATCTGATTTCACAGACTTCAGATCGACCCGCCTTCGTGATCCAGTTTTGATTGCCTCCTAATCATGTTCTAATTTTAAATGTGGACTTGTTATGCAAAAGAAATGGAGAAACTAATCACATTTACTCTGTCAGAGACGGCGAAGACGAGCACCGGGGGAGCGTGCCGTGCAGGGGTTATGAAGGAAAAACCACAGCGTGCAGATCTGACAAATGTCAAGTACCACTGGATGGGTGGAATCAGGCATGTCTGCGTATGACTTCTGCACCGCTGTAGCTTTAAGGGCCTAACTCATATAGTTAGGGAAATGTGCAATTCCCCTATCTAGGCAAAAACCATTACAAGCCCAAATAATTGACTTTCAAAAATCTGTTTCCTTAGCAACAGTGAGAAAGAGAGCGCAAAAGATGGAGGTTTTGTAGTGGCGGCATGAGGAAGCTTCTGGAAAGTTGATCTTCGTAATGGAGGATGTGGTCCATCGTCCATGTGGCACAGTATCAGTTCCCAGAAAATGGATACATATTTGCATGCCCACATCATCTTTAGACAGTAACATTTTAACAAAGCAGTTGTGAAAGTTAAATGACCTACAACACCAAACAACAACTTTAATTACTGGGTTAAATACAAAATGAAAAGGAGTCAATTTAGGAAATTAGCAGTTAATGGAGTGATTATTAAGAGTGCTAATCTGAATAATCGCTATAAGCACTTAGCACTAGATTCACGACTGTGTCCACGTAGGAACAGATGCACACCGCTGAACTAACTCGAGCATGAGCACAGATAAATGTCGATTCAGCTCGACATAATGTCCCACTGACTGACTGATCTATTACAGCTGAAATGGGGCTGAAACAAGCAGATCTGCATTAGTTCAGCCTTTTCAGAATTTTTTTCAGCTGTACCTATTAAATCTGGCTGGTTACAAGGATTATCTTAAAGCTGAATGCCTTACACTTGTAATATGACCTAAAGGCCAATTTCACAGCTGCATTGTGAACCATAAGATATGGCTTTTAGTTGAACTTTGACCCCAGTTTAATACTAATGGACCCCATATTCACTTAAATGCATGAAATAGTGTGAATTAATATAGAGACAACTCCAAATGTCATGACACCATAAAGCGTAGCAGTGCTCTTTCAGGAAATATGAAATGCTCTTCAGAGGGAATGTTAATATTGAGGGTAGGTTACAGCAGTTGTAACAAATTTGTACATATACATAAATGACATTATTTTTAGTTGTAGATGTCACCGTCATTCTATATCCTCCACCTCCTTAAAATATAGTAAAAATATCCCTAAATAAATAGAGTGAAATATAACTACTGTGCATGAGGTATGCTAATGTTAACACACAATCCATAAGCTATCAACATGTTTGGATAAGCTAAATTTGAACTTTCATTGACAAATTAAACAGAAAAATTAGATTTATTTGATTTACTAATTTTTTCTTAAAAAAATGTTTTGGGTTTAATACCCATCTTTGATATAAATGACAGTGTTGTAAATTATTATTTTTTCTTTCCTTTTCAAATTAGTGGCATAAAATGGTCATAACTATTTAATTTTATCCTTAATACACAGATTTTTTAAATTATCATCAGACATTTGCATAATTTGACCAAAATGCTGCTTTACTGCAAGTACACACAATAAAAACAAAAACATGATTAAAAACACATTATTACAAGTTATATTTATTTTGATTTTGGTTTGCATTCATTATTGTCTCCTTAGTAAAGAAATACATTAACCTTGGGCATATTTGTTCGTCATGTTGGAAATGATTCAACACAAAAATTGGCAGTCAAAAGACAGTCAAAATAAAAATTACATTTAAATAATTTTCATTCAAACAATGCACATTTAAAGTGTCCCTATTATGCTGGACCATTTGACCAATCAAAGCAGAAGACCAATCACAACAGATTGGGCCATCTGACCAATCAGAGCAGAGTAGACCAATCACAACAGACTTGGCCATCTGACCAATTAGAGCAGCGTAGACCAATCACAACAGACTGGGCCATCTAACCAATCAGAGCAGAGTAGACCAATCACAACAGACTGGGCCATCTGACCAATCAGAGCAGAGTAGACCAATCACAACAGACTGGGCCATCTGACCAATCAGAGCAGAGTAGACCAATCACTACAGACTGGGCCATCTAACCAATCAGAGCAGAGTAGACCAATCACAACAGACTGGGCCATCTGACCAATCAGAGCAGAGTAGACCAATCACAACAGACTGGGCCATCTGACCAATCAGAGCAGAGTAGACCAATCACAACAGACTGGGCCATCTGACCAATCAGAGCAGAGTAGACCAATCACTACAGACTGGGCCATCTAACCAATCAGAGCAGAGTAGACAATCACAACAGACTGGGCCATCTAACCAATCAGAGCAGAGTAGACCAATCACAACAGACTGGGCCATCTGACCAATCAGAGCAGAGTAGACCAATCACTACAGACTGGGCCATCTAACCAATCAGAGCAGAGTAGACCAATCACAACAGACTGGGCCATCTGACCAATCAGAGCAGAGTAGACCAATCACAACAGACTGGGCCATCTGACCAATCAGAGCAGAGTAGACCAATCACAACAGACTGGACCATCTGACCAATCAGAGCAGAGTAGACCAATCACAACAGACTGGACCATTTGACCAATTAGAGCAGAGTAGACCAATCACAACAGACTGGGCCATTTGACCAATTAGAGCAGAGTAGACCAATCACAACAGACTGGACCATTTGACCAATTAGAGCAGAGTAGACCAATCACTACAGACTGGGCCATCTGACCAATTAGAGCAGAGTAGACCAATCACTACAGACTGGGCCATCTAACCAATCAGAGCAGAGTAGACCAATCACAACAGACTGGGCCATCTGACCAATCAGAGCAGAGTAGACCAATCACAACAGACTGGGCCATCTAACCAATCAGAGCAGAGTAGACCAATCACAACAGACTGGACCATTTGACCAATTAGAGCAGAGTTTTGAAAAGGAGGGGTTTATAGAGACTGAATCCTTTATCAAACCATTTCACACACCATTTGAGAAAAAAAAGTTTTATATTAATATTTATTGAGTTTTGAACACCACTGTTACATTGTAATCAACATTGTAGTCAACATTACAATTAACATCTTAACATATATCCCATAGTGATGATACATGTTGAATAAAAAACTAAAAGGATTAAACCAGAAGAGGCAATAGAAATCAGATAAACATAAATAAATAATAAAAATAAAAATAATAAAGTAAAATAAAAATAAATATATACACATAAGTCAAATGTACATTTAAAAATATTTTATAATGGATTTTCATATTTAACAATCTGAATATGGGACAAGGATGAAGAATGGGCACCCAGTTATAGCATAACATAGCATAATGCTAAAGGGTCCTGACATTCCCACCACGAGGATTCAGATATTTCACCACTTAGGATGCTAATGCAAACATATTTTTCTGAGCTGCATATGAGTATTCAAACCCATATTTAACAGCACCAATGAAACTAGGCCTCTCAACATGCTAACAAAGACCGTTGTTCCAGTAGCAGGAAGTATCTCTCTTGTGGTCAATAGACTCACGTTGGCAGTCAGGGGGCACAGCGAATTTCAGCAGGTATCAGTCATCCTCTTTGTAGCAATTAGCCTAGCGCTGTTACTACGCACTGATATCTGCTGAGACAGGCACTAAAACTCCGGCTGACACGAACCAGCTGATTAGCCCAGCTTAATTAGCCACGCTGCCTGTTAAATGGGGAAATCTGACTCTGCCTTTAAACCTCAATTGGGACCAAAGACTGTGGAGATGTGAAGACCGTTTCAGCGCCTTAATGATGCTAAAATGGACCGCTTCAGACCGCAGAGAGAAATCAACAGCGGCCGTGCATCGCAGATAATAACCAACTGGAAAAGGTCAAAAACAACATATTGTTAAATAAGCCATTTGGAAATTTTGTCAGATAAATGCAGAGCGAACGCGAGAGGCTGAAAGGCTAATGCTAAATGCTAAAGGGAGCACGAAACTTTGTACTTTAGCGCGAAAAGGTGCGACTTGAACAAAAATGGCCTCGGATATCTAAGCCAGCCTGTGAAATTGACAAACACGATTTGCTGATAATGCTAATGCGTGCATCATCGTAACTAGACATCGCCCGGTTTGTTTATGTACTTAAAGCTTAGTAATGAATCTCAACAGGAGCTAAACCAACTCAGGTAAAACGGCTCAATAAACGAGGCCAATAAAAAAGCATTTCATCTGAGGTGTCAACATGATTAATCATGCACTAAAAAGGATCCGGGACCTTTGAGTAGACACGGTGATAGCAACGACGATTTACATCTCGGCATTAGCGGCTACAAGACAAGCAGTTAAGTGAGCCAGCCCATGCAACAGTATGAATATTTAATTAATAATTAGTCATGTAATTCCTCCTCAGGAATTATTATCCCTAGAACTGGTTTGTGAATTTAATTATTAGAAGCCTTTTTGTTTCCATGTCCCCCTCATTACTGTCAGGATTGATGTAACACAAACTTCATTAAAAATTAAAGCGCGAGTCTTAATTACAAGGCTACCCTGACTGAAGTTAGAATTAGCCAACTCAGTGATGTGCAAATGAGAGCATTATTTAAGAAACATGCTGGAAGTAGTTATGCTAATTTGGAGGGTTCACAGTAGCAGACCTTTTCACTTGCAGTTGCATATTCATTAAATACACTATGCAAATTTAATGTAGCAGTCTTAGTAATGCCTTGTTAATTTATTCAGATTTATTGAGTACGACTTGTAAAAAGTACCAATTTAATTACTCGATCTCCTTGGGAAAGGTAGTGGGATACTGTGAAACTGTGTAAATCAGGATTGCCGTGCTTTGAGAGAGAAGGGGTGGGCGAAGGAAAGGACACCGTTTTTAATAACTGGGCTTGAGAGACGTATTTGATTTACTTAAGCCGCACGCAAAGAGAAAATCACTTAAGTCATCTTAATGGAGGGGAGAAACGGCCGGAGATGTTGTGCTTGTTTGACCGAATTAGAATAGATGCTGAGTCCACAGCAGTTGGTGGGAATGAGGCCGCCGAGACCAGTAAAATATAAATGGAGATGCTGGAGAGCGTGTTAAGACCCCTCGGCTTTATACATGCGTTTCCTTACTTTTCACACAAACAGCTCTATAACATAAAAGAGACCAAACCGTGTTTTTATTTTTATTTCAGGTTCACACCTCTTTCTTTGATTTATTTGATTTTATGTTAATTAATATGATTGTCGAGTAGCTGCGGTGCTAATGGGGGAAAAGTGAGTTCGAGTCTGACTCATTTCTTGCCTTTTTCTGCTATACTCAAAATTATACACATACCAGTGTTGTTCTCATTCACAAAATCTAAAACTATCAAAAATGATTTTCATTAATTGACAAAGAGCTGAAATTATTATTATGTTTTTTTTTTAGAATGTTGCTTTGGCAAATAATAAAATAAAATAAGTTGAAGTAACAAAACAAAAAAAATACACACACACACACACACACACACACACACACACACACACACACACACACACACACACACACACACACATATTATGTAAACGGAAACTTTTATGTTAGATGTGATTAATCGATTTGACAGCACTAATATTTATATCGTCTCCGCCTGTTTCAAAACATGTCTCCATTATATTGTAATTTTCTGCTCATCTGGCACTGCAACAACACAACTTTGTTTCTGCAGCGACTTTCAGCAGGTTTGCTATAACGACGTCAGACGTTCACGTTTTGCGCGGTGTGAGAAAGTCACGAACCACATGAAATCTGATCAGAGCGGTCAGACTGAAAGGGATTTCAAGAAATGCAATTTGAATAGGATTTCATACCACATATAAATGTAGCTCGAATGTGATTTTTGCACATTCACACAATGCTAAATCTGATCGGATTTCAATCGGATACGCAAAAACATCAGATTTGGAATGACAGATGCTTTCTCAACTGCTGTTTTCTCACAGCTGTCATCTGGGTGCAGTTCACTTAAATGCCTCCGGTGTCGCCAATGAGGATGTTTTCTGAATTCTACATATAGCCCCTTTAATAAATGAATATTATTTTTTGCTAATATGTTTTGTTGCTACTTTTTCACAATAACAATAAAGACACTGACAGTTTTGAGTCTCAACTCAGTTTATGCATCCTGAATAAAAACCAAAAACAACTAAAACACAAAGTTATAAAAACTGTATGTAAAGCTACTAAAACTAAGTTTGCAGACAGTCAGAACTCAGGTACATATTTCTTTTTCCCTTGACATGGCTCATTGATTTCCCTTTCTGTACAAACATCCCTTGGGAGACAAAAAAAAAAAAAGGCAAGTTAGTGAAGCTCACTATCCATGACAGCTTTCAACTGCTTCATGAACTTGTTTTGTAGCTCAAGGGTTATATTGAGATGATAGGAAACGCAAAAAAAAAAAAAGCTACTTTCCAAAACAAAACTTTCATCTCCCTTGGACTCAAACAAAGGAATCGGACCTTTTGACCGCAACTTGTTATTGCCGTAGATCTGCACTCCAAAAACAGACAGTAAAAGAGACGCTCTTGGAAGTGATGGTGTTGAACTTGTTCTCTCAGATCTTTGCGCCGTGGCCAGTTGCTAATGACTGGATGCGGCTCTCGAGGGATCGCCCGGTTCTGTCATACTGGAAAACATCCTGAGGACTGTGGGCCAGTGAAGCTCAAAGACCCAGCAAACACAGCCTGGAGTGGATCCACACAACCCTGGCCGTGTCTAAGAGACCTGATCTCACCCCAGGATCTAATTACTTACTCCCATCATCTCCCGCTTCCTCCAGCAGAAACCCCATGGGTCTCTTCAGCCCAGACCCACACAGAACACACTGACACAGGGGAAGAGCTCAACCTCTCTCCCTGACAACTGCTAGAATCCATATAAAAGCGTCATATAGAGTAGACAACAGGCTGATGTTTTTTCCTGATTATTTTAAACAAAATCTGTGTTGTAAAATAAATGAGTTAATAAACTACTTTAGGCTATGTATACGACAAACACATCCTCAAAAATGGTTGTTTGCTACAAATGTGTGTGTGTGTGTATATATATACCAAAGGGGGTGTTGTGAAAAATTTACAAGTGTTGTGGTTCAGATTAAAACTAATATTGAAAAAAAAAACTATGCTAAATGCAAATAATATGTGCAACTAATAATAGAGTGTTTTTAATTGGAAACCAATATAGAATATATGTAAAAAAAAAAAAAAAGTAAATATTTAGAAACCAATCAAACTCCAAGCTTTATGATTTTTTAAAAAAGTTTTTTTATTGAATTTTTTTTGTAATATGAATAAAAATCAATTACAATTAATAAATATGTTAAGTATATATATATATATATATATATATATATATATATATATTAATCTTAGTCCATGGTAATGTCAACATTTACTAATACATTTTTAAGATCCAGTTGTATTTTGTTAACAGATGCACCATGAACTAACATGAACAAACGATAAACAACATGATTATAACATAACGTTCAGTAATATATTTTTTTATATTGCGCATCCCTGTAAACTTTTTTTGATGTATTTTTAGTAATGATATACACACACAACAAATTTCTTGTGTCCTCAAAAACACTGGCATATGAATATGCATGTTATTTTATCAGATAAATTATCTCTCATGGTCCTCAGAGGCTACAGCACAGTAAATAATTCAGATCCTCCCACATAACGTAAATCTCTGCCCAGACACTTTTACTATATTTGTTTAATGTATTATCTAATAAAACTGAACTGCAGATTTCCTAATGTTTTCACGTTGCGATTGTTTTTAGACAAGATAAACTGCCTGACGTGACAGACACAACTGTCAGATGAACCACTGAGGCAAGTGCCTCTTCATCTTGATTAATCCATCACAAAGCATGAGTGAATTTGTCGTGTGTGTGTGTGTGTGTGTGTGTGTGTGTGTGTGTGTGTGTGTGTGAAAGAGAGAGTCTTTTATAGATCCATGACAGATGGATAATTGAGGAAAGTTTAAACTGTCCCTGCTCAGTATCTTCCTCCCATAATGTCATTGTCCACCAGCCGTCTCTTGTTCTTTAATGGGTCTGGAAAAAAGCACAAAATACACACTTTAAAGAATAATAAAGAAAAGCTGACTTGTTTCCTTGCTGCACCTTTAGGCAATGATTTTGAGCGCCCAAAATGTAGGATTTCGAACAGACCTCTAAGGCAGATTTACAACAAAAACATAAACATAACAGAGAGCTTTTGTGATGACTAAACGAATACTTATTTCCTATAATAGTAATTTTTCTACAGCTTTTCACTATAGGTCTATGCTATTCTTTTTCATAAAATTTCAAATCAATGGAAGAAACTACAGTGAATTATTGCAGGCTGCCTGCAGGCCTGTCATGGGGGACAAGCAGGATCAGGGGCCCACTAAGGTCCTCTTTGGTATATCCTACCCATTGGGCGGGATGAAGGAAGCCCACCCTAAAAATACTGCACAATGTAAGCAAGGGCCCTGTTAGCCTGAAGGTATGAGAGCTTAGAGGACCAGCATCCCATCACTCTCTCCCCCCACTGACCCAATCCACCGCCTGCTTGTAATTACCCCAGGCCCATGAATAATGGCAGGTCCGCTCGCCTGGCGACGCTTTGATAGAGATGAGATTAGTTTAATCAAGTCCACAGGCCGGACGAGGCCACTGAATCTCATCCCCTACCCCTCGAATCACCCGTCTTCAACACGCCCGGCCCATCTGCCATCCGTTCGTGTATCTGAGCATGTGGTCTTTATGATTTGTACGAAATTAACTTACGAAATTAAATGACGTTTTTCAAAAGAAAATCTTTAATTAGTAAGAAATTATTTGTTGTAATCTTGTTGTATGAACTTAAAATCATTTAGTCAAGAGTACTAAAACAATTTGTGTCATTTCCTAAAGTTTTGACATTCCTAATAGAGAAAATTAACTATTTTGTCGTGCCTAGATAAAATTGCCAACATTAAGTGTAATATTTGTTTTTGTCGTTTTTATGCTGCTGTAACATCTTCCCCTTTGGGGATAAATACATTTTTAACTTTTCTTATTTAAAATTGCCATCATTATCATTTTATCTAACACTACTCTACAGTTAGTATCAATAAAAGTCAGTTGTTTGTGTTTAATTAAATTAAAACCCTCTTTTTACATAGATACAAAATAGATTACTTGGGTCTCAGTGTGAGCTTTAATAAATAAGTAGATAATACTGAGTGCCCACGACTAAACACATTCACCACTCTTCTGCATAATGGTAACCACAAAATTCAAAAGCATTAGAGAAAGTCCTCTAAGTTTCTAACATAACTGAACATTAAACACTAACATTAACTAACAACATCTTTCCATTTACTGAAAAACATAAAATAACACTTTAATCCCTAAATTTACCCTCCTTATGCAGTCCCTTGCAAAGCATGCTGGGAACTACAGATCCACTGCCCAGCTAGTTGTCAACAGAAATTATTCATGAAGTTTTCACACAAATTAATTCAACTTAGTAAACTTCAGTCTTAAATATATTAAGTTGATTGAACACAATTAAATTAAGTTGTAACAAAATGTAGCCTGATAGTTTGATCCTTCCCATCATCATCACTCGTGGCCAGCAAAAGCTCACAGTTTAAGCCTTACTGATGGCCATAACCTTTAAAACGCCTGTGGCTTTTTGCGGACCGGGCTAACAGGTTAGCGAGATGTGATATTTAGCATGGCGAATCAGATAATGCCAGAGACAAAAACCCACGCGCACTCACACACCCAGCGACTTACGCATACAAAAGGAGTATAAATTTCCATATGCTGAAATTTGACTGAAATTAGCATCACATTGGACGGATCAAAGGAGCGTGTTGCCTCTCTATTGCACTATGGTGGCGCAGACAGCGGTAACACTCCCTTAGGGTCTGCCAGTTAAACTAGGGGATTAGTGAGGGTGTATTAAAGATTAAAGAGGTGGGTTTTACTTTATTATCCCAAACCAACAACTGTCAGTGTCAGGCATATTCGCATCCCTCATTCAGCACAACAGATTGTCAATAATTCGGCAGAATAAAGTATTTTACCGGGGGGATTAATAATGCGTGTGTGAGTTTTAGGTTTTAAAATGCGTAATTGTTATTGTTTGCATCTCTTTCCGCGTTCCTATTCCTCGGAGACGTCCCAACAAATGACGAATTAAAAGGAGTGTTTATGGTTATTTGAATTGTAAGATACTACAAGTAAATTTAAGAACAAGGCTTTGTTTTAAGCTTAAATACATATCAGTTCTAAAAGAAATGTACCTCGGTTAAACTTTAGTTCTAGCATTTGTGACATGCTTACAAAAATTTGTGTTGAAATTTTGCATTCACAGTAGGGGTATAAAATATATATTTATGGCAATTGGGACACTTGAGATGACTTGAATGCTTTAATCTGATTGGTTGACAAACTTTCTAAGGTGTGCAATTGTTTTTCAGGGAAACAACCAGTTAAAGTAGGTCCAGGTTTTGACCGCATTACAGTTCCATATCACTTCGCCAAATGATTTAAGTTCTTTCAAAGAACCTTACAGACTACAACAGCAAAATAACCAAAACCCACAATGACACTGGCCAAGCAAATAAATATTGTAAACAATAGGATAAAAACGACAAATTATTTTCATGTTTTTTGCCACAGAATTAGGTTGTATTATGTACAGAAAGCACATACTCTCTTTCTCCCGCTCTCTCTCCCACTCAAACACACACACACACATACAATATGGACACACACAGAAACGTGTTGTCAGCGCTGCTTTGACGGTTTTATCAGTAAAATAGTTTAGCATCTTAAAAGCTACATGACATTTCTCACTAGCAAGGTAATAACGGCGCTGTTCTTGAAGCAGATAAACTTACAGTTTCGCTATTAGTAAAGACGCTGCTGCCGAACAAAATTGTAAGACACACAGACTCAGGTCTCTCGCTCTCTCTCTCTGCATTAATGACTGCATTAGTCTGCTATCAGTGGCTGAAGCCTCCATTACTAGCTCTAATATGACATTTTGGAATTAGCAATAGAGGCTTGGGATCAGATGTGTAAGAAATTAATCCTACACACAAGAGCGATTTAAGTACAAAAACCTGACAAATGTCTTGAAATACAACATCTGAATAATGTCTTGAGGTGTGGTAACCGTATTATAAGCAGAATAATTGACGTGGAATTCTTAGAAAATAATGCACACCCGAGGTGTAATGGCCACGACGCGTGTGCATTATTTTCTAAGAATTCAACGGCCTGTAATACGGCTATTAATATAGGCCTATATTATTGCATATACGTATATGTTCTACCATTAATGTAAATAAACATTTGATATAAAATACAAAAATATAATACATAAATTAATGCAAAATCATATATATGCGGTTTAAAAAAACATTTCATAGCTATATACATTTTGCAAGTTCATTTCCTGTAGTTTACAGTAACAGTCTTACAATAGAAGTCTATTGGACTAAACATTGCAAACGTTTAAATACACTCTGTTTCATCATAGACTGAATATGTACTTTAACAAAAAGCGCTTATATTCCGGCTTTTAAACCGTCTGAAACTCTTGCCCCATGGACTTCCATTGTAAAAATATTACTGTAAATTACATTTGCATTTTGTACTGTGATCATTTCTGTTAATTGGTGGTGGTTGAGGAGATTCCCCCCTTCCATGTTAAAGCGCTTTGAGTACCCAGAAAAGCGCTATATAAATGTAACAAGTTATTCTTTTTATTCCTTTAAACTGACTCCAAACACACTGGAAGCAAATCCACTGAATGCTATTTTTCACTTTTGAGGGAATTAGTGCGTTGTACAGGTAATTAACCAAAGAACAACCATCCATTATTGTGACCTTGCTATACTGATGGCTTTATACACATTGTAAAGTCAACTTCAATGCGTCCCAAATGTGTAACTAGAGTAGTATGTTTAAAATCATTTAAGCACCTCTCATTAGAAAGATCAACATTAGATTACTCACACTAATGTGTTTACCCCCCGAGGCGCTACGCTTTTTCTTTACAGACAACAAATCATTTTTTGTCAAAACTGAGTAACACAGCATGAGATGGGCAAACGGGCTGTACGCTGTGTGTGTGCGTGTGTGTGTGTGTGTGTTATGACTGCAGACTAGAGGAACTTTGCAAACAAAGCCCAGAGTGAATCGCTTCCGCTTTGACTTTCACACAGCCTCTGTCAACAGCGGAGCCTCCGAGCTGAGAGATATCACACCATTACAGCACTATTTGGGAGCCATTCATCAAATCAGACACAAGATTAATTAAGCCTGTGGTCTGAATTACCCCCGGTCTCTTCTCATGAAGGTGTACCTCGCGCCCCGGCTGGGGTTGAAGGGATGATGGGGGTCTCTGAAGGAGGGGGTGGGGTGCAGAACTTATTCTATCTTACATATGTAGACATGAGCATGTAAAATAACAATGTTAAAGGGATAGATCACTCAAAAATGAAAATTCTGTCATCATTTACGCACCCTCAAGTTGTTCCAAATCTGACCGAAAGAAGATATTTGTAAGAATGGGTAACCAAACAGTTGATGGGCTCCATTGACTTCCATAGTATGGGGGGAAATATGTCATCACAATGTTTGGTTACCCATATTCTTCAAAGTGTTCAGCAGAAAGAAAACTTGAGGGTGTGTAAATGATGACAGAATTTACATTTTTGGGTGAACTAACCCTGTAAGAGCCCAGCATCGAACTAGTCATTTTTTTCACACAAAAGTCTGATTGAATTGCACTAATCACAATGTCTGGGTGAAGTTTGTCAGGAATATATCAATTACCTACCCAATATGTTTAGTAATAATTTAATACATATTTGCATCAAAGCCGGTTTACACTTTTGCAAAATGTAAAATTTTTTAGTTTCTTTTGATGTTGAGTTCTTAAATTGTGTGTGTGTGTGTGTGTGTGTGTGTGTGTAATGATGAATCGATGAATATGAATAATGATATATCATATGAAATGCAATATAAATGACATTGTTACAAACAAATATACATTTTAATAATCAAAACAGAATTATATATATATATATATTAGTGCTGGGAAATCGGTTAATCGCGATAAATCACATCTAACATAAAAAGTTTTTGTTTACATATGTGTGTGTATGTGTGTGAGTGTGTATATATTATATATATAGGCTATATATATATATATATATATATTAGCCTATACATATTATACATATATGTCTGTGTGTGTATATTGTATGCACACACATATTTATTCATACTGTATGTGTGTATCTGAATACACAGACAGGCACACTCACAGATATTATATATATTTTATAAATATATGTACACACATATATTGTAAACAAAAACTTTTATGTTAAATTGACAGCAACTACATTTACATAGGTGACAATTGAATGACAGAACTGACAGAAACCTTTTTGTCACCCATGCTGCTTAGCTAATAATTATTTGTTAAATTGATGCATAATAAATATGTCACTTCAATAAGTGAAGGGTTAGGTAAGCTCATAATCAAGATAAAAACAGGACCAAAAGCTCTTGTACAGTTTGTGCCGTACTCATATATATATATGTGTGTGTGTTTTCTGAAGGGACGGGGGCAATTCTGAATTGATGGATCTGCATCTTAAATAATTTTTCATCATAGTCAGTTTTCTTGGCCTCTGAATACGGCACACAGTCGATATACATCACCGCTTTAAACAGCCATCATATCTGCGAAGATGGATGCCGGCAATCTGAACTGTGAGGTGGGGCTAATGGTTTTACATCGGCGGGCCATTTTTCCCTCTTTCCCTTTTACACAAACATATACATATTCACACACGGCAGACGCTCTCGTGCAAATGTCCACATCCGCCCACTCGCGCCTACACGTGCACACATTTTAATGAGTTCATTAGCCCATTGTATCCTCTCCCTCATCTGAGCGGGTCATATCTTGATGAATGGTGTGTGTGGCGCCTTGCTCCGGGGTAGGATTTCATCGCTCAAGTGGCATGAGGAGAGATAGAGCGACCGATGGAGCAAAAATACCAGCGAACGGAGGAGGGATGAGAAAAGAGGGACAAGGTGTTCGGACCACCAGAGAGTTTCGTCCCCCATGAGCGCGGCATCGACGGAGACATTAAGAATCTAATGTGCTATTATTCTCCATTGCGCCCCTAAGCTTTAAACATCTGTCCTGTGGGTGGCTGCGGTAATAGGCATGGGCTTTAGGACCTGTTTCCGAGACTAGACACCGGCACCCACGAGGGCCCTTGACACACCGGCGACTTAATCTGCTACTCCTTCCACAAAATTGACATTGTCTAGAGAGTAAAGCAATCACCCGAACTGGTATTACAGAGCATTTATGTTTGAGCTAGGCTTCCAAACAGCAAATCTTGACCTTTTTCGAGGCACCCTGTCGCCAAACTCCATTTTCCCAGAGTCTTTCCAAAGTTCTTTGAAGAATTATGTTTGTCATTGGACTTGGCTCTCCTCGAGGTGGGCTGTGGGTTTAGATTCACGGCGAGCAATCTGTTTCACCTAATACCGCCGCGGATTTGGGACTTGGAAGAAAGAAACAGAGGATGAGGAGTTGAAAAAGGGCAGAGAAAGGGGATATATTTCTTCACTTGAATGATGGAAGGAGATTTTTGGACAGGTCTGGTTTACCGCAGAGTAATTTAGGTGTTTGGTGCCTGAGATCTCTGGTTCGTCTATTATGACATGTGGCTACTGTCATACAAACAGACCTATGGGACAAAGATGGACATCAAACAAAAAAAAAAGATTGCATGTACAGTCATAATAAAAAGTTATTTCCCATGTCGATGCCCCACATGATCAAATATTTAGCTGTCGCTTCAAAACTGAAAAATGATTAAGGTGTAGCCTATAAACTGACCTGTATTTATTTAAGATGTAAGAAAATATGGTTATAATATAGGTTTTGAAAAAAATATATATTTTCAAGAAAAGTTTCATTTTAATCACTTTAAAAATGTCATGTGATGCAACTAATAAGTACAAACTAATAACAAATTTTACTTAGACACTAAATACGTGAGTGTGCACATCTCAGTCGTTATTTTTTGAAAATGTTTTCAATTGGTTTTCCACGTTTTTTTTTTTTTTTTTGTGTTGTTGCAAATACCATTGCATATTGCACCACATGACATTTTACAACTTGACTTAACCTATAAGAGAATTTATGGATTTGACCTTGACACACACACACACACACACACACACACGCATGAGGGTCTGCAAGGGTATTCATGGTTGCACCACATGACTTTGATTTGGTGAACAAATACCCAAGACATAATGAGCAAAATTATTATTTAATCCTGACTTTTTTTTTATTACTACGTGCCCTTTAAATTAAATTTAGATCAGAAATTAAAAGAAGAGGAAGATCACAGAAGAGGTGCATTCAAGTCATTGTTTGTATGAACTGCATTTGATTTTAATAGATTGGCTAAAAAGTGTAATGTCATTGACCCACACAAGTTTTCCCAACTGACCTGCGATAGTTTATCATTAACAGCCCTGTGCCGTAATGAGATCCTGTCTGGCTTCATCGTTGAGCTTTTGTAGTGTCATTGTCACTTACGTCCCCCCTTGTTTGAATGCTTCATCATATGCCGTGAGAGCAGACAGAGTGACCACCGGGGATTTGAGGCGGGCCGAGCAGAGCAGACATTCATATTTATAAGTCAGGCAATCTGAGTGATAAAGGAGGAAGGACATTAATGCCGTCAAATGAAGCAATTTTCACCAAACAGTCTTAAAGGGATAAATGTGCTGCTTTCATTCTCACTTAACCTTTGATCTGCCGAATGTTGCTCAAACACTTACAGTAGCGGCTCAAAGTGGTCATTAAATTCCTCTGATTTGTTTCGCGTAATAGCCGACTGGCATCATTCTTGAGACTTATGGAAAACGCCGTCAATGGCATTACGTGGATTTAGAACTGGCCAATGATTTCTGTTGTACGACCCTAATAATGCCAATGATAACCTAATTTTGAGAGTAGCAGACTTACTGCACTCCTGCTTGAATAGATGTAATATAGTGCTAGCTGAATTTGAAATATTTCTTATTCTAAACCAGCATGATTTTCTTTATTTTGTTCCTGAATTAAAGTTAAAAAATGTTATGTGATGCAGCTGCCCTGAATTCATATTGAAGAAAAATGCCTAATTAAAATAAAGAAGTTTTTCATAAGAAAACATTAAGTACACTGTAAAATAAGTTGCTGCCTTACATTTTTAAGTAAAATCAACTTGGATGTTTAAGTTATTTCAACTTAAATTTAATTGACTTAAAAAAAAAAGTTGAAAACTTAGAGTTAAAGCCATGTAAAACCATATATTGTCATAACTTATTGATCATATAATTTTATACAGTGTAGTTTATTATAATCTTTTGTTATTATTTCTCTGGAAAAAATTTATTTTTAACTAAATCACTTTAGTTTAGTTATTAATATTTGAAAAAAATCTGCCATTTGGTGCATCTAACATGCAGAAAGAACCTTGTGACTGTGTGTGAAGGTCAAGAAGTTTCTTAATATATCAGATAATTTCTTATTTTATCTTTTTATGACAAAGCAAGGTTAGGTCGGGGTGTGAAATGTGGTGCGACTCCTCAAATATGTCATTTTTATGAATTAATAATTTATGATATTTGTAAAAATTAATTTTACCTGCAATAAATTATGTATTACTTTTACACCACATGACATTTGTAAGTTATGAATGAACAAAATCCTAAGAACTTGGCACACGTGCTTCATACTAAAGTTTTCTTCAAGCCACTGTCATTGTATTGAAAAGAGCAACCTGGACATTCTGCTAAACTTCTTTTGTTTTCCACATAAGAAAGAAAGTCATAATGTTTTAGATCAACGTGAGGGTGAGTAAATGATGGCCAAATTCTCTCTCAATAATGAGCACTTAAAAAAAAGAAAAAAAAGAAATGGAATCAAATTTTCTGTAGCTGGTTAATTGCCCCAAAACTGGCGGCTGAGAATGAAAAATTCATGAAACCGGTGTCGCTATCAACAAAGAGGCAGAACGAGAAATCTATAACTCGTATCACCATTAATAGAATTAAATTCAGTCTGAGGACAGATAAATTTGGCTTAAAGGCACCATATTCCCTCCAGGCCCTAATTAAATATACAGTCTTTAAAGCGCAAAAATAATCATTTGATTCATTGAATATTAATGAGATGACGGAAGGCGTGCACTTCCAGAGTGCAACAGCACGCGCATCACATTTGCTTTTCCGACGATTTCGCTTTTCTAACATACTACACCACAAACAACTCGTCGTGTGTATAATCCAAATAAGTGTTGTTTCCTGTGCAGAGAGCATCTGTTAACGAAGGAAAAACAGTAGCAACCCTCTGCTCCTCTTTTGTTTTTCGCAAAAACAACATCCTCTTCCCGTTCAGACGTAGAGAGAGAAAAAACTAGTCTATCTAAACAGTTAACAGATGGCTAAAGCTTGTGTCTTTGAGCAGTGTTTCCCAGCAATTAAAAGTTTCTGCCTGTTATTCCGCTCCCCGAGTGCAGATTGCAAACAACACAAGAGGTCAAATATCTGGAAGGGAAACGAGGGATAGGAGCGAATGCGGGCCGGTCTCATCTGGCGCTGTGCGGGACGTGCATTCACCTGAACGTCTGTAATCACCCGGCACCTATGTGAATAATTAGTACAATAATTACCAGCTTTAAAACGAGGCTGTGCGCTGCCCTCTTGCCTGACGCCATCAAGGATAACAGGTGTTGCCGGTGCCTGGAAGGGACAGGGATTAAAGATTATTTCACTATCTGGTCTCTCTCCTTCAGGCCAAAGCGATCTCCCCCACTCTCTCTGTCAAGCATGGAGACGGGGCAGAGCGGGGGCTCGTTTTCCTCCAGCGTGGCGGTTTTGGGAATGGAGTGTTTGACAGAGAGTGAATATTGTTTAATCTGGGAGAGTGATATGTCCTTGAGATTCCTGGGCGCTTGGTGTCCACATAACCTAGAGCAAGGTGGAGGTTGTCTTTATTGGTGGCTGGGCCTGTTACTAATGAGCAGGAGTTTTCACTGTACTGCAGAAAACATGGAGAAACATAAAGCAGCATTATTAAACTACACTGTACTTTACAAAGAAAAAGTGAGAGGTGCTTGCTTATACCATTGCTATGTGGTTGCTAAAGTGTTCTAGGTGGATGGTAAAGTCATGCCGGGTGGTTATTATGGTGTTTCGGGTGGTTGCCAGGTTGTATGCAGTTGATAAGTTGTTCTGAGTATTTTAACATGTAATAATAATAATAATAATAATAATTCATTACATTTATATAGCGCTTTTCTAGACACTCAAAGCACTTTACATAGATGGGGGGAATCTCCTCAACCACCACCAATGTGCAGCATCCACCTGGATGATGCGACGGCAGCCATAGTGCGCCAGTACGCTCACCACACACCAGCTTACTGGTGGAGAGGAGACAGAGTGATGAAGCCAATTAGTATATATGTATATATATAGGGGTGATTAGGAGGCCATGATAGACAGAGGCCACTAGGGGCAAATTTGGCCAGGATGCCGGGGTTACACCCCTACTCTTTCGAAAGACATCCTGGGATTTTTAATGACCACAGAGAGTCAGGACCTCGGTTTAACGTCTCATCCGAAGGACGGTGCTCTTTGACGGTATAGTGTCCCAATCACTATACTGGGGCGTTAGGACCCACACAGACCACAGGGTGAGCACCCCCTGGTGGCCTCACTAACACCTCTTCCAGCAGCAACCTGGTTTTCTCATGAGGTCTCCCATCCAGGTACTAACCAGGCTCAGCCCTGCTTAGCTTCAGTGGGCAACCAGTCTTGGGCTACAGGGTGATATGGCTGCTGGCTGCTGGCTGCTGGTGAACATGTTGCTATGCGGATGTTAGGATGTTCCAGATGGCTGGTAAAGTCTTGATGGGTGGTTGTTATGGTGTTTTGGGAGGTTGCCAGGGCGTTTCTATGCTATTTTTAGGGTGTTGTGAGTTGTTACCAGGGTGTATGCAGTTGATAAGTTGTTCTGAGTGTTTTTAACATGTTGCTATGTGGTTGTTAGGATGTTTCCAGATGGCTGGTAAATTCATGCCGGGTGGTTGTTATGGCGTTTTGAGTGGTTGCCAGGGCGTTGCTATGCTGTTTCTAGGGTGCTATGAGTTGTTAACCAGGGTGTATGCAGTTGATAAGGTGTTCTGAGTATATTTGAACATGTTGCTATGTAGTTGTTATGATGTTTTAGATGGTTGATGATGTCATGTTGGGTGATTTTGCTGTTGCTAGGGTGTTGTGAGTTGTTGCCAAGGTCTATACAGTTGATAAGGTGTTGTGAGTGTTGCAATGCATTTTAAGGATGTAAGGTGCTGGTGTTAGGACGTTCTAGATGGTTGAAAGTCATACTGTGTGAATGCTATGGTGTTTTAGGTGGTTACAACGCATTCTCACCCCAAGGCGTCATTTAATTGACACTTTTGACCATGCGTCAACTAACTGACGCTAAAGGGTGCCTTTAGCGTCAGTTGGATGACGCTTCCGTTATGGGTAGGTTTAGGTATGGGTAGGTAGGCGCGTCTCATATTGACGCTAAAGGGTTCCGTGTGCGTCTAATTTAGACGCATGGTCAAAAGCGTCATTTAGATGACGCTCGAGGATGAGCGTCATCTAACTGACGCTAAAGGCACCCTTTAGCGTCAGTTATTGAAGCATGGTCAAAAATCTCAATTAAATGACGCCTTGGGGTGAGAATGGGCTGGTGGTTACCAGGGTGTTGCTATGCAGTTGATAGAGTATTGTGAGTTGTTACCAGGGTGTATGCAGTTAATAAGTTGTTCTGAGTGTTTTACCTTAATGCTATGCAGGATGTTCTAGATGGTAGATAAAGTCATACTTGGTGGTTGCTTTGGTGTTTTAGGAGGTTGACAGGGTGTTGCAATGCGGTTGCTATGGTGTTGTGAGTTGTTACCAGGGTGTATGCAGTTAATAAGTTGTTCTGAGTGTTTTAACACTTAGTTTGAGTTTTGACAGGGTGTTAATATGTGGTTATTAGGGTTTTGTGAGTCATTGCCAGGGTGTTGCTATGTGGTTGCTAGGCTGTTGTGAGTCATTGCCAGGGTGCTGATAAGGTGTTCAGAGTGTTTTAACATGTTGCTATGCAGTTGTTAAGATGTGCTACATGGTTGCTAAATTGCAAAACAGTAGGTAATATGTACCTTTAGTTTAAGGTACCAATATGTACCCTTTAGGCATAAAATATAGAAAAGGTATCACCCTAGTGACAGCTTTTGTACCTTTTTTTCTGAGAGTGTACTTTAAGTGTTTTTAAGCCATCCGTAAGGGCACAAAGTGAGACACAAAGTTGACCAAAAAAGTTTATTTACAAATCTCTAGAAAATTACAAAATACATACAACTGAATAGAAGTTGACACCTCCACCACACTGCCTCACTTAGCCACGTCCAAGAATTGTGCCGCTCTCAAAATGTGCTTTGACGCTATCCTCTCAACAACTTAAGCAATGAAGCCAGGCAGCCCCAGGGTGTTTGTTCTTGTAGGAATTACTTAAAGACTTGTCAAGATGCCACCATCACTCCTTGTGTTCTCCGGCTTATTTTCTGTTTGTTCTTCTCACTTGTGTGTTTTTGAAATTACTACAACAGGTGCGACAGATTTGCACAACAGCAGCCTAGCATGTTTAGTTACAGACAAAAGTAGAGAGCTGTTTTGTTGTAATGAAAGCCATT
The DNA here is from genome assembly GCA_031834385.1 of Semotilus atromaculatus. Lineage (NCBI taxonomy): Eukaryota > Metazoa > Chordata > Actinopteri > Cypriniformes > Leuciscidae > Semotilus > Semotilus atromaculatus. Next base: position 8,800,760 of record JAULUF010000027.1, read on the forward strand.
TGGTGACATACCGTATTCATTTAAATGATTTCCAATGCACAATATATGTTTTACAATAATACATTTTTTTTAAAGATCTTTATTAAAGCTGTCAATAGATTTTAAAAAAGTCAACTTAATTACAATATATGCTGATCAATTAATTGCAATTGCAATCTCATATCAATATTTGCTGAAAAATACACTCGAAACCCTACATATGGAATTTAAATGTGCACATTTTTATAGCATTTTTTTTTACAACTAATGAAAATGTATATTATAAATATAAAATTTGTTACATTCATATATATATTTTTCTACTCATAATGTTGTTCATTTATTTATTTGATTTTAATCAGATTTTTATATTATTTTATATTTATGTTAAACTAATTTAATATATTTAATAGATTAATAACTAACCATTTTTAAATTAAAATGTCATTCATTTATTTAGTTATTTGAATCTAATTTATTTATTTGCTTATTTTAATCCTATTATTTTATTATTATTTTTATTTATTTATTACAATTTTTACCATTTTCTCTAGACTTTTTCTCTGACCTCGTGGTCCCTAGACTGAAAAGCCAGGCAATACTGAAAAAAGCTCCCAAATCATTGAATTTATTTGTGCAAATTATTTTTGGTTGCATTTATTTATAATTATTGACACAAAATATGCTTTGAACTGACGTCCCTATAGTTTTTTAGAACTATTATAAATTGCCAATAATCAAGCTAATAAGGAAATAATTTTCATGCAAGTTTTCCATTCGAATGTTCTGGTAAAATTGAATATCTCCTCACTGTGAGTTTATTTCAGAGGTCTTGACTGTGGCTCAAGGAGGCCGAGACATTCTTTGTCATTATTCTTTGATTCCATTCATCATCCGGGCTCACAACAAAGAACCCTGCTATGTACAATTTAAATAAAGCTTTGTGTGACACTCGTGCTGACAAGCTGATGTATCCATTCAAGAAGCAGGAGAATATGTGCATGTCTATGCAAAATAAAGATGAATGCAGCGGGAAACAGACAGCGGGTGATTAAGGTGTGCGAGATCGCGGCCGATCTGTCATGCTATCCCGTTGTCTTATGATACCTTATCATTAGTTTCCCTGACAATGATTTAGAAGTCATTGTCAGGGAAGTATTCCCCCTCATTGCCTTGCACTGTGTTTAAACGTAACCTTCTTTCAGCAATGGCTGCCATTCGTCACTTTTGACCTGTCAAGCACGGTAAAATTGGACACTTCCAACCGTGGCCTTTTGTCCTGACGCAGGCAGGTATGCAGAATCAGGATGGAGGACGGAACCGTATGCATCCATAACGTTTAACCGCCTCTGAATGATTACTGCCCCTAATTTCTTTGGGGACAATGGGACTCTGGTCCCGCTGCCAAAGACCGTTTTTTTCTACTTTTTTTTGCTTTGTGTCTCTCTTTCTGCTTTATTTCGGGTCATGGCCTCGTGACTGTTAAATAAGAACCAGGGGCAGGTCAGCATGCAGGCCAAGGAACAGAGGAGCCCACCGGTCCCTCTCTCTGGCGGCCAACAGCTGATGCAGAAAGTCACCATCCATCTCTGGCAGGATGATAATGATGCAGTTTTTTGGAGGCGAGGAACTTAGGCCTACTTTGCAGGTAATTCTCTGTTGATCCGCGCCTGCTGTTTAGAGAGTACGCCAGCGAAACGCGATAGGAAATGGGCCTCTGAATCCCTTGAAGACATTGAAGGTGTGTTCGATGTCCTTGCAGTCTCGGTTCAGGCCCGTGGTTGTGTTCTCTGAGCTACGCTCGGAGAAAAGTTCTCCGGTGATATTGCGACAGAAGAGTCGATGCTAAGCCTTTTTATTGTCCTGTCCAATGCATGTCCTGATTTTGCAGAGTTAGACGCGTTCCTTGGTCAACGTATTTTATTGATTCTGGAAGCAGAACCTTAATTTACAAAATATGTTGAACCTGGAACACGTCTAACTCTGCAAAATCAGAATGTGCATCCTGGAACAACACTCCTGTCTGAAAATGTAATCCTAACCATATCCCTATACCCATAAACCTAACCCCATAACTTATCCCTAAAATCAGAGGGAAATGATAAGTGACTAACAGTGATGTAGAAGCACTAAACACTGGTTGTAAGCTTAAAATTGACTTGAACTGTAAACTTGTCCCTCAAATCTGATTGGTCGATTGGAATGTTGTTCCAGGATCAACAAAGATGTTGATCCAGGAACATGTTTTACTTGGTGAAATCAGGTTTGAACACATACCCTGGGCAGTTTGCCACAATTTCACATTTTGGCCAATTGGTGGCTAATTCGTATTATTTTGTGCAATCCCATTCACATGTTTTTGTATGGCCTGCTTGCGCCCCACTGACAAGTTAGGTTTAGGTGTGGAGCTTTTTGTCTAAATTCTTTTGAATAAGGTGCCGTTCACACAGAATACGTTTTCCTATTCCACTGCACTACTTTTCCATTAGTTTTCTATATGAGCATTTTCTAAAAAGCCTATGCTTCTTTTGTTACTCTGACCTGTGTCTCATGCTTTTAAAAGCAAAACCGTGTTCTATGTGAACAGGCCCTAACATTGTACGAATTCATATAAACTTGTCACCTCGTAAAATAGTAACGCTTTCTCATGGGATTGGGTGTCTTTTCTGTTTCTGAAACTTTTCTGAACGGTTTCAGACTCAGTTGACGCCCCTTGGTAATTCTTTGGAGCTGTTTGCCAAATACTGATTTCATCTGGCCGCAGTCCATGTGCAAACAGTAATTTGGACAGGTGGGAAACTGGCCCTCCAAAACGCAGAGAACTAATTCACGAGACTTCTGTGACATTTTCAGACTGAACATGTGTTGCCAGGAAGTGAAGCACATGTTGTTCACAGGAAAGATGTAAATAATGATCTGCTCACAACAGGTTTTCTTTCCCACTGGGTGTTCTTACAAATTTCGCCGGAATAAATAAAAATTATACAAATGATCTACACCCTTGAATGAAGATCTTGGGCCAGCTTGTTTAATGCTATGTAAAATTACAATAACATGCACAGTATTTGCATTTTTAGATTGATAATTTGAGGCAAATATTGAGGTTGTAGTACAAATGAAAATGATCTATATCACCTCTAGAGAGTTAAGAATATGAAACAAATGTTTCCCATGAGCAGAATTTAGTTGTGTGTGTCCACTTTTTTTGTGTGCCTAGGAAATACATATAAAGCATGATGCTTCATTTTTAGATGCACAAAATACGCTGTAGAAAAGAAAACGCTGTAATGAAAAAAAAAGAAAAGAAAAAAAACCTGCAAACCCAAAAAATAAAATGTTATAATAATGATGTTGTTTTTGGGGGGCATAAGTCGCACAATATTGTTTTATTAATTTGTGCGTTTTACTCAGCAATGTTAAGTTGACTGAACAAACACTTATTAAGTAAAGTTAAACTAATTTTTAGTATAAACAAATAAGTTGGAAGCAATAAAGTAATTTTTAGTTTTTAAGTGTGAACAAGGATGGTGTGAGTGAAACTAACAAAAGTGAAAGTTCTTTTTTTCCAGTGTCATTGGTTTCCCAAAAAAAAAAAAAAAATACAAAAACTGATAAATAAATAGTGGATTATGCATAGTGCATAATAGTGCAATAGTGCATTATGCAAGAATGACTGGAAGACAAATGAGAGTAAAAACAGCATTGAATGCATATACAATTAATATTGAGTGGATATCTATGTCTCATTTACCCAGTAATTGTATAATCATACCATAGCATCTAGACAAATTAGCGTTAGGTAAATATTTCTGTGCATAAAATAATATAAATTACAGGATTATTTGGATTGTGACACTCAGTAAAAGCAGCAGAAATCTCCAGTGTTCACTATGAAATATGATTAATCAGTCTTAAATCTGACAACCGCTGACATCACAGTCATTTATTCTGTAGCTGAGGGTTGGTTCTGCCTCAGGTGAAACCTTCAACTACAGCAAACGTCAGTTTTTATCTCGCTTGAGCAAAGTTGTCACTGTAGAGATGTAATATGTTTGTCTTTCGATTCAATTAGCTTACAAAAGACCTTGAAGCGATGCTATCAATTATGGGATGATGTTCTTTTACCTTGCAGTAATGCTGCCTTCAAGTAATGATTGCGTTTTGAGTGCACTCGAACACAACAGAAAGTCATAACTGGCAGTTTTTTAAAGCACATCTTTCTGAGAATAATGGTGGTGAAATGGTTTTGATCATAATTCGTTGTCAGTAAAGTTTAGTGTATGCGGTTTATGAAGCGACACGCTTGCGAAACAAAACAACATTTCCCATAGTTCTTAGACATCTAAGGCCCTATCAAACAAATGGCGCAATGCGGCGATAGGTGCGACACAAGTGTTTTTTGCTAGTTTCAGCCCAACGCAGTTATCATTTTCACGTCCTGCGTCACGTTGTTTTAATAGCAAATGCATTTGCGCCCATTTGTGCATCTATTGGCTGCTGGTCTGAAAACGAGGTGTGTTCAGGCGCATTGTTGGCACGTTGCTATTTTGAGGCAACTGAGATAGACTGCGCCATTGACCAACAAAAACCTGATCTAAAGTCAATCTTAAATCATAATCACGACTTACTTTCAAATTACTCGTACAAAAGAGCTTTCCAGGAGAGTTTTTGCTAACATGGATAACGTAGCTTGCTAAGTTACATTATAGCAGCCATATCAAATTTTTTTTTTATGTTTCTATAACTTCACAAAATTCTCAGATTTAAAAAAAATTACATACTGCCATAGACCTTATTCACAGCAGCACCAAATAGGATTTTTAACAGGAATGAAAGCGAGGCTGTGAGGGATAGACATACTGTACATCTCTTCAGTGGGTTAAAGTGTTTTATAATGTGTTTTTGGATTGTTCTGCTTACAAAACAATGCAAAAATATCTATTTCAGTTGACAGACAACATGAGCTGTGGAAAATTATACCAGATCTAGGAGCTTTGTACAGCTTTTTACAGGGGATGGCATTGAAAACACAGCTAGTCTATCCCTCACAGCCTCGCTTTAATACTTGTCATGACGCTGCTCTGAATAAGGTCTATAGATTTCATTGAAACTAAACTGATAGAAACTCTGTTAAAACAAACCCCAGTTTGCTAGCTGTATCCAAACATGTCACTTTCTGAGTGACCAGCCCTGAGCCACAGAAACAAACACAAACCCATCATGACATCAGGATATGGAGAGATTACACCTTTCCTAACATCTACTTACAGAGCCTGTGACCACTAATGGTCTCCTCTTTGCAACCATGTGTTCTATCATTTGATCTCATTTGGCTAACAATAAAAGAGCCAATTAAAGCATAACCACATTACTTTGTTAATAAAGCAGACAGATTGACTCAAGGGAACATTTCATTGGCAGTTAATTATGCACAGTGGTAGTCTCAAACCCACTGAGCCAATGTGTAGCAATAAAAGCCGTTATACTGCTGCCAATTCCCACTCACAGCTGCATTCAGCTCTAAAACCAATGGATAGCGGCTTGCTAAAGCCAGGCAGACACTCTCTGAAGAGAAATAGAGATTTGCAATTCTGCTGCTACCTCGGAGAGTTGGGGAAAGGTCCGTTTTTTTTTAATGAACAATGAATAGAAGACGGCACGGAAAGGTCAACTTTAGGTCACTGTTGGTTTGCGAAATGCTACGGTTCTTGGAATTAAGCTGAAAACAAATGGCAGCAAGAGAATTAGCATTCTTGTGTACCTCTAAAGAATGACTTCAACAGAACAGTTATACACTTGCCTTCAACAGACCCAACAAAGACGCCCCATTGTCTCAGTACAAAGCTATCAAAGATGAATCAATGAAACTTAAGCCTGTCACGCCGCTGGATGGCTTGACCTTGAGTGATAAACTTGCGTGTGTATCTGCACGGGCTGGTTCCGCAAATAAAGCAGTGTGTGAACAAGGACTCGGTGCGCCAGACTGACATTTCGTCAATACTGTATTGGCGTTCCACTTAACCCCGGAGACAGAGGGATTATTATGTTGTTTCATGGTGGTAAATGGGTTGTTCACTCACTCAGACTCTATTTTATATTATTTATGTCTCTGTGTGTGCTTCACTAATTTAATCGACTCTTTCGGCGCTTTAGTGATCCTAAAAACGGAATATTTTCCACACATATATGTTTATTCGTATTAAATTTGACTTTACGCCAGAAGCACACAGTTCCACATTTATATTGATGGTGCTTCCTTTGAAATGTACCGACACTAAAACAAATAAACCATGAGAATTAATTTAAAAATGTAATTAAAGATAAGTTCTGTCAATAAAAAACAGGCTTTCATCTGTAACACAACATTGAACATTAATAGCAGTGCCAATGTTCAGTGGGATCAGATCTACATTTTAAGCTGACAGCTTATAATTCTTTATAATTAGTAAGACATGCAATAAAAATTATGCTTATTGATAATGCCCAACATTTAAATATTCATATTCTTAATTACATTTTGCAATCATTTTTGGGTATTTCATAATATTACTACGAATAATAATAATATACAAATAATTATTCAAAATATTATGTAATCATATTATTAAAACTATTGACCATTTAAATTACAAGTTAATAATAAAATTGTTAAAAATATTTTATAATCCTATTTAAATATTATTTATCCATAACATTATATTGTTATTTTAATAATGTAATGACATGTTATTACATTGCTTTAACTCATCAAAAATAAGTTAAGTTTTTAACTTTTAAAGTTGAGTTAAAAAAGATTCAACTCATTTTTTAAGTGAGTTTAAAGTAATTTAAGTTGATATTACTTAAACATCCACGTTGATTGTACTTAAAAATGTAAGGCAGCAACTTTTATTTACAGTGATAATAACATGTAAATTAGGCTATTCATTTTTAATACTTATATTAGTTTTGTTATTTAAAACAATTTGCTATTTTACATTTTTCTTAAAGATTTGATGGAGTACTTTAAACAGTTGTTTATTAAACTAATTATTTTAAATTACATCAGTGATATCTAGATCAACATTTATATGTTAAATGGTGCTACTGTCCTGACAAGACAGTCTAGGCTGGCCAAAACCGAATCGCTCCAGTCGTCTAGTTATGAAGATCAGTTACATCTTCATGTCATACCGGATGGCCGTCCAGCCGTTTGTGATAAATGATGCTTGAAAAGCACTTAGATCAGTCACCGTTAAAAATCTGGCTGCGAGCTCAGTGGTACAACTTCATTTCCAAGGGTTAATATGACATGCCCTCTCCAAAACAATGAGAGTTTAAGCACATTTTCCTGTCACTGCAGAACCTTGGCTCTTTGATGAAGTGATCGATGGGGCAGGTTGAAGCAGATATGTTATACGGACACATACATCTTGATGTGATTATTTTTGTGGCCCCATAATTCAGCGAGAGCGTGTCATATATTTAGGTCTTCCCATGATGCCGCTCTCTAGCAAGCCATTTAATGACAATGGACAGGCCCGGCGTCGCTACTAATACAATCCATTATCTGTTTACAACAGAAAAAAATCATTTATTCACCCTAATTTCAATCCATTGGGAGATTATCAACGTCATATGAAAAAAAAAAAATGTTGTATGGAACATAATTTTTTTTTACGGTACATTCCAAGCTAACAAAAATATGTTCTAAGAACCTTTTGTTAACGTTCTTATTAAGTTATGAAAATGTTTTTTCTGAATTTTCTCTGAACGTTCAAAATGTAGTTTTTTTTCCTGGTTATACAGTAGCTATGACTGTTAGGGGAACATTCCATTTTATAATTTTGAACACATTATAGGAACGTTACTTTTGAAAGTTCTCTGAACATTATAACAAATAAGGCTATGTTTAAAGAAGTGTTAAACAAACCAAAAAGTTTCAGAAAAAGTGAAATGAATGACTTTTTTTGTGCATAACATTAGACTAGATAACTTTTAACAAACATTCTTACATTACTGTATGATCATTTGTTCATAACTTTGAGAAAAGTCCTTTCAGGATCTAAATTACTATATTTTTTGCCTTTTTTTTTGCCATGTTCTCGCTGAATTATGGGGCCTCAAAAATAATCACATCAACATGTGTGTCCAAATAACATATCTGCTTGGTTGCTATTAACTATATTCTACTTTTGTAGCACCATAGTTTGGATTGACATGAGGGCGAGTAGCCTAATAATATAATAAAGTATTAACTATTTCTTAGGCCCACTGAAGTGCATTGAAACGCGCAGTGTTTTGATGTAATTTCCACTGAAACAGGAAGACAGGGCGGGGCATATCAAGCAGCTCTTCCCCCTTTTTTAAAATAGCCAATAGCATTTTGTTTATATCACAGCTAGACCAGAGCAGTTGAGCCCGGTAAAGCCGCATTTGACAGCCACAGTCTAATAGATTCCCCTTTTAGATTTAATATGAAACTGTTACTAAAGCACAACAGTGAACATGATCATGCTGAGGTAATAAATGAAAGCTATGCACATGAGTGTAGCAAATGAGTTAATATGTGATTTCAGAGGTCGTATGGGTTGTTCCATCCATCTCTCAGTCATTTTATTCCCCCCCCCCCACTTCATCCATGCCTAAAGCGGGAAGAATGGTGTCTGGAGAAAGTCTATCCTCCACAAAAAAAAGGAGAAATATTGTCTTTTAACAGCCACATGAAAGGAGAGATGCTGTGAGCCACTTCAACACGACAGAATAGCCTGCAGGGATTTAAACAGAGCGAGAACCGTCTCGGGCAGATTTGGATGCTGTCACGTACACCGCGCAAACTCACCGTTTATGTGGGGATTATAAGCAAATAGTTATTATTTTCATGAAATGGAGCATTTCCATTCTAACTAGGGCTGGCAATGTTAAAATATTGAAAAATCTATTAAACATTAAATGTTGAATACTTGCTACATCTGTCTCCAGCTAATTGAGTTGCTACCAAGAATGTTAGGACTCAGGAGAATAATTTGTCAGTGCAAAAACATCGAATGGTCCAATTTATTGCTTGCTGCAGGCTGCAGAGTTCCAACTGGCTTTGATCAACCTTTTTAGGTCAGTATCACTTGAAATACAGAGAGGTCTCAGTAACCACAGAGAAAATATTTCATCTTATTCCTCTCTTCTCTTTAAAAAAAAAAAAAAAAAAAAAAGGGGAAGTATTTTTGTAGTCGTCTGGTTGGTTGCGAGGGAGATGCTAAATTCTTTATGGGGAAGGAAAAGCAGGATAGCGAGGTAGTTACTCGTCTGTGTTGTTTATTTGCAGTTACGCACCGATAATCGGTTAAACATTTATGATAGCGAACACAATTATAAGTTTAGCTGCAACACCATCAGATTCTGTCCCCTGCTACAGATCAATGGATCGACGGTTGTCAATAGGCCTTTCCCACACAGCTCAAACAGAGCTCATGCTTATATCCTGAGAATTTTGAAGTCAAAGCAAGGAAGCATCAAACGGGAGGCACTGACAGCTCGCGCGTCCGAGTTGCGTTTCTGACAGACAGACAAACCGCTGAGATGGATGGGAACAAACGCTTTTTTTTCTTGTTTTTTCCCCAAATCTTGTTCATAGGGGCTTTGTTCATTTCCTATGTATTTATATTCATATTTAATTCTGCTTTGCATCTGCCATGTCAAGCCCCTAAAATAACTACAATTTATGATGAACCAATATTATGAGGGTAATATTCCATTGACGATAACTGTCAAAGAGGATTACATTGGTGTGTTCTAAAAATGAAACTATTTGTAATTCACAGCATTCGTCTCAGTAAACATTTAATCAGCGTCTTTTTGATTATTATTTTTTTTTTTTTTACAATTTAAAAAGTAGCCTATAATTATTTACAACGTAAATGGAATTAAACAAGTAATTGCGACTGATGTTGCTTTTTCATTCGACATTTAAAGGTGGGGTATGGGATTTGCAAAACGGCCGGCAGATTTTGAAAATACACAACTCAAATGGTCCTACCTTCTTTCCTCCAACGCTGGCCCTGATTCACGTGAGGGGGAGGGGGGTATGGTACAACCGTTTGATTGACGGACTTACTGTCCAATGATTCTAGGTGTTCTTGGAAATGATTGGCTGGAGTTTTTCGAGTCCAGATGATTAAATTGCTTAATTTTCATTTCAGTGCTTCTCAGTGGCTGTAAGTGGGTTATGAATAGGATTTCAAGTGATTTTGAAAACATGAAAAAAAAAAAAAAAGAATCACATACCCCACCATTAAGTGAAGTGATGTAAATATCAAGTAACTTCATTTTTTCCCCATAATATGCTATAGATGTTTTAGGCCTGCTGCGGACTGTAGGGTTTGAATATAGCTAGGTAGGTGAATGCTCATCCACTACGGGGCTCCGGTAAGAAGCGTGACAGGAGACAGAGAACTGTTAAACTCTTTATAGATTTGAAGGTTCACACGCATTGGCATCTTCCAGCTGTACTGAGTTTTCTATATGTACAAGGTATTGAATGTGGTTTTTCTAGAATAAACAGAATAAACAGATACATCAGTGTATGTCTAATAACTTAAAGTTACACAAACATAAACAGCAACTCACTAGTGACACGTTATTTAAATATAAACCAACGTCACAAGATTACAGCTGCAACCATATACATGTGAATCACTGTAGGCCTATATAACTCTCATATTATGATGTTGTGCACAATGTAAAGTTCGGTTACACTAGCTAAATATTTGAATACAACAATGTAACAAACATACATCAACTTATAACTGTGAATAAATGAATAACTTACATTCAATCACGCACATTAACACCTGAGGAAATGTCGGAGAAAACGGCTGGTGAAAGTGAAAGTAAACACAATAGCGGACTAGCGGAAACTAACGTTACCTAGCAGCGCAGTGTATACAGTAAACGTTCATAATAAAAGTCCTTCTCGTACTCTTATATAGGGAATTTAGAACAAGGCCATATTTTACTCTAAACGAAAATAGTTCCAAGCGAAGCACAGCAGAGTTTACCAATGCTTCATGCTTCGTTCCTGAATGAATCACTATTTTTGAACAAATCTGTTATATTAATGATTCAATGGTTCATTCATAATGCATTGGCTGCATCCGAAATCACATACTCTCTTGAATAGGTACTTATTTTAAATAAGTAATTACTCCACAAAAAAAAAGTATGTTCTACTGTATGTAGTATGAATGAGTGTCATATAAATGTAATACAGATTTACTACATCCACCATCCACCATTGTCATTATCATGTGATCAACCAGCGTCAGTTACATCGCTTCACTGCCATTCATTAATCTTCTCCCGTGGCCTCATGGGATATAAAAGTGTCCATCATATGCACACTTCAGAATCTCACCGAAAAAGTAGTAGGTCATCCAGGAACTTTTTGCATTATCTTTTATGAGTACTGTGTATTCGGACATACTGTTTTTAGCCTACTATAAAGTAGGGAAATATGCAGCGATTCACTCGCTTTGTTCCAGAATGAATCAGCAGTTTTGAATGAATCGGATGAGTGGATGATTCAATGAAACAGTTAGAAAGAGTAATTTCTTGTCATCAGCCTACTGGTGTAAAACTTTTTTTTAAAGACAATTTTTATAGCCACAAATTTATGCTTTCAAATGAAATGCTAGTTCTGTCCTATCTAATAAAATGGCACTTATTAAAATGCTAGAAAAAGTTAATTCATCACTTTAGGGTAAAGACACTTTACCATTGTTCTCCATTGTTAACCTTGAAGATGTGTCGAGATGCCATCTTTTCCAGGCTTCTGCCCTGATCCCATTCATTATCACTCAGGCCGATCCCTTAGGTCACAGGGCCAGAGATTTTAATCACGGGGCCATAAATGGAAAAATTAAAGAGTGCATTTATAAAACGCTGAATGTGTGAAATGAAATTTTTGGATGGCAAACCTGCAGCGGTCTGCTCTGGTCGTTAGTTTTGTAAAAGTGAAGCCAGGTCATCTATCTGGGCCATGTGCAGCCGTTTTTAAGACGCAAACACTACTATTATTCTGCTTTATGAGCTTGTCTGAAAATACTACACTGTAACATGCAATGCCACACTTCACCTTAGTCGTAAAATCTGACTTAAGGTTTATATCTGGCCTGGGCTGTAAATTACAGTAAGATTCACTGTTATGGTAAAAGGAACAATCACTTGATCCTCTGCAGCCACCATAGAACAGCAGCACTGAACATGGCTCCACATATTAAAAAAGGAAACATTTTACAGTCAGGAGGACAGTAGTTAATATTATAGTTTACCAAATAAAGGATAATAAATATAGCTATAAAGCTGCCATGTTTTAGTTCTATTTTGATCCTGTCTGATTTAAGAATTAATTTAATTCATTAGTTGAACTTCATAACCATTAAAAACATAAATGGGTAGCATGAGACCTGTTTGCCATAAACTGACATATCATTCTTTTGTATTATTTAAGATTTTATTAAGATTTCATCTACTTTTTTAACAATTCTGAACAAATATTTAAACAATGTACAAAATGCTATCATATATAACAACTATAAAATAGTATTATTGAAAATATAAATATTATAATATGTTAAATATAAAGCAAAATTCTAGAAAATTACTGTAAAAAAATGTGCTGCCTTAATTTAAGTACAGTCAACTTGGATGTTTAAGTAATTTCAACTTAAATTACATTAATCTGACTTAAAAATGAGAATCTTGTATAACTTATAAAAAAGTTGTAAAAATTGCTTAACTTATTTTGATGAGATAAAGCAATGTAAAAACATATGTTGTCAAAACTTATTGATCATATCATTTTGATTACACAACAGTGTAATGGACAGCTATATATTTAGATAACTATATATCCGTGGTATCTTAAAACAATAAAATTTCATGCTTTTGTTTCTTAAGTCAAATCAATGCTTAATGTCCATTTATTCACTTAATATATAAAAAAATCCTGTAATAAGCAGAATAATGTAGCTGGTAGTTATAATAAAATAAACTTTTTTTTGCAATCATGACCAGCTAACTTTACATTTTTCCTTATACTTAATAGCTATTATTATATATATATATCTGTTCTGTCATAAAATCAAGCACAGCATCCACAGACGGATGATTCTTGAAATCCGGATGGAGGATAAGCCGAAGCATATGTGCGCTAGAGGGCCTCGATTTTTACGCGAGACCCATGACCACGCTAACAAAACGTGAAGGGCTGTCCTTCTCATGGGGCCGAGACACCCACCCATGCGTGGGGAAATAAACGCGCTCACTCCGGCCCGCCCCGCACATCAGTCACGGGGGTAATGATATCCGACTGCGGACAGGGTTACAGCGACGGCTCCGATCGCTCTGCCTCGTGGCCCCACCGGCAGCACGGGCCCCCAGATACAGCACGCTGTCAGCAGATAGACACTCTCTGATGTATGGGCCATGTAGGTCACTCAGATTAGTGTCACAACCTTCAGTACGCATTATAATGGAGTTTAACATGGGTGTCATTGCATTACTTTTGTCAAGGACCAGTGCTGGACGGTTATGTGCAATGATTAGAGTAAATAAAAAATCAATCCAGGTTTTGATGACCTGTAAAAGAGACGGTTTCAGCCATTAAAATCATTTTTCCGGTTATAGAATGTCAATTCATGTATAAATAGTTCACCCAAAAATGTATATTCAGTTATTATTTACTCACCCTGATGTCGTTCCAAAGCTGTGTAACCTTCTTTCTTCTGTGGAACTCAAATGGAGATGTTTTGACAAATGTTCATGCTGCTCTTTTCCATATAATAAAAGTGGAGGGGGACTGTAAAGCTTAAAAAATGACAGACTCTTAAAACTAAAGTTTCTTTATTGCCATTGATGGTTCCATGAAGAGCCTTTGACATTCATAACCTTTAAGTTTCGTCTCATTTGCAAAATAAGTCAATACTACTCACATGCGGTTTCACACACGCGGAGAGCTCCTCCACTCAATTATTGTGTAGTATGATAATTAACCAATTCACTATGCATGGCCAATTCTCAAAGGCGTCTTTGAACTAATTGTTCTCATTGACTCAATTAATTATTTGTTTGCTGATTTAATTATTTTCAGATCTGGAAAAATGGAAATTAAACAAGAGCCCAATGACGGTTGCCAGAAAAGAAAAATTCATAAAACAGGAACCATACGAATGATGTACTTACCAACTCTTTCTAAACAGAAAAAAAGACAACATAAAAATATGAATAGATAAAATCTGTCAAATTTGATTGCCAAGCTAAATATCTTAAATTTTAAGACATGTGCCACATCAATGTTTGGGTTTAAAGAATTAGAACAAAAACTTTATTTATGATATATATACGGAAAATATTTGACTAAAGTAGGCTACTTATACATTTAGAACATTTACATTCTATTTAATTTATTTATTTAATTCAAATTTAATATAAATTTGAGAAAAAATTATTTAAATTCACTTGTTTACTCATTTATATAATCTTATTCTATTTATTGTGCTTATTCCAGTTACACTCTTTACAATATTATAAATTGAATATATTGTGCATATAATGTATATTACAGTAAAATGCTAAATTGGGTACAAGGTCTGTTCTGTTTACACTGCAAATACCAAAATGCTACAACCCATATAATCATGCAAATAAATACACTGTATAAAATGATATGATCAATAAGTTATGCCAACATCTGTTTCTACATTGCTTTAACTCATCAAAATAAGTTAAGCAATTTTCAACTTTTTTAAAATAAATTATACAATATTCAACTAGTTTTTAAAGTCAGTTATCATCAATATCATCATTTCTGATTACACTTGCATAAACAGTTGGCATTGTGTTGGTTTGCCATTTTCACTCACTACAAAATACTTGAAGTATAGGCTATAGGCCTAAATGTGAATTCTTACACTGATACGGTTTTAAAATTAGGACTTTTATCTGGAAACAATGGAACACATTCAAATATTGTTGATAAAATCAGCACACAAGGTACTTAAATTCAGACACTCTTCATATTTGTCCTCTTCCGGTGGAGGCTGGTATCTCAATGAAAAATGCTACCTATCTCATTGTCCCAACACTATATTTGCATTGTTTTAAGGGTCGGGTTAGGGATTGGGGTAAGTTTGGATGCTAATAAAGCCTCAAACCACATGAATGTAATGCTAGCGGCACACACATTTTTCCTTGTCATACAAATTGTCAGAACACCGGTCCTCTGGCATAAAACATCATCTCAATGCCAGTGTCCTGCCCTCCACTTGTACCAGACCAGTCGACACATTAAATTGTGACTAGCCCATGGCATCCATCCAACGGCTCTCAACAAAAAGCTAATATTCCCCTGCAACGCGCCAACCCCCGTCCGCTGACCGTGCCCCCGTAACGACCGGCATATGGAAAACAAATCGTCGAGGCCGGGATCAGACGCCACACGGATGTTTAAGGCCTCATGGCAGCCGCTCTTTTTCCCCACCCGACAACTCCCACTATTATTTATCATGCTGTTTTAAATGTTTTTCTCATTTGTTTCCCCTTAATATTTCATCGTCCCTTAAATATTCATTTAACTTCTTCTGCTTTTGAATTTTTTACCAGTTTCTCTTTCTCCACTCGTCTTTCCCGGGCTCAGCGATCATAAATAATTATGCATGTGCTCCTAGAAACAGACTGCATAAATCATGCACATGAAGTCTTTTTTGTCTTTTCTCATTAAGACGTGTTCTTCAACTAGCCTAAACACTTCCCACTGCCCCACTTGTGGAAATTGGATGCTGTATCCCTCAATATCATCGCTTAAATTGGTTATAGCCTCTTGGTATTACACCGAAAGGCGCCTTTTAATTCCTTTTGTTACCTTTATATGCGGTCATCTTGAATGATGCTTTGTTAGCGCAACCGTTGGTGCGATTTAAACTCTTGCTAACTTGTAAACATTTAGGCAATTATCTTTTTCGCAAAACCAAAGCGCTGGCTTTCTCGCCCTGAGTGGCTCTTTCATGCCAGCCGAAGCAGGGAAATATGTTTGCTTAATAGCTTCCTTGTTATGTCCTCATAAATTAAGAACTCACTTCATCTCGTCGCGCTCCACAAGAGGAAAACATCAAACATCTCCACGCGGAACTCGCGCCCCGACTCAGGAAAAAGAAAGTTTGCTTTTGAAACATTCACAACACTGGCGGAGAGAAAGGGAATCAGATACTCACCCCAGATGTCAACGGAATCAAATCCCGTTGAACACACATCTGTTTCTCAAGCCCACTCCTGATCACACACAGGTTTCCAAATGTTTGAGGAGGGGAGAGGTTACTTGTGAGGAATTAGCATATTTGAGCTCATTTGCATACAAGCAAATCAATATTTTATTCTTCCCAATAGTTAATGTGTTTTACTCTTGCAACGCCATCCTTGAGATGTTAATATTGCAGGCACAAATATCTCAGTCACATCTGTACGGGGGAAAATAAGACACTTTTATTGTCAGACAAGAAACATTGATAATTAGAAAGGAGAAAAACTTTAAAACATCATCTTGTTTGCAAGCAATTTAATGTGTTAAGCAAATTTGCTTTAGTTAATGAGAAATCCACGACTAACCATCCCGTCCTGGATAATTCTGATGGTCCGGATATTCACTTTTTGTGCACAAATTCACACATCAAAGTCAGCATCTGCTCTGTATTTGTGTATAACGCCTGCACGGAGCCTCTGCAAACATCTGGGCGAGCGGAAACAAAAAGGTACTGTAAACTTTGAATATTGTGGGATTATCTGTTACTTAATGAGGCCGTTCGATCAGACAGAGCAAATAGCAGTATGTTAATTAGTGATTATACTCAATGATCCTGAGCACACATCGCAGATATCTGTGGTACATTTATCAGTCGCCCATGGCCAGAAGCAACCAAGACAGCATCCATATCCGGATATATAAACTATGTTAATATGATGCTGCAATGAAAATCAGTCCAATTTAAGAAAATATCTTGGGTACAATATTTTTTTTAATGTGACTATTTTGCATTTTAGATATAAGCTCTGTAAATTTTCTTTGTTCTGTCACAAAATTTGTGAAAGCTCAGAGTCCTCTCTCATTTGCATACGCTAATTGCTCGTTCTCATCGTGCAGTATGAAGTAACCTCATTTGATAATAAGACAAGACCAATAAATCATGGACTTCATCATTAAATGAATCGCTTCCTGAGGGAATATTGATTGTTTTATCTAATTGTTTTTGTTATGTTAAAAAAAAGTAAATGTAAAATATTTATACACCTATGCCATTATAAGTAAGTACAAATAGATTAGTACAATTATTTACATAATTATAGTTTATAATAAAAGTTTTAATAGGTTTTCCTCATTAGTGCTCGTTTTGAAAATGGACATTTTCAGATGTTTTGAAAATATTCTATATTGACATATTGTCAAAAGATTCTGAGATTTCAGAATGTATATTTATATAGGCTATACATATTACATACACATATGTAAGTATATATACACACACACACACACATGTATACACACACACACACGTATAAACACAAACATATGTTTAAAAAAAATATTAAAATATATTATATATATATATATATATATATATACACACACATTCAGGTGTTATAAATATTTCACTTTTATTTATAGACAGTATTTCTTTAATTAGAGTGTTAAGATTTAAGCTTACAACTATATAGGCTAACAATTGAAGCAGAGAAGATCTGTTAAAACAAATCGTCACCATTTAAGAGATTTAATATTATAGCATTGCTTTCAAAATTGCCAAATTTTGGTAATTACTCATCTAATATTTCAAAAGTCTATATAGATTAAAAGTCAATGTTGTCATTGTCATGTGGCTCTTGAAAACTGACATATAAAAGACATCTCTGCTGTAGACTTGCATCACTAAAACATCAATGACTTAAATTATAATATCTTATAATTAGCTGTAGGCCTATTGTAGAAATCAAATAGGTAAAACAGTCTTAGAAACATTTCTTTTTGTGCATATTTTGGAGGCATTAAAAATGAGAAAAATTGTACTTGTATATTTTTTGTTTACTAAACCTTCATGTACTCACAATGATTATAAAAACATTAATAAAAAAATAATGTTATTCTAACACGTTGTGATTTCAATGTTGACAATGAATCATAAACTTAGCGAGGTCCTATGGTGTTCTGCCGCCATCTACTGTATTACTATTGAATAGATCAAGCCTACTTGACGGCCTTATGACATCTATTCTCTTATAAGTCACAATCATTTATCAACTGGCGGTTGCATATCGGGTTTTATTAACTAGTCTATGTGAAATACATTAGTAGTGTCATTTGCACCCCATCTCGAAATAGGCTACGTGATCAGGAAAGGGCTACTGGCTTCACAGGCCACTGTGAAGGAAAGTCTTGCTAAGGCTAATTTCATAGCATTCTCCTATACACAATTAAATTTACATTTGGTCATTTGACAAAATAAATGGAATAAATATTATGTTCAAAAGTACCTTGAATTTCATCGGGTTTCACGTCTATTTAATCTCAAACTCTTCACTAACCGACGCTGTTGACTCACTGGTAAACTAACTTACACCAACTTTAAAAACAACAACAACAACAAAAACAACAACAACAACAAAAAAAACGTAGTCCCAATATTGTCATTATTTTTTCTTTTACGGTGGATTTTATAGTTGTTGTTTTTTTTTTTTTTATTGAAGTTGAAGAAAAAATGTTAACAACAATATTAAGTTTTTTTGATTATTTTACTCTATATCTAGATGCTAGTTTGATAGGATTTGTGCGGCTTTTTATAGTTTAAGATTGAAAAGCTGAGTCTGGGACCAGGGTAAACAATAACATTAAAAAATAAAAATAATAAAGACATTTATTAAAAGCAGAAAAATATATTATTATGGCATGGAAAACAGTTTTAACGTCACATCTATATAATAACACAGTGTTTAAATAAATGCCAACACATAATCTCACATCCCGCAATAATCTAATAAACACCAAATAAAACGTTTCCACTTTTTACAAAATTTAGAGAAATAAATATGTTAATTTCTCCAATAGTATCCAGCTGCAGACCCGCAGCACCACCAGCACCAGCGCCAGGACCGCCAGCGCCAGGACCCACCAGCGCCAGGACCGGAAGTGAGGGGCGGAGTTTACAGTTAAGATTTTAATCTGGAACATGTTTATTTTTTATGTTTTTCGGGTCATCTTCTTAAAAAGGGTTACCGCAACGTTACAATGACGTTAATTTTATACATTTTCCTTTAGTAATTTCTATTAAAAATGTAATATATTTAAACAGCTTTTTAAATACTGATATAAAAAAAATAATATACAAAATTGGGAATTTCATGGGGTTTTTTTCTATGCCATGTAAAACATTTACAGTAACCTTAGCTGTCAATTGTTTCCATACAAACAAAAGATAACGAATTAACTTTTTATGACAGATGTTGCCATTTCAATTTGTTAATGATCTCAATTTAAGTGTATTATTTATTATCAGTAAATAATACAAAGAATTTTAAGATGCTGTAAATGAATCTATATATTAAACAATTCCATTTGAAATAATGTCATATTGTAAAAGAATGAGCTAATTTTAAGTATCTCAACATTGAAACCATGGGTGTGGGACATGAGCAAAAATGGTGTTTGGACATAAATGCTTCATAATTTTACATTAAGAAGATGACCCGAAAAACATAAAAAATAAACATGTTCCAGATTAAAATCTTAACAACTACATTCTATTTTGTGTAAATTTTTATGTTTTGCAGACTGTAAATTATAAATTAGGCTACATTACACATTAAAAGAATCGTTGGCTTCTTTTTTTTTTTTTAGTTTTTTGAAATAAAAAATGCATGCTGCACATGTTCTTGTAAAATAAAAGATATTTTATATAAAGTGCCCATAAGTTTCAAGCATTATTTTTCAACAGCGTGATCAGGAAGTAACTCTCATAATACAATGAAACGAATAACTATACAATTACATTACACAAGATTAACGTTTTAAAATGCTTATTGTACTGTAACTAATGTAACATATAAGGGTGTTTCTGCAACTACAGGCACCTTTAAGTCCCAGGAGTGATTTTTTTATATTTATGTTAACATTTGTCATTTGATGTTTCATAAATATAGACGTAGTGTCAATACACACCTTGATAATAAAAAATATGATTTAATGTAAAATTATGAAGCATTTATGTCCAAACACCATTTTTGCTCATGTCCCACACCCATGGTTTCAATGCTGAGATACTTAAAATTAGCTCATTCTTTTACAATATGACATTATTTCAAATGGAATTGTTTAATATATAGATTCATTTACAGCATCTTAAAATTCCTTTGTATTATTTACTGATAATAAATAATACACTTAAATTGAGATCATTAACAAATTGAAATGGCAACATCTGTCATAAAAAGTTAATTATGTTATCTTTTGTTTGTATGGAAACAATTGACAGCTAAGGTTACTGTAAATGTTTTACATGGCATAGAAAAAAAAACATGAAATTCCCAATTTTGTATATTATTTTTTTTATATCAGTATTTAAAAAGCTGTTTAAATATATTACATTTTTAATAGAAATTACTAAAGGAAAAATGTATAAAATTAACGTCATTGTAACGTTGCGGTAAGGACCCTTTTTAAGAAGATGACCCGAAAAACATAAAAAATAAACATGTTCCAGATTAAAATCTTAACAACTACATTCTATGTGTAAATTTTTATGTTTTGCAGAATGTAAATTATAAATTACATTACACACGTATATTATACATTTTTATTAATATACACTTATATTCATGTATAAATTTATATGAATGTATACATTTCGTGTAATATATAAAATGCCCATAAGTTTCAAGCATTATTTTTCAACAGCGTGATCAGGAAGTAACTCACAATACAATGAAACCGATACTCGGCGGTAAACTCCGCCCCTCACTTCCGGTCCTGGCGCTGGTGGGTCCTGGCACTGGCGGTCCTGGCGCTGGTGCTGGTGGTGCTGCGGGTCTGCAGCTGGATATATCTCAATTTCTGAGCTCATTCGTGGGAGACTTTTACTTTGAATGAGGACCGGAAGTTTGGGTATTGAGTCAGACTTCACCTTAATTTACCCAACAACACTTCCAAAAGAAGAATGACGGCCGGTTAAAGAAACAGATGAGATGGATCCGCTGAGTTTGTCAACTACCAAAACTGCCGTCTAGACCGTTATCGACCATTTTAAGTGTTATGTCCATGTGTTTTGATTTGATCGGCACCCAATCTCTCCGTTATATCCGATAAATAACAGCAGTTGTGCTTTAGGAAGGAAGCAGGAGAGGAAAAGGGACTGACTGCGCACTAAAACACTCATCGGGAAGTTTACAGTTACTTAAAAGGGCAAGATTGTTTTGCAACGTACTTGATAGCCACACAAACGCTCGTATTTTAAACATAAGCTATTATATTTATTCATATTAATCAGAGATGTATTAGACTATGTAAAGTCCTGATTAGTTTATTATTAAGGTTTGTTTTTCGTGGCAAAGGATTGTTTTGCTTGTGTTTTGCTGATCGATAATAATCGGTCACATACCCCCGACGTGATCGATCATGGCCACAGATGCAATAGCGACTGAAGAAGTCTCAAACCAGAGAGACTCGAGTGATATGAACGCTAACAAAAGTAATCCCGAATCAGACACACCCAACTGGACATCCGAGACCCAAGAAAACAGACATATAAGTAGCCCAACATCATTATCATCATCGGTTTATTCTGGGGAAGAACTACCTGAGGACTCCATAACAGGGGATTCACTGGCGAATGGAAACAGTGGGACAGGAGCAGGAGATCCACCGCAGGAAGCAGCGAGTCCAGACAATAGACAAAAACAAGGCGTGAGGACTTCAACTCCTGTGCACACACTCTCTTCACCAGCTGAACACAATGGAAGGTATTTTTAAAGTCCCTGTGAAATCAGATTTGACCATCCTTCTTTGTGTTATGGAGCATATGAGTGTTTATTATAAATGGTTTATCTGTGCCATGATAATCTTTAATCAAAATAACTTCCCCTCCCTCTTGTAATGACATCTCTTCTCTGGCGATGACGTGTTCACTGGCGTGAGGGCGGGACAGCATGTCATTTACATTAGATCGACCAATAGCAAACCACAAACATCCAATCAATTCCCTATGAACAAAATCAAGTTTGAGAAGTTACATATGGATACACATCACAATAGTGAAAGAATTTTCGTGCTGAATTTAACATTCTCTGTGTCTCAAAACATGCTGACTAGGTAGGCAGGACACTATGGCTGCATCCTTAATAGTAGGTGAAAAACAGTATGTGACAAGAGGAGTAGCCTATGTCTAAATTCACAGTAGTCTTATAAAAGTACACGGATGACCTACTACTTCCGGCGAGATTCTGAAGTTTGCATACGATGGACACTTTACTATCCCATGAGGCAACAGGAGAGGATTTGTGAATGGCAGTGAAGCAACACAACTGACACCGTAGGTCACGTGATAATGACAGCATGGCGAATGTAGTACGCATTTCGATTAATAGTAAAATTTCCATCAAATTGAATTGAATAGTTTCAATAGTTTAGTTATTAATTTAAAATAGGTAAGGATTATTCAATCCAATTTGATGGAATTTTACTATTAATTGAAATGCGTAAATCTGAGGAAAAACAAAGGTTGTGTAGCTAATCTCGGTTATTTGTAAACTGGTTTTTATTTGATTTTATTTTGTAATTTATTTTCCACGATTCTTGTTAGAACATTGCAGAATCCCCCAAATCAGGGTTTTTAAATTATTTAGACCAAATTGTGGTAGCAGGGTTTAAAACCCTATATATATAAAAAAAATTATGATCAGCATTTACTGTAGGTAAATTTTTTTATTTTATTTTGCACCTTGTTTGTGGAGGGCTTTTTCTTTCTGTGCTGTTATTGGCACTTAGAGAGTGGTTACATGCAAAAAGTACACCTGCAGTCTACAGGTTATTTACTGCTCATAATCTCTAGGTGTGTACAGTCTATTCAGACTTTGTGTATTAATTGTGTACTTACTAGTTTCCGTAATTAATTCTCTTTGTGCTTCTATTATTAAGTATTAGTCATAGTCTGATCTGTGATTCTACTTGACAGGTTTGGTTTAAAGGGATACCGGATGTTCATTTATTTACCCTCAGGCCATCCAAGGTGTAGGTGTATTTTCTTCTTAAGTAGAACAGCAACAAATACTTTTAGCTGAAACTGGTCATTGGTGATTCGTATAATGCAAGTCAATGGCTTAGTCACTTTGAGAGAGAAAAAAATAACAGATGAGGCCAAAACAAAATGAATACCCATAGCTCCTAAAGATACATTGAGGTTTTATGAAGCAAAATGATCGGCCTGTCCAAGAAACTACACATTATTTACAACATTATTACCTGTAATAAAGACTGTTGTAAACACGCTATGAACAGTTTGCAGAGGCTGTGGATTACAGGTAATAATGTTGTCAAAAAAATTCAGTTTCTTGCACAGACGGGTCGTCTCGCTTCATAAGATCTCAATGTATCTTTAGGAGCTACAGGTATTACTTTTGTTTTGCCCTTGTCTGTTTTTTTTTACTCTCAAAGTGACTAAGCCATTGACTTGCATTATACGAATCCCCCAAGGACCACAGTTTCAGCTAAAAGTCTTTGTTACTGTTCTACTGAAGAAGAAAAAAGTCACCTACATCTTGGATTGTCTGAGGTCGAGTAAATTAACTGCAAATTAAAATTTTTTGGGTGTTGAATGATTACAACATAAAGTAGGGATGCACCGATATGAACATTTTGGCCGATACCGATAATTCTATATATTTGAAAGCTGATAACCGATATATTGGCTGATAAATACAGTGAAAGTCAGTGGAGTCGAAGTTGTTTTGGATCACACATTATTGTGTTCCTTCCTATTTAAATTGTACTAGTTTTAGCAAAGTGACATGAGAAAGCATGCGGCGTAGTGTCCCATGACAACAGTGTGTACTGTTGCAGATCTCTTCTAGGGAGGGTGGCATAAAGAGCAGCAGACATTCCCCCTGGAGGAGTATGACGGACACCACATGGATGGCATGGCAATTAGCTCCCGTCCACAGTTACCCAGTGTGCACGTCTCCCCCTCACATCTGAGCGCCAGGTTCTCTTTCAAATGACTAAACAGCTGGTGGATGAATGTCTCCTTTGCTGTGCCTCATTCATTAAAATCGGAAGACATAACAAGCCTGGACTGACAAAACACACACACACGCACATATTGTGTTTTCATGTTTTATAGGGCCTTTTCATAGACATAATGATTTTATAATGTACAAACTGTATATTCTATCCTCTATACCTAAACCTACCCATCACAGAAAACTTTCTGCAATTTTACCTTTTTTTTTATTTTATTTTTTATCACTTAGTATGATTTATAAGCTGTTTTCTTCAGGGGGACCAAACAATTTACCCACAAGGATTTTGGATATTGCCATCTTTGTGGGGACATTTTGTCTCCATAATTTAGGGTTTGCCAGGTTAGGTCAGGTTACCCTTCATTTTACAGTCCTTTTACATACTATGTACTTATTATAGTAATTACAATAACTGGGTAATAACTAGGTACTAAACCTGAACCTACCCCTAAGCCTAACCCTTACCCATGTACTTACCTTATATTAGCCAGTACTTAGGTAAGTGCACGTACTGTAAAAGGAAGCATTACCAAATGAAGTGCTACCAATATTTTCTGAATGCATGGAATATCTTGTTAATTTATACGTATACATTCGCCAAAATATGCAGTATGCAATGAGTGCACTATATAGTATACTATATCCCACAATGCAATGGACTCAATCTTGTCTCAGTGTGACAAATGAACTTGAAGCAACACAAGCTGACATTTTTAATGTCTTAAACTTACCTCCTCATTGTTTAATCTGACTATTAGGCCTATACATTTAAACAATATATTTACATTTAAAAAATGTATGGTGACACTTTGTAATAAAGTTCTCGAAGTTAAAATTGCTATTTTATGTTATCTATTGTGTATATAACTAATGAACAAGATTTTTACAACATTTAATGCTATTTTCAAACCTAGATTTATAAATGCTTTAAAAATGTAGTTCATCATATTCATTTTTATAAATGAAAATAAACTAAAATGTAAGTATTACACGAAAAACCTGAACTGAACTTCAGGTTAGAAATGTTAGAAAAACTTACCAAAAAAAATGGTTTTGGCAACTGAAATAAAATAAGGTGAAGCTAAATAGAAATAGTTCAAAAACGAATAAAAGTGACAAAAGCATATAAACAAACAAAAAATATGAAAAAAATCTAAATGCCATAATACTAAAATAACACCGCTTCATACAAACATTCGCTTCTAAACTTGCTACCACCAGTTATTTGCAACCCCGTTACCAATTCTGCCATAGTTTTTTTTATATTATTATTTTGTACTTTTTTCTGTTTAAATTTGGATCCTTGTTTAACGATTTTTGCAAAATCACCCAAACAAGGGTTTTAAACTACAGTAGTCAACATTTGAAGTGGATCAAAACCTTTCATCAAAGTTATACATGAATTTTGAACAATACCTGTTCTTGTCTTAGGACAAATTTGATTAACTTTATTGATCTACTTCAAATGTTGACTACTGTATTTTATTTATTTATTTATACAGGTAAGTTGACTGAGAACAAGTTCTCATTTACAGCAACGACCTGTGTAGGTCACACAAAAAAGAAAGAAATACAGCCAAAAGTACAATATACAGTGAAACAACAAATAAATTAAAAGCAATTAAAAGAAAAAAACAAAAACAATCACAAAAAACAAACACAATCAATAATAAAATGATCCTTAAGCAGACGTCTAAAATGGGGTAGAGGGATTAAATCATCCAGTTTAAAAGTGCATTGTAATTCATTCCAAGTGAGGGGCAGAAAAATTAAAAGCAGATCTACCCAATTCAGAGGAGATCTTTGAGATCTGTTGTAATGGCCATCCATGAGCTCTGGTCTGATAACCAGACTTTCTAAAAGTGAATTAAAGGTCCAATATGTAAGAATTTTGTAATAAAATATCCAAAAATCACTTGCACAGTGTGATATATTTCCTGCCGTTGTGTACTTACAATATGCCAAAAGTCTCCAAAGTTTTTTTATTTCAGAAAAATTCCAATTTTAAATAAGTGCCGTCCCGGAAAAAAATTTCGCCTGTCAATGACGCAATATCCGCGCTATCCTCGGTTTCCGCTCGTACTGCCATAGCCATGACGTAACCATGGCGACAGACGTGTGGACAACTGCGTAGTGAGTAACGTTTAGCGGCACCCAGTTCTTGTTTCGTTCAAACATAGACCATGGCAAGCAGACTTTGGGACAAACAAGGAGCACTAAAATGAGGATCAATATCAGCGTGGCGTTTTTGAGATGCTGAGAGCTAGCGTCCGAGACTGACTTCCACTCGACAGAGAGCTAGCGTCCGAGACTGACTTCCACTCGACAGAGAGCTAGCGTCCGAGACTGACTTCCACTCGACAGAGAGCTAGCGTCCGAGACTGACTTCCACTCGACAGAGAGCTAGCGTCCGAGACTGACTTCCACTCGACAGAGAGCTAGCGTCCAAGAATGATTTCCACTCGACAGAGAGCTAGCGTCCGAGACTGACTTCCACTCGACAGAGAGCTAGCGTCCGAGACTGACTTCCACTCGACAGAGAGCTAGCGTCCGAGACTGACTTCCACTCGACAGAGAGCTAGCGTCCGAGACTGACTTCCACTCGACAGAGAGCTAGCGTCCGAGACTGACTTCCACTCGACAGAGAGCTAGCGTCCGAGACTGACTTCCACTCGACAGAGAGCTAGCGTCCGAGAATGATTTCCACTCGACAGAGAGCTAGCGTCCGAGACTGACTTCCACTCGACAGAGAGCTAGCGTCCGAGACTGACTTCCACTCGACAGAGAGCTAGCGTCCGAGACTGACTTCCACTCGACAGAGAGCTAGCGTCCGAGACTGACTTCCACTCGACAGAGAGCTAGCGTCCGAGACTGACTTCCACTCGACAGAGAGCTAGCGTCCGAGACTGACTTCCACTCGACAGAGAGCTAGCGTCCGAGACTGACTTCCACTCGACAGAGAGCTAGCGTCCGAGACTGACTTCCACTCGACAGAGAGCTAGCGTCCGAGAATGATTTCCACTCGACAGAGAGCTAGCGTCCGAGACTGACTTCCACTCGACAGAGAGCTAGCGTCCGAGACTGACTTCCACTCGACAGAGAGCTAGCGTCCGAGACTGACTTCCACTCGACAGAGAGCTAGCGTCCGAGACTGACTTCCACTCGACAGAGAGCTAGCGTCCGAGACTGACTTCCACTCGACAGAGAGCTAGCGTCCGAGACTGACTTCCACTCGACAGAGAGCTAGCGTCCGAGACTGACTTCCACTCGACAGAGAGCTAGCGTCCGAGACTGACTTCCACTCGACAGAGAGCTAGCGTCCGAGACTGACTTCCACTCGACAGAGAGCTAGCGTCCGAGACTGACTTCCACTCGACAGAGAGCTAGCGTCCGAGAATGATTTCCACTCGACAGAGAGCTAGCGTCCGAGACTGACTTCCACTCGACAGAGAGCTAGCGTCCGAGACTGACTTCCACTCGACAGAGAGCTAGCGTCCGAGACTGACTTCCACTCGACAGAGAGCTAGCGTCCGAGACTGACTTCCACTCGACAGAGAGCTAGCGTCCGTGACTAATTTGGACTTGACAGAGCTTCACGAGTCATGACTTGACAGCTTCATTAGACAGGTGAGCAAATGTACATAAAACAAATCAATGTTATAACGTTAGCTCGACATGATGAAATGTTAGAATATGGTCAGTATGTTATTCTTATGTTGATCTAGCTGCTAGTTTCGTATAGCAAACGAACTAACACGTAGAATAACATTATAAATAACATTATAACTTTCAACACACATTTAAATGCCGTTTAGTGTGATAGTGTAACGTTATACCAAGTGAAACAGCGCTGCGTTTCCCTCACAAGTTTAATTCGTCTAATAAACTTACCTGTGTGAGTAATCCAGCACTTGCGTGTAGTTCGTTAGGATGAAATTTCCTTATTCCTTTATATCCGTGGGACTCGTATGTGATAGCTGTCTCTTATTAGCAATCGCGACCTGCTTCATACCACTGTAATGTTAAAAAAACATGAGTGTTTTCACTCATCCATAAACATTATTAGATCCATCAGCTTGACAGCAAGTCCCATCATTCAGCTCGTCACTGCGTCATAAACACACGCCTTTGTTATTGTTGGAAACTTCGCCCTCTTGTGGCCAAAAAAGCTACAGATTGTAGCTTTAATATAAGATGGTAATTTGTGCAAAAGAGCTTTGTACACAAAAAGTGCAAAGTGCATTTCTCTACAGATTTTAAGGGCAGCCAATTAAGTTTCTGATAAAGTGTGCAATGATGGGTACTAAACCTGTAATAAAACGAATGGCACTATGATATACAGCATCAAGAGGTTTTAGAACAGAAGCAGAGGCATGCATATAGATTGTGTCTCCATAATCAATGATAGGTAAAAAAGTAGATTCAACTATTTGTTTTCTATTATTTTGAGTCAAACAAGATTTATTTCTATAAAAGAAACCCCCTCTAACTCTTAGTTTCTTTACCAACTCATCAACATGCATTTTAAAGGAGAGCCTGTCATCAATCCAAATCTCCAAAAATTTAAAAAAATTAACACGATCAATAGAGGCACCATCCAATGTAGAAAACCATAAATCATCACCTATTTTCTGTTGTTTATTTGAAAAGAGCATATACTTGGTTTTGCCTACGTTAACTACCAGTTTCAATTCAACAAAGACCTTCTGTATAGCTGTAAAGGCAGATTGTAGCTCAAAATGGGCCCGAGTTGACAATTTTTTATAGCTGAACCAATATTATTGATATAAATCGACACATTTAGACACATTATTCTAAATTATGGTAACAGGGTTGAAAAAACCCCAATAGAAAATGAACGTTACTATAATGTTACTATATATTGGGCTACTACTGTTTGAAATTGCGTACTGCATACTTTTTTTGCCTTTTTCACACGCTAAGCAGTACACTATTCCAGTCCAGTGTATATTTTATTTTTATTAATTATTATATATTTTATTTATTATATATTTTAGATTTTTTTTTTCTAGATCATGTTACAATGTTGCCTTGGTATCTAGCTGAAATAAAATACTTTTTGCATACTTTATTTTATTTCAGTTAACGTTTATTTTATTTCAAGAAACAAAAATGTTTTTTTTATGGTTTTAGGTTTCAGCTTCAAGACATCTCATGAGAATGAATTTGTTTTTCTGTGTTTTTTTGCTCTTCTGTTACAGTCTAAATCATAAATGTATTCAAACATTGGATCTAGTGTTTGTTAATTAAATATAAAAAAATCAACCCTTGAGGAGCGTCCCGTCCTACCAATGATCTCGCTGTGAAATGACTTTAGTTCTAGTAAGAAGGGTATCTGAACCTGCTCTGTTTCCAAGAAATTAGAGCGGGTTTGTTCTTAACGTCAAAACATTGAACTTTGAACACAGTCCAAGAATTTCAGGCTTTTTCAAAGTCACCACCCAAATCTTTCATTTGTAAAAGAGCTTATATCGTATGTAACATAATGCGTTGTGTGTGAAGTCCTCAAGAGTTTACATGCCTTTGGATTTGAGATTAACGCACCAAAGAAGCCCGTATGGATATTTTTTTATGCCGTAAGCTGCGATACACCGCATATTAATGTGCAGTGGTCTTATTAGGCAGTTTAAAAACCTTTTCAACCATTTCTCAGTAACTACAGCAGTTTGAGCTCTGTGATGAATGACTATCAGCCAGTATCGGATTTTGACTTCTGGACACTTTCAACTCGAATGTATTGGTTTTTTTAGTGAGTGAATAACAGAATGTGAATTACAGTTGTTTAAAGTCAAAACAGTTGGCTAATGGATTAATGTTTTGTATTTTTTTTATTGTCATTGCCTTCAGTTTTGAGCACCAGGAGTCAGTGGCGACCACAGAGGCTCGGCTGAGAATGGAAGGGGTGGAGTTAAAGGAGGAGTGGCAAGATGAGGATTTCCCAAGGTAGGCTGGTGTGTGTGTGTGTGTGTGTGTGTGTGTGTATGTGTGTGTATGTGTGTGTGGTAGGCGTGGGCATTTGTTTTTTCCCAATGATGTATATATTGCAAGATACATTACCGTTCAAAACTTTGGGGTCAGTAAGAGTTTTGAAAGAAATTATTACTTTTATTCAGCAAGGACACATTAAATTGATCAAAAGGGACAGTATAGAGAGTACACTAAAGACTTTTACATTGATACAAATGTCTACTGTTTTTTTTTTTTTAATCAAAGAATCCTGAAAACCTGTAAATTAGTTTCCGCAAAAATATTAAGCAGCACAACTGTCTTCAACATTCATAATGATATTAAGAAATATAGTTTTTTAGCACAAAATCAGCATATTAGAATTTTTTAAGGATCATATGACACTGAAGACTGGAGTCAAAATGCTGAAAATTCAGCTTTGCCATCACAGGAATAAATCAAATTTTAAAATATATTCAAATAGTTATTGAAAATAAGTTTACTATATTTTTTTTTTATCAAATAAATGCAGTCTTGAGTTTTTTTGTTTTTTTTAAGCACACAAAAGTCTTGTGGTAATTAATCTAGCTTGTACTGGAAATTCAACACAAAACTTATTATAATGCATAACAACCAGACTATTATTATTATATAATGTAGTATAATATATTATTCATCATATATTAAATAAAATTATAAAAAAATATATATATATATAATTGCAT
Organism: Semotilus atromaculatus; assembly: GCA_031834385.1. Lineage (NCBI taxonomy): Eukaryota > Metazoa > Chordata > Actinopteri > Cypriniformes > Leuciscidae > Semotilus > Semotilus atromaculatus. The sequence goes on from JAULUF010000027.1 coordinate 8,831,734, forward strand.
ATATATAAATGCAGATTATGTAATTTACAAATGAAAGATACTTCATCTAAATTGATTTCCTTTTTTTATTTGAACTGCACTCTAAATAAATGTATTTTTTAATGATGTTTAATTTATAGCTGGGAAAAAAATATTATGTTTAATTTGGATGCAAACTACATAAAAAAAATAATAAGTCTGGCATGACAGCGAAAATAAAGACTCAAAACAGTTGATGAGTCAGATTCAAAGGAGTTGTAAAATAGCTAACTTATACACATATGTAATGTGACCACAAAAACAAAAGAAACTAGCCATTATTTTCTGCTTTAAGGCCCCTTGAAATCAAAATGTTAGGTTTTTTTTTAATTATTATTTTTATTTTTTTAGTTATTAGTATGAATATGTTAGCCTTAAGGTTATGAATAAGCTGGTGTGCTCTAAAACAATGATAAAATTCACATTTAGGAGATATTTAAGCATTCAAAACTTAGTTTCTCACTTCTGCCAAAATGGATCACAGATTGTCACCGCAGACTTAAGCTTCTCATCACATCTTCTGTCCAATAAAATGCTCTCTAGAATCTAAACGCATCATACAAAGCAGCGCGTTCCAAGGCACTTCATTGGACCTTTAATGTTTGTTAGGTTTTTTTTTTTTTTTTTGGTAGTGTAATAATATAGTAGAATTTCAACCGGTGTATAGTCTTGTCAAACAATTAATTTTGTTTTATTAATCACACATTTTTGGGTAATTTATCATGATTAATCGCACCTAATATTAACATTTTTATTAGATTTTTATGTTGTAATAATTTCACATTAAATCTCCAAATTCATGTAGAAACAACATAAATATGTTTAATTAAGTACTGTGATTTTTGTTATATATTTACTACTATTTTTCTCAATCTCTGGGGATGAAATGAGTTTATTAGGCTGCGGCCACTTTAATACCTGATGCACATCTCCCAACTTTTTACATTCATTTAAGTCTTTTTAACTCATTGAGGACTGAGCTTATGTGCTTTTGTTTTTTTGTCCATTAAAGCTCGAAGGAGAACTCAATGCGGCGCTGGCGCACTGTCTGAGAATCAGCTTTCTGAACGTGTGTGTCAAATGTTTGTGTTCACATAGAGCCGCTTGTCAGACAGCGCGTCTTTTTTGAGTTGTCTTTTGTGTCTAAACGCGCTTAAATGGATTATATGCATTTTAATGAATGACCGCTTCGTCATATAATGTAACACCAGAGGATGCCAGAAAAAAAAAAACTGATGCTGCGTTTATTGCGTTAAATTTCTAAACACGTTAAACAGAAAATAATTAATTGTCAATTTGGACAGCCCTAATATATACACAGTCATACTGCCCAAGCCTAGAGTAACATCTAAATTATATTACAATAAATTTGAGTGTTTTTTTTATTCGGGTTTCCAGGCCACTCCCAGAGGAGGAAGATATTCAGCTTGATGAGGAGCTTTTCACCGGGTCTTCTGGTGAAGGAGCACCTGGTAAGCCTTAATGATATACTCCCAATATATGTAATATGTAGAGACAATTATTCATTTGTTACTATGGTCAGGAAACATTGTGAAAGCTTTTGTTCTTTTGACTGAAATCGCAGCTACACAGTCCTACGGACTAAACAGTGCAAAGAAATCTAAAAAGAAACTTTTGGCTCCGGACATCAGCCTAAACCTAGACCACAGTGAAGGCTCGGTCCTGTCTGATGAGCTGGATGAGAGTACAGAACTGGACCTGGATGATATAGACACTCCTTCAGACAACAGCAACGAGTTTGAGTGGGAAGGTATGATGGTGGTTAAACCTGTAAATGTTAACATTTTAACAGAAGGGGTCATGAACTGGGAATTACATTTTTTTCCTTGATCTTATGACAGTTAAGAGTTTGTTATACTATAAAAATACCCTGTAAGTTTCAAAACTCAAAACTTCCTTGTTATTCCAAAAACTGCTTTAATTGAAAACAAGGCCACTGGAACGTTAGTGAATAGTGACTTGAGAACGAGAAAAGATCAACACAGGATCAATTTTTTTCAACAATGTGAATGTCTCAGCAGTGCATTATTTTTTTGTACTCGGTACATTTTACTGTAAATTATTACAGTTTACTTTGCAAACAGACTTTTACGATATGGATCTGCCAGCAATGCCACAAACATGTAAGTTATCATGTTTATTCTAATGGCTGATCTGTGATCAGTGATTTCCGATGTATAATTATTCAAGTTCAGACAGAGTATCTCTCAAAAATCGTTCAATACTGTTTATGCATCAGTAAATCAAGCCTGTGACTAAACGATCAACCTCACGCCGTTTCTCTTAGTTGGATGAAAATAATCTTATTTAAACTGTGATTAAACTACATACAGAAAGCGATAATAGAATGCTCCCTTTCCAGTCGCCCAAGCTGTCAATCACACAGCGCGAGTTTATCTGGACACTTGCCAAAACTCCCGTTATGTAATCAATGACGCTGTACACTGCACAACAAAGCTCTTACTGTATTTACATTGTGTTTGCATTATTTGGTAAAAGCATTCGTGAGAGTGCAGAAATTGTGCTGCAATGATGAGATCACTTCATTCACACGATCAACAGCCTGTCTGTCATCTGCTCAATGCTCATCACTGCAACCTTTCATGTGATGGGAATACATCTGACTTTTCACGATTCGTTAATCTCGATAGCTGAAATAGTTAAAACGTAGTAAAAGATTTCGAGAGAGTTCCACTTGTAATACTAGCTATTTCATATGCAAAGATGTCAGCCAATCAAATCAGAGGGCTAAAATCAGGCTTGGAAAAATGCTTTTTGTTTCTAAATTATGACAATTTTTGATGTAAAAATCATATTAACATTATAAGGGCAACCCAGGAAACATTATAAAATGATAAAATAATCCAGTTCATGACCCCTTTAACATAATCCCTAACAGCGACTAATCTAATGAATTAATTAGTCATTTTGCAGCCATTCAAGCTCATGTCTTTCTGATCATGTAGAAATGTTCCTTACTAACATTACAGAGATCTTTTCATGGACCGGCTTTTGTGCAATAACTCTTAGTTAAACAGTGTTATGTGTTCTTGTTTTGTTTTTCTGTCCCGCTGCTCTCTTCTCTCTTTCCTGGAAGGATTGTTTCTTCTCATTCGTTTGCGACAGGCCGCTGGCCTGCGGTTTGTGGTAAGGTTACCTGAATGGATGTTTACTCCCCGATCAAGTCCTACAGCATTGATTTATTTTTCTTTATGAGATTACGCACCCTTTTAGTATGGTTGGAATGACACTACAAATCAGAAGTTATACATAGTTTTTGTTTGAAAATTTTGATGGTTGGATTTTGATTTGTGCATGGTTTTTCCCTCCAATCTCATCAAATCTGATTTTGTTAATCAGCCTCATTTTGGTGTCCTGATCATTTTTTGTTAAATCACTGCAGCTTTCCTTCCTGAAAAAGTACATTCAGCATACTTTTAAAAAGTGTACTTATTTAGAAAATAATTCGTTTTTAAAGAATATACTTTAGTGTAAACTGAATGTAATGTTTTTAGACACTTAATTGCATGTTATTTACAATTGAATTAAAATGTATGCTAAATTTGCATTTAAAATCTTTATTAAATGCAATTTTTGACACTTAAGTGTGAACACTCTACAGTTAAAATTATAATCAGGTTCGATTTCAAATGAACTTTAAAGTAAAACTTTTAATTTGAAATTATTACAAAGTGTACTTAAGTGTTTAAAGAACATGTTATGAAAGTGTACTCTTTAGGTACACTTTAGCAGCCATTTAGATCATTAATATTATATTATCTGAAAGATATAATATATATATATATATATATATATATATATATATATATATATATATATATATATATATATATATATATACACTCACCTAAAGGATTATTAGGAACACCATACTAATACTGTGTTTGACCCCCTTTTGCCTTCAGAACTACCTTAATTCTATGTGGCATTGATTCAACAAGGTGCTGAAAGCATTCTTTAGAAATGTTGGCCCATATTGATAGGATAGCATCTTGCAGTTGATGAAGATTTGTGGGATGCACATCCAGGGCACAAAGCTCCCGTTCCACCACATCCCAAAGATGCTCTATTGGGTTGAGATCTGGTGACTGTGGGGGCCATTTTAGTACAGTGAACTCATTGTCACGTTCAAGAAACCAATTTGAAATGATTCGAGCTTTGTGACAAGGTGCATTATGCTGCTGGAAGTAGCCATCAGAGGATGGGTACATGGTGGCCATAAAGGGATGGACATGGTCAGAAACAATGCTCAGGTAGGCCGTGGCATTTAAACGATGCCAAATTGGCACTAAGGGGCCTAAAGTGTGCCAAGAAAACATCCCCCACACCATTACACCACCACCACCAGCCTGCACAGTGGTAACAAGGCATGATGGATCCATGTTCTCATTCTGTTTACGCCAAATTCTGACTCTACCATCTGAATATCTCAACAGAAATCGAGACTCATCAGACCAGGCAACATTTTTCCAGTCTTCAACTGTCCAATTTTGGTGAGCTCTTGCAAATTGTAGCCTCTTTTTCCTATTTGTAGTGGAGATGAGTGGTACCCGGTGGGGTCTTCTGCTGTTGTAGCCCATCCGCCTCAAGATTGTGCGTGTTGTGGCTTCACAAATGCTTTGCTGCATACCTCGGTTGTAACGAGTGGTTATTTCAGTCAAAGTTGCTCTTCTATCAGGTTGAATCAGTCGGCCCATTCTCCTCTGACCTCTAGCATCAACAAGGCATTTTCGCCCACAGGACTGCCACATACTGGATGTTTTTCCCTTTTCATACGATTCTTTGTTAACCCTAGAAATGGTTGTGCGTGAAAATCCCAGTAACTGAGCAGATTGTGAAATACTCAGACCGGCCCGTCTGGCACCATGCCACGCTCAAAATTGCTTAAATCACCTTTCTTTCCCACAGGAGATTCAGGAGATTGTCTTGACCAGGACCACACCCCTAAATGCATTGAAGCAACTGCCATGTGATTGGTTGATTAGATAATTGCATTAATGAGAAATGAGAAACAGGTGTTCCTAATAATACTTTAGATGAGTGTATATATACTGTATACACTCACCGGCCACTTTATTAGGTACCCCATGCTAGTAACGGGTTGGACCCCCTTTTGCCTTCAGAACTGCCTCAATTCTTCGTGGCATAGATTCAACAAGGTGCTGGAAGCATTCCTCAGGGAGTTTGGTCCATATTGACATGATGGCATCACACAGTTGCCGCAGATTTGTTGGCTGCACATCCATGATGCGAATCTCCCGTTCCACCACATCCCAAAGATGCTCTATTGGATTGAGATCTGGTGACTGTGGAGGCCATTTGAGTACAGCGAACTCATTGTCATGTTCAAGAAACCAGTCTGAGATGATTCCAGCTTTATGACATGGCGCATTATCCTGCTGAAAGTAGCCATCAGAAGTTGGGTACATTGTGGTCATAAAGGGATGGACATGGTCAGCAACAATACTCAGGTAGGCTGTGGCGTTGCAACGATGCTCAATTGGTACCAAGGGGCCCAAAGAGTGCCAAGAAAATATTCCCCACACCATGACACCACCACCACCAGCCTGAACCGTTGATACAAGGCAGGATGGATCCATGCTTTCATGTTGTAGATGCCAAATTCTGACCCTACCATCTCATGTCCCTACCATGTCGCAGCAGAAATCGAGACTCATCAGACCAGGCAACGTTTTTCCAATCTTCTATTGTCCAATTTCGATGAGCTTGTGCAAATTGTAGCCTCAGTTTCCTGTTCTTAGCTGAAAGGAGTGGCACCCGGTGTGGTCTTCTGCTGCTGTAGCCCATCTGCCTCAAAGTTCGACGTACTGTGCGTTCAGAGATGCTCTTCTGCCCACCTTGGTTGTAACGGGTGGTTATTTGAGTCACTGTTGCCCTTCTATCAGCTCGAACCAGTCTGGCCATTCTCCTCTGACCTCTGGCATCAACAAGGCATTTCCGCCCACAGAACTCCCGCTCACTGGATGTTTTTTCTTTTTCGGACCATTCTCTGTAAACCCTAGAGATGGCTGTGCGTGAAAATCCCAGTAGATTAGCAGTTTCTGAAATACTCAGACCAGCCCTTCTGGCACCAACAATCATGCCACGTTCAAAGTCGCTCAAATCACCTTTCTTCCCCATACTGATGCTCGGTTTGAACTGCAGGAGATTGTCTTGACCATGTCTACATGCCTAAATGCACTGAGTTGCCGCCATGTGATTGGCTGCTTAGAAATTAAGTGTTAACGAGCAGTTGGACAGGTGTACCTAATAAAGTGGCCGGTGAGTGTATATTACTATTAAGATTTGAAGCACGCTTCTAATGCATATTAAATGCAGTTAAAGGTAAAGTTGGTAATTTCAGAGCAGCTATCAATAGTAAGCTAGCTTTGAAAACATTAAATCCCACCCTCCCTTCAGAGCGTCTCCAAAGCCACGTTTAAAACACAGCTTGTTGTTTTGGTTCAGGGAACTGTAAAAGGTGGCTGTTGTTTGCTGTGCTCGGTGACTGACGTCTGCCTACAACTCTACATAGCTTCATCGAACGCGCTGATGACATGTGATGTCTGCGTGAGCAGGTGCGCGGAGTTATGGAAATGCATGTTGACAGGCAGGTAGGACTGGTAGGCAGGTAGGACTGGTCGACAGGTCGAATGCAATGATTGGACGAAAAAATTTTTGGTCCTAAGACTTCCACAGACGATATATGTACATGTTTTAATATTAAGACCACTTCTATTATTGATTACTATCAGGATAATAGAATAAAATAAAAAATGTACCTACCCTACCTAAGCAACACCAAAGATGACACTTCTGCATTCGCTTTGCGGCCCTCTATCGGCTATAACTATGCAACTTTGCCAGATCGGGTAACGGATCTGTAGTTCGAATGAGACGTAAGAAACTACAAATTTGACTTGCTTTACAGCAAGCGTTACAATAGCCGATAGGTGGAGCAAGGTTCTGGGTGGAGCGTACTCAGCAGGTACATATAAATTGAAGATGCCTAACAGCCAGGTACCTTTTGAATTGTCAACATGACGGAGTATACAAATAAAAGGAAGGGTATGATGTCGGAGGAGGCGAAGAAAAGAAAACAGGAGCATGATAAAGAGCTCGAACTAGAGTGAACATTGGACTGGCTTACACTCGTTGGTGAGAGCTGAAGGAGGCTACAAAAAGCAATGTCATTATTTAGTTTTTCTTAGTTTCTGATGTCGCAATACATCATACTTTCATAAAATTATGCAACATACTCTACCTTGTCTGTGGACATCGTTATTTCCAAAGCCGGTGCTGGATAAACAAATAGTGTGTGTGCGACGGTTGGCTGCGGTAGGCTAAATTATTTCCGACAGCGGTAATGGACAATTCCCTCGAATCTACCATCTTAGGACATTTTCATGGATCGTCTTGAAATGGATTCTGGATTATTCCTCTTTGAAAAAATATATTATTATTGTTTAATACACTCATTCATTTGCCTGTGTTTTCTGACACACAGAAGTGTTTTCTGGCATACAGAAGTGTTTTCAACCTTTTTTTGTGCTCCTAGGAAGTTTATATGGAAGCTGAATAAAAAAATTAATAATAACGTGAATTGCGTTATTATTATCAGTCATTCTCACAATGACTTTTTATTTTTTTTTGTATCTGAAAATTCTGACTTCCCCTTTTTTGAGAGATACAATGGACTACTTGCACAACTACTTCTGCATTTTAGTTAGTACATATCGGGAGTGTCCGGTTGCATGAAAATGCAGATTATCACTATGTTTTATGGCTGCTAATTGATTAAAATAATTATCTCTGTATTAAATATCTTGAGCCTGCTGAAATGTTCCTATAAATATATTTTCTTTCCAATTATGCATTCTGAATAAGAAATAAGCTAAATATATGTATCCTCTAAGCTGCAGCAGTCCTATATGCTCGTCTTCTCATTAACAGTTTTGTTTCTCTTTCTGACATTTTATACCTGTTGGGTTTACATTTTTAAATTAAATTGACTATTAAAAGGACTGCTTGTGTGCCCTGGTGTTTATTCCAGTCTTTTAAAATAGCTGAATGAATGAATGAATGCTCGCGAGGTGCCTGTAACGATAATCAATGACGTACACCGCACAGAGGAGAGAATAACAGTCAACTTCTTTGAATATTATAGCATTTAAAGCATTCAAATATTTAATCCAAATAAATAAATGTTCGTGGTTCGTACTGATGGTATTCATCTCTTCTCACACACTTCAGCGTCACGGTCACTAGTTTAAACTAACATTGACACCCTGTGGTGAAATAATTGCGTATTTTTAACACCCGCTGCTTTCTCAGATTGGCTTGGGTTGAATTATAACTTCATTCTGCACACAGTAAACATTAGAATATACCTTCTCCTGTCAATAAAAATTGGCACATTTTTTTTTTTTTACACTTTTTAGGTGGCGTTTGTTCAACTCATTGACCCCAGTACATTGAAAGTAAACATAACCGGAAATAAGTGAGACCTACTATTTCCAAACAGAAGTGCGTCACGAAGCTCAGTGCAAGTGGTCCATTGTGAGATACAAACTCACAATTGTGAGTTATAAAGTCAGAATTGCGAGAAGTCAGAAATGCTAGTTTATTTCTTGTAAATCTTGCTTTATTTCAGACTTCTTTTCTTAGAATTGTGAGATTTTAACTCACAATCGCAAGTTATAAAGTCAGAATTGCGAGGTATAAAAAAAAGTCAAAATTGAGAGATAAAAAGAGGGTAAGTTTTACTTGTTTGTTTTTTATTTTATTTTATTTGAACTAAGTCAGTAAAGCATCATTCCCAATCACATAAATGCACACATACAGTCACTGACCTGAACCCTGAAAGAAATCGGCGCACATACAAGTATTAAATAGATAACACCCCATTATTTCCCTTGTCAGATGATCTCCCAAAACCCAAAAACACAGACCTGCTGCGTAAAGGAGTGGAGTCGGTGCAGGAGTACACCAACACCGAGGAACGGGAGGAGGGACGTCGCTGGAGAGTTTTCCGCTTTGGAGAGCAGGAGCACAGAGTGGACATGAAGGCCATCGAGCCCTACAAGAGGGTTATCAGCCATGGAGGTCAGTGACCACATGTTTCCATGCCAGTGTGTCCTGTGTGTTATTCATACAAGCATGTTTTCTTTTTGCACCATTCAGTCAAGTGAATTCCATGTAATTCAAAACTGTCAGTGTGAGAAACCGAATACGTTAAGAGCATTTTCATGGCATTTAGCATTCTCACTTTTCCTGATTACCTTTTCAGCCAGAAGTGCCTGTTACCGTCTGTCACTCCTCGTTTTCCACTTCCTGCTTTCACTCTAAATGCCTCTTATGCTTTCTGTTATTTAACGAACAGTTACACAGACTCTACATTGTGCTGTTGATTTAGATAGATTGGATTAGTCAAATTGTTTAATAGCTGTAAAAGCGCAAACTAGCGTTCAGACATTTGCCAGCGGCCACTTTCAAACATGGTTCCCCTTTTTCACAGGTTACTATGGTGATGGATTGAATGCCATTATCGTGTTTGCTGTTTGCTTTATGCCTGAGAGCAATCAACCAAACTACAGATACATCATGGACAATCTTTTCAAGTAAGTTCTAGATGTTTCTAGTGGTTCCATATGACTTACTCTTGTCTAGAACTCTTTAAAATAGGAAGAGAAAACTGACATTTAAAGCGTCCAATTACAGTCAAATAGTTCTCCAGTATTCTCTGCAACATAATGATGAAATTAAGGCAAATGTGTGTTTGTGACAATTTGTGAATGTATTTCAAGGACAATTTTTTTCCTCTGAAATGCAATCTAGTCACTTTGTAAACAGATATATTCCCCTTTGTACTGATAAGAACCTGTATAGTACATTATCTCATCTGAAAAAAAAAATCTCCCAATTCTTGTGTTATGGTCACATCATACATACTTTTTGCAATTAAATACAGCCTTTTCCTTTCGCTGTATTGTATTTATTATTTAACAATATGCATCATGATTTTGTCTCCGTAGTCCATACTTGTCCAACCTGAGGCTCTTGTTTTAGTTTTGGAGCCAATGATTTAAGCCTTTCTTTTGAACTAATTAACATGTCTTGACGTATTTGAAGGTGTGGTCACATTTACCATTGTTTGGCGAATTTTAACTAAAGAAATCCATTTCAATGGGATTCCACACAATTGAGAAGTCCATGTGAGGGTGAAATGTTTACCCACATAGATTTTGAAAATTTTCAAGTGGGTTATGTGGATTTGGCTTGTTGACCAACAGAAAGCTGCTTTGTTTAAAAGTGACTTTCAAACCATTGATTAATAAAATAGACAATATACCTTTTCTGTCCTTAAAAATGCCCCGAAATTTTGCTAATGTGACCGCACCTTTAGTCTCTTGAATAAGTGGTTCTAAGACGCACTGAAAGTGTTGTAGACAAGTCCTCACCAGATGCTTCTAACCTTTTTTTGTGTATCGTTTAGGTATGTCATAGGAACTCTAGAACTGCTTGTAGCTGAGAACTATATGATTGTATACCTGAACGGAGCCACCTCGCGCCGAAAGATGCCCAGTGTGGGCTGGCTCAGGAAGTGCTATCAGCAAATAGATCGAAGGTGAGAAGCTCTTTGACAGCATTTACTAACAGACTTTAATTTCATTTGAGTAATTTAAAGGGATGGTTCAACTTTCTGTCTTTATCCTCACTCATTTTGTTTCAAACATGGATCACCCAGAAAGATGTTTAAACCTGTTCAGCTGTAAAACAATGTCAATAATGTGTAAAACATTTTAAAAATAATGATTATTTGAATACTATTAAAATATTATGTTAAGAACAGCATTTATTTGAAATAGAATCTTTTGTAACATTATAAATGTCTTTACTGTAACTTTTGATCAATTGAATTCATCTTTATTTAATGTTACAAAAGCTTTCCATTTCAGATAAATGCTGTTCTTTTGAACTTTTTATTCATCAAAGAATCCTGAAATAAAAATGTAAATAACTGTTTTCAACATTGATAATAATGAGAAATGTTTCTTGAGCATCAAATCATCATATTATAATGATTTCTGAAGAATTTAATATAATGCAATGTAAGAAGTAATGATGCTGAAAATTTGCTTTGATCACAGAAATAAATTACACTTTACTATATTTTCACAGAAATTTGTAAAATTGTGAATTAAACCAAACATTTTATAATATTTCACAATATTACTGTGAATTTTTTTTAATCAGATAAATGCAGCCTTGGTGAGCAGAAGAAACTTCTTGTAAAAACATTTTAAAAAATCTTACCGTTCTAAAACTTTTGACTGGTAGTGTGTGTGTGTGTGTGTGTGTGTGTATATATATATATATACACATACATTTTCTCAAACTTGTAATATGTACAATCTCTGAACCCTGAAAATAAAGATTTTATGTTCGCACAACATTGTTCTGTTAAAGGTTAAGGAAGAATTTGAAGTCTTTGATAATTGTGCACCCGTCCTGGTTTATTCGCACCCTCTTGGCCCTCACAAAACCTTTTATAAGGTCGGTCCTTTTTTTTTTTATATTCAGATATGAATTCGGATATGAATTGATTTTCCGCAATGACCTGATAACTTAACGCAGCTTTATTTATTGCAAAACTTCCAATTACAGCTCAAAATTTAGCCAGAAAATCAAGTATGTGTTCAGCCTGACAGACCTGGCTGAGCTTGTCCCGATGGAGTATGTTTCCATACCAGACTGTATTAAAGAGTAAGTATCCCTCTAGTATGCTCCTCCTGTCTGTTTTTTAGTGGAAAAATCTGTTTCTACTGTACATGCATTTCACTGAACAATACTAAATACTTAAATTTCCTTCCAGTATTCCAGCTTTGTAATTATTTTATTGAAAGTCTGATCTGCTGCTAAGTACTAGCTGCTGTTGGCTGTGGTATCTTCAGAAACTCTCTATGCCCTAACCCCTTCTCCCTGCCTTTCTTCTAAGGTTTGACGAAGAAAAAAATAGGAAAAAACATAAAAGGTATCTGTATTTTCATTCCAGAGATCCCTGCCAGATCTCTGTAGACTTCATCTGAATTGCACGAAACTAACAATTAAGTGTTTGGCTTTATTAAGTGTCCACCTATTCTTGGTCATTGGCCCAAAATTTGCTTTTTGAGCTTCTTTTCATCCTTGATTGTCATCAAGATGCTAATTTTTTTTTTTCTGTGTGCCATCTAACTATAATTATGTTGATTTATAAATGCAGCTGTTTTGCACTTTTTGATTTTACATTGAGCACAATTTGTCACATTTCCTAAGCAAAAAGTTTTGACTTTCCAGCATTGACCTTTCATTATAAAATCCAGTGAGGCAACAATATTTCCTGTAGTTTTTGTCCTATCGTTTTTACAGTTTCAGATTCCTTGCGGTGATAAAAATAAACTTAAAAACTCTTTATTAGGTACACCTATTCAACTGCTTGTTATCAGTTGCTGCTTGTCAACACTGATATCTAATCAGCCAATCACATGGCAGCAACTCAATGTATTTAGGCATGTAGACATGGTCAAGACAATCTGCTGAAGATCAAACTGAGCATCAGAATGAGGAAGAAAGATGATTTGCGTGAATTTAAATGTGGTTGAACTGGTTGGTGCCAGACGGGCTGGTCTGAGTATTTCAGAAACTGCTGATCTACTGGAATTTTCACGCATAACCATCTCTAGGGTTTACAGAGATTGGTCTGAAAAGAGAAAATATCCAGTGAGTGTCAGTTCTCTGGGTGAAAATGCCTTGTTGATGCCAGAGGTCAGAGGAGAATGGCTCGACTGGTTCCAGCTGATAGAAAGGGAACTCAAATAACCACTGGTTATAACCGAGGTCTGCAGAAGAGCATCTCTGAACTCACAACATGTTGAACCTTGAAGCAGAAGCGCTACAGCAGCAGAAGACACACCGGTGATAGTCAGATGAGAACAGGACACTTAGGCTACAATTTGCATGGGCTCACCAAACCTGAAAAGTAGAAGTTTGGAAAAACATGCCTGGTCTGATGAGTTTCGATTTCTGCTGCGACATTCAAATGCAGGGTCAGAATTTGGCGTAAACAACATGAAAGCATGGATCCACCCTGCCTTGTGTCAACGGTTCAGGCTGCTGGTGGTGTAATGGTGTGTTGGATATTTTCTTGGCACACTTTAGGCCCTTTAGTACCAATTGAGCATTGTTTAAACACCACCAGTATTGTTGCTGACCATGTCCATCCCTTTCTGATGACAGTGTATCATCTTCTCATGGATACTTCCAGCAGGATAACACACCACATCACAAAGCTCAAATAATGTAAAAATGGTTTGACAATGAGTTAATTATACTGAAACTGACAGTCACCAGATCTCGATCCAAAAGAGCACTTTAGGGATGTGGAGAAACGGGAGATTCGCATCATGGATGTGCAGCCGACAAATCTGCAGCAACTGCTTGATGATTTCATGTCAATATGGACCAAATCCTCTGAGGAATGTTTCCAGCACCTTGTTGAATCTGTGCCATGAAAAAATAAGGCTGTTCTGAATGCAAATGGGTTCAACCCAGAACTAGCAAGGTGTACCTAATAAAGTGTCCATATATAAATAACAATAATAATAAAGTGGGGTGGGGGGGACAGAAGTGTTGTTTAGATGGAACATTAGACGCTAGTGATATTCCAAATCAGAGTCATCCAATTACTGTTATTAATTCCACTCAGGTATTTGGCCAAATGCACTAACTTGCTTGTGTTTGCAATGAACACAGATTTAGATTCTGACGTTCCGTCCTCTCGGTTCTGCCACTGTTAGTATGGTATGTATGACCATGCCAGTAAATCATATTTTATGGTGAAGGATTTAAACCGTTAAATCACGGGTGGTTACATTTTGTTTTTTTTAAATGCATGCCTGGAGGATTGACATTCTCTCTGCTCACTGCATGCCCGCAGGATGCATTGTGTAAAACTCAAAGTAGGGACAATACAGAGTTAAAAGCGCGCTTAAGCCTAATTCACACTACATGATTTTAAAACGTCGGGCTGAACTGTGCGGTTCACACTACATGACTTGCTCTCTGTGAAATCAGGAGTGTTCAAGTTGTTGAGCTGTTCACACCACACGACACAACGTGATTGATCCACAACAGGAGGTAACGCACTACACGAGTTGACAACAACTCTGTCACCCAACGATTCTGTCTTGTCTACAAACCACGTTTTGTCACGAAAAATCACGGGATAAAATGAACCAAAAATGACGCGAAACAGCACGCGCGGTGCGCGCCAATACCCAGGGAAGAAGAACACAAGACAGAAACTAGTGCTGCAAACTGTTTGCGCGATGATTTGCTCTGAGAAAATATATACACTCTACAACTTCATTTTAAAAAAGAACACCCAGAACATCAACATTGTGGACATCGGCAATATACAGTTGACTTTCCTTTTTCCTAAAAGTATTTTAGTAAAACCTATGATTACAAACAGGGATATACTTCCGAAAAGCATAAGTAATTATATTTTTATGTCTACACATACTTGTATGTTTAATCTCTAGCTGCTCTGATTGGCTGTAGCTCATGACATTACGTGAGGTTGAGTCGCGCGACAGCTCTGGATATCTAGCATGCTAGATATTTTTCTGGGCTCGGCGACACGTCTGCGAGCGTCTTTGATGCGTTGTTGGCTCTTTCATACTAACAGATTGGCGAGCGTTCATCACCCGCTAATCCCCCGCGATTTGCACGCAATAACACCCTGACCTGTCGGCGAGCTCAACGATTTGCAAATCGGGCTTAAAATCATGTAGTGTGAACTAGGCTTTAAGCAGACGCTCGCAGACGCGTGCTAGATATCCAGAGCTGTCGTGCGACTCAACCTCACGTGATGTCATGAGCTACAGCCAATCAGAGCAACTAGAGATTAAACATACAAGTGTAGACATAAAAATATAATTACTTATACTTTTCGGAAGGTATATCCCTGTTTGTAATCATAGGTTTTACTAAAATACTTTTATATTGTCGATGTCCACAATGTTGATGTTCTGGGTGTTCTTTTTTAAAATGAAGTTGTAGGGTATATATTATTTTCTTAGAGCAAATCATTGCGCAAACAGTTTGCAGCACTAGTTTCTGTCTGACGTCCATATTCGCGTGTTGTGTTCTTCTTCCCTGGGTATTGGCGCGCGTGCTGTTTCGCGTCATTTTCGGTTCATTTTATCGCGTGATTTTTCGTGACAAAACGTGGTTTGTAGACAAGATAGAATCGTTGGGTGACAGAGTTGTTGTCAACTCGTGTAGTGCGTTACCTCCTGTTGTGGATCAATCACGTTGTGTCGTGTGGTGTGAACAGCTCAACAACTTGAACACTCCTGATTTCACAGACAGCAAGTCATGTAGTGTGAACCACACAGTTCAGCCCGACGTTTTAAAATCATGTAGTGTGAACTAGGCTTTAGCAGCCAAGGCAAGGCAACACCTTGAAAACCACCCACACCAGTTTAAAGCAGCACTATGCAGTTTTTTTTTTAGCTTAACAGAACAGCTTCAGAGTTATTGCAATGGTTATATAACTATTTTCAGGTTGAATGGTGGGTGTCTCGCCCCCCCGTTGCCTGTGAGCGGAAAAACCACACTTGCAACTCTGGGCCGGCGGGCCGCCTGCCGCAGCATCAGGAAGTGTCGCGTGATATCAGGTCTCACGATGTAACGAATTGCTTAATGGCAAGAAAGATCTGCTGAAATGAGCATCAAACAGAAATAACCCAGCGCCGTATACATGTGGTGTTCGAGGCGCACATACAATACAGACTACCGACAGTTCAACAGGGCGCGTGCAGCTCTTAAAGGGGCCACAGCACACCTTACAGCTTCCATCCTACCTAACAGGTACAGGGGGAGGGGATCAGGCCGTGAGTGCAGAGACATCTCTGCGTGAGTGCTATTTACGACAGTACAAGTACTCCACAGCGACTCTGGGGGTCACTGTTTGACAAAAACAGAAATCCTGCATAGTGCTGCTTTAACGTGTACAAGCTTCATAAATGTCATACATTTATTTTTTACCCAGTTTGTACAATGAACAGTGCAGAATCAACTGACTTAAGTTGCACATGAATTGATTTAAATGCTTGTTTTGCTTTGTTTTTAATCTCAATCGAAAAGTTGTTTTTGTGATCAAACTAAACCATTGAGTGTAAAGTCACAAGACCATCTTTTTGTTGTCCCTGTATTGAATTATGTGGGAGAAAATCAAAAGCTGTTCTTTTCTAATCAAACTGAAGTGTTGATATGGTGTTTATTCTTATCCCTTATACCATTATCCTTTTTCTTTTCTTCTTTTTCTTTGTAGGATTGACAAGGTCATGCATGGAAAAGTGGAGATAGCAACTGCTGCAGTGCCAGAGTGAGTTAGAAGAAGAGTTGAAGAAGCTGGAAGAATAAAATAATGTATTGGGTTTCTTTTAACTGAAGAACGCAACATCTTGATGTCAGAAAAGTGCCTTCTAAATGAATATTTCAACCCAAAATGAAAATTGTCCTTGTTTACTCAGCCTCATGGCATTCCAAACCCACATGACCTTTTCCCCCAGTTGTACACAAAAGTAGACATTTAGCAGAATGTCCAAGCTGCTCTTTTCGATAGCCGTGGTCCCATTCACTGAATGGAATAGATCAACTTGTACATTCTGCTAAATATCTCCTTTTGTATTCCTCACAAGAGTCATATAGGTTTGGATCAACATGAGTGTGAGTAAATTATGTCAGATTGTTTTTATTTTTGAGTGAACTATCCCTTTAAAGCTTTGACTGCATGTTACTTTGTTACCTTTTTTTCCCCCTGTTGCATTAGTGTGCCAAAACCCTGTAAGATGATATCTGGTTTCTGTGCGTTTAACATTTTAGTAACCTTTTATGTATCATTTCAATAAGTAGATACTGTCAACATGTTCTAGTTCCTATATCTTGCCCTTAGTTAAGGCACTCTGTTTTTGAACTAGTTGATGCATGTTCTTCATTACATTTAAATGTCTATATTTATATCAAAAGGTGATAAAGGAGAAAGATTAATATATTTTTATGACTGAAATGTTTTTTTTAGGGCCACAATCTGGCACTGTTTGTCATCTGCTCACTGAACATCTCATAGGTGTGCCACATATTGTTTACTGCTTTGTCTTGTTTGATTTGAGAATGTGGAGACATGTGGATAGGAGACTGTAGGAAACAATCAAAAATGAATTGAACCAGTCAAATTTTTCCAATTCACCTTCATTATTGGTTTGGGAGGGTGGAGTTCTTGTATGTTATGTTCTTTCAAGTAAACTTCCACACATAAATCACATTGTCATCGTGAATACTATACAACACTGCAATAGTTATTCAATATTGTGTCAGCATTTCCTTTACAGAGAACAGGACATAAGTGTTTTTCTTTTTTTTTCTTTTTTTTACTGTACTGCAATTTTGAGCTCCTTTAGAACAAAAAAGAAAACTGGAAATTGTATTTGCTTGTCCTTAATATTGCACAGTACTGCCCTTATGTCAAAGATTCAACCCAGAAATGTTTACACATTTATTTGCACAAATTTGTACATTTGTAAATGGTGTTATATATATATATATATATACATATACACGCACACACACACACACTTTTATGGATAGAATGACACAAATTTAGGCAATTTTATATAGTATAATAAATATATAATACATTAGTTGTAGTAGTAAAGATCAATTTGTATCCTGTCAATAATAAACATTTATGATGTTTTATAAAATGACATAATTTCTATCCACATAAATAAATAGAAAATCATATTGACAATTTTGAAAAATGTATGGAAAGTGTTTGAACACATCACTACTGCCATCATAAAATAATGTCAGATTTTTTAACTATTAGTAATGATCGACCATAAATAGCTTTGTACCTCAGAAAAGCCTCCATACATTTGATCGCCACATCATCTACTTCTGGATCAAACTTGTTTGCTAAAAGATGGTGTTGCTTCACAATCCATTTCAAGTCCCCAGCTCCATAAATACACACCGCCCGTCTGTGCGTCCCAGTGCATGGTGGGTAGGGAGCCCCACTCTTTAGATCTCCTTCATGGTAACTCCACTTCACTAGACGAGCAACTGCGTTCATGTCCGATTGCTCGTACTTTCTGTTTGGAGGGTTTGATCCTGGTACTGAAGGCATCCGCTGTAACGTAGCCCACATGTGCTCATCTGGACTGTATGTGTCTTTCTCCCATTCCATGAAATCTTGAGTCTCTTTGCTTTTAAAGATGTGATCCACAAACTCTCTTGAAACCACAAAGTAAGCATTTCCTGAGAACATAGGGCTCTGAATTGGCGGGGGTGACTTTCTAACATCGGTCCGAATCACACCGTTCGTAACATTGTGATGATACTGCCAGCGCCCATTTTTAGACTCTACAGTCTCGGACTCCAAACTGTTCTTTCCGTTCAGTTGTTTTAGAGTCTGAACCATTTCAGCATTGGTTTTAATGGGGAAATCAGTGCCGCATGTGTTGAGCAGATACCTCCACTGGACGGGTGACTTGAGCAGATCCTGCATGCAGTTGATGTCCGCTTGAACTCGAGACCAGGAGGCGTAGATCACACTCTCCAGTTTGCTGGCCACAAACACGTTGGTCAGACAGGACACAATGGCCCTAACTGCTTCTTTAAAGATCTCAGGAGACCTCTGGTCCATATGAACACAATACACATTGTCAGGAGTGTAAATGGCTCTTAAGAGCCTTTCAAACATCTCAATCTTCTCATGGATCACCATGGAGTAAGCAATGGGGAAATCTTTCTCCTCTTTACTGAGAGAAAGCGTCAGAAACCCTCTGTCTCGGATGTAGGATGGACAATCCTTGGTTGCGTTGAGATAGAATGACTCGGATAGCAGGGATTTTTTTTTTTTCGAGGTCATAAGATTCCTAAACATGTCCTTGTCCACTCCGTCCATGTCTCCTTGAATAATAGCAGAACAAGCCTGTAGTTCTCCAACATCCTGCTTTAGTAAGTGATTCAAGACTGGCTCTTCTTTATTTGAACAATTTGGCATTTGTTCTGGATGGTTCATCAAGAGGACGAACAAAGTTGTACTCACAGAAAGAATGGAGATCATTTTCAAAATCCTCTGATTGTTTAAAGCCATGTTAATTTCTTTAAAAGTATAACCTGCCAGGAGAGGAGAACTGTGTCAGTGAGATTTAAAACACTCTCTCTTGTTAATAGAGAGGTGTAGCAGGAAACAAAAACCAGCATATAAAATACAAAGGGGAAGGACTAATGTCTGCAGAAAAATAAATTGTTACACAGCAGAGGTGTGGCTAGAAGGTGTGATCCTCTGATCTTAGTCAATAAGAGCATTCTCAAAAAGTAAACGTTGCACACCAAGATATTTTGAAAAAAAAAAAAAAAATTGTAAACATTAAGGCATATTTAAAGTAACGTGTGTCTGATTGGGAATAGAGGTCTGCACTCCCGCGGGTCGCGACGCAAAACAGTGCGGCGCGGGACAAATTTTTAAAGGTCATTGCGGGAGCGGGCGGGATGATGAGGTGCACTTGCGGGTGTGGGCGGGAGGGATGATAGCCTACGCTGCACTCCAGCAAATTAAATATGAGTGTAGGCTAAAGCAAAATATATAAATGATTAAAGTATTGTACATGATTATTAGATAGATAATAATATTTATTAGATAGATAATAATATTACCTAATCGAATATATTTTTGGTTACTGTTAGCTGTTAGTACTGTTGTGAATATTATGCTGTTCGTAATATGGGACCGTTTCGTGTTTTGTGATCACATTTTAAATGTTTAAATGGCCTGTGATATAGTGAAGTCTATAATATAGTAAGAATTATCCGTTTTACAAATGTTCCTATGTGTAGGCAATGCCTAAGGCTGTTTTTATGTTACACGTTAAGCCTAAAGCCGCCTTTCCACTGCACACGACAAACGACAGCCGTTAGACCGGAAGTCATTCATTTCCAATGGAGAATCGTACGGGAGCTGCGGGGAGTTCCGATCATATGCGTATGCGGAAAATTCGGATCCGATTTGAGCTTTGGATCCGTTGAAATATCTTCTGCGGCTAGACCGTATGCGACCGGCCGACCGGATGTGATGTATTCTAATCAAAACTATGAGCGTGAGGCTAGAATTGCCAGTATTTTCACTCTTTAATGTTATTCTGTAAACACTATTTCTGTAAAATGTCGGTTATTAATAATTATGGCAGAAAAAATATTTTATAATTATTAAATCAATATTAGCTTTTATTATTGTAGATGTATTGAGGGTCATTTGTTTTGTGTGGATATATTCATTCATGCATTACATTCATTAAAATCATTCATTTTACCATTGTGAATAGCCGAGGTAACGGTTGCTTCACGACCAATTTCAAAGTTCCATGAGACTGACAGTAGGGGGCGAAATGCGACAATCGTATGCAAATGTCGTGTGCAGTGGAAAGGCGGCTTAATGGAATTTGGCCCGATTGATGTTTATCTTTGTTGGCGTTAGTTACTGATGCCTATTTATTGTTTTGTATGGTTGAACATATGCAGGCTTACCAATAAATATGTTACCAATTATTGGTAGCCTAAGGAATTTTGTGCGCACGCATTTTTTTCCCCAAGACCTTTCGTCAGACAGAAAGTGCGGGCGGGAGCGGGACATTATATCACAGATGCGGGCGGGAGCGGGACTAAAAATGACAAATCTTTGCGGGAGCGGGCGGGAGCGGGACTGAACACTGCGGGAGCGGGTCTGAAAATTGTGTCCCGCGCAGGTCTCTAATTGGGAACTAAGGGTTGAAGAACTGATTATCTTATCTTTTGGTTACCAGATCATAACAATTATGTGTTGACTTTGTGTTTATGTGGCAATCACTCCTTTAGCTCATCTAGTAATCTGTTTGCAGTTATACGCATTTCTGCACCCATTTTTTAACATATATTTCTGAGGCATTATAATCTTGATGCCTCACTTGAGTTAATTAATTTTGTGTTGTTCACCATACTACGTTTGCTGTACAAAGATGCTGCCCACTTTTGTCAGTCTAAAACTAATGAATATTTTGAGCAGGTTAAATGAGCATAATGCTCACAGAAAGTGATAAATGTAAAAAACATACCAGTGGCTGAAGGAATGTTGCTGAACATGCAAATTGGCCTTAGGAGACACGTTTAGACGTGTGTGAGACATTCCGTTGTTAAGTCTGAAACCACAGCGGAAATTATAAAGTGCACTCATTCAATCCAAGGGGGTAATCCATCGACCGGAAGTTGAAGCCTCGCGGGAGCCACCATCTTGTAGCAGAACTTCACTTGCGTTAGCATTCCCATTGACTCCCATTCATTTTCGCGTCACTTTGACAGCGAATAACTTTACATCTGAGGCGTTTAAAGACTCCATTTGTCCATTATTTATTTCTAAAGAAACACGACAATGTATAAAGGGCTCCATTACCTTCTATGTTACATTATGGCCCCGTAGAAACAGTATTTGTAAAAATAGGCTAACGTTTGCGTCATAACCACTCAACGCTCTGTCGCACAGTAGAGAAATTACCGTACAGACAGGAGGAGAAGCTCACAGGCAATCAATGCATTAACTTAATATGGCGTACTGGCGTTACATTTTAAAATAAATACTATACAAATTACTTACTCCTGCTCACTCACGCCAAAGAACTCTTTGCTCAAGCTCGCCGTCTCTGCAAGATCAACGTTGGCAGTTTTCACGCACAGCTACTAGAATATTTACATCTGTCAGACAGGGTGCTCACGTCATCAAGCTTAGTTTGAGTCGGTTTGAGTCTGCGCGTCAGGAACGGAAGTGCTAAAAAATCGCTAAAAATGGGCTTCAACTGTCTCAACTGAGTTCCAATGAGATGGCTCTGTCCACTTCTTATACTGTCTATGATTCAATCCCATAATGTACTGCAATAAGAAGAGTCCAACTCATACACTGGAGCCCAACTAATTTCTTTCTTGAGCTGTGACATCAAAGGCAACAGACATTCCATTGTCCTTTATTACGTATATTACGTGTTCAGTCTAGTGTAATGTTTGTTACTTTACAAAGTGACATCACCAACTACTTGGCAGCATAATACGTGTTTTTAGTCGGTTTCGCAAATCCTTGTGAACGGGGGATCGTTTTGACAATGTTGTTGTCTGTAGGTGAAAAAAACGACGGAAAAACTTTTCTGTTTTTAGTACATTGCTGTGTAAATGTATGTACCCTAATTGCAGGGAATTTTGGCTATAGCAAATTCTCTGAAAAATATATCAAGAATCATGAATTAAATTCATGCATTGTCTTTCTTTTCCTTACTTTTGTCACTGGCTTTGTGAAGATTCTAAGAAGAATACAATACAGTGCATAACATAATAGATGGTTATTACATTACTACTGAGATTACGTGACCTTGCCTATGTTTGTTTTAGTCTCATGGGCCCTTTTTTGGTATGTCACTTAATACAGCTGAAATAAAACAATGCATGCCAGATCATTAAATCATGCTAATTCCTCTCTGACAGTTGAGAGTTGATCCAGGAACATGTTAAACTTGGTTGTGCAGAACAGTGATAATTATCATCTAAGATGCTTAGAACAACCTGACAAACCACCGTAAAAATATACCTAGGAAAAAGCTAGTTGTAAAGTAAAGGGTGATCACCCCAAATATTCACCCCAAATATTCTGGTCTGCTCTCTGTATATATATATATATATATATATATATATATATATATATATATATATTATATACATATGTATAGATACCTTAGAACAGTGGTTCACAAACTTTTTACATTCAAGTACAATGGAAGGTATGTTATGGGAGTGTTAGAGAATGGATGGTGAATGGATGAGTATCAGTGCAATCGTGTGGCCAGCTCAGAAAGGCATTTCATTATGTCAAACTTAACTCCATTAGTAGCTTGTTTGCTAACATAAAATCATGCAATGACGAAAAGGCTTTGATGTTTTCTCAATGCAGTTTGACCGGAAAGCAAATTGCCTGATCATGGCCTCGACTTTGTCTTGCACGTTGAACATGTTTGTGGACATTTTCCAGATGGGATAAAACATCACCCAGATAGGCCAGTTTTGTGAGCCACTCTTCATTGTGTAAGCTGTGACACAATTCACTGCTTACACAATGAGGGGGAGGGGGGGTTCTACCACAGAAACCAAAAGTTCATTCTCGGGCCAGCAGCATTTGTCCAAATTTCAATCTTAACCCCTCTATTTCATCAGAAACGATCTTAAAACAGGGCTTTAAGTGTAAAATACCAAACTTGTCCTTTAAGAAACACCTGATCCTGATTCGCAGAGATCGATCAAAACGTGTGACTGGATCCTGGGTTATCTTACTTAAGGTTGCACACTGCTCATAATTTACCTGGAGTTAACAATTAATTCTGGGTTTTCATAAGGTGATGTTTCACACTACATTTCTAAACCCTCGGTTAACTTCTTAATATGCACATTCAAATTGACATTTTCCTGCGGAAACGACTGTTTATATACACTACCGGTCAAAAGTTTGGGGTCAGTACGATTTTTTATGTTTTTAAATGAAGTCTCTTTTGCTCACCAAGGCTGCAATTATTTGATAAAAAATGCAAAAAAAACAGTAATATTGTGAAATATTATTACAATTTAAAACAGCGGTTTTCTATGTGAATATATAGTAAAGTGTAATTTATTCCTGTGATCAAAGCTGAATTTACAGCATCATTACTCCAGTCTTCAATGTCACATTTTTTTAATTATTATAATATGAAATTATTATAATATGATGCTCAAGAAACATTTATGATTATTATCCATGTTGAAAACAGTTTTTTACATTTTTATTTCAGGATTCTATGATGAATAGAAAGTTCAAAAGAACAGCATTTATTTAAAATATAATCTTTTCTAACATTATAAATATCTTTACTGTATAACTTTTGATCAATTTAACTCATCCTTGATGAATACAAGTATTTTCTAATTTCTTTCCCCCAAAAATAAAAAATAAATTCTTACTGACCCCAAACTTTTGAATGGTAGTGATTAATGTTACAAAAGCTTTCCATTTCAGATCAATGCTGTTCTTTTGAACTTTCTATTCATTTACCACGGGTAAAAAGCAGTGCTAACCCCGCATCTAAATTACAAGTATGAACTTTACCCGGGGTTAAAAGCGATGTTTAGAATGACGATAACCCGGGGTTAAGCGCAGTGTGAAAAGCCCTTATGAAAACTGAGACGCTAAAATACTACATGCTAATTGTGTACAATTGGTCATGGTATTGACGTCACAACATTCAACAAACTAGGCCTATGGGGCTTTTTACTGTTTACAACTAAAAACTTTTTTTGCCCGTTTGAAACCAGGACTCAAAGTGCAAGTTTTTGAAAATGATATTTTTTTAATGAAATCTGAGTGCTTTCTGATCCCATATAGCAGGGTTCCTCAACTTCTTAAAAATGTGTATACCTCAAATGTTTAAACAATTCACTGATGCTCCCGAAAAAACAACAATGTACTAAGATATGGTGAAAACTGTAAAGGTAAATTGTACTTAATTTGTCTTCCGGGAAACATGTAAGTATCTTCGGTTGCGTCCGAATGGCAGTACTAAAGGAAAAAATATATATATTTAAAAAAACAAAGACAAATTTGGGCATCTTCATCCTGTTCAAACGTTTTCGCCCCCCGGTTCTTACTGCATCATGTTTCCTTCAGGAGCATCAGTGAATGTTTGAACCTTTTTAATAGTTTTCCTCAGTGTGAAAATATGGATCTCAAAATCAAATCATACAGTTCAAATATGCAAAAGATGCTGGAAAACTGAAGATTTTAACTGAACTGAAGAACAAACAAGGGACTCAAGATAACTATCACAAAACAAAAAACAGTTGTGGATCATCCAGGTAATGACATTAAGAATCAATATGTAAACTTTTGAACGGGGCTATTTTTATAAATACAGCTATTTTTTTTTTTTGTCTTGTGGACTAATTGTAAAGATCTTCAATGTAAAATATTTTATTGAGGACAGCATGCATATGATCCCTCTTATTTTGTTACAATAATTAACATTATGCAGATTCTGCAAGGTGTATGTAAACCTTTGAGCACGACTGTATTGTTTACTGCTGAATGTCTTGTTTGATTTGAGAGCGTGGAGACATGTGGATAGGAGACAGTATAGGAAACAATCAAAAATGAATGGATGGAACCAGTAACATTTCTACAATTCACCTTCATTATTGGTTTGGGAGGGTGGAGTTCTTGTGTGTTATGTTTTTGCAAGTAAACTTCCACACATAAATCACATCACATTGTCATAGTGAATACTATACAACACTGCAATAGTTATTCAATATTGTGTACTTTTTATTTTTTACAAAGCAGTATCTGTAACATTATTATTAACAAAATAGAAAACTAGAATAGAAAACAAAATTATATTTGCTTGTCCTTCATATTCATGCACGGTACTAATTAAATAAAATACATTATTTAAATTAAATTTTAATACATTAAATTATAGACAGTGAACACATCACTACTGCCATCATAAAATAATGCCAGATTTTTTAACTGTTAGTAATGACCGGCCATAAACAGTTTTGTACCTTAAAAAAGCCTCCATACATTTGATCGCCACATCATCTACTTCTGGATCAAACTTGTTTGCTAAAAGATGGTGTTGCCTTACAATCCATTTCAAGTCCCCAGCTCCATAAATACACACCGCCCGTCTGTGCGTCCCAGTGCATGGTGGGTAGGGAGCCCCACTCTTTAGATCTCCTTCATGGTAACTCCACTTCACTAGACGAGCAACTGCGTTCATGTCCGATTGCTCGTACTTTCTGTTTGGAGGGTTTGATCCTGGTACTGAAGGCATCCGCTGTAACGTAGCCCACATGTGCTCATCTGGACTGTATGTGTCTTTCTCCCATTCCATGAAATCTTGAGTCTCTTTGCTTTTAAAGATGTGATCCACAAAGTCTCTTGAAACCACAAAGTAAGCATTTCCTGAGAACATAGGGCTCTGAATTGGCGGGGGTGACTTTCTAACATCGGTCCGAATCACACCATCCGTAACATTGTGATGATACTGCCAGCGCCCATTTTTAGACTCTACAGTCTCGGACTCCAAACTGTTCTGTCCGTTCAGTTGTTTTAGAGTCTGAACCATTTCAGCATTGGTTTTAATGGGGAAATCAGTGCCGCATGTGTTGAGCAGATACCTCCACTGGACGGGTGACTTGAGCAGATCCTGCATGCAGTTGATGTCCGCTTGAACTCGAGACCAGGAGGCGTAGATCACACTCTCCAGTTTGCTGGCCACAAACACGTTGGTCAGACAGGACACAATGGCCCTAACTGCTTCTTTAAAGATCTCAGGAGACTTCAGGTCCATATGAACACAGTACACATTGTCAGGAGTGTAAATGGCTCTTAAGAGCCTTTCAAACATCTCAATCTTCTCATGGATCACCATGGAGTAAGCAATGGGGAAATCTTTCTCCTCTTTACTGAGAGAAAGCGTCAGAAACCCTCTGTCTCGGATGTAGGATGGACAATCCTGGGTTGCGTTGAGATAGAATGACTCGGATAGCAGGGATTTTTTTTTTTTCGAGGTCATAAGATTCCTAAAAATGTCCTTGTCCACTCCGTCCATGTCTCCTTGGATAATAGCAGAACAAGCCTGTAGTTCTCCAACATCCTGCTTTAGTAAGTGATTCAAGTCCAGTTTCCCATTAGAAGGAAAATTCTTGTTTATATAGTTCAGCAGATAGAGAGACAGTGTTGTACTCAGTAAAAAAATGGAAATTCTTTTTAGAATCCTACAATTGTTAAATGCCATTTCAGTTCTTTATCATTTTAATCCAGACCTTCCAGAAACAGCTGCCACTGTGGCACTAAGATATGAAACAGCTTATCAGGTTCATATTCCACAGAGATGCGGCAGTAACTAAGGCAGGTGGGAACGGTAGGCAAGGTAAGGACCGCTAATCCATGGAGGAAGCCCTTATTACCAGCCACGGATTCATTTCTATGGGGACAATTAAGTGACATTTCCATGGATCGTAACTATATTTAGAGGCAAAAACATGCTTATAAGATGATGTCTGTATACAGTCAATGCAAGTTGTGAAGTATTTTTTTGTACAGATACACACAAGCTACAAAAAAAACGATTTAAATTTCAACCAGGGTCTCTGGCGTGGGAGGCAGGTACGCTAACAAGGACACTAAAGACCGGTCCTACTCGCTAGTGCCTCTTGAGGCCAGTGCCTCTTACTGGCCTATGTCCATTACACCAGCAAACACAGAACGTCCCTCTAACGCTCCCATATGTTTCCCATTTGGTTATTTTTTTTGAGAACCAAATAAGAATGTTGAACGTTCTCGTTTTGCATGCAAGAGAACCATCCCAGAATTTTCCCAGCAGGTTAGTTATTCCATAGTTAACCTAAAGAGAGCTTTCAAACATTCAATGCAAGTTATTTATTTTATAACCTAAAGAGAACCTTCCCAGAATGTTCATTGCAGGTTGTTTTTAGGTTTTGCCCCGCATTTGTATGTATTTTACAGCCTATCATTATTTGCTCAATTTAAATTTGAGAGAACACATTAAACAAGAAACAACAAATCTGACCATCAAAAGTAAAATCATCATAATTATCATTATTTGATTTAAAGCTACAGTCCGTAGCTTTTTCCTCTTTGTCACCATCTCTGTTCGAAATCTGCAATTGCAGTTATTCGCGGAATTATCATCTTTACGTGGGTTGTAAATCGGCATGAAACAGCGCGGATGAACACAATGTTTTGAGGCGAGTCCTGCTGTCAATCACTGCGCTGTGTGGATACTGTCATTCAGAATCACAGATTCACTTTTTGAAAGTTTGACCAACATAAGAATTTTCACCGGAAAATGTCTTCTGAACAAGTAAGTAACATCCATTTTTGTTCTGATCAACTAAGGGGGAAAAAGCTTTCAACATGACAAGCGATCGTTAGATTTAATCAACGCGATTTACAGCAACCGTGCAAATAGCCTACTTTGTTCTCAAATTGTTAATGTTAACAACATCAGCATTGCGTGACTAACGTTACATTTAATGTGTTTTATGGTTACCTGTGTAGTATAGAATTCATATTCTCCATAATAGCAAAACGAGAAAGGCACAACAAAGGAAACTCCATAACTGTGAATTAAGAAAACAGTGGTAGGCTACTGTTACACGATTGAACCATTGAAATGTCTTACTTGTTCAGCAGAAAAAAGCCGTCTCTTCTTCCGTTTTGAACCCCTTCAAAACACAGAGTTCACGCACCGTCCAAAAGCCCCGCCGATGTTTAAATCCTTGTGTTCGCATGAGACGGTTTCTTTATCTTTCTCTTGCCACCTTAAATCCGAAGTACGAAGTCTTTTGGGTTTTATAACTGGTGAATCTCCAGTTGACACGGATGATTGTTGTTTGGATCTTTCTGGATGCCATAAGTTTAATTATGTAAAGTGCTGCGAGAAAAGCCTATACATCTCTCCTCACGCGCAGTATAGCCGAAACTCCTTCTTTATGTGTACGGATGTGACGTAATGACGCAAAGACATGCTCGAATTTCCCGCGGAAACCCACCAGTACCACTGGAATTAAAATCATTATTACAAGCTAACCGTTTTGAATCTAGCTATGGCAAGCAAATAGTTTTGACCACTGGCAGAATATGTTTTTTTTTAAAAATAATTATTTTGGATTATTTTTAACTTAAAAAAGTTACGGACAGCAGCTTTAAATATACCAATGTATGTGTTTGCGTACATTTTCGAACGCCCTGTTAAAGATAAATATTTTCATTACTACTAAGAGCTGCCAGTTTACTACGTTTTAAATTATTATTTTTAAACAGCAAGCACAAACTATGCCAAATCGACAGCCCTTCCGGCGCACTCATTGTCCGAATTCACTCACTCATCATCTCTTTCAAGTGGGAATAGTGAATGAGGGTATAGCCTAGGAGGCAATTTTGAACACAGCACATGTCATTGCTCTGAATTAAATATTACACGCGGTAATTGGTTGCAATCATTGGTCATGTGACCTGAGAGAACGAAAGGCGTCATTTTTCAATGGAATTGTATTTCAAGGCACAGGCATGCAACACAAATATCGACGAATAACGAAGTTATCCCTCTCACAATTCATTCATTTGGCTTCAGAAGACTTGGAACATTACAGACCAGTTGTATTGAGACTACTTTTGTGATCCTTTTTTTTTGTGGAGCTTGGCATTTAAATCCCTGTGCACTTGTATGAAAGCTGCCTAACGTTTTTTGTGTTTCACTTAAGAAAGAAAGAAAGAAAGAAAGAGAAAGAAAGGTGAGTAAAATCAACAGACATCAAATTCAGACATCTGACTTACCACTTAAGCAATGGCAGCCTCGGGTTGAGCTTTTGCTGTTGAAAGATGTTACACAGCACAGAGAGGAGCATCTAGCTCGCTCATTGGCTGTGCTGCAGCAACTGCACAAAACTATGAAAGGAGCTGTCGAGACAGTTCCCCCATCATTAAGCGAGTCTGGCTTTTACAGTCGCTACTTCCTCGTTCCGAAGAAGGACGGATGCCTCAGGCCAATTCTAGATCTCAGACACCTGAACAAGGCCCTTATTAAACCATAATGCTTACAATGAAGATATTTTGAAGAATGTTGGTGAACAGACAGTTGCTGGACCCCATTGACTTCCATAGTAGGAAAAAAAGATACTATGGAAGTCAATGGGGTCCAGCAACTGTCTGTTCACCAACATTCTTCAAAATATCTTCTTTTGTGTTCAGCAGAAGAAAGAAACTCATACAGGTTTGAAACAACTTGAGGGTGAGTAAATTATGACAGAATTTTCATTTTTGGGTGAACTATCCCTTTAAGTCCTCTATAATGTTTCCTCACCTCTAATGTGTCAACAACACAACCTTGATTTATTGAAATGTTGTGTAAAACACAACATGCTACAAAGAATGCTGCAACTTTTTGAGGACTGTATTGTAAAGCCTCCTGACCTATCCAAACACCTGAAGCGCATTTTCAGTATGCCGAACATTCGTTCAATTACACAGCGTGTTTGTGTGTGTTTTCGATGAAACCGTATTTCACTCATTGTTGCTGGCATCAAAAATTTTGTCATCAGCCATGTCATTACTACAATTAGCCTGAAAAATTTGGGTAAATGTGTAAGCTTCATGGACACCACAATGATTTCCCTCATGTGTTAATATTTTTTCTTGTTATGATGTATGATTTGCAAAAATAAAACTGCTGCATCTGTGTTGATGAGAGAATCAAAGTGTATGCGCGTTGTGCACCCGCTACATTATGGCCAAGCATGCGTGCTTAAAATAGCATTTTGAACAACGCGCAAAGCACCACGGACTTTAGACTAGGTTTTTTCTGGTCAGTGGCGGAATTGTTTTCCGGAACTGCAAAATAGCACTAGGGAATGTAGGCGCCGAAACACGCCTCCCTTTTGCGCCGACCCGCCCAGGGAGCGCAAGTTCATTTCCTAGTTTACCGACGTGCGTCTGTGGAGGGAAAAGCCCGCTTTGCGTGGGTGCAAAATAGGAATGATACATGCATCAGTGTACAAAGTCATTTGCGCCGGGTGCAAGATAGGGCCCTATACCTTAATAAAGGGCCTGACCTTTGTCTGGCCCTGGGGGAATTGTGACTTTCAAACTCTACTGTTGACCTCGGGCCACTTAGCCCCAGGTAATGGATCAGGGCGAAGTCGCCAGCTAATAGCACAGCATTTTAAAATGGGTTCCCACTGCGTATAGCTACGCAATACAAAGTGAACATTCTCGAAAGGGAACGTACTCGGTTACTAACGTAACCTCGGTTCCCTGAAAGTAGGGAACGAGTATTGCGCAACCTCCCGTGCTATTGGCTCAGGTGCTGTCGCTTCAGTCGATTTAACGTCATTTATCAGATTAGCCTCATTTAAACTGATTTCTCCTCAGAGAACATTAAATGTTTTAAAAATGCACTTCATGACCCCTTTAAAGGAACAGAATGCCGCAAGATAATCATTTTATCTTGACTATCGTTTTTCATGATCGTTGGAAGGCAAAATCGAAACTAATAAATTGCACAGCCCTATTATTTATGTTTGTTAGTTTCAGAAACCTTGAAGCTTTTCAATTTCTTTTTAAACACTGTCAGTGCTCGTGCTGTGGAATTGATACAGAAGCAGCTGTATTGATATTCATATCGGCAAGGAGTATGTGACGAATCGATACATTGTTGTATCTATATTTCGAACACAGCCCTACTAGCCATGGCCATATAAGCTACATCTTAGGACAGGTGTGCATTGTGCTGTTCTGACAGTCAAGAGTTTGTGAGCCCCCACACAAGTAATTAAATTAACTTTTATGATATTACAATCTTTTTTGTAACAATTATTTTGCACATTTAGCAGTCTATGGCATTTTTACATTAAGTTAACAAATGTATCTAATTTGTTACCTTGGCGCCAAAACATATCCCCTATAATGGCAATCATTAGAGTTAACTTTTAGATCAATACAACTACACTTTGGACATAATCAATGTCTAGTAAAACAAAATGATACCATTTGTTTTTACTACGCCATTACTGGCACCATTTCATCGTTTATTGACATCATCTAAAGTTAAAATTGAGTAAAATACATGGGTTGAACGATTGTTTGGTGGAATTTCATGAAATCCAGTCATTTCAATAGGGATTCAAAATTTCAACAGAAAGCTACTTGTTTTAAAAGTGTCTTCTGTGTTAATGATGCATCACTGACACTGGTGCTCCCAATTTCAAAAAGTTAGGACCCACAACTAAAATGTTTATATGTACAGTCGTGCTCAAAAGTTTACATACACCTTGCAGAATCTGAAAAATGTTAAGTATTTTGGCAAAATAAGAGGGATCATACAAAACG
The DNA here is from genome assembly GCA_031834385.1 of Semotilus atromaculatus. NCBI lineage: Eukaryota > Metazoa > Chordata > Actinopteri > Cypriniformes > Leuciscidae > Semotilus > Semotilus atromaculatus. The sequence continues at coordinate 8,863,856 of JAULUF010000027.1, forward strand.
CCTGTTATTTTTTATTTAGTACTGTCCTGAATCAGATATTTTACATAAAAGATGTTTACATATAGTCAAAAAGACAAAAAAAAATGCTGAATTTATAAAAAACAACCCTGTTCAAAAGTTTACATACCTATACCCTCTTAATAGTGTCGTTACCTGGATGATCCACGTCTGTTTTTTTGTTTTGTGATGGTTGTTCTTGAGTAGCTTGTTTGTCCTGTAAGGGTGGATTTCCTGCAGGGGGTTCAAGCTGCAAGACTGCCGAATGACTAAGAAACGTTATCAGCAAAATGGTAGAAAACTGTACATTTCTTGTCTATTCCACCCACTGCCACTTATACCAACGACGGAAATAAGTGCAGTTATAATAGCTTAATATGTGGGAGAGCGTTGCTATAGAGAGTGACAATATTGTATTGCAATAGGTAGCACTTCAAAGTCAATAGCAAATCAAAACCATTTAGCATGTTATTTGTAATTGACAAGGTTTAATGACAAAATATTGTTATGGTTACACTTAAAATAGTTACAAAATAGATGTGTGAGATGAGCTTATATAATTAATTGTACCCAGAATGTATGTAAAATGTTACCTGAGAGAGAGAGAGAGGAGGTAAAGCTATAGAGAGAGAGAGTCCCAAGAGGGACCTAGAGAATCAGAGCGCCAGAGCATAAAAGAGAGAGAGCAACAGTTTCAATCTTCTTTTATCCTTTCCCTGACCATGTGACTAAAACCCAAATGTGAGACATTCAAACTGACCAATCATATATTACACTTCCCCCATTGTTCTAAAGGTGTGACAATTCATTGACCCCCAAAGTACAAACATCTTGACGTACAGGCCTTGATCACTATCAGCCCCTCTGTGTCTTTGGGAACTCCAAATGGTCCTTGTGGTTGAAACAAGGCGTGGAACACAGTAAAGCATATGTCTTTGTTCATTTCAAATGTCTTGGATTATTTTCAATCCTACAGGCCTGAGCAGTTAAACTGCCCAATGTTCTTCAGAAAAAAATCCTCCAAGTCCCAAAAACATTCCCAAAAACATTATCTCACTCCATATGAGATAAAACCCTACAAGGTAATCAAGGTCAAAGGGTCAATGGTGACAGCAAGTCCTTCTGGAAGATGCATTACACGAAATTCCTCATTTTTCAAAAGACTCACATCTCATCTCTCAGTTGGTCAGAACAAAATCTCTGATGACGAAGATGACGTCAGAGGACAAGCTCCAAATTCTGATGTGTTTCAGGACAATGTACCACGAAGCACACGGCACACTACCGCCGATCCAAGACACTCTGACTTTTCAAATACCCCTCGATACGACCTGAGACCAAATCGCAGGGCACCAAGATATTTGATTGAGGAAATGTAAAATGTTGTTTTCAACATGATTCAAACAATGGTCCACAAGTATTCATTTTATTTTGCTAACTGTTCCTGTTTTCAGGTTTTGACATGTTCCAACAATGATAGCTGAAGGGCCTTAATCATCTAGTTTGTTTTTTTGCATTTTCGTTTTGATTATACTGTGTACACAATGTGGCATACTTTAAATTTTATGCTGTAGGTACATTTTCATTTTGAATAAGGGAGGAATGTAGTGTTTACGTGTAACTGGTGTTGGTTACTACAGGTTGAACCACTGGAGTCACGTGGACTATTTGGACATATGTCTTTACTTACTTTCTGGACCTTAAAAGTGGTAATTGCATTGCAGTCTATGGGGGATCAGAAAGCTCTTCTTTAATGTTTTCTTCTTTAAATTAATGACAGAATTGTCATTTTTTGGGGGAACAAACCCTAGCTGGAGTGTGAAAACTTTTGAACAGGATGAATATGTCCATTTTTTTCTTATTTTGTTTAAATACATTAAAAAAAACAGTACTGCCCTTCAGATGCAACAGAAGATACACTCTAAACAAAAATGGTGCTAAATAGCACTAAAAGTGGTTCATTGGCTTGTAATCATAGGGGAACCACTTTAAGTGCACTTATCTTTGTCAAATGGTGCTATGTAGAACCATAATAGGTTCCATAAAGCACCTTAACCACCGCAAAGAACCCCTGAAGAACCGCTGAAGAACCTTTTTTTTTTAGAGTGTACTTGCATGTTTCCCGGAAGACAAATTTAGTCAAATTACCCGTAACCAAATTAACCAAAACGTTTTCACTCCCCGGCTCTTAAAGCCTTGTTTTTCCTTTTGGAAATTAGTGTGACCCACATCCTAGTATGTTGAAATGAGAATTCCAAAGACACCCGGTGGTCTTCTTTTTCCGGCACATTCAATGGCTAATATTGCCCACAACCCATTGTGCGTTGGATGAGGACTCAATTCGAACTACACACACTCAAAAAAACAAACAAACAAAAAAAAAACACAGATATTTATTCAATGTTATTTCGATTAATTGTGCAGCCCTAATACAAAGTGTGTGAACTCGAGTGCTACAATTATCTAGACCGTCTGTAAACCTGCTATAATAGGGAATTTCAACTTCCTTTTTTTCAGTTCGTTGCTCATTCATGAGTAGACATTGGCATACTGTTCAAATGAGTTGTTCTGTGGTCTGAATAGAAAGAGGTTGGTAACACTTTACTTGAAGGGGTGTGCATAAGACTGACATGACACCGTCATAATCATGACATGTTTATGACAACTGTCATTAAGTGTCATTCGCTCAATTATGACATTTTTAATGCAAATATGACATTGCGTGAGATGTCTTTGTTATGACAACTTTTACATTACCAAGACAACACAATGTGTCATAAATATGTCATAAACATGACAGCAGGTTAATTATCAAACTTAAGAAACCACATAGCTTTATGGGTTAACATGTCATTAAACTGTCATGTGGTTGGTTTTGACATTGGCTGTCATGAAGCCGTAATGACATTTTAATGACAATATACATTTGTACCACTGTAGTTGAGGTCAAGGAAAACATTCATGACACAGTTATAATGGCCTCATGACAGCCAATGTCAAAACCAACAACCTGACAGTTTAATGAAATGTTAACCCATAAAGCTAAGTGGTTTCTTAAGTTTGATAATTAATCTGCTATGTCATGTTTATGACAATTCATGTTTTCTTGGTAATGTTAAGTTGTCATGACAAAGACATCTCAAACAATGTCATGTTTGCATTAAAAATGTCATAATTGAGCGAATGACACTTAATGACAGTTGTCATAAACATGCATAAGACCTCTTTCATATTTATGACATCTACCATGTCATGATTATGAAGGTGTCATGTCAGTCTTATGCACACCCCTTCAAGTAAAGTGTTACCAAGAGGTTTTATCAAACATTTTGCATCACCTTGGTTCTGCTTCTATGTTTAATCTTTAATTGATAGCAGCCTAATATCTGTCTGTCATTAATGTTGACAAAACATAGAGATAGATGATGTATGAATAAACCAACTACTTGCTTGATATTTTAATATCACATGTCGGTTTCTGCTGTAAAATGTGAACTCGCGATGCCTTGACAGTGGACAATACTGGCTTTTGTGACTAAATGTGTTGATTTGTTTTAAATGTGGCGTTTATAATTTTGCAAATGAACTCTTAATTGACTCTATGCAAATTAATCTTAACATAGAAGATATGATGACAAAGTGACTTGCTTAAATAAATTGCTGCATGCATATGTGTGAAGTCACAGCAAAAAAGTGTAGGCCTAGGTCACAGCTTTGGACGACAGATGGATATGATTACCTTTGCCATTTATCATTAAAAACAAGAATTCATCATCTACAAATCTACAAAACTCATCTACAAATTCATTTGTCGCCTGAACGACTCCCAGAACAGCATTGTGAGGCTGCTAGTAAATCCTAGGTTTAGTGCCATATGATACCAATCATCACTATGGAAAGGCTGGTATAAGTGTCTTTTATAGAAATATCGTATTGTAGCTTTTTATTTTTTGTTTTTTGTAGCTTTTTATGTATCCGATTTATGTATGTTGCATGTTACGTCTGTGCCTTTTGAATGGCAAGAGTCTGGAATAAAGGGTTGATGATGATGATGATGATCTCTAGAATGCATTTTATGTAAGTATCACTGCATGTTCATAACACACTGAAAAAAACCTAAGCCGGCAGAAGCTCAAAATCGGCCCGATCGCCGAGCCAGCCTTTACCTTTTCTTGTGAGACCTTTTCTTTGTTAATTAATCTTTATTTTTCTTATTTAAATTGAATCAAATCTTGTTTTATATGAAATATTATGTGAAACACAAAGAAAGCGTCTGTAGAAAAAAAGTACAAATATTTTATAAAGCTTAACTATTAATTTAATTTTATTTGACAGTTTGCATTGTAATAATTATGACCAGCATAGAAAGTGTAATAGTGAACATTTATACATTTACATATCAACATCCATTTCTCCAATATTTACAAACATTTTAAAAGTTTATGATGTTTTTAAAAACATCATAAAATGATGTCGGATTTTTTAACTGTTAGTAATGACCGACCATAAATAGCTTTGTACCTTAGAAAAGCCTCCATACATTTGATCGCCACATCATCTACTTCTGGATCAAACTTGTTTGCTAAAAGATGGTGTTGCCTCACAATCCATTTCAAGTCCCCAGCTCCATAAATACACACACCCCTTCTGTGCGCCCCAGTGCATGGTGGGTAGGGAGCCCCACTCTTTAGATCTCCTTCATGGTAACTCCACTTCACTAGACGAGCAACTGCGTTCAGGTCCGATTGCTCGTACTTTCTGTTTGGAGGGTTTGATCCTGGTACTGAAGGCATCCGCTGTAACGTAGCCCACATGTGCTCATCTGGACTGTATGTGTCTTTCTCCCATTCCATGAAATCTTGAATCTCTTTGCTTTTAAAGATGTGATCCACAAACTCTCTTGAAACCACAAAGTAAGCATTTCCTGAGAACATAGGGCTCTGAATTGGCGGGGGTGACTTTCTAACATCGGTCCGAATCACACCGTTCGTAACATTGTGATGATACTGCCAGCGCCCATTTTTAGACTCTACAGTCTCGGACTCCAAACTGTTCTGTCCGTTCAGTTGTTTTAGAGTCTGAACCATTTCAGCATTGGTTTTAATGGGGAAATCAGTGCCGCATGTGTTGAGCAGATACCTCCACTGGACGGGTGACTTGAGCAGATCCTGCATGCAGTTGATGTCCGCTTGAACTCGAGACCAGGAGGCGTAGATCACACTCTCCAGTTTGCTGGCCACAAACACGTTGGTCAGACAGGACACAATGGCCCTAACTGCTTCTTTAAAGATCTCAGGAGACTTTAGGTCCATATGAACACAGTACACATTGTCAGGAGTGTAAATGGCTCTTAAGAGCCTTTCAAACATCTCAATCTTCTCATGGATCACCATGGAGTAAGCAATGGGGAAATCTTTCTCCTCTTTACTGAGAGAAAGCGTCAGAAACCCTCTGTCTCGGATGTAGGATGGACAATCCTTGGTTGCGTTGAGATAGAATGACTCGGATAGCAGGGATTTCTTTTTTTTCGAGGTCATAAGATTCCTAAAAATGTCCTTGTCCACTCCGTCCATGTCTCCTTGGATAATAGCAGAACAAGCCTGTAGTTCTCCAACATCCTGCTTTAGTAAGTGATTCAAGACTGGCTCTTCTTTATTTGAACAATTTGTCATTTGTTCTGGATGGTTCATCAAGAGGACGAACAAAGTTGTACTCACAGAAAGAATGGAGATCATTTTCAAAATCCTCTGATTGTTTAAAGCCATGTTAATTTCTTTAAAAGTATAACCTGCCAGGAGAGGAGAACTGTGTCAGTGAGATTTAAAACACTCTCTCTTGTTAATATACCAGAGAGGTGTAGCTGGAAGCAAAAGCCAGCATATAAAATACAAAGGGGAAGGACTAAAATGTCTGCAGAAAAACGTATAGAAATTGTTACACAGCAGAGGTGTGGCTAGAAGGTGTGATCCTCTGATCTTACAGTCAATAAGAGCATTCTCAAAAAGTAAACTTTGCACACCAAGATATTTTGAAAACATAATACAATTTTTGAAACATTAAGGCATATTTAAAGTAACGTGTGTCTGATTGGGAATAGAGGTCTGCACTCCCGCGGGTCGCGATGCAAAACAGTGCGGCGCGGGACAAATTTTGAAAGGTCATGCGGGAGCGGGCGGGATGATGAGGTGCACTTGCGGGTGCGGGCGGGAGGGATGATACGCTGCACTCCCGCAAATTAAGTGTAGGCTAAAGTAAAATATATAAATGATTAAAGTAGCGTAGCCTACATAATTATTAGATAGATAATATTATTTATTAGATAGATAATAATATTACCTAATCGAATATATTTTTGTTTTTGGTTACTGTTAGCTGTTAGTAGGCTACTGTTGTGAATATTATGCTGTTCGTAATATGGGGCCGTTTCGTGTTTTGTGATCACATTTTAAATGTTTAAATGGCCTGTGATATAGTGAAGTCTATAATATAGTAAGAATTATCCGTTTGACAAATGTTCCTATGTGTAGGCAATGCCTAAGGCTGTTTTTATGTTACACGTTAAGCCTAATGGAATTTGGGCCGGTTTATCTTTGTTGGCGTTAGTTACTGATGCCTATTTAATGTTTTGTATGGTTGAACATATGCAGGCTTACCAATAAATATGTTACCAAGTATTGGTAGCCTAAGGAATTTTGTGCGCACGCATTTTTTTCCCCAAGACCTTTCGTCAGACAGAAAGTGCGGGCGGGAGCGGGACATTATATCACAGATGCGGGCGGGAGCGGGACTAAAAATGACAAATCTTTGCGGGAGCGGGACTGAACACTGCGGGAGCGGGTCTGAAAATTGTGTCCCGCGCAGGTCTCTCATTGGGAACTAAGGGTTGAAGAAGCTGATTATCTTATCTTTTGGTTACCAGATCATAACAATTATGTGTTGACTTTGTGTTTATGTGGCAATCACTCCTTTAGCTCATCTAGTAGGTAATCTGTTTGCCGTTATACGCATTTCTGCACCCATTTTTTAACATATATTTCTGAGGCATTATAATCTTGATGCCTCACTTGAGTTAATTAATTTTGTGTTGTTCACCATAGCCTACTACTTTTGCTGTACAAAGCAACACAGTCTCACACCCAAGGCGTCATCTTACTGACGCTTCTGACCATGCGTCAACATGCCGACGCACACACCCCCCCACAAACGTCAATATGAGACGCTCATCCTCGGGCGTCATCAAATGCCGCGCACCCTTTAGCGTCAGTTAGATGACGCTTCCGTTATGGGTAGGTTTAGGTCTGGGGTAGGGTTAGGATTAGACCACTAGGAGGCGCGTCTCATATTGACGCTTAAGGGGTGCCACGTGCGTCGGCTTATTGACGCATGGTCAAAAATGGTCCATAGCGTCAGTTAGATGACGCCTTGGGTGTGAGACTGCGTTGTACAAAGATGCTGCCCACTTTTGTCAGTCTAAAACTAATGAATATTTTGAGCAGGTTAAATGAGCATAATGCTCACAGAAAGTGATAAATGTTAGTGTTGTTAGTGTTGCTGTCACATAGGCTACCAGTGGCTGAAGGAATGTTGCTGAACATGCAAAATGGCCTTAGGAGACACGTTTAGACGTTTGTGAGACATTCCGTTGTTAAGTCTAAAACCACAGCGGAAATGATAAAGTGCACTCATTCAATCTCATAATGTACTGCAATAAGAAGAGTCCAACTCATACACTGGAGCCCAACTAATTTCTTTCTTGAGCTGTGACATCAAAGGCAACAGACATTCCATTGTCCTTTATTACGTATATTACGTGTTCAGTCTAGTGTAATGTTTGTTACTTTACAAAGTGACATCGCCAACTACTTGGCAGCATAATAGGCGTGTTTTTAGTCGTTTTCGCAAATCATTGTGAAAGGGGGATCGTTTTGACAATGTTGTTGCCTGTAGGTGAAAAAAACGACGGAAAAACTTTTCTATTTTTAGTACATTGCTGTGTAAATGTACCCTAATTGCAGGGAATTTTGGCTATAGCAAATTCTCTGAAAAATATATCAAGAATCATTCATTAAATTCATGCATTGTCTTTCTTTTCCTTACTTTTGTCACTGGCTTTGTGAAGATAGATGGTTATTACATTCCTACTGAGATTACGTGACCTTGCCTATGTTTGTTTTAGTCTCATGGGCCCTTTTTTAGTATGTCACTTAATACAGCTGAAATAAAATAATGCATGCCATATCATTAAATCATGCTAATTCCTCTATGACAGTTGAGAGTTGATCCAGGAACATGTTAAACATGTTGGTTGTGCAGAACAGTGATAATTATCATCTCTATAAGATGCTTGACAAACAACCTATAACAACCTGAACAACAAGTAAAGTACAAGTAACAACAAGTAACAACAAGTAAAAATATACCTAGGAAAAAGCTAGTTGTAAAGTAAAGGGTGATCACCCCAAATATTCACCCCAAATATTCTGGTCTGCTCTCTGCATATATATATATATATATGTGTGTGTGTATGTATGTATAGATACCTTAGAACAGTGGTTCACAAACTTTTTACAGTCAAGTACAATGGAAGGTATGTTGTGGGAGTGTTAGAGAATGGATGGTGAATGGATGAGTATCAGTGCAATCGTGTGGCCAGCTCAGAAAGGCATTTCATTATGTCAAACTTAACTCCATTAGTAGCTTGTTTGCTAACATAAAATCATGCAACGACGAAAAGGCTTTGTTTTCTCATTGCAGTTTGACCGGAAAGCAAACTACCTGATCATGGCCTCGACTTTGTCTTGCACGTTGAACATGTTTGTGGACATTTTCCAGATGGGATATCATAAAACATCACCCAGATAGGCCGGTTTTGTGAGCCACTCTTCATTGTGTAAGCGGTGACACAATTCAAAAGCATGGTCAAGAAAAAAAAGCTTTAAGTTCGACCTTCAATTCAAACAGTTGCATAAGTACAGTGGTGGAATGTAACGAAGTAAAAACACTTCGTTACTTTACTTAAGTAAATTTTTCACGTATATGTACTTTAGTAGAATCAATAGTGCATACTTTTGACTTTTACTTCGTTACTTTTTGCAGCAATTATTATACTTTCTACTCCACTACATTTCTACAATGTACATTTTCGTTATATTTTCTGATCAGTTTTTCCCCCTGCCAAAACAGGGATTGAAAAAAATCTCCATGTTTTCGGTGCTGACCCGTTCATGAAACATGTAACGGTGGCGCTGCCAATAAAAGCACCTAAAAGCTGTCACAAAGAACTGGCAAAAGTAATGATTATGAATATGTAAAATATAACAAGGAGACATTTTAATTGTTTATTAATAAACAAGTGTTTCCTGCTGTGTCAGTGTCAGCAGCAAAGATGAAGTTGACGATGCTGACGCGCGATCTTTGCAGTGAACTCGCCAGAGATAAATGCACATTTCAATAGGATTACATGCAGAGAACAGACTGTTTTCTTTCTGTTTGAATTGTTCTGTTTAAAAGTAGACATTTCAGGCTTTCTATATTTATACGTCTCAGGTCTGTGAGGCAAGTACAGACCTGAGTTTCGGTTTATTTCTCCAGTTCACGCGCTGGCGCCTCCGTGACCTGATTATCTATTTTCTGCTATATTTACTTATTTATTAAATCCAGGCAATTGGTTGATGAAACATTGATTAAAATTAAGATACAATTAATACAAAACGAAATTTACTTTAAAGAAGGGCTTTCTATTTGAGTTCTCTGTGAACGTTTTAAAGGGTATATCATGCTTTTAAATCGTTCCTTTTTACATATAAATCATACATTTGTGGTCTATATAAAGCGGAACAGCAATGCTTGGGTCTGAATTCCTCATTATTATAGCTCCACAGGCCCCTTTCTACCCCTTTTCTGATGTGCGTCTGAGAGCAACTCGTTTTGGTGCGGTCTCTTAAAATTCAGGGTGCAGAGGTGACACTCGGTTCAACTCCACCCCGTTCGGACATTTTTGTAGTTTGATAGCAGAGATGCGATTATCTAGCGGCACAAAAACTTTTTATTCCACACGTTATTAACAAAATGTCAACAACGGAAGACTTGTCCATCAATATGGCGTCAAATGGTTGACAAAACAGCGCAAGCGCATAAACACAGCGCGCAAGTGAATTACAACAGTGTGAGCACTGTGACAAAGCTCGCACGTAAAATGTAAACATGCAGAACTCTCAAATCCCAAACTGGAGCACAAAAAAATATGATTGTGCGCACAAATTAACAAGTCGCAAGCAGAAATAACAGCCGTGAGCCGTTCCACACGCGCAAGTTCTTTTTTTACACGCGCGCGCAGATTTAAACACACGCGCAAGTTCTTTTCTACACGCGCGCAGATTTGAACACACGTGCAAGTTCTTTTCTACACGCGCGCAGCTGAACTCTCGCACTCGCACACGAGTCAGGTTTGACACTCAGGGGCGGGCCCAAACTCTCCTGGTAACAAATGCTATTGGCTGCTGGCCAAATCCTGTAACGCTGTTGATTGGCTGCATCTCGTCGAATCTCTCGTCTCTCTCTCTGTTGTTGGACGAGGGACACAGGACAGATAGAAAAGCGGGAAGATTGAGAATCGGATGATGACAGACAGTAAAGAGGTAACGTTATGGGTTATATTATATCTAAATTCCTACTTAATTTCTTGTAGCTGTTAAATGTTTTGTGCGTTTATATCTATAAATCTGTCATTGAAAATAACTGAAAATAGGTGGAAATACAGAACGCAGCAAGGCGTTTAGTGAACCTGTTGAGAGGTACCCTGGATGCAGGCCCATCTAACGTTAGTGTTGAGGGGAGCGTTAGTGTTTCACAAAATTGTAAGTGTACAGACAGCTAACGTTATACATAGTTCCTACATGACGTTACAACGTACGGGCATTTGCCGACCTGGGCCATTTCTGTGGGCAGAACCCTATTTTTTACTGTAACCTATCTGAGGCACAGCTGCATAATCAGTGCTTCCTTCGTTAGCGATATAACGTTACGGATCCACACCATTTATGACTGAAATTTTCGCATTGTACCTCTCTTTGTCTTTTGTTAATAGAGTCTCTTTATAATCTTTGTCACTGTGTCTCTTCATGATTTTCGTAACTTTATAAACAGAAAGAAATATTCGAAATTTGCTTGTAAATCTTTGTAAACACAGAAGCTTATGCCATCAAAGATGGCGTCTCCGGGGAGGTCACGTGACATTAATTGGCCTGTGGGAACTATGTATAGATGTCAGATAGTTAAACAGCTTAGGGGCCATCCACTAACGTTACTCAATAGCCTTCATATGCATTCATTATGTAGATGAAAATGAAATGCAGGTTCAGAGAAGAAGCCAGTCAGGCCCTGGAACTCTTGGGGCTGGGAAAGCACAGCGGGTGCAGCAGAATATGGCCAGGTTAGGACATTAAAGGGTTAGTTCAGTTTTGTGTAAAAGAACTCTTCTTATTTCATGTCTTGTGCATTTTCCACAGAGCATTTCCTGGGCTTTTTAAAGCGAAGGTGGCAGGAAAACTGGCCAGAAAAAGAGGTCGAAAGTCAACTCCAGTGCAGTTCTTCCTTTTGGACAAAAACCGGGATCGAACACCAAAAGCAAATGAAGATGCTATCCTCCTTCAGGCAGGGTTGGGCCGAAGGACCATATGTGTGCCTGAAGAAGCTGACCACTCAGAGGTAGGCTAAGTTAAAGGGATATTACACCCAAAAATACATTACTAAGTGAACTCTAACCATCTTGCCATCCAATGCGATTTCTTGCTTCACAACTGATAGGTATAAGAAAAATATTTTAAACTATTAAGATTTTAAACGTGCAAGAAATGTTAGTCCTCTGTAGGGCTGGGACAACGCGTCGACATCATCGATGAAGTCGGCGCAAAAAATATGTCGACGCAAAATATGCGCGTCGATTCGTCAGACCCCAGTGTTTCCGCTACATTCATTCCGTCGTGGCGGGCCGCCACACCTAAAATCATCCCGCCACGGCTGCAGCTTCTCAGTGAGGTCCGATTTGTTAAGCCCCACTAAAGGCATAAAAAACATTGTAAAGCACAATAAAGTTTTCGCACTATATTCCAAGACTTCTAAAGTCATTCAATAGCATAATGTGAGGTAAAAATTAATATTTAAGTCGTTAGTTAAAGTTAATGGAAACTCATCTCTCCTCAGTCATTCTCCATTCAGCATTCAAATAGCGCGTCGCGTTCGGTTACCACAGTAACAAGACGACACTCTCTTCAAGATCAATGTTCCCACTATTATACTTTATTTGTAGATAAAGGTCTATGGTTTTGCATAAAATGACTTTATCTTGCTTGAGTTTATTGCGCTTTCTAAATCATATTCCTTTCTCCCAGGTGTCTGTTAGATTACAGCACTGGAGTATAGCGCTATGAATTGTTCTTCATGCGCACTGTAACTGAAATTTAAAACTGTAAAAAAATAAAAAGGCTCAATAAACTGTTGCATAGATAGAATACACTAAGCATAGATAGATATACATTTCTTCTCTTCGCATTGTGCTTTGAACATTTCAATGCGAAGCGCTGCGCGCTGTGACTTTTGTGTTGCTTCAAGTGCATCATTCTGCGCATTTCCATTTGAACAGAAATGAGGAAAGGAATTGAGGCTCAGCTCTTTGAGGGAGGAGACCATGGAAAAACCCCAAAATATTCCATTACTGACTATCAGAAAGATCACTTCAAGTAGGTAGCATAAAGTAAATAGATTTATTGTGCAAAAGTAGGGATCAGTGTACTGTGAAATGGAATACCGCTACAATGTCTCAATGTTATGCATTTTCAATTTATATACAAATGCTTAATATTTATAGGTAAAATGAGTTAAAAAATATGTAATTTTACAAATTTTCTTTTAAAATGCTTTTTTTTTAAACACACACCAACACATTACTTGCAGTATGTTGCCTCAATATGCTCAACATATTCACTTCTTTGTTACTGCAGGACTTGTGGAGAGATCTTCGCAGTCAGTGTAGCACAAGGGGGCCCCCCACCAAATTTTTTGAAAAAATGGTGCTATGACTACATCTGTACAGGAGCAATAGACAAGGATGAAATGTCCAAAGACAATGTCACCGATCCAGAGCTCATAGAGCTTATTGAAAAGGTTTTTAAAAACTAGATCGAATACATTAAGATGGCGATGCACATCTGAACACCAACATTCAAATATATTCCAGTCAGAATAATTAATCTAGTACTAGTAATATCTAGTAATCTGTTGTTGCTTTAAAATATTTTCTGACTATATTTTTTACTTTTTTTGTTTTTTTTGTAGCTGCAAGAATATACTTGCATATTTTGATGTGAGCATTAGGGAGTTAAGACACTGATGTAGGGTGATGGCTGGCGGTCTGCATTAAGATGTCTTCTCTATAACTAATAGAATAGGGAAAGTAAAAACTTAATTAAATGATGATGGTCCCTAAACATTTTTCACAGCAATTTTAACACTTTAAGACATGTGTCTCCTTTCAGGTTGATGCTGCAGACACAGATGCTATGGTAGACCTGTCCGACAGAATTTTAACAAGCGGGTATACTGGGGCCATTGGGCCAGAACGGAAGAAGGACATAATCGAGTATGTAATTAAACTTTAATGCATGCAGTGGTTAATTTTCAGTTCTTAATTTCTATAAAAAATGTTTTGTCCTTTTCTATATAGTGCTATCGTTCTACACTCAGCAGTGAGGATAATTCCAATGTTGCAGCAGGTCTGTGATGGGCTGAAGTTGTATGGTTTCCAGGACTTGCTGGCACAACACAGTGAGACCTGCCTTCAGTTCTTTGTACCAGGATACTTGAAAAAGGTTGTTAAATGTACAACCATTGTATAGGATAGTCTTTTGATGTATCACTTGTTGATAACATACAAGTTTCTCTCCTACTCTTTAGGTTGATGCAGAATTCCTAGAGCTTGCCCTGGCTCCCATATTCAGCGAGGAAGGATCTCTCCGGCGCCACAGAGAGTGCCGCATTATTAACTTTTTACAGGACTTTATACAAAAGCTGGAGGATGATGGTGAATGGAGTAAAATATTTCAACAAATCAAGTAAATTCTCTTTTCAATTACTGAAAGTATGGTTGAATAATTTTTCCATAATTTTGTTTAGAATAACTTGCCACTGCAGAGAAAGAGGGCGTTGGAAACATCAGTCAAAATTCCACCACTGTAAGCAGCTTCTTCCAGTGGCTCACGGGACAAGCACACATCCCACTAATTGCTACACAAAGAGAAGCCTTCAAAATCCGCATCGAGTTTGACCATGATTGTGACGTCCGTTATGGTCATCATAGCACGTGCTACCCAGTCGTAAATGCTTGTGCTGTCTGCATTACTTTCCCGACAAAACACCTCGGCACATATCAGGAGTTTCAAGATATCCTTTCAGAAGCAATAAATAATAGCCAAGAGTTTGGTCGCCACTAGGTTCAAACAAGAAGAATATGAGGTAACATTTCATTACCATTTTGTATTAAAGGCTGGTTGTTGATCATTTAGATACATAGTAGTAAAAGCTGTAACATGTTTTAAGATTGTTAGGACAGCATTTAACATTTAATGAGCTCATTAATTTAATTTACTATTAATATAAATATATAATACCTTTTTTAATGTCTGTCACCTGGAGGCAAAGATTGTTTTTTAATAAAAGTAACTAGTAGCAAATGTTTTAAGATTGTTATGACAAAATACAAATTTCTTTAACTAACTGAATTGTTATTGGCATTTATGAAATAAACTATTTGAAAGTACAATTTTGAAAAGTTGCATTTATTGATAGACATCTCCTTTTGTGTCATTTAATGTACAATACAAGATTAGCTCCAGTTCAGCATATTATGTTGACATACCACTGTATAAAATAATGACCATACTTTACACTCTATCAAACTTAGTCAAATCTGCGTTATTAAAGAATGGTAATCACAGTTCAGAACTGTCATAGTAATACTCTTTACAGACTTGTGAAAAAAATATGCGAATCCAAACTGAAATAAAAACTGTTACATTAAAGCCTAGGATTCCACTCAAATTACTAGAGGTTGCATCTACCAGCCACATACTCACGGCAGATTACATAAAGGTCTGTAAGTGGAGTGTTGGGATCACTCTGGTGTATGAGAGAGTTAAGTTCTGCCAGTTCCTCCTCATTCAAGGGTCAAACTCTGGGACCAATACTGCACCATCCACATTTTCTCCATCATGGTTTGCTGCTACTTCCCAATCAATGTCTGGCTCTTGAATATTCTATTTTGCAGCAAAATAGAGTAAGATAACAAAAAAATTAGGAGATGCATGTCATTGCACTTAATTTATAAATGAAAAAGATTTGTCAAAGAACAACCTCAAGATTCTCTGGCTGATCAATTTGTGTCTGCATCAATCCAATATGCCACTTCTGCTCTGGGCTCAAATTTCCCTCTGTGCGGAGTGGATGGTGGTTCCAGCTAGCAGCAAATATCTCCAAGTCTGCCTTTAGGTTAGGTAGAAATATGAAGTGGACACAGAAAAGGTCCGTGGCAGAAGACAAATCAAGTTGGTGATCTCTTTCCAAGCTTTGTAGTGTATCACAATACTTCGAGGTGACACAGACCCTTACATCACGCCATAGACGTTCAATCCTATGAATGTGAGAACAGTGCTAAAATAACTAAAGAGAAGTGGTCATAGAAAAAAAATATTTTTTCTGTTTATCATTACATTTATAATTTAACGTGATATGGTGCACCTCTGGTTGTGAACACTTTTTCCTGACATAAAGCTCCCACGGTCAGTTCCACAGACTGAAAACATGAACTTCGCTATTTCCACATTCTCCACCCCCTGGTCTGCTCTGACTCTGTAATGAAATTATGAAATATTAGTTGGAGAATTAGGAACATTGAATGAGGGCAAAGAGAAAAACACAACATCAACAGATAACAACAGTTATCAACATTCTTCAAAATATATTTCATGTTCTTAAATATATATATATATATATATATATATATACACTCACCGGCCACTTTATTAGGTACCCCATGCTAGTAACGGGTTGGACCCCCTTTTGCCTTCAGAACTGCCTCAATTCTTCGTGGCATAGATTCAACAAGGTGCTGGAAGCATTCCTCAGGGAGTTTGGTCCATATTGACATGATGGCATCACACAGTTGCCGCAGATTTGTCGGCTGCACATCCATGATGCGAATCTCCCGTTCCACCACATCCCAAAGATGCTCTATTGGATTGAGATCTGGTGACTGTGGAGGCCATTTGAGTACAGCGAACTCATTGTCATGTTCAAGAAACCAGTCTGAGATGATTCCAGCTTTATGACATGGCGCATTATCCTGCTGAAAGTAGCCATCAGAAGTTGGGTACATTGTAGTCATAAAGGGATGGACATGGTCAGCAACAATACTCAGGTAGGCTGTGGCGTTGCAACGATGCTCAATTGGTACCAAGGGGCCCAAAGAGTGCCAAGAAAATATTCCCCACACCATGACACCACCACCACCAGCCTGAACCATTGATACAAGGCAGGATGGATCCATGCTTTCATGTTGTAGACGCCAAATTCTGACCCTACCATCCGAATGTCGCAGCAGAAATCGAGACTCATCAGACCAGGCAACGTTTTTCCAATCTTCTATTGTCCAATTTCGATGAGCTTGTGCAAATTGTAGCCTCAGTTTCCTGTTCTTAGCTGAAAGGAGTGGCACCCGGTGTGGTCTTCTGCTGCTGTAGCCCATCTGCCTCAAAGTTCGACGTACTGTGCGTTCAGAGATGCTCTTCTGCCCACCTTGGTTGTAACGGGTGGTTATTTGAGTCACTGTTGCCCTTCTATCAGCTCGAACCAGTCTGGCCATTCTCCTCTGACCTCTGGCATCAACAAGGCATTTCCGCCCACAGAACTGCCGCTCACTGGATGTTTTTTCTTTTTCGGACCATTCTCTGTAAACCCTAGAGATGGTTGTGCGTGAAAATCCCAGTAGATTAGCAGTTTCTGAAATACTCAGACCAGCCCTTCTGGCACCAACAATCATGCCACGTTCAAAGTCACTCAAATCACCTTTCTTCCCCATACTGATGCTCGGTTTGAACTGCAGGAGATTGTCTTGACCATGTCTACATGCCTAAATGCACTGAGTTGCCGCCATGTGATTGGCTGCTTAGAAATTAAGTGTTAACGAGCAGTTGGACAGGTGTACCTAATAAAGTGGCCGGTGAGTGTATGTATATATATATATATAAAGGCTTAAAACAACATGAGGATAAGTCAATTTAATGCCTGGTTCAGATTACACGATTTTAGCCCGATTTTGGCACGATCTGTTTGACGTAGGGTGTCGTGGGGATTCGTAAACGACAACGGGCGTCGGGACACAAGATTCGATCGTATCATCTCGTATAGTGTGTCATAGTGGGCGACAACCTACGTCGCGTCTGCGATGCTTCACGACATCACGACAAAAAGACTAGCATGTTTAATTTTTTTAACGGTCGTCCACGACGAGTTCCGTCACATGTATGAGGTTTTAACAATCTGTTTTTGTAATATGTTATCGTTATGGCAAGCTAGCAAGATTATTTTACTTGTACTACTGGCTAAAAGTAAAAATATATAAGAAAACAATATTTTACCTCAAGTTCTCTTTGGAGGATTGACAGCCCATACTGTCCTGTTCGAGCAATCCATGAACGTGTCCATAGTCGGGTTTTCTTTCTTTTTTTACGTTTTTTCTGAACACAGGACAGCCAATACAACACTCACCGCTTCATCCATTGTTTGTTTATGTTCGTTTCCGGAAGTCACTCGCTAGTTTCGCCTTCCCCATTACATCACGCGCGTCGTTAAAGACGGCACGCGATAACTGGTCAGGAAGCAACGTGTAGTCTGACATGTTTCTTGTCCACGACACGACAAGATTTTAGGAGTCAAAATCGCGTAATCTGACACAGTGACTATCGTAACAGACAAACAAATCGTGTAATCTGAACCAGGCATAAGACAATTTTCATTTTTGGTGAATCTCGTTAAGACTTTCTTGAGTATGCTTTAAAGATGAAGAAATTTGTGTTTTACCCAACCAGTAATTGCATATATAGTATAACAGTATATAATCTGCTGCCATGGTTTGTTTGAGTAGACTTAAAACACAAACTCTCCTGACCATGTATTGGAGAATAAACTGAATGATGAAAATTGGACTCTGAAATTATTATTATTATTGTTATATATTTTTTAATTATTAAAAGATTGAAAATGTCTGAATAGCTCATGCACCTTTGATGTGAAGAAATTGTGGTTAATGAAGTGGTTGTTCTTTCAAAAACTGACCTTGAGGGTACACCATATCGTTCAGTTGCCTCTTTGAAGAAGCAAAGGGCTGTTGATGCACGATTATTTGATGCAGCATTCAAGCACATTATCTGTAACATGAACTTGGTGATACAACCATCCATAATTTAAGAATTAGCATAACTGCAATGATGGAAGAAAAACAACAGGAGCCCTTACCTTCCTGGAGTATCCATCCACTGCTCCAAAAATGACAATGTTGTACCTATTAAACAGGGAGTTGAAACAAAATGAGCATTTTGAATCTGGATTTCTACTAATACAATGCAAGTAAACATGGGTTTACATTTTATATGAAATGTTTGCCCTTTTTCACAGACACAGCTTAAACCACAGACTAAAGTGCATGTTTGAGCTGTTTTAACTGCACTGATTTATCTTAAAATGTCAGTGTTATTGTTTTGTCTCAACATGCACACCAGTAATGTTTATAAAAGCTATACTTAAATGCCATAATTGAACTAAGGCCTAAACTTGACTTAATCTAAGCCTTGTCTGTGAAACCAGGCCTTTAACTATTAATGTTTCATAACCAAAAGATCTTAACATATTATGTTAATAAATAAGAGACACTAAAAGTATATGACAATGGCACAACCTTATTAACTTGTGATTAGTATCCACATGCCAGAGAGACAGGGGCCCTCTCACAGAATATGTGCGGCGTACCACACATCCCAATCCATACATTCTGGACAGGACTCCTATCGAATCCACTTCGTGCATCGAAGCAGCTACTCTTCTCCACTGAATGTGAATCCCCATGGATTGAAGCCTGCCTTTGACCATTCGGTATCCAGCAGAGGGCATTTCATTTTTAATCTGGGCAACCAATCTATTGAGGTCTTGATCACTGAGATTACTGTATTTTTTAGTGGAAAGACCAAACTCTCTCATTCGTCTACTGACAGTGCGACATGAAACACCCATAAGTTTCGCAATGTAGTGTACAGAGAAGTTTAGTTCGCAAAGTTCAGACAAAGTCTCCATTTCAATGTTATATTTCGGACGCCCTGTCCTGCCAGCCAAAGTAGTTACTTCTGTCTGTGGGGCTGTATACTCGATTTGCTGTCTGACCAGGGAAAAGAGCTCCTGCAGGGCCTGGATGACTTGTGATGGCACATCAACATGTCTTGACAGGGTCTGAAATAAGTACATTTCTTGACGACATGTAAATTCCAGGAAATCAAGATCAACTGGTGATCTTATGAGAGCTAGTTCTAATTTGGACAGCAGTCTTGAAAGAATCTGAAATCTCAGAATTTCCTAAGAACACAAAGACACATAAGTAAACAAGCTTTTACAATAATACATTCCACTAATAAAATGAATAACACCTTTACTTTACTTTTACCTTAACCAAAAGTGGTATATATCCAGAGAATAAATTAAATAAATACATATTTGTGAGAAAACAACTGACATAGGCCTACATTTATGAATTATTTACAGAAAACAAAATGCACGTGTCTAGCTATTTTTAGTTTATAACATCAAGAGTTGGCTGTTACCTTATTATCTAAAAATGACACAAGTCAAACTATGTAAAAATTTACTATTTAATCACTTACATGCAAACTTGGGTCAGCCATTTTAGAGGAATCAGGTCAAAAGACATCCTCGTATCATCGAAAACAAAAACAAAAACACGTAAAAAATACATCAAGCATTTGTAAATGAACAATTTTGTGTTAATTCTACCTAAATGATACATATATTTAACAGTATATACTTGTTATATATGTTTAAATCATATAAACACGTATGAATTGGAAAGAAAACTTACCTTCTTAAGATCTGTCGGTTTCTGCTTTGAGTGTCTTCGTTCGGAGAGGGCCAACAGCCAATCGCAACAGGAGGATCATTCACGGCATACAAGCAACCAATCAAATATTTGATTGCCAGCAGCCAATAGCATTTGTTACCAGGAGAGTTTGGGCCCGCCCCTGAGTGTCAAACCTGACTCGTGTGCGAGTGCGAGAGTTCAGCTGCGCGCGTGTAGAAAAGAACTTGCACGTGTGTTCAAATCTGCGCGCGTGTAGAAAAGAACTTGCGCGTGTGTTTAAATCTGCGCGCGCGTGTAAAAAAAGAACTTGCGCGTGAGGAACGGCTCACGGCTGTTATTTCTGCTTGCGACTTGTTAATTTGTGCGCACAATCATATTTTTTTGTGCTCCAGTTTGGGATTTGAGAGTTCTGCATGTTTACATTTTACGTGCGAGCTTTGTCACAGTGCTCACACTGTTGTAATTCACTTGCGCGCTGTGTTTATGCGTTTGCGCTGTTTTGTCAACCATTTGACGCCATACATCAAGCCTATATAGGCCTATGTTCGAGCCATAGTCGGAGCGAGATGAAAATAAAGACGACGAACCTGCAGAACAACGTCTTATGGATGTATCGCAATGGTGTATTACTGTATTTACAGTAACGTCTCCATCCATGCCCACTACTACAATACTGCATGTTTTACAACGATTTAACACTCACAAAACAAAATATACACAATTAAAGAATTAGTCGATTTCTCTTGTTAAAACAAGCACACTAACAAGACAACTGCTAAACCATGACCACCGTGTGTTTTAAGAAAGTAGTACTTTATTTTTATTAACGTTATTTACAGCTTACCGAAGTGCTGTTCGTCGTCTCCAAAGATAGAAGGAACTGACCCCTCAATCAGACGAAGTCTATCGGCAAATCCTTCTTTATACTGGCGGAGGTTGCTGAAGTAACGTTAGTTATCCTTGAAGTGCTTCGTGCACACAAAAATTACTTTACCGACAGATGTGGGTACATTTCCGTGAAAAATAAAACTCAACCAGGCACTTTTAAGAGGTCCTGATGCTGGGAGACGGTGTAATGAAGCGTGTGGGTTACTACATCCAACAACCGAACATTTTGACGTACCCTCTCATAACTTCTGCATCCTTGAACTTGGACTACAAAATTGCAGCGAGAAATAAAAATGGCGGATTGCTCGAAGTGTTTGGCCGGAAGTCGATGTCCTTATTTGGCAGTTCCGCTGCAAATACTGTGACGTAATAGTTCAAAAAACGTCATAGATTACAGAAAAATCTAAACCGGTTGAAAAATGTGACCAAAACAGAATATAAAGATATCAACGAAGTTCCTGAAGAGACTAATTTAAACTTTTCTGTACTTATAAACACTCCAAATATACAGCAAAAGGCATTTAAGGGCTAAAAAAGTAGATTTAGATATGTCCCCTTCAAAGCAGTATTTTATGTCACGGATGTACACGGATATGAACCCAGACGCAGACAGTATACAATAACACAAGGTTTATTTGAACAAAGACGGGAAAACAAAACCCACGAGGGGGCAAAACAGATGAACAAGGGATACTAGACTGACTAGACTAGACACGACACGGTAAAGACTAAACACGAAAACAAACAAAACTTCATATAACACTAACACTGACTAGAATTTTCAAGACAAGACTTCCAATAACAAGACTTTTCACAAGGTACTCACAAGTAACATTTGGCAATGAACCGACAAAAGACAGTGAAACACAAGGGGATCAAATAGGAGACTAATCAAGACATAACAGGTGAAACTGACTAGACACTGATGACGAGACGAGGATAACAAGGGGGCGGGGTTACAAGACGAGACAACACAAGCACATGACCAAAACACAAGGTCATGTGCTTGCACACAGAACATGGGTCTGTCATGATCCAGCCGTAATACTAGAAAATCACGGACATGATGGCTGAATCATGACATTTTAGTCATCTTCTTTAAATTAATGACAGAATTGTCATTTTTTGGGGGAACAAACCCTAGCTGGAGTGTGAAAACTTTTGAACAGGATGAATATGTCCATTTTTTTCTTATTTTGTTTAAATATATAAAAAAAAACAGTACTGCCCTTCAGATGCAACAGAAGATACACTCTAAACAAAAATGGTGCTAAATAGCACTAAAAGTGGTTCATTGGCTTGTAATCATAGGGGAACCACTTTAAGTGCACTTATCTTTGTCAAATGGTGCTATGTAGAACCATAATAGGTGCCATAAAGCACCTTAACCACCGCAAAGAACCCCTGAAGAACCGCTGAAGAACCTTTTTTTTTTAGAGTGTACTTGCATGTTTCCCGGAAGACAAATTTAGTCAAATTACCCGTAACCAAATTAACCAAAACGTTTTCACTCCCCGGCTCTTAAAGCCTTGTTTTTCCTTTTGGAAATTAGTGTGACCCACATCCTAGTATGTTGAAATGAGAATTCCAAAGACACCCGGTGGTCTTCTTTTTCCGGCACATTCAATGGCTAATATTGCCCACAACCCATTGTGCGTTGGATGAGGACTCAATTCGAACTACACACACTCAAAAAAAACAAACAAACAAAAAAAAACACAGATATTTATTCAATGTTATTTCGATTAATTGTGCAGCCCTAATACAAAGTGTGTGAACTCGAGTGCTACAATTATCTAGACCGTCTGTAAACCTGCTATAATAGGGAATTTCAACTTCCTTTTTTTCAGTTCGTTGCTCATTCATGAGTAGACATTGGCATACTGTTCAAATGAGTTGTTCTGTGGTCTCAATAGAAAGAGGTTGGTAACACTTTACTTGAAGGGGTGTGCATAAGACTGACATGACACCGTCATAATCATGACATGTTTATGACAACTGTCATTAAGTGTCATTCGCTCAATTATGACATTTTTAATGCAAATATGACATTGCGTGAGATGTCTTTGTTATGACAACTTTTACATTACCAAGACAACACAATGTGTCATAAATATGTCATAAACATGACAGCAGGTTAATTATCAAACTTAAGAAACCACATAGCTTTATGGGTTAACATGTCATTAAACTGTCATGTGGTTGGTTTTGACATTGGCTGTCATGAAGCCGTAATGACATTTTAATGACAAATTACATTTGTACCACTGTAGTTGAGGTCAAGGAAAACATTCATGACACAGTTATAATGGCCTCATGACAGCCAATGTCAAAACCAACAACCTGACAGTTTAATGAAATGTTAACCCATAAAGCTAAGTGGTTTCTTAAGTTTGATAATTAATCTGCTATGTCATGTTTATGACAATTCATGTTTTCTTGGTAATGTTAAGTTGTCATGACAAAGACATCTCAAACAATGTCATGTTTGCATTAAAAATGTCATAATTGAGCGAATGACACTTAATGACAGTTGTCATAAACATGCATAAGACCTCTTTCATATTTATGACATCTACCATGTCATGATTATGAAGGTGTCATGTCAGTCTTATGCACACCCCTTCAAGTAAAGTGTTACCAAGAGGTTTTATCAAACATTTTGCATCACCTTGGTTCTGCTTCTATGTTTAATCTTTAATTGATAGCAGCCTAATATCTGTCTGTCATTAATGTTGACAAAACATAGAGATAGATGATGTATGAATAAACCAACTACTTGCTTGATATTTTAATATCACATGTCGGTTTCTGCTGTAAAATGTGAACTCGCGATGCCTTGACAGTGGACAATACTGGCTTTTGTGACTAAATGTGTTGATTTGTTTTAAATGTGGCGTTTATAATTTTGCAAATGAACTCTTAATTGCAAATTAATCTTAACATAGAAGATATGATGACAAAGTGACTTGCTTAAATAAATTGCTGCATGCATATGCGTGAAGTCACAGCAAAAAAGTGTAGGCCTAGGTCACAGCTTTGGACGACAGATGGATATGATTACCTTTGCCATTTATCATTAAAAACAAGAATTCATCATCTACAAATCTACAAAACTCATCTACAAATTCATTTGTCGCCTGAACGACTCCCAGAACAGCATTGTGAGGCTGCTAGTAAATCCTAGGTTTAGTGCCATATGATACCAATCATCGCAACAAGTCCTCCAACCCATATGACCATTTAGGTCGTTTGTCACTACCTTCAAATACGACACATAAGAGCGTTCCCTAAATTTGCGCCCCTGCCGGCAGCTGGAGATATGGAGAAATGCAACATAAACTTTCGCCTCAATGCATTATGTTTTTTTTTTTTTTTTTTTTTGTCTACTACCAGTTTACGTCAAACTCTCCCAGCTATTCGAAGTGGTTTATTGCTATAAAAAATATATGGATTTTTGATTACTTCATCACACGTACAGGTAGGGTTTCCATCCGTCTCGTATAACGTTAGTACCGTGTTTATGAATGAAATTATGTCTTGTTTCAAATCGGTATTTGTATTTCAAGCTGTGTGACGTTCGAATCATTCAAACGGACGTCAGCATTATAAAGTTCGTTTTCATTGAGATATTAATTTGAAATTCGCCTGTGTTGGGAAAGGAATCATGCAAAAAGTCCACACATTTATTATGTTTTACCAGTAACTGTCGATCCGCCATTTCATGTGTAGTAAAAGCACAGTAACGCAACACTTACCATGCTTCTTCCACCGTAACTGTAACCATGGTAACCACAACATTTACAATGCTTTTACCACAGTAACTGTGTTTTTGTGTACTATTAGTTAAAGCACAGTAACACAACACTCACCATGCTTTTTACCACAGTTACTGTAGTTGTAATGTAGTTAAAACACAGTAATTTACCATGCTTTTACCACAGTCTGTGTTTTTACTGTCTACTATTTGTAGGTAAAGCACAGTAACCACAGTACTAACCATGATTTTACCAGTGTAACCGTCGTTTCACTGTGGTATTTGTAGTTGAAACAGTAACACACAACACTTGCCATGGTTTTTACCACAGTAACCATAGTTTTACTGTGGTATTTGTAGTTGAAACAGTAACACAACATGCACTTGCCATGGTTTTACCACAGTAACCACAGTACTTGCCATGCCTTTAATACCTTTTTGTAATGTAATTGTAATTCAATATTTTTGTTCTGTCTTGCAGTTACTTCAGATCACATACTCCTCCATCTGCCACAACAACCTTTAATCCAACAGCTCTTTTAAGAGGCCATCTCTCACAAAAGCTCAATTTCTGTCTGTCTCTCTCAGCTTTTTTTTTCGGAACTGTAATTCATTTACACATATTTTGCTCTATTTCTTTCTCTTCTTCATCATGGCATATTTTAAAAAATCTAAATTTGACCAATTCTGTCAGAAAGCTGCTATTAACAGGGAACTTAAACTCAAAGCTCCCAGTGCTGATCCTGAAGAAGCTGCCAGGGAGGCTGAACAAGTCCTTCAAATTAGGTAATGTTGAACACATTTAGTTATTGCTGATTTGCTTTAATGAATGTATCCTTATTTAATGTGTTATTAACTTTCCTTAAAGTCCTTCCTTTCAAATATTTTGGTCACGGATCATTTTTAACACATGTTTATATTTCTCTTTGTTTCAGCTAAAAAGGAAGTGCTGTCGAGGGCTTGTTAAACCTGTGGAGAGGGATGAATTCGACCATCTTGTGCGTTTACGGAGAAGACAAAAAGCTGCAAAGGCAAACATTTCCAATGGTATGTCTGTGTTGGTCTTAACCCTAGATTGAACATTACTGCAGACATTTTGCACAGCATTTGATGTTTCTTAAACTTTGTTTTACATACCACACGGCCCCATCAGTAAGAACGTGTCAGAAAGCGTCATGTCGAAGTAGTAATAATTCATTCAATTTACCAAGTCAGCAAATTCATATGATATTGTACAAGTGCACTCGTACAAAATTCTATGACTTTTACTCCTGCTGCTGTCATTGGCCATTTCCTCAACTCTCTTGAAGATTGTGCCCATTGTAAGTAGTCGGACTGTTTATATCAGAGAACGTTTATATTAAGTCCATTGTATTCTTTATTAACCTTTACATATTGGCGCCATCTCTTCTCGTACCAACAGTAGTACATGATATCTTTCCACATGTTGATTTTTATTGAGTCACGTGACACATCAGATCTTCAAATAACTTGTCCTAATCAGATCACTTAAACGGTTTGTTCACCCAAAAATGAAAATTCGGTCAGTAATTACTCGCCCTCATGTTGTTCCAACCCCGTAAGACTTCCGTTCATCTTCGGAACACAAATTAAGATATTTTTGATGAAATCTGAGAGCTGGATCACTCCTCCATAGGCTTCTATGGGATTAAAACTTGCCAGCCCAGAAAGTTAGAAAAGGTCATGTTTAAAATAGTCCAAGTGACTACAGTGGCTCAACCATAAGTTTATCAAGTGACAAGAATACTTTTTGTGCGCAAAACCAAACAAAAATAACGACTTTATTCAACTATTAATTTCTTCTGTGTGTGCCTCCAAGTGAGTTCACGTAGTGTAACAGCGCAGCGCTTCTGTGTTGTACGTCAGAAGGTAGGCTCACTATTGGCTGACGCTGGTCATGTGTGTGATGATGCATGTGACGTACAACACAGAAGCGCTGCGCTGTTACACTACGTGAACTCACTTGGAGGCACACACAGAATAAATTAATAGTTGAATAAAGTCGTTATTTTTGTTTGGTTTTGCGCATAAAAAGTATTCTTGTCACTTGATAAACTTATGGTTGATGAACGAAAGTCTTACAGGTTTGGAACAACATGAGGGTGAGTAATTACTGACAGAATTTTCATTTTTGGATGAACTAACCGTTTAAGTTCGTTCATAACACCAAGAACAATAACTATAATGATAACTATTTTAACATCCACACCAAACGGACAATAAAGTTCTGTTTATTATAAGTGCGCGCTGTGGTAATGTTGTCTGCCATTTTAAGTGCTTAAGCTTTTTAAAGTCGGATAGATCCTGATTGGCTGTCAATGTTTTTATAGTTCATCATGTGATTTAATAAAATTATCTTTTGTCCTTTCTTCCAGGTTTTTACACGGATTACTTAGTCCTGCTCCATCAGCTCTCTACAATATCAAACCCAATGGCTCTTTTCAACGCAGTCTCATGAAAGTGCGTATCAATACCACAAATGTTATTTCTCGTGCCATTTATACGCCAAAAATGGTTTTTGCGTGCATATGCTACGCACTGAAAACCCCTTGGGTAGGATTAGGGGGAGGGGGGGAGGGGGATGCGTGCGTATTACATGCCATAAAGTGCGTATCATATGCACGCGAAAACTGCGTATCATATACACGCAAAAACCATTTTTGGCGAAATAAATGGCGCGAGAAATAACATTTGTGGTATTGATACGCACTTTCATGAGATCGGGCTCCTCTTTTAAGAGCCAACCCTTCCAAAAGCTTCCACATTTCTCTCTGTCTTGTGTGACACATCTGCTCTCAGCCCTTCTGCACTCTTATTGCTAACTTCCACTCTTAGCATGGCTACTTGTAATTATTTCTCTTCTAAGTCTACTTGTAATAATTTCTCTTTTACAGTGAACACTCCTGTTCTACAGCTATGAGCAATCCTGTCACTACCACCATCCATCCCACTGTATTCTACACGCCAACACAGAGAAAGAGGGGGGGAAATGGTAATGCAAAAATAAATGATTTCCTTTATTGTGTCAACTTAATGTTATTGAATTGCATATTGTGTAATTATATATATATATATATATATATATATACATATGTATATATATATATATATATATACATATGTATATTCCATAGTTCAGTTTTCTCTATCCATCTGAAATGCCAACCAAAATTATGTTATTCATAAATGCCACTAAAAAGCCACTTAATTGTTGTAGTCCTGTTTTTAATTTATTTATAATTATAATATTATAAACAATTTTAATATTTGTTATATATATATATATATATATATATATAAAAAAAAATTTTGCCTTGGGTTTAGTTCCAATTGAAGTGAAAAATGTTTACAGGAGAAATACTTTGAAATAAATGATGTAAAATATTTTTCTTAATAATTTTTTGCTTGTGTTCTGTAAAGAGAAAAATAAATAATCTTTCCGATGGGAGCCTTGCATCTTTTGGTTTGTAAAAATAGTATCAATCTTTGTTTTCCATCAATTGCCACCTTGGAATTTTAAGGTTCTATCTGCATTCTCAGTGTTTTTTAGACATAGAGCTTCAAAGGTTTTGCATTCCATTTGACTTTGTAGATATTTGTTTTCTAAATAAAAACTCCCCAAATGTACACTTATTTACATTGTGATGCATTTTTATGTTGCCACAGAATAAGAATATGTGAAGAACTTAATTTCGACAAAAATATCAGATATAACCTTATAATTACAGGGTAAATTTTCTTTTGTAGGTTTAAATATTAGCCAATGTTGTTTTAAAGGGGTTTCAGTTACATATTTCTGAGTTACTTTATCAATCAGTCATTTTTTAAAGTTGTTATATTTCACTGTAATTGATTACCTCAATGCAGAATTTTTATTATAACCAATTTTTTGTTGTTTTCTTTTCTACATAGTGGCGCAAACTGGAGAAGTAGCTGTGTGACAGAGGATGCTGTGCTGGGCACTTATCTTTCTCTTTAAACAGTTTGACATATCAATAAACATTGGGAAATTACTACAAAATGTCTCCATTCGTTATTATTTTTTTTATTCCTATATTTATACTAGCTAATAATGGTAAGGGGTCCATTTCCAGGAAACACAGAAGTGTTAAATATATACCTTTAATGCATTATAAATGCACTGTAAATGTTATAGAAGCTCTTCATTTGAATAGTAGCTGCACTTATCTTTGGTCAAGAAATACTGAATGCCTGAATAATTATCAGAGGAGTAGTTTTTTGTAAGCAAAGGAAACTTTTTGAATTATTTTAATATTTATTTGTCATACAGTATCCAACTGCAACATTTTTTTTTGTTGATGAAATGTTGTACATCAGTTAATAGGCTAATGTATACAATGGAAACCATTAAACCCTTGCATGTAATCTATTGTTGCATTGGGTTAACCCCACAATGCAATCTCATTTTAGTTTTATATTTAATGGGGACAAATACATGTTTAATTTGTCCATTCACCACAATAACCTGGGAGATCCTGTCATAAATGACCATATATGGACAAGTAAGTGTGACGCATTTGCTCAACTAGGTTGTCATTGGCTTTGACATTTCCTTGGCACCCACAGGACTGGCTGTGGTTGGACAATCTTTAAACCCATAATAAAAAACGTTTAATGTTGCAAAGTACGTTTTGATGTTATTATTACGTCAGTAATACATTAAGTTAACAATGTGGTGTTACTTTGTTGTGAGAAATTACCCCTTTACCGATATCTTAACCCTAACCCTAAGTATAAGTTAACTGAACTACAAACAAAGACTATAGCGTTCCATTGATAGAATGACAGAGGCTTATGGGTAATGTAGTTTAAAACGTTTAATAAGGAAATAAAAAAAATACTATATTTTAAGGAACAAATGGATATCTAATCATGGTCATTCTGCAAACCTCTATGATATATTTGAGAGGCATTCTAAAATTTGGAATTTTACTATAAGCAGTTTTTAAAATGCCTTCATACCACCTTTTTGTATATATTTTTTAAAAGTGTTCAACATCATTACGTAAACGTAGCATAAGTTGTTGTCATGCCAATTTTATCTTTGATACTATAATCAGACTTTGATTTACAGCCATTTGAAACGTGCATTTTTTTGCTCTTCCTGGGGACTCTACTGGGCCGAAGGGCAGTAAAAGATAGCCTACACCAACGTATTAATGGACAACAAAGTGTGTTGAGTCACATTTATGTTGTCTTTTCAACAACTTGCCATTATTTAAGTTGTTCCAAGTTCATTCAGTCATAGTTAACAACAGACTAGGAATAGACCTCCAAAATACAAAATAAATTTGGAATGGGTTTCTCCAATAGAACAAGAATAGTGTTGACAGTAAACAAAGACATCAATTTAAACAACCAATACACATTGGGACACTTCATTGTACAACATTGTCTTACTAAATGGCTTATTGGCCTTATTGCACAAAGTACACACAGTGTGTAACTTGTGGCTCAAAAGTCTTTTAACAAAAAAATGAATGCAATGATTAGCATCATAATGTAAAAGACATCAGACATTCTAGACATCAGAAATTTGAATGCTCATCTTGCTTATAGTTCAGGATCCATGTTGATCTTTCCCTGGTACATCATCCTCAGTGTGCCTGAAGTGCCCTTAACATATAGCCCATGCGGTCTCTTGTGATGCATATTTTAGCCTTTCACTTCACGTAACTGAAATGTGTCATATTTACTGTATTTTACACAGCATCTAATTCCTAAAACATATACAATTGTAACATTTTAGCAAATTATTGTCCCAAATGTCATTAATATGACATTGTTCATGTCTCAATCAAAACAATCATGGTTATTATATGTATTTTTACAAAATCAAATTGTGTATTTACCAAACACAATCCTTAATAAATAATATTCACCATATTTTGTTATCCAACACCATGTACAAAACTTTACTGGAGAATACAGCATAAATACAGCTAAAGTAGCATATAAAGACTTATGAATATTTGAGAGAAATAAAAATGGGTTATGTTATAATCATATTTATCAGTTATCAGTTAAAAGCATGCATGGTGAAATATCTTGAGCACCACAGAATCCAGTTTCCTTATCATCAGAGCTATACTGGTTTTCTTCCTCTTGCTTGCTTGTCCATCTCCCTATCAAAATCTTCTTCTTCCATGTATCTAAGCAATTTGCAATTGTTATCCAGCATAGTACAAATGATGAACAAAAGATGGGATCAAATCAAATCACTTTATTGTCACAAAACCATAAACCCAAGTTTACAGGTGATGAAATTATTTTTTGCAAACTCTGCAGAATGAAAGTATGGATGACAAGAACAGAATATTTACACAACACATACAGTTTTAATATACACAGTATACGTAAGGGACTCAATACAGGTAGAGCACAATATGGTGCAATATTGAATATTATACTATACACAGAGTGAAAAATTAAAACAACAATAAACAAAAAAAAAATCACAGTATACATATACAGTGCAGTAGGAATGAGTGAAAATAGAATGTCAGGGTGCAGAATAATACAGAGTAAGAGTTCAGTCAGTGTAACTGATAAAGTGTATGAGGTTGGGGGGTGGGGCGTGCTGTGTGTGTGTTACTGGTATGAGTCCAGTCTGCTGGTGCGGGCGATAACCTCTGCCTGATGGTAACGGTGAGAGCAGTTCATGGCTCGGGTGGCTGGAGCCTCTGATGATTCTCCATGCTTTCCTCACACACACCTGCAGGGAGGGAAGTTTCCTCACTCACTCCCTTGTCCTGAAGGGAGGGAAGCTCACCTCTAACTGTGTTCTGTGCAATTCGTAGATCTTTGCAGTTCAGGGCGGTGCTGTTACTAGAGGCAGTGATGCAGCCAGTCAGGATCCTCTCCACAGTGCATGTGTAAAATGATTTGAGGCTTTTGGGGCTCACACTCAACTTCCTCTGCTGTCTGAGGAAGAAAAGACACTGATGAGCCTTCTTCAGCACAGCATCAGTGTGGATGGGCCATGTGTGGTTACCGGTGATGTAAACACAGAGGATCTTGAAGCAGCTCAAATATTTCATCAGCACCACTAATGCAGTGTAGCTTTTTCTCAACCAGGCGCAGAAGTCCTAACAAAAGAAAATATGTATTTAGGAGGTGGTAAATCAATAAACCATATATAATAGTATTATTGATAATTGTTGCACTAGACTTACCATTGATTCCATGGGCCGTAACTCTGAGCTGTCACAGTAGAGCTGTTGGGGAATGTAGTCTTCACAGCAGATAACTGACGCAGTGCTGCACTGGGTGGCCACAGAATCGTCCACTGTCAAAAAAACTCCATCTCTGGCCTCAGACCAGTTTCTCTTTAGTCTGGACTATGCGAACTGACCAACTGCGTGAAGACGGACCTGAGCATTGAGTGTGTTCAGTGCCAGCTATCGGCTCCTCTACCTCTTGATGTCTTTCTGTACAAGTAGAAAATGAGAACATAATATAAACAGTCATAACAAATCAGTAATGTATTTAAAACTCTTTAGTACAACATGCCTATTCCTATAACTGGCTTCCTCCTCCTTTCAAACAATCAGACAAAACAATAAGTTAATAATAACTCCAGAATTTTTTTTGTGAATATTGTGCAGGTGTCAGTACTCACCATGTTCAGTAATTTCCAGCCCAAATTCCAGAGATGATGGAACAGCTGATTTGCTCATTCTAGGAGCTATAAAACATGTATGTATGAGTATCTATGGATATATGAGATGGCCATGTGAATTCCTCATCCCCAACAGGACTGGTTTGCCTGGCTTGCTCCATTTCAGCTGTAAAACAAGAAATGTCTTTTGACCCCATGTTTAAATACTATTGTCATTTAAACACATACATTGAGACAGGAACTGAGATATTAAGACTAAGATGAAGAGAAATATGCAGAGAAAGGCAGAATTTTGGGTATAAGTTTTACAAAATGAGAGAAAGGCGGTACTAGAAAAAGCTGCATCTTCAATAGCAAGCTATATGAATATATAAATTCATTTAAACATGATTACATGCTGCCAGTATTGTTGTAAGCAGTTTAAAGGCCTCTTCACACCAAGGATGAGTCCACATTGCAGCTATTTAACATATAACGACACAGAGGAAATATATCGTTGGAATCACTTTCAGAAATTTTTTTTTTTCCCAGCTGATGAACAATAAAATCCTTGACAGCCAATCAGAATTTACTCGACTTTAAAAAGCTTAAGAACTTAAAATGGCATACAACATTACTTATAATAAACAGAACTTTATTGTCCGTTTGGTGTGGATGTTAAAATAGTTATCATTATAGTTATTGTTCTTGGTTTTATGAACGAACTTAAACGGTTAGTTCATCCAAAAATGAAAATTCTGTCAGTAATTACTCACCCTCATGTTGTTCCAAACCTGTAAGACTTTCGTTCATCAACCATAAGTTTATCAAGTGACAAGAATACTTTTTGTGCGCAAAACCAAACAAAAATAACGACTTTATTCAACTATTAATTTATTCTGTGTGTGCCTCCAAGTGAGTTCACGTAGTGTAACAGCGCAGCGCTTCTGTGTTGTACGTTACATGCATCATCACACACATGACCAGCGTCAGCCAATAGTGAGCCTACCTTCTGACGTACAACACAGAAGCGCTGCGCTGTTACACTACGTGAAGTCACTTGGAGGCACACACAGAAGAAATTAATAGTTGAATAAAGTCGTTATTTTTGTTTGGTTTTGCGCACAAAAAGTATTCTTGTCACTTGATAAACTTATGGTTGAGCCACTGTAGTCACTTGGACTATTTTAAACATGACCTTTTCTAACTTTCTGGGCTGGCAAGTTTTAATCCCATAGAAGCCTATGGAGGAGTGATCCAGCTCTCAGATTTCATCAAAAATATCTTAATTTGTGTTCCGAAGATGAACGGAAGTCTTACGGGGTTGGAACAACATGAGGGCGAGTAATTACTGACCGAATTTTCATTTTTGGGTGAACAAACCGTTTAAGTGATCTGATTAGGACAAGTTATTTGAAGATCTGATGTGTCACGTGACTCAATAAAAATCAACATGTGGAAAGATATCATGTACTACTGTTGGTACGAGAAGAGATGGCGCCAATATGTAAAGGTTAATAAAGAATACAATGGACTTAATATAAACGTTCTCTGATATAAACAGTCCGACTACTTACAATGGGCACAATCTTCAAGAGAGTTGAGGAAATGGCCAATGACAGCAGCAGGAGTAAAAGTCATAGAATTTTGTACGAGTGCACTTGTACAATATCATATGAATTTGCTGACTTGGTAAATTGAATGAATTATTACTACTTCGACATGACGCTTTCTGACACGTTCTTACTGATGGGGCCGTGTGGTATGTAAAACAAAGTTTAAGAAACATCAAATGCTGTGCAAAATGTCTGCAGTAATGTTCAATCTAGGGTTAAGACCAACACAGACATACCATTGGAAATGTTTGCCTTTGCAGCTTTTTGTCTTCTCTGTAAACGCACAAGATGGTCGAATTCATCCCTCTCCACAGGTTTAACAAGCCCTCGACAGCACTTTCTTTTCAGCTGAAACAAAGAGAAATATATACATGTGTTAAAAATGATCCGTGACCAAAATATTTGAAAGGAAGGACTTTAAGGAAAGTTAATAACACATTAAATAAGGATACATTCATTAAAGCAAATCATCAATAACTAAATGTGTTCAACATTACCTAATTTGAAGGACTTGTTCAGCCTCCCTGGCAGCTTCTTCAGGATCAGCACTGGGAGCTTTGAGTTTAAGTTCCCTGTTAATAGCAGCTTTCTGACAGAATTGGTCAAATTTAGATTTTTTAAAATATGCCATGATGAAGAAAAGAAAGAAATAGAGCAAAATATGTGTAAATGAATTACAGTTCCGAAAAAAAAGCTGAGAGAGACAGACAGAAAGTGAGCTTTTGTGAGAGATGGCCTCTTAAAAGAGCTGTTGGATTAAAGGTTGTTGTGGCAGATGGAGGAGTATGTGATCTGAAGTAACTGCAAGACAGAACAAAAATATTGAATTACAATTACATTACAAAAAGGTATTAAAGGCATGGCAAGTACTGTGGTTACTGTGGTAAAACCATGGCAAGTGCATGTTGTGTTACTGTTTCAACTACAAATACCACAGTAAAACTATGGTTACTGTGGTAAAAAAACATTAAGTGTTGTGTTACTGTTTCAACTACAAATACCACAGTAAAACTATGGTTACTGTGGTAAAACCTTGGTAAGTGCTGTGGTTACTGTGCTTTAACTACAAATAGTAGACAGTAAAAACACAGTTACTGTAGTAAAATCATGCAAGTTACTGTGCTTTAACTACAAATACTACAGTAAATCTACAGTTAGCCTACTGTGTTAAATCCATGGTATGTGTTGTGGTACTGTGCTTTAACTACAAATTCCACAAGTAAAACTGTTTACTTGGGTAAAACCATTATAAGTGTTGTGTCACTCTGGTTTATAAATGGTAACGTTAGGCTACCGTTACACAGTGAAACCAGTTACTTTTGTATACTTAGGTAAAAACATGGTAAATGTTGTTACAGTGTTTTAACTAAATACCACGGTAAAACCACAATCTTAAAAGCATTGTGTTGTCTTATTTAACTACAAATTACACAGTAAAACGAATTACTATGGTAAAAATATGGTAACGTTAAACATTGTTAAACATAAAACATTATAACGTAATACTTTACTGTGGTACAATCACATTCAGTGGCATTCGCAACTGATTTGTAAAGAAAACTTTAAACTACACTTACTGACACATAAATTGCCGACAGTCACAACGGTAACTTAAAAATATCTTTAAATAAAATAAAACAGACCTGGATTACGGCGTTCAGGGTCACTCCTTTCTCTCACCGCATTTTTTTTTAAATTGGTAACGACAGTCCAAAGGTCATTTGATGACGACACACCCGATAAACTGTCATTATTTATAAGACTGCTAGAGGGCGCTTAATTATAAAACATCACTATAGGTCGTAATACGTTGCATGTACAAACGACATATGGTGTCGTTTTTCGGAGGAGGACAGTCTGAATCATCACTATGGAAAGGCTGGTATAAGTGTCTTTTATAGAAATATCGTATTGTAGCTTTTTATTTTTTGTTTTTTGTAGCTTTTTATGTATCCGATTTATGTATGTTGCATGTTACGTCTGTGCCTTTTGAATGGCAAGAGTCTGGAATAAAGGGTTGATGATGATGATGATGATCTCTAGAATGCATTTTATGTAAGTATCACTGCATGTTCATAACACACTGAAAAAAACCTAAGCCGGCAGAAGCTCAAAATCGGCCCGATCGCCGAGCCAGCCTTTACCTTTTCTTGTGAGACCTTTTCTTTGTTAATTAATCTTTATTTTTCTTATTTAAATTGAATCAAATCTTGTTTTATATGAAATATTATGTGAAACACAAAGAAAGCGTCTGTAGAAAAAAAGTACAAATATTTTATAAAGCTTAACTATTAATTTAATTTTATTTGACAGTTTGCATTGTAATAATTATGACCAGCATAGAAAGTGTAATAGTGAACATTTATACATTTACATATCAACATCCATTTCTCCAATATTTACAAACATTTTAAAAGTTTATGATGTTTTTAAAAACATCATAAAATGATGTCGGATTTTTTAACTGTTAGTAACGATCGACCATAAATAGCTTTGTACCTTAGAAAAGCCTCCATACATTTGATCGCCACATCATCTACTTCTGGATCAAACTTGTTTGCTAAAAGATGGTGTTGCCTTACAATTCATTTCAAGTCCCCAGCTCCATAAATACACACACCCCTTCTGTGCGCCCCAGTGCATGGTGGGTAGGGAGCCCCACTCTTTAGATCTCCTTCATGGTAACTCCACTTCACTAGACGAGCAACTGCGTTCATGTCCGATTGCTCGTACTTTCTGTTTGGAGGGTTTGATCCTGGTACTGAAGGCATCCGCTGTAACATAGCCCACATGTGCTCATCTGGACTGTATGTGTCTTTCTCCCATTCCATGAAATCTTGAGTCTCTTTGCTTTTAAATATGTGATCCACAAACTCTCTTGAAACCACAAAGTAAGCACTTCCTGAGAACATAGGGCTCTGAATTGGTGGGGGTGACTTTCTAACATCGGTCCGAATCACATTGTCCGTAACATTGTGATGATACTGCCAGCGCCCCTTTTTAGACTCTACAGTCTCGGACTCCAAACTGTTCTGTCCGTTCAGTTGTTTTAGAGTCTGAACCATTTCAGCATTGGTTTTAATGGGGAAATCAGTGCCGCATGTGTTGAGCAGATACCTCCACTGGACGGGTGACTTGAGCAGATCCTGCATGCAGTTGATGTCCGCTTGAACTCGAGACCAGGAGGCGTAGATCACACTCTCCAGTTTGCTGGCCACAAACACGTTGGTCAGACAGGACACAATGGCCCTAACTGCTTCTTTAAAGATCTCAGGAGACTTCAGGTCCATATGAACACAGTACACATTGTCAGGAGTGTAAATGGCTCTTAAGAGCCTTTCAAACATCTCAATCTTCTCATGGATCACCATGGAGTAAGCAATGGGGAAATCTTTCTCCTCTTTACTGAGAGAAAGCGTCAGAAACCCTCTGTCTCGGATGTAGGATGGACAATCCTGGGTTGCGTTGAGATAGAATGACTTGGATAGCAGGGATTTTTTTTTTTTCGAGGTCATACGATTCCTAAACATGTCCTTGTCCACTCCGTCCATGTCTCCTTGGATAATAGCAGAACAAGCCTGTAGTTCTCCAACATCCTGCTTTAGTAAGTGATTCAAGACTGGCTCTTCTTTATTTGTCAGTTGTTCTAGATGGTTCATCAAGAGGACGAACAAGATTGTACTCACAGAAAGAATGGAGATCATTGTCAAAATACTCTGATTGTTTAAAGCCATGTTCATTTCTTTAAGATTATAACCTGCCAAGAGAGGAGACCTGTGTCCGTGAGATTTAAAACACTCTCTCTTGTTAATATACCAGAGAGGTGTAGCAGGAAGCGAAAGCCAGCAAATAAAATACAAAGGGGAAGAACTGAAATTTTGGACATTATAGTTATTACCCACAGCAGAGGTGTGACTATTATCAAATTAAATTATCAGTGGCAAATTATCAGTGCTGGTACTACTCGACCTCAGTGCTGCATTTGACACTGTCGATCACAACATACTTCTTGACAGGCTGGAAAACTGGGTGGGGCTTTCTGGGATAGTCCTAAAATGGTTCAGGTCATACTTAGAAGGGAGAGGTTATTATGTGAGTATAGGAGACCATAAGTCTGAGTGGACGTCCATGACATGCGGAGTCCCTCAAGGCTCAATTCTTGCGCCACTCCTATTCAACCTGTACATGCTCCCAATGAGCCAAATAATGAAACAGAACCAAATCTCTTACCACAGCTATGCAGACGACACACAGCTCTACTTAGCCCTATCGCTAACGACTACAGCCCCATTGACTCCCTGTGCCAATGCATTGATGAAGTAAACAATTGGATGTGCCAAAACTTTCTTTAGTTAAACTAAGACAAAACTGAAGTCATTGCGTTTAGAAACAAAGATGAAGTTCTCAAGGTGAATGCCTACCTTGACGCTAGGGTCTAACAACTAAAAATCAAGTCAGGAATCTTGGTGTGTCTCTAGAGTCAGACCTTAGCTTCAGTAGTCATGTCAAAGCAATAACTAAATCAGCATATTATCATCTGAAAAATATTGCAAGAATTAGATGCTTTGTTTCCAGTCAAGATTTAGAGAAACTTGTGCATGCTTTCATCACCAGCAGGGTGGATTACTGTAATGGACTCCTCACTGGCCTTCCCAAAAAGACCATAAGACAGTTGCAACTCATACAGAACGCTGCCGCCTGGATCCTGAGCAGAACCAGAAAATATGAACACATCACACCAGTCCTCAGGTCTTTACACTGGCTCCCAGTTACATTTAGGATTGACTTTAAAGTATTATTACTGGTATATAAACCATTCAATGGCCTAGGACCTCAATATATTGCAGATATGCTCACTGAATATAAACCCAGATCACTCAGATCACTAGGATCACGTCAGCTAGAAATACCAAGGGTTCACTCTAAACAAGGAGAGTCTGCTTTTAGCTACTATGCCAGCCGCAGCTGGAACCAGCTTCCAGAAGAGATCAGATGTGCTCCTACAGTAGTCACATTCAAATCCAGACTCAAAACATTTCTGTTTAGCTTTGCATTTACTGAATGAGCACTGTGCCACTGTTCGTCCGACTGTTTGCACTGTATTTAATTAAAAAAAAAAATTATTCTAAACTGTTTTAATTATTCTTATTTCTGTTGATTATTTTAATTTCTTTATTCTAAACTGTTTTAATTATTTGTATTTCTTTTGATTATTTCAACTTCTTCTATGTAAAGCACTTTGAATTACCATTGTGTATGAAATGTGCTATATAAATAAACTTGCCTTGCCTTGCCTTGCCTTGCCTTGCCTTGCCTATCATTCTGGAAGATCATGATTGTCAAGATGTTTTGAAAAAAATGAAAAATGTTTTTTGGAACATTAAGGAAGATTTAAAGTAACAAATATCATGTGTCTTTTTAAAACTAACAGTGGTCTCGTTGAGGAAGCTGGTTATCTAATCTATTTGTTCTGTAGCTTTTCAGACAATTGTAATTATGTTTTAACTTTGCGTTGGAGAAGTTTATAGCCTATTGTCACTCCTTTAGCTCATCTAGTAGTCCGTTTGCAGTTTTCAGTGTATAAGCATTTCTGCACCGATTGTTTTATTGTTACATTTTCACAGGTGCATTATAACCTTGATGCCTAACTTGAGTTAATTAACTTAGTGTTGTTCTCTGACAAAAGAGGGCACCATCTTTGTATACCAAAACTAGTAGAGTCTAAAACTAATGCATATTTTTGGCAGGTTAAAAAGAAAGCATAATGCTCACAGAAAGGGATGAATAGATTATGTTTGCACTTGTTAAACTTCTTGAGTTATCAGTGTTGCTGTCACATACCTGGGGCAGAAGTTATGTTGCTGAACATGCAAAACTACAGTATGCCCTATTATCTGTAATCAGCTGCATTTATTGTTCTTTTCATACATTTACATGTGGCTGGGTGATACAACTAAACAATGTGTCATTATATAATGTTTCATTAATCGATAATTATTGGAAATTTTTATAACCTTTTTTAAACAAAGACCAGTATAAAAGGTTAATTTAACCACTGTATTTAATAAGTATCCCCTGTTCTTATAGCATCAAATAACTATAACTAAAACCTTATTTCAAGAACGAACAATGCCTAAAATAACAGAAACCATCTTATTATTATAAAAATTAATCAAATAATTTGAAGTGTAATTGATTGTTTAGTTATTCGATGTTATCCACATTATATTTCATCTGCAACAGCAATGTGAACTTGGTCATTACATTTTAAATGGTTCATTATGTAAATTACAAAGTTGATTGTGGAGGAACTGTGACAAGATGATTGATAGGGCCGTTTAAACAGCGACAGGATGCACTTTAAGGAGTAGTTCACTTCAGAATTAAAATTTCCTGATAATTTACTCACCCCCATCATGTCATCTAAGATGTTTGTCTTTCTTTCTTCAGTCGAAAAGAAATTAGGTTTTTCAGGAAAACATTCCAGAATTTTTCTCCATAGTGGACTTCACCGGGGTCCAACAAGTTGAAGTTTCAATGCTGCTTCAAAGAGCTTTACACGATCCCAGCTGAGGAATAAGGGTCTTATCTAGCGAAACGATTGCTCATTTTATAAAAAAAACAAAACAAAAAAAAACATCAAATACAGACATTAAATAATACATGAAAAGAACATTTCATTAATCACACTGGTAACTACTATAACAAAGTAAAATCTCCCGAGAAGTCACTCAACTGATTTGATATTAGGAGGAAAAATATTGATTAATACCTTGATTATAATCACTCATTACATATAAATTGAAGCAGCAGTGGATTCCAATCCACCCCCTTCACATTAATTCAAGATTTTAAAGTGCAACATGATTCGAGAATTTATTCTGATTCAAGGGGATTCAGAATGCCATCCTGACTGACGTGAGGAGGCGCTGAGGATGAAGGAGG
Source organism: Semotilus atromaculatus (assembly GCA_031834385.1). NCBI lineage: Eukaryota > Metazoa > Chordata > Actinopteri > Cypriniformes > Leuciscidae > Semotilus > Semotilus atromaculatus. Next base: position 8,904,892 of record JAULUF010000027.1, read on the forward strand.
GTACTTAGCTCCTGAGAAACACGATAGCTGCTGATAATACTGAAGGAGCTTATATATGTAGCCTATTCCGTGATAGGTGTCGTATTTCTATAGGTAGACGTGGATCAGCTGAGAGTCAGCTGATGCGAGCTTGACTAACGTGACCTGCCAGAACTGATGCTACGCTCAATTTCAGCCATTTAAACCAAAACCCCATTCAAAAAGACCATCGACTTCAGGACGATGGAACAGGAAGTGTTAAAAGGCTAACTCGCTTCCGCATTTTGGCCTACAAAGTGATGTCATACCTCCACCACTCTATTGAGAATGAATGGGGGAAAGTCACATGAGAGGAGGCAATGCCTTCATCGTGCTTTGATTGAATATGATCGGTTATGATTAGATATCATTGGTTCGTGCGATAAATCCTGTCTCTTGTTTTCTCACGTTCTCATCAGCCTGAATCACATCAATGGGACGACTAATTAAAAAGTAAGTAAACAACTCAGCCATTTCACAGCCTTGTCACGTCAAAATCAAACTTACAATGGCCTGAAACCATGATGACTGAGGGGGGTTTTAGTAAGCTTGATGACGCTGTAAGTAATTAGTAAGATTAATTACAATATTAATAATAATAATTATAATAATAAACCAACTGTATTCACACAATAACCAACCTTATGTAAACAGACAGTCTATAAACTGAAATATACAAATAAATATGCAAATAAATAGAGGTATTGCACAGTTGGAGGTGACACAAAAATAAATAGATAAGAAATGTGCATAGTGCAAAATAATGTCCAGTGCTACTCAAAGTTCAAGTCAAGTCAAGTCACCTTTATTTATATAGCGCTTTTTACAATACAAATTGTTTCAAAGCAGCTTTACAGAGATAACAGGAAAACAATGTTGTAATAGTATTGTTAAATTCAAAATTAAATGTTAAATGTCCCCAACTAAGCAAGCCAAAAGCCAATGGCGACAAAAGCGAAGAGAGGCGAAAAAGGCAACAGTGGCAAGGAACCAAAACTCCATCAGGTGACAGAATGGAGAAAAAAACCTTGGGAGAACCCAGGCTCAGTCAGGGGGCCAGTCCTCCTTTGGCCAACGAACGAACAGTGTATGATTATGAGTTAGGCAGCATAATGTCAGGAGTCAGATGGGATCAGAACTTTCACGATATTTATCCAGTTCATCTGGTTGGGTTGGGTCATCCGGCCGGTGAGGAGATGACTGTGTTGAGGTGTTCATGGGCCTTCACAGTGTTGATGGGGCTGGCTCATCAGGGATGCGTTGTCGTCGCGTCCATGTGATGGTCCTTCCTCAGATCTGGATATGGCCTGGATCCGGCGGTTCGCGGTAAACCTCGGGATAAGCAGAGAGACTAATATTAGCGTAGACGCCATCCTTCTTATGATGTACAAAGTACATCAGGAATTATGGGAAGTGTTCCCGGTTCCGGCTGATCTAAACTATGCAGCCTAACATTGAAATCTATAATGTGTTATGTGTATGCTAAACCAAAGAGATGTGTTTTTAGTCTAGATTTAAACTGACAGACTGTATCTGCTTCCCGGACTGTGTTAGGAAGATTGTTCCAAAGTTTTGGTGCTAAATAGGAAAAGGATCTACCGCCAGCAGTCGATTTTGATATTCTAGGTATTATCAACTGGCCAGAATTTTGAGATCGCAATAGACGTGAAGGACTATAATGCGTTAAGAGCTCGCTCAAGTACTGGGGAGCTAAACCATTTAGTGCTTTGTAAGTAATCAGCAATATTTTAAAATTTATACGATGTTTAATAGGCAGCCAATGCAGTGTTGACAGAACCGGGCTAATATGGTCATACTTCCTGGTTCTGGTAAGAACTCTAGCGGCTGCGTTTTGAACTAGCTGTAGTTTGTTTATTAAGCGTGCAGGGCAACCACCCAGTAGAGGATTACAATAATCTAGCCTTGATGTCATGAATGCATGAACTAATTGTTCCGCATTTGTCAGTGAGAGCATATGACGTAATTTAGAAATATTTTTAAGATGGAAAAATGCGGCTTTACAGATACTAGACACGTGACTTTCAAATGAAAGATTGGTATCAAAGAGCACACCCAGGTTCCTAACTGACGACGAAGACTTAACAGAGCAGCCATCGATTGTTAGACAGTATTCTGGGTTATTACGTGTGGCAGTTTTTTGTCCAATGATTAGAATCTCTGTTTTTTCAGAATTTAGTAATAGGAAATTACTGGTCATCCAATTTTTTATATCAGCTATGCTTTCCGTTAATTTTGAGAATTGGTAAGTTTCGTTAGGTTTTGAAGAAATATACAGCTGAGCATCATCAGCATAACAGTGGAAGCTAATTCCATATTTCCTAATGATATATCCTAATGGTAGCATGTACAGAGTGAACAGCAGCGGTCCTAGTACTGAGCCTTGTGGTACGCCATACTGAACTTGTGATCGATAAGACATCTCTTCATTTACTGCTACAAACTGAAAACGGTCAGATAAGTATGATTTAAACCATGCTAGTGCAATTCCACTAATGCCAACATAGTTTTCTAGTCTATTTAAAAGAATGTTGTGGTCGATAGTATCAAATGCAGCACTAAGATCAAGTAACACTAATAGAGAGATACAACCACGATCGGATGATAAGAGCAAATCATTTGTGACTTTAATGAGAGCAGTCTCAGTACTATGGTACGGTCTAAATCCGGACCGAAAATCCTCGCAGATATTATTTCTTTCTAAAAAGGAACACAGTTGTGATGAAACTGCTTTTTCTAGTATCTTTGACAGAAAAGGCAGATTCGAGATTGGCCTATAATTGACTAATTCTGTCGGATCAAGTTGCGTTTTTTTAACAAGTGGTTTAATCATAGCCAACTTAAAGGTTTTTGGTACGTATCCTAGAGACAAAGATGAATTAATGATATTTAGAAGAGGATCTATGACCTCTGGAAGCATCTCTTTCAGTAGCTTAGTCGGTATAGGGTCTAGCATACAAGTTGTCGATTTAGATGAATTAACAAGTTTGCAAAATTCTTCCTCTCCTATAGCAACAAATGAATCAAAATGTTCCTCACGGAGACTACAATGCACTCCCTGATGCGCTACTGTAGTAGACGGTTGCATAGTTATAATTTTGTCCCTGATATTATAGATCTTATAAGTGAAGAAGTATTGAGCTTGGATATGCAGCTAGCAGTGCTGCATTGTGATGTTGCATTAAAAAGTCTAACTGGTACTGGAATGAAGGACCTACGGAAGCGCTCCTTCTTGCACTGAGGGTGCAGCAGTCTGCTACTGAAGGAGCTGTTCAGGGAACTCACAGTCTCATGTAGGGGGTGAGTGGTGTTGCCCATAATAGATGACAGCCTGGCCAACATCCTCCTCTCCCCCACCTCCTCTATGGTGTCCAGAGGGCAGACCAGAACAGAGCTAGCCTTCATCACCAGTTTATTGAGTCTTTTCCTATCCCTTTCTGTGCTTCCAGCTCCCCAGCAGGCTACTGCATAAAAGATTGCAGACGCCACCACAGAGTCATAAAAAGTTTTTAACAGAGACCTGCACACACCGAACGAACTCAGCCTCCTCAGCAGGTGGAGACGGCTTTGGCTCTTCTTGTACAGGACGTCTGTGTTTGTTAGTACCCGGTGGCCTCTGGCGAAAGTCAACCACCATCTCCTTTGTCTTGCTGGCGTTGATGTGAAGATGGTTTCACTCACACCAGTTGACAAAATCCCTGATGACCTCCCGGTATTCCTGATCATTCTCTTCTGATACCCTCCCAACAATGGCAGTATCATCAGAGAACTTCTGCATGTGACCTTATGTTATGCTTGAAGTCCGCTGAGTACAGGGTGTAGAGAAAAGGAGCGAGGACTGTCCCCTGTGGTGCTCCTGTGCTGCTCATCACCACATCAGACACACAGTCCTGAAGCCTCACATACTGTGGTCTGTCGGTGAGGTAACTGATGATCCATGCAGACAGGTGGTGGTCAACACCAGCTCCTCATAGCTTCCCCCAGAGCAGCGATGGTTGAATTGTATTGAAAGCACTGGAGAAATAAAAAAACATGAACCTCACAGTGCTCCAAGTGTTCTCCAGATGTGACAATGCTCTGTGTGAAAGATAGATGATGGCATCCTCCACCCCTATACCTGGTTGGTAAGCGAACTGTAGGGGATCCAGTTCTGAGCTCACCACAGTTCTCAGGTGTTGTAATACAATCCTCTCCAAACTTTTCATCAGGTGAGAAGTTAAGGCCACCGGTCTGAAGTGGCTGGGCTTCCTGGGATGTGCACTTTTTGGAACTGGAACAACACACAATGTCTTCCACAGGACTGGAACTCGGACTTAGGTTGAAGATGTTCTGGATGACATCACTGAGCTGATCTGCACAATCTTAAAGCATTCTGGAGCAGATTCCATCCGAGCCTGGTGCCTTCCTTGCCTTGATCTTTTTTAGCTCCTTCTTCACCTGATTGACTGTAAGAGAGAGACTGCTAGAGGATGGTATATAAGCTCCCTGGAAAGAAGGATGGGGGGAAGAGCGTGAAACATCCATAAATGAGGAGTCAGTGGACAGTTGTGAAGTAGGGGATGCTGATGTCTCAGAGTTGGTCCGCAGTGGCCAGAGAGGGAAAGGTTGAGTCACCGAAAGGTCTGAAATCTGGTTGGAGGTGGAAGGAGAGGTGGTAGAATCAAATCTATTGAAAAAAAGATTTAATTAATTTGCCCTGTCACAGTCACCAGATACAAAGCCTTTGCCACTGACTTTTTTCTGACCAGAAATGGTTTTCAGACCCCTCCAAACCTCCCTTATGTTGTTTTGTTGGAGGCGTGACTCCAACAAATAAATATTCTAAATATCTTGTTTCCAATGATCACAAATTCATATTTTAATAATGTGTTAATACATAAAGTTTACACACATGGGTTAAAAATGACCCATATATGCAAGCGTGATAAAACAAAAGAATAAAGAAAACTTTTTGTTAAAATAACCAACTTCGCAGTTATTTAGATCAACATATTTACTGTAACACTTGAAATATGTTTATTGGCCACTGTCACACATAACCAATAATAATGAAATTTAACTGTTGTGTAGTGCAACTGTAGTGAATTGTGGTGAATGTGACTGAATGAAAAAAAAAACCGGACAAAATAAAATCACACAGGTACAGCGCCATTTTAAATTGCCATTTCAGTTCTTACAGGTCTCACAAATGACAACTACACGTTTGTGCTCCTTGCACACGGGCCTGGTGCACTCTTCGATTGGCCCTCCTGCTGATTTTCTGAACAACATCCTGGGATTTTTTTTGAAAGGTGCCCTCCAAGCGCCTCTTCATATGGGGCATGACAAGCTTCTCGACCATGCTGCTCTTTGATGAATAGCCGTTGTGTATTGGTCACACCACCCATGTAATCAGGGTGTTGTGCAGTGAAGTTGGTGTAGGCATCGATGGTGGCAACATTGTAGTATTGGATAATTTCTGGTTTCTTAACACTGTTATCATCCACTTTTTTTCACCATGTGTGGCAATAAGCGGTTTGGGATAGTACTTTATCTTATGGTGATAATTGTCGACTACGCCACCCTGAATAAATCAGGGAAAATCTAACTAACCCAGCAGTTAGAACTAGGTCACACAGGTTCGTGTGTGCCAGGAAGGTCAGAGACACGAGTACACAAAAATATATAAATGGTCTTTATTGACGTACAAAAATGTTCTTTAAAAATGGTAAATTGTTAAAAGAGCGCACAGCGCTAGATGTACAGTTTAATAACAATTAACAAGAGAAATAATCACAGTGGGCAATGTATAAGGGCCACATCTGCAGTCCTCTACCCACGAGGGTAGGAAGAGCAGCAAAAAGATCCACAGATCTTAATTCACAAGGTATACAAACAAACAAGTATACTAATCCACCAGGCTGAGTCTGCCGGCGGAAGGACCACTTAATGGCTTTTCCAAAAGCGCAATCCTACTCACGCACACACATCACCGTGCACTAGATCACACACACAGGCACTTCAAAAAGTGTCACCCACTGCAACACCACTATCACCATGCACGAGAAGGTCCTTCCGCCTGGCCACCTCAGTTCCTGAGAAAACAAATACACTGAGTTTAGTAAAATAAATAACCACAGAAAATATCACAAACAAGAGAAAATAAAAAAAACCCACAATAATCAAGGTTGATGACACACACACCCTTGACAACAGCAAAATCTAAACAAATTCTACACGATAGAACTAAAGAAAAAATTTACAGAAAAATCGAGCTAATGCAGCACACACACCCACACACTGGCTTTCATACAAATAACAGTCAGGTTATAACTTAGCGATTACTCTAGAAGAAAAGGAAACAGACGATGCAAATCCTGCTGCTGGCCCACGGCGCGATCACAGCGTAAACACGTGGTTCTCAAATGCACTCAGGTTATACTAAGCGCATTTCACTGCACAAACAGGAGGAAGCTCGTGCTGCAGACGAGAGCGAAGAACGGTCCGGAGGATGAGAGAGAAGACCCACGCCTTAAAGGAAGCGAGATGTTACTAATACTCCTTTACTACAATTTCCATCCATCTTACAGGACACTTACCACAAGAGAATATTCCTCACATATAATTCCCTCTGGCTACTGTTTACAGCGATCAAGACGCCGATTAACTGGGGTACAGGAAGCAAAACATTAACAGCAACATAGCGACCCACTATTACCGCACCCCAGTACTCAATACAGAGACAGAACATACCTAAAGGGTGAACAGACACTCACTCTGAACTGATAACGTGCACCGTCGGAAAAGTGCTGATGGACAACTGAGACTCAAGTGAATGACACACGCGGGGGGCCGGAGCAAAGACGTGACGTACCTCCGGATACAGCCAACCCGCATTAAATAGATCATACTCTCCCCTGATAGGACGCCACAACTGTCAATCACTTAACTGATTATGTCACACAGGAGGACAACAACCTTTCCCTTCTTCGACACATATACTGTAAAAAAAAATGTGTTCAATTTACAGTAAAATACCGGCAGCTGTGGTTGCCAGAAATTTACGGTAGCAAGACTTTACGATAGCAAGGTTTTATAGACTTAACTTAAAATTTAAAGAAATAAACCGTATTTCATTATCTGATATTATGTTAATTTACAGACCTATTGAAGTATTAATACCTGTTTCGTACCATTGTAATACACTTACAACCAACAATCACAGCAGAGATGCGAGTCACATGATCAATCAAAGCTCATCACAAGCAGTTCTTCCACAAGACAGTTAATACTGATATATAGAAGCTGCACAGTGTCATTCACACAAACATTAAACACCATCATGGTAACACACATGACATTTTAAAAAGGCAATAAACATTAATTTAACAACATTAAATGTAACATAAAACACTAATGTACATAACTGATTAGAAAAAGACTAAGAAAACTATGAAGAAACAGTTATCACAACAAAAAAATGTGAAGTGTCACACAGGGAATTTACGTGTTTTCACTGTAAATTATACGAGGTGTTCTTTATCACTTTCAAAAACTGTAAATTAACGGTATTTTACAGTAAAATTACATTAAATGTACCATTAGATCTATCACAGTTATTTACCGTATATAGTAAGGAAACTTTCTGTTAACCAATTAACAGTTTTTCACTGTAGCATTTTTACAGTCTTTTACCGTTAAAATCACGATAATTTTTTACATTGGATCCAAATTCTGAGCTATGCTTCTCCCTCAATTCGAATGGCTTCATCATGACATGCGGTATGTCTGGCTTGTTCTGGGCAAGAGTCCACTGACAGACGTAAAGGGTGATTTCTGCCAGACAGCAACAATATATACTTGTATATATAATAACATTCTATTTGAATGAATGAATAATACAGTTATTCATCATTTAGTATCGTTTAAAGCCCTTTGAAGCTGAACCTGTCATTTGGACCTTGAACCGTTTGGGATCCATTGAAGTCCATTATATGGAGAAAAATCCTGGAATCTTTTCATCAAAAACCTTAATTTTTTTTCGACTGAAGAAGGAAAGACATGGACATCTTGGATGACATGGGGTTGAGTAAATTATCAGCAAAAGTTTTTTTTTTTAAAGTGAACTAATCCTTTAAGTTTACTTGAAAGGAGAATACAGTACATAACACAATGGATGGTTATAACATTACAACTGAGATTACGTGACCTTATGGGCCCTGTTTTTGGTATATCACTTAATACATCTGAAATAAAATTATGTGCCAGATTTTTAAATCATGGTAATTCATCTCTGGATAATTTGGTTCTTTAAACACATGCAGGTTTGATTAGTATATGTTGAACTGTGACAACATCTGGGTTGAGTGCAAGTATGTATGTGCACTATATTCTATGACGTTTTGTAGTATAAATAGAGAGTACACCCTACCTGCAAACCACTGTGAAAATATACCTTGGTAAAAGGTGTTTATAAAATAAAGAGTGATCATTCCAAATATTCATGTGATGTAGTTCATAGAAATAAATTGAAAAATTACAACTATTTAGGTATTATTTTTTTTAAACATTCTCAATTTACAGCATTTTTCCCCCACAAGTGCCTATCACAATGGTATTCGCTTGTTAAGTCATGTCATATTGAGTACTGTGTCCGGGTCCAAGCCTCAACAATGTTTCAAGTGAGAAAACTGTTTATGAGTATAATTAATTTTTGTAAAACGGTTAGTTCCATTTCTTGATTCTGTCAATAGCTGTGTTTTATTCACACACGGCTATGAACCCTTCACCCGACTGTTCTATGTGTCACTACACAACACCCAGCAACCACTCTTAGCAACAACATAAACATATGTTTGTTCTCATTGATATTGTTCATTGAAGCTTGTAGACCTTATGTAGCCCCGCCCCTTTTCAGCACTGCGCTCGTTGTCTTTTTGACTTCTGGTCTGTATTTTCACAGAGATCTTGCGTAGTTATGAATGAACGGCTCGTTTAAAAAAATTCCCAGTCGACATTTGTTAAGACATCTGCTTTACGATGCTCATGATAAACATTACAATGCTCATGATAACTTGTTAACTTTATACAGTAAGTAAATCCACTTCAAAAGTGAATTACTCATGGACAGCAATGCCATAGACCAACGCTACTTTTGCGTCATCGAAGGGTACCGCCCCTTTTTGGGGGAAAACAAACGGATTCCCCCGAGAACAGAACTCGCTCTAGATCTGCAATTTAAGTTTCGTGATAGCAAAAATGGCACAAACATACACACTCAAAAGTGATGGTGTTCCGAAAATTGATTGCATTGTTTATTGAAATAAGTAGAGACTTCAATCATTTTGTTAGAATACTGCATTTTATTGGTTGTTTTCGACATTTAAAGGTAGGCCTATTTTAACAGGTAAAAAGGGCTGGATTGGTTGGTATACAGCAGGAAAAATAATGCAGTCAAAAGAGATCATGTATTTTATTTTTTTATATAGCAGTAAGTCATGTTATAAGCTACAGTCCGTTTTCCAAATACAAACACGTCACGTAGCCTATTCCATCGGCAACAACGGGCTTCTATTATTTCCTATAATCATGGAAATGTCATGCCTGATAAGCTATCAACTGCAAACACTTATTTGGCCACAAATAAGTTATGTTAAAAGAAACGTTAAAGTATCACACAGACATACCTTTGCTATTACCACGGACATAAACTGATGGTTATTTGCACGTTATGTCTGTTTGATCCAGCTGTAGATGTAAAGAGACTGGGCGCAATCAGTTTTCGGCAGACCATCACTTTTCTGCACGACACCGGCCGAGGACCGTGAGCTGTATTTAAAGAAGCTAACGTTACTGGACACGGGGTTACAGAGGTGTCCCTTTGAAATGGTCGAAAACTGGATTAATGACCCAACACAGTGGCCAAATATGGACTATTCAGACTACCACTATCTCGTGGAATCACCAAGTAAGTAACTTAGCCTATTTTTTTTGTCATTAACACACTCTCAATATGACAAACTAAACGATGAGGCCATGTCACTTTAATCATCATATTTAACTTGATTTAAATTGACATAGTTTTGTTGTCGATTAGCTATACTATTTAGAAAGACGATGCTGCTAGCAGCTAACGTTACGTGATTAGCTCTCACTAGGCACGCTACCATGGCTGTTAACTGATTTTACTGTTGAAATAGTGGCAGGCTAGATCTAAAGTGGACTTGGCTGGTTTCTGCTTGTGTCTAGAAAGTGCTAGGACTTTGAAAGTTGTAAAAGTGCCTATAGTGAGAGCTAATCACGTAGCTGCTAGCAGCTTCGTCTTTCTAACTAGTAAGTTATAGCATAGTCGACAACAAAACTGTCAATAGCTTAAATCAAGTTAAATATGATAGTGACATGGCCTCATCGTCTAGTTTGTCATACTGTGAGTGTTAATAACAAAAATAAAATAGGCTACATAGATAGTGGTAGATGTCTGAATAGTCCACATTTGGCCACTGCGTGGGGTCATTAATCCAGTTTTCGACCATTTCAAAGGGACACCTCTGTAACCCTGTGTCCAGTAGCTTCTTCTCACGGTCTTCGGCCGGCAAAAAGAGTGTGTTTGTGCCATTTTTGCTATCACGAAACTTAAATTGCAGATCTAGAGCGAGTTCTGTTCTCAGGGGGATCCGTTTGTTTTCCCCCAAAAAGGGGCGTTACCCTTCGATGACGCAAAAGTAGCGTTGGTCTATAGAGATATATAGAGCGACCGCAAAAGCGGAAGTTCGAAGACAATATTCTAAAGATGGCGGCGGCCTCGTTTCTCTGGCGCATAAGGTCTAAGTAGAGTATTGTAAAAGATTGAGTAAGCGAGTGTACCTGCATTTACAGTAGCATTTTTCTTCAGGTCAGTCCTATATTCATAATAAATTCATTTGAATGTCCGCATAACTTGTCCTTTTATCAGTTAAGGGGTTTTCCGTGACCGATGTTATGGCAGTTGCTTTTTGCTTCTCCGTGTCCACAGCAAATTTCAGTCCATTCAATAATGAATGTCTTCTCTACTGACGACTCACTCATAAAGACAGTCTTTGACACTATAATGGCGAAATAATGTAACTTCTGTTGCTGTAAATGGTCAGAGACTATTTTTTCCAGCGGAAATAAATGCTTTTAGTGATTTTACTTCATGAAAGTTACATTGATAAATATTTGATAGGCCTATGTATTTTGGCTTTAATATTTGTGTGGTAACCGTTTTATAAAATCAATAGGTACTCAAGGCTAGTGCTGTATCGTGAATAAGTCATGCCTGAAGGGGTTGCAGGCCCTTCAACCATGACTTACAGCACGGCCTTTTGTAACTTATTGCTTACATTGTACTTTTTTAAAGGTGTGTCCCAATTCGGGCACTTGTGCACTATGACATGTTTTCACTAAAAACTCCAAAAGAAAAAAAAGACTTTAAATAAGCACCGTAATTACACCGATGATTCACTTAATTAACCGGAAAAAACTAAGTGTGGAATGTTGGAATCTTCATGCCCTCAACTGTCACAGCTTTATTTAGCGGAGAGTTTATCCTAAGGCTAATAGCCAGGAAAAACCTGTGTGACAAGGAACTCTTGTGTTCTGATACCTGTAATGTATCGTGATCATATTTGCATAAGCATAACTATCTGTTTGTCTGTCTGGCTGGCGTTTAGTGTTACTAAACTCTAAATTAATTGCAGTGAAGACATGCTTATGTCACGACTCATGACATATAATAACATTATAAAGAATTGTTTGCAATGATTTGTGACCATTTGGGATGGGACCTTTTTCTTGCATGACAACAGCTGTGTCCCAATTCAGAGGCTGCATCCCTTGAAGGCTGCGAAGGTCAGACTCAGCCTTGTTAAATGGGGCGATTTAGTCACAAACTTCTGTACTTGTCGCTTAGCAACTGTGACAGCTGCCGTTGACTAACGTTTGTACTGGACGTTTCTGAAAGTTATATTACACTGTCTGAAAACAAAAGAGGGTGCACAAACTGTCTAAATATGTTCACCATGGTCCATTTCTTTATTAGACTGACGTCGTCATACTCGGATTCTAGTCAGAATGTGAGTCTGTTACTGCTCCATTGGGCTGTGATTATGGGGTGTGTTTCAACTGGACAGTAAAAGAAATGGACACAGCGACCCCATTGATTTCTGAGCTGAACTGAGAAAATTGAAGCTCGTTAAAAGCTGATAGCCAGGCGTACTGCTCAAACTGAGCATGACGACGTAGATGTCACTTGAGCAACCTGTCTATCTTCTAGTAGTAATTCTCTTCCGAATCTCGCAGAGACGGAGAGCGTGAGTATTAGCTGTCCATGAGCTAGCAGAAGGAGACACTTTATGACTCTCTATGGGGCTTCTCCCCTTTACTTTATCAGACTTTATGCCTCCACGTCCCCCCGATTGCCTGCGAGCTTCTCCTCCTGTCTATACGATAAATTTCTCTAATGTGCGACAGAGAGTTGAATGGACATGACGCAATCGTTAGCCTATTTTTACAAAAAACTGCTTCTACGGGGCCATAACGTACAAGGTAATGGAGCCTTTTATACATTGTCGTGTTTCATTAGAAATAAATAATGACAAATGGAGTCTTTAAACGCCTCAGATGTAAAGTTATTCTCTGTCAAAGTGACGCCAAAATGAATGGGAGTCAATGGAATGCTAACAGCAGGTGAAGCTCTGCTACAATGGCGGCCCCCGGGAGGCTTCGGTTTCCGGCTGGTGGATTACCCCCTTGGTTTCAACCGAACCAGGAAAGAAAATGGCTCTGCACTCAATTGGATAGACCTACAACAAATCAGAGCAACGGAGTAAGTGACGTACGTTGAGCGATTTGCCCTGATCGCGGTTTTCTGTTCCTCTTTTAAAATTAATGAGCTGAGCTGTCGTCGATATCTTCTAAAACAGACGCGATGGCGGAATCTACACATCTAAGGTTTCCAGCGGCAGCTCTTTGTTGTAAACAAATTCAATCCAAGCGGTCTTTGGTGATGTGGATGATTACGTTATTGTTGATCATCTGTCTATCATCGTATAAAACCCGCCCTGACAATTTGATTGGTCTGAACAGCTCTGGTTCGAGCATAGTTGCTCCACAACGGATCAATGTTGTGGGCGGGGCTAAGTTCGGCTGGCATCCAGGCTATTTATTTATATTATGAAGCGTATAAACTAGGCCTACAATCGCATATATAAGTAAGAAATGTCAACATTTAAAGTGGTTAAATGCTGTTAAAAGGTTTTTTTTTTTGTTTTACATTTGTATCATTAGATATTTAAGGAAGCTGAGCCCCTATCAAGCGCTCGGTCGGGCCATTGGTTCAAATGTTCACTGGCCCCACCACAAAAAAGTAAAAACATTTAAATAAAATAAAATAAAATAGACCTAGTTATTGTTTTAGTTGTTTTTAATCCATGTAACTGTTACGACCGTCTAGGGGTCAGCCTTAACAGGAAAAAGGAAGAGAGTCACACTACCAGAGAGATAACATAAGAAGAGCTTTATTTACCATGAAGGGTTTAGCGTCAGGGGTAGACAAGGCCAAAATAAAAAACAAAACAATCTTCTTTTTAGAAACTAAATAACCTCAAACAAAAGAAAGAAAACAAAAATACAGTTTCATTTACCTAACTCCCTTAACCATAAACAAGGGGAAAAAGAGATACAAATAAATTGGCGTCAAACCCCCTACATCCCTTAGTCTGGTAAAAAAAAGTATATAAGAATATGTACACAGTTATTAACAAAATCTCAGGTCGACAAGTTATAGAATCAGAATCCAAGGCGTAGTCAATCAGGCAATAATCAGATAAAGGAGATATCAGAAGTAGGATACACTAACACTAACAATCTTTCTGGCATGACACTTAATTAAACAATGACGAAACAAACAACGATCAAGAAGAGAAGCACAATCAAATAGAGACTACAAACGCGAAGTACAATGGCATAAAGCACAAAGTCATCATAATACACGCAATACACACTGTCATCATTTCAAATGTAATACAATGTTTGTTCATTGGAGCAAATTTGACAAAGTGTTTGGCATGTGGGGTGTGAACAATTTCTTGGCAATAACGTCTGTTCAGGTTCACGTCAAACATTTAATGTCCTTCCAGGACACAGTTTTGTAGCTAGACTGATGACAGATGTTGTTGTTGTTGTTGTTGATACAATGTTGTTTTTCCAATAACACGTTTTTCCCCCAGCAGGTAGTTGAAGTTGAGTGAGCTGAGAAAAACAAATTTTTTTTTTGAGTGAATCCATTCATTCAGACAATTCATATAAAGGTGAACCACTTGACATTCATTTACATCAACCATCATAATGAAATTATCAGAATATTTTTTTATGTAATGACTGTAATTGATCAACTTTAAAGCTGCAGTCTGTCACATTTTTTGGGTTAAAAGTTATCCAAAATAAATTTTGGAGCAAGTAACTAGCCAGTGTTCAAAACTATCTGATTGCCGTAGTTCGATTCAAAGCTGTAAGCTTGTAATAATGTTTTTAATTCCAGTGGTACTGGTGGAAATTCGAGTATGAAAAATAATTTAATTCAGAATAGCAAACATCACAAACAATATCTTTATTTGCTATTTTCTTAACATACAACATACAATAAAAAAAAAGGCTGTTGCAAGCAAGCAATGTAATGATGTGAGTTTAGGCAGGGCCGGCTCTAGCCCTTTGGTTGCCCTTTAGGCGAGATTGATAGGCCCCCCCCCCCCCCTCCTTTAAAAATAATGAGTATTTATTTAACTACACAAATATGCTCTTAGTCACTCCAAAACTTCAACAAGCAAATAAAAAATAAATTGTTTATACAAATGCTACAAAGAACGTTGCATTGTACAAATACATTTGATCTGACCACATAACTTGTAGTAGATAAATGACAATTACTACCACCACTACTATTATTACTAATCTATTAGGCTGCTACAAGGCTAGGGGGGTTCAGGGGCATGCTCCCCCGTAAGAAAATGTTGTGCATTTTAATGTTAAATTCATCAATCTGGTGCACTTTGAGAGTTCAAAATTAAAAGCTCCAACCCATATTCAGTGTTCAAATTAAACAAAGAAAAATTCAAACCTCTTTTAGTTAGTGTCTGTCTACATTGCATGATAATACTCATATATTGTAAAACAATGCACTGAAAAATAAAGGAAACTTTCATAAGTTTTGTACTAATTCGTCCCCTTGGAATTATAAGGTTCTATCTGACATTTTTGTAAAAATTTAGTTATTCACATATTCTTATTCTGTGACCTCTTCTTTACATTATGTGATGTTATTTTTAAAGTTGTGTACATTTTGGAACTTTTTATTTAGAAAATAAAACGTTCTTTCTACACAGTCGAATGGAATGCAAAAACTTTAAAGCTCAATATCTCAAAACCAGTCAGAATGCAGATAGAACCTTATAATTCCAAGGGGACGAATTTCTATACTAATAGAAAGAGTATTTTTCTATACTTCACATTAAAGATGTGATTGGGCCAGCCCAGTGTCAATCAAGAAAACAACCAATGGGCCGCTGATCTACGCGTTTCATGCGGTGTCAGAAAAAAAGCTAACGCTGACTTTTTTTTTTTTTACCTACACCAGCACTAACCCAGCGCCGCCGATTAAGCAAAACAAAACGAATGGGCTATTTCTATTTTAGCCCCCGGACGCTTTTTTTTTAAATATTGTGTCATTATTTGATTTCAAGGTGCAGTTTTCTCTAATCCTGGGAGGGGCCGAGAACCTCTGACTGCAAGAGCTGTTTCCTGTCCATCTACCATAGTGTGAATGACCTAAACTAGTACATAATAATAATGTACTAATACCTGAATTAATAATTACTTTACCATGAACTAAAACAGAATGAGATTAAATTGTTTTTATTGTGTATTCAATGAGTAAGGTTAAATGTAAATATTGCAAGACATCTAGTCATTCACTGATGTTTGTGACAGTTGCTGGTGTCAAATTTATGAACAATTTTACATTGTGCCCTTTTAGCCTACATCTTTCTTCTGATCTAGAGCATGTTTGATTTAATTTACCCCGAAATGTTAATTAATACATTAATTAACAAGTATGTAGGCTACTAACGTGTTGTTAAGGTGGTATATTCATGCAGGATTTCATATGACTCATGTCGTAGTTAAGATTAGTTCCTCATTAGGCTACATGTCTCAACTCATCATTAGTTCATAGTAAAGTAGGCTAATTATTAATTCATGTACTATTATTGTAAAGTGTTAACGCTTTATCTATTGATTCTGAATCGTATATTAGGCTGCCTTCATATTAATTTAATCTGTGCGTAATAATAATTGATAAACCAAAATTGTACATGTGTGATCGATCAAATGAAAATCTAATATATATTTAATCATACATAATTATTATTCTAAATAAGCATTAGTAAAAGCCAGACGACTTTGTCTTTAAAAATAATTTGCTATAGCCTATAGTGACCTTTAATTTGGAGTAGAAACAGGTGGAGTGACTTTATCCTTTGCTCACTGCTGATTGGTCCAAGTTCGGTTTGCAACCTCTTACCATAGCCTCTTACCTGGAACATCCTGCCCCGGACCAGGGGTGCGTTTCCTGAAAGCATCGTTAGACAACTATAGTCGCAAAATCAACATAGTTCAAGGAGTGTGTTTCCCGAAACCATCGTTCCAACGAACATTCGCAAACTTGTGTGGCTGGAATGACAGCTCTCCACCCGTGGTCATGCTTGCTTGCGACATGTCACTGAGTGACATACCTTATCTTGAGCAAAATAAGCAAGCTGACATTCAGTACAATCTATATCTTTTATTTAGAATACATAGCCTACAAATTTCATTTAGGCTACGTCTTATAGTTAGCCAAGAGATTTAAAGCACCGTTAGACTGCGAATGTGCGAACGTGCTCGACTACGAACGATCAGCCTTTGAATCTGGAAATAAAGCAATATAACTGAGAAAAAGTCCTCAGATGCCATGTCTGTAATTTATATCAACAGATAGGAACTCCCGCACACTATCAGTAGGCTACTTGCAATTAAAACTTAAATTTAGCAGCAACGTTTCGGACTTTCGACCTTCACCATGCTTGATGAAGGTCGAAAGACCGAAACGTTGCTGCTAAATTAAAGTTTTAATTGCAAGTACTGATAGTGTGCGGGAGTTCCTATCTGTAGATTGTCGATTAAGCTTGGTCTTCCTTTCCTACGCTACGCACCTATCACCTACAGGTGTGGTGATAACAAAACATCTAGCATTAATTCGATCTCAAACAGTTTCATTAAAATAAGTTATAGGCTACTCCACCACGTGCGTGACGTCATAAACCAACGCGTTTGAACGACCAATTTGTGACAGTAGCCTATGGTTTCGGGAAACAGTCGTGACTAGTGGTCCCAGGAAGGACAGTTAATTTGACAAAAGAAAAAAGGTTGTGGTCATGAAAATTCTTTTTCTTTTACAGTGTATGCAAAGACATTTTCAAGACTTACTGTTCAGCAAAACAACTAATAAAAAGACAGAAATAATATTTTTCTGAAATGGGTTGAATATTCTTTACTAAGAAAATGAATCTCTAAATAAACTGTCACCTTCTAATCACCCCCCAAAAATGTTTGGTACCACTTTTTTTAGTAACCATCATTAATAACATTAACAAACATTACATTACATACGGAGTTATATTACAATAACATAACAGTCTACATAGACGCTGGCATCAATATTCTGAAATTTCAGATAAATACAGTATATAAGAATAAACATATCAAGAAAGAACATAAAAAAAGATGCTTTCATGTATTAATTACACAGAGTTGTCTGCTGTTATCGTCCAGTGGGTTTTTAGTGGTCGACCGATATATCGGCCAATATTTGGCAATTTTTAATGATCTGCCCGATCATTTTTTCTGTTTGGCTGATAGGTTGGAAGCAGGGCTGTGTTTTTTGACAGCCGATACTTGAATTTGAAAGCGCTGAGAACGCCAGTGCCTAAGAATCTGAGTTCCCTTTTCCGTCATTATTAGTTTGCTGTCTGTTTAACAGTTCTGTATAATAAATTATTAGACAGAGCTGCTAAACACAGAAAGTAACAAGTTTACAAAAAAGTTTTTGCTATTATTAATAATTGAAATACAAACACATACTTTTTCGTACTGTCAGCTTTCAGCAATACGCAAGTCTTTAAATCAAAAAACTATTTCATTTCATAAACCTTGCAAACTTTGGCAAATCCAGCTGTGACATTGTGTGGTGTACACTTATAGCCATTATAAAAACGTGTTATATTTTTAACAATTTCTTTATTTGCGAAATATACTCTAATGGGATTGCAAAAGCAAGAAGTTGCAATCTAAAGTATATATCGGTTTATTTTGCAGTTCAAAATATTTCATATTAATTTTCAAATTATTTCTTTCAAATTTAGTAAACATTATATAAAATACACATAAATAGAATTTGAACAATTAGCATGTGTTTTTACTATCTTTAAATTAAATAGTGTGATATAAACCGGCCATTGGCCATCCAGCGAAAATATCGGCATTTGCATCAGTGATAAAAAAATCAATATCGGTCGACCACTAGTTTTGACCACAGCAGTGTGTGTGTGTAAAGAATTAGTAGAATATATGGTAACGCTTTAGATTACAGCCCAGAAAGTACTGCGTAATTAAGACGAATTTACATCGTAACTTTTGGTAATTATAGTGTACATATGATGTACTTGCATGTAAGTACAAGGGAACAATATGGAAAGTTTGGGGAATAAAGGGGTAACAACCAGGAGAATTAAAAAATATTTATACTGCAAGTATTATAGAACGAAGGGGTACTTATTATACTATGGATACGTACCCTGTCATTTTTAAAAAGCCTATACAGTATGTATTGATACACCATTATTACTAAAAGGTACACAGTGCACGTTCTTGCTAAATTGGTCCCAAATGTGACTGTTGTATCATAATAGTAGAATAAGTACCCCTTAGTACAGTATAAATATATTTTTAATTCTCCTAGTTGTTACCCCTTTATTCCACAAACTTTACATGTTGTTCCCTTATACTTACATGCAAGTACATCATAGGTACACTATAACTACAGAAAGTTACACTGTAAAATCGCTTTAATTACGCAGTACTTTCCGGGCTGTAATCTAAAGCGTTACTGAATTTATTTAGAGACCATATTTTAGGTTCTGTTGAGATGTGTATTCTCAGTAGCGTCCTCCTCATCCTGCTCCTCCTCCGTGTCTGGCTCGTGGATGAAACCGTAGCGCCGATAGACAGATCCATCTCGGCTGGTGTAGACCACATCTGCCTCGTCTCCGCTGTCCTCTGGTTCTGGTACTCCGTGGGGCATGGGCCGGGAACTGGCCTCCCCGCTCAGCCGTTCATAGCTCTGTCTCCAGCACAACCTTTTTTTGGCCCTTGCCTGTACCAGAGCAAACACAACTAGAGCTAGCACTACAGCTAGCAGCAGAGCAGCAGGTAAGGCTGCAGATGCATGCTGTACCGCTTGGGACCTTAGAATAACTTCATCCTGAGTTTTACTCGGAACAGGTGCCTCAAGACACAATGCTGTAAAAAAAAATTTTGCATTTAAGGGACTTTTTCACGGTTTAAACCTGTAAAATTAACATTACTGACTTGTTATATATATATGCTGATGAGCCAAAACATTATGACCAGTCACCTACTGTTGATCATCTCCAATCAAGGCCACATATTAAAGTCTGGTTATATTAGATAGTAAGCAAACAATCAGTTCTCATATTAACGTGTTGGCTGTTGGATGGAGAAACGAGCAGGGATAAAGATCTGAGTCACTTTGACAAGGGCCAAATTATGGCAAGGTGACTGGGTCAGATTATCTCTGAAACTGTGGGTTGATCCTGGTCAGCAGTGGTGAGAATTTACCAACAGGAGGGACAAACCACAAGCCAGTGACAGTGTGTTGGTCACCCAAGGCTCATTGATGCACAAGGACAACGAAGGCTATCCTGTCTGGTCTGAGCCAGTCTACTGTGACACAAGTCACACTAAATTTAAATGATGGTTGTGGGAGGAATGTGTCCCAACACACGCCCTGCTGCGTATGGGGCTGCGTAGCCACAGACCATTCAGAGTGCCTGTGATGACCTCGTCCACCGTCGGAAGAGCCCACAATGGGCACGCGAACATCGTAACTGGACCTTTGGAGCAGTGGAAGTGCACCAGGATTCACTCTGGGATGTCAACATGCCGGTGGAGGAAGTGTGATGCTCTGGGCAATATTCTGCTGGGAATCCCTGGGTCCAGCCATTCTTGTGGATGTCAATTTGACATGTCCCGCCTACCTAAATGTTGCAGACCAGGTACATCCGTCCATGACGATGGTGTTCCCTGATAGCAGTGGCCTCTTTCAGCAGGATAACGCACCCTGTCACACTGCACACATTGTTCTGGAATGGTTTGAGGAACCTGATATAGTTCAAGGTGTGGCATTGGCCTCCAAATTCCCCAGATCTCGATCCAATTGAGCAACTGTGGGAACTGCTGTACCAACAAGTTGGATCCACGGCGACTCCACCTCGGACCCTACAGGACTTGAAGGATCTGCTGTGCCAGAGACCACAGGACACCTTCAGGGGTCTTGTAGAAGCCATGCCTCAGTGCATGAACAACATATTAGGCAGGTGGTCAGAATGTTTTGGTTCATCGATGTGTGTCTGTGTGTGTGTGTGTGTGTGTGTGTATATATATATATAATGTATAGCTAAAACATAAGTTTCTTTAGTATTTTGCGACTGTTTTTTCAATTAAACAACCACAACAATTGGACAGCTATAGCAGAAAGGAGTATTTTCAGTGAATTATGACATATGTTTTTCATCTGTTCCTCATAAAAAGCTGTTGTATGGCTTGCAAGTCATATAGAAAATATGGTAACTGCAAGTAAAACAGGAAATATATGACTCCCATTGTAAAAATGTGTGTCTATGTGAATTACATTTAAAAAGATTAAACACTTTTAAAGGCTTTAAGTAAAAACTTGAGCAATACCTGAGCCTGTATCGCAGAGACAGCACGTCCTGTCGTTCTGCCCCGACTGGCAGCAGGGGACACACTGACTGTCTGTGGCATGTAGGGCAAAACCCGAATGACAGGTGAGACAGCTCCTGGGCCCGACACTGGAACAATGTCTACAGGTCTGGTCACAGGGTTCACAAACTCCCTAACACCATTGAAAGAGATACATGTGGAATGCAATCTTTTGTTCTGTTTGACAGTTACAGTGAAAAAAAAAAAACTTACAATGAAAGCGTAAGTGCTTCACAGGAATGTGAAGCATATCATTATCATTATTATATAATTTATATTACATTATTATATCATTATTATATCATATATATCATTATTTTAATTGTTCAGTTAAAATTTTTATTAATTGATCTGGAAAGCAATTAAAAATATTTTTTTTTCAGGGCTTATGGTGGTGTATGCTGACAAAATTGGATATAACCTTACATACTAAATTCATACATAACATACCTTCACACTAAATTCGTGTTCAGGTTTTATTTTCGTCTTGTGCCTTCACTATTGAAACATCGAGTATTTTAATGTTTATGGACAGCGACATACCTCACCCAGATTTTGCTAAAAGAACCAGTTTTGATGATGTGTAAAGACATGGGAATGCATGATCATTATTAATTTTACATAATCAAAACTGGTTATTTTGCTAAAAGAACCAGTTTTGATGATGTGTAAAGACATCTGATGTATTTTAGGACACAGTGTTAATGAGAAACTCAATAAGTGCGTATTACAAATAAGACATGATGACTATTCTGGGAATTTTGTAGTGCCTTTAGATCAAAAAATTCTTGAGAAACATACTTTCCACAAAAAATTTTTTTGGTAGCCAACGCTAAAATAAATCTAAAATCTGTAAATTCTGTTATAAAGAGTTTAATATTTCAAGACTTGTTTATACTTTGTTAAATTGTGTAAACTTAAAACTGCATACTATGCGTCCATGTTTTAGTCACAGATATTGTTGTCTTGCACAATGAACATAACACTATTTTGCAGGCAAGGAGCTGTTATCTTTTAAAATGGCCATAAATTATATTTCCTTCCTAAACAATCAATGACATTCTAACAGACGAACATATGTTAGCTACAACAGCTATGTGATGATGGCTCACATTTGGATTACATTTTTCAAGAATTAGTAATGATAGTTTTTATCTTTTCACATAAATAACAGTAAATTATGAGGTATTACTATGAATACAGGGATAAACTTCCACACCCACTCTGACATGAGCACTTACACCCTGTGAGTAATATCGACTCTCCTCGCAGCGAGGGTAACACACGCCATCCTGCAGGACGCTGCCCCAGTCACACGTCACACATCCCTGAGGAGTGCTATCTGCAAACAACACAGAAACACACAGGTGAGAAAGGGCGAGGCGTATGCGGTTACCTTCAAAGAGTTTCACTTCTTAAAGCACATTAAATAATCACATTAAAACATCTCAGCAAACTGAATATCTGTTTGCATTCATATTTTGAGATCAAACAAGGGCCAACATATAATGATAAGAATCTAAAAGGAAGCGTTACCTACAACTTCTGTTGATTGAGCTTAAATTGTCAACCTGAAATATTCCTTTTAGATTGTGAGGTCATTAGTAAGTATGAGTTCCTTGTAACTACTAGATTTCAAATCTATTTCTTTTCAGGGAATCCTGTTCTAGCCTAAATTCCTTAGAGATGGACCGGAATGCTAATAGATTTTTCCAGGAATTATTTACTTCATAGGTTTTATTTCATGGTGGTTTTTATAGCATGTATTTTAGCACATTAAAACCACTCAGCAAACTGAATATTTGTTTGCATTAATATTTTGAAATCAAACAAGGGCCACCATATAATGATAAGAATGAAGATTGTCGTAGATGTTGGCATTACAGAATGTCATAAAATGCAAGAACAAAGATAACTAATCTGAAGTTTTTTTTTTTTAAGGTCAGAGTTTAATTTCCTTAATGGAAATTAAGCAGGTAGAAATTAATAATCATTGTAACCAACATTGTGCCATAACTTCTGTTGATTGAGCTTAAATTGTGAACCTGAAATATTCCTTTTAGGGTGTGAGGTCATTAGTAAGTATGAGTTCCTTGTAACTACTAGATTTCAAATCTATTTCTTTTCAGGGAATCCTGTTCTAGCCTAAATTCCTTAGAGATGGACCGGAATGCTAATAGATTTTTCCAGGAATTATTTACTTCATAGGTTTTATTTCATAGTGGTTTTTATAGCATGTATTTTAGCACATTAAAACCACTCAGCAAACTGAATATCTGTTTGCATTAATATTTTGAGATCAAACAAGGGCCCAACATATAATGATAAGAATGAAGATTGTCGTAGATGTTGGCATTACAGAATGTCATAAAATGCAAGAAAAAAGATAACTAATCTGAAGGGGTTTTTAAGGTCAGAGTTTCATTTCCTTAAGGGAAAGTAGGCAGGTAGAAATTAATAATCATTGTAACCAACATTGTGCCATAACTTCTGTTGATTGAGCTTAAATTGTCAACCTGAAATATTCCTTTTAGAGTGTGAGGTCATTAGTAAGTATGAGTTCCTTGTAACTACTAGATTTCAAATCTATTTCTTTTCAGGGAATCCTGTTCTAGCCTAAATTCCTTCGAGATGGACCGGAATGCTAATAGATTTTTCCAGGAATGATTTACTTCATACTGTAGGTTTTATTTCATGGTGGTTTTTATAGCATGCGTTTTAGCACATTAAAACCCCTCATCAAACTGAATATCTGTTTGCATTGATATTTTGAGATCAAACAAGGGCCCAACATATAATGATAAGAATGAAGATTGTAGTAGATGTTGGCATTACAGAATGTCATAAAATGCAAGAACAATGGTAACAGAAGCACCTATGCAGGACTTGCAGCTGGTGTGGCACTGTCTGCAGCTGTGCCCGCTCTCAAAAAAGCGCTGTGGACACTGATCCACACACTGTCTGGTGCCCTGCAGGTCCATCAAAGGAGGTGTGCACACCCTGCAGGCGTCCGGCCCTGCGCCCGTGCACTGCTCACAGGAACGGTCGCACTTCTCACAGCGCTCCTCTGAGCCGTAGTACCTGAGGACGGGACATCAAGACATGTATTTCTTGTTATTATATGCAGGCAATGAAGAAGAGGCAGGGAGTTACTGTGGAATAAGATCAAAACAGGCCAGAATCGAACCTGAATTTCCCATTTGAGCACCACAGCTGAAAATATCTGTAGCCACGCCACTAGGGCACGGCCATAACAGGCTTGTGTAGGCCATAACGATTTGACCCTTGTCAAAGTCATTCTTTAACTACTTTAAGTTATGAAAACTTTTAGGAACAATCAGTTTAATCTCTGGTACTAGTTGCATTCCTAGCTTTTAATTAGCAGTGGATGGATGACATTTTGTTGTGTGTGTGTGGAAAATGATCTCACCCTGTTGGACAGTGGCTAACACAGAGATGAGAGAGGAGATGAAGGTAGCCGGGTGCACAGCTCAGACAGTCTCTGGGAGACGCCCCGGTGCAGGTGGCACACACATGATCACAGGGCATACAGAAACCCAGATCTACCCCGTCGGCCTCCTCATGGGCACTGTAAGTACCCACAGGACACTTGCTCACGCACGAACCATCTGGAACACAAACACAGTCTATTTAAACCAGTAACTTTAAGTAGAACTTGTACATTAAAACACCACTTTTTTGTTTCTACTGCACTTTAGATCTAAGAGAGGGATTAAAAGCCAGACCACAACTGATGAACACTTTAATTCAGTATTAATAATTACAAACAAATCCTTTTTTTCCACTGTAAGTGGCCCTATTAGGCTAATTTAAAGGTTCCTAATTTTGTTTTTGACCTCCTACAAAAAGGTTTACATGGATCCAAGGTCAAAAACACTTTAATTTCCTCATAATATACATTGCAGCATCACCTAATTTGTCAATGAGTCTGAAACTATTTGTTCAAAGATTCAGCCTCTCTGAACTCCTCCTTACTCCTCCTACTCCGCTCTGATTGGTCAGATGGCCCAGTCTGTTGTGATTGGTCTATAGCTTACAGCGCATGTTGGAAACGAAACGCCCATTACCATAATATCATAATTTCAGCTCCGGAGGCTTCCTCAATCCTCAGCGATTGTACACAGTGTAAGAAAAGTAAGGATGGGGTCAATTTTACCATATTTCGAGCCGAAACATTGGATCAACCCAAACATCCGACCAAATTTTGATTGACAGAATTTTAGGTAATAGTAGGCCCACATCTGATTAGCAGAACTACTGCAGCTATTTCAACATGAGTTAGCTGGTTAGCAAAGACCTACCTACAGCTGTGCACTGGGTGTACACCATATTAAACACAAACTATGTATTTTTAACTCTCTGTTGAAAATGTTTACATCGATAAGTACAGGTTGTGATTCAGAGGAGTAATTGGGTCCAAATAAAGTGGGTACTGCCCCATCTTTAAAAGATAAGGTTTTACAAAAGCATAATAGGGGCATTTTAATAGTAGATCTAAACTTAAGGCATAGAAATTTATTGACACAACAAGTATAAGTCATACGTACTGTGGAGATAGTTGGGCAGGGCACAGGTCTGGCAGTCAGTGGGTCCCGGCCCCTCGCAGGACTGGCAGAGCAGATCACATGCTTGGCAAGTGAACTGGTTATTTTGGAGGAATGTTCTGGGTGGGCAGTCTGAATCCCCGGTAACCCCACACATCATGGTGTTGGGATCAAGAACGAGACTCTTTTCGCACTGCAGACACTGGGTGGGCTCAGGACCTTCACAGCGTGCACAGGTCTGGTGACATTCTACGGAGACAAATACGGGACATATAAGAACATTTTTATATTTGTTTGCATATCAGCCACATTTCTCTACATATATTCAATTATTGCGATTATAAAATATAACCAGTAATTAATTTAACCAGTTTGCTTGTGTAGTTAGTTGTTGTTCCATCTCATCCGTTTCTTTTTTGACAACAACAGGCTGGGCTAGTGTTGCCACCTTATGGACAAACTAATTAGTGCGAAAAAAATTCAAGATGCAAATGCTAGCTGAACAGAATATTCCATGTTAGAAAAAACACAATGTGAACAGTATGTGCGTATATGTACACTACGCGTAAAAGAAAACAACAGTCCAGGGGCAGTGTTGCCATCTTGTGGACAAACAAATTAGTTCAAAAAATGTAAGGCGCATGTGCAAGGTGAGCGAGCGCACATAATATGCACTCTTAGATAAAAATGGCCTGCGCATGCTATGCTGATAATGAAATTTACCTCACGCACACTGTACGCATACCTTATCATAAACATTAAGCTCTACGTATACTTTGGCCTTACTTTTAAACTAGAGTTGCCGGTATCTCTTGGACTCGCGCGCTGTTACCTGTGTACGCACAGCTGCAAACACACCCGAAGCATACAGCTCTAAAAAGATGAACTAAATATAATATTTAATATTACTAATACTAATATTTAAATTGTACAGTGAGCAAATAGTGTCATTTTACATTTTGGCAGCTTGTAGGATACCTGAGTACCAAGCAGCATCTCCAGGGGCTCACTTGAGAATTCTTGAATTCTACAGGACGTGTTCTACGCGTGTGTGTCGCGTTCTTTAACGGTCCACGTGGAAACAAATGCAGTGACGCCAAAACCCCTCGTGGAAGAACTGTGACTATGCGAGACTATGTGCACCCCTGCTTATAATACATTACATTACAGATAATACTTCACCCTGGCATTCTTTATCAGAGGTCTGGTAATAAGTGCCCGTTGGGCACACCTCCAAACACGTGCCCTCGTAGAGTTTTGGGGTGAGGGAAGAGCAGGTCTCGCAGTCGTCAGATAGGGGACCGGAGCAGGTGGCACAGGTGGGATGGCAGCTCACACAGACCCCCTTATCCAAATCTTCAAAGTAACCCTTCGGACAGACCGCCTTACATGCCCCGTTTAAGAGCAAATAGAGAAAACTGCACCCTGAAATTAAATAGTTACACAATATATTTGAATTTCAAATTAATCTAATTTCCAATGAAAGTAATCAAGGTGTGTAAACTAATCTGTAAATTTGCACATGAATAGATATCACACAAGATCATTTAAATGGAAGATTAATTTATAGATGGCACACAAGATAATATAACATGGAAAATTAATGTAATGTCATTCTAAAGAAGTGACACCGACAGGTTTTCAGTGCTCATTTTGGCTGTAACTGTTTCTACTCTTGTTAGTGACATTTTGCACAGGATCTCAGCAGTAACAATCACTCACTAGTGCAGGTGTAGAAATTGGTGCACACGTCACAGTGAGGAGCACAGCGTCTGCATGTGCCGTCTTCTGCCACGTAGCTCATGGGAGCGCAGTTTTGCTTGCACTGCCCGTTAGCCAGATGAAGGCCTTCTCGACACGAAAGGCACTGCGTGCTTGTGCCATCGCAGGTCAGACAGAGCTCATCACAGGGTTCACATGTCCCCAGCTCAGTCTCAAAATAACCTCTGCAAGAAAAACAACAGATACAAGTTTTTTCAATGCATTGATCAATGTATGCTACTGAGCGGCGGTTAGGATTAAACCAGGTAATTTGGCTTTAGCTTATTTTCTTAGTGATACATTGCATTACATTTTATTTTAAGGTGTCCTTGTTTCACTGTAATGATACATTTTAAGTACTGAGTAATAGCAATTCACTACATGTACTTGCTATAGGGTTAGGATTAGGTTTCAGTTTTGGGTCAGATGCATGTAATTATGCATAATCTATAGTTATTACTATAGTAATGTAACATGTAACAAGGACACTGTAAAATGAAGTGTTGCCCTACATTTTCAAATGATCCAATCAGCTAAATTTCAATTTTAAGTGTCACAGGAAAAAATATAATATATGCTGTATATTTTAGAATGTATTTCTAACTGTATTTCATCTAAGTGATTAGACAGACAGACAGATATATAGATAGAAGTATGAATATTTATTAAAAATTTACATTGACATTTCTAGCTATGTGAGCATTTATTAATGAACATTAATGATGTTATATAAAGCATTTTATATATATTGTTGGGTTCGGTAAGTCTTTATGATCACCAAGGCTGCATTTGATCAGCAATACAGTAAAACAGAAATATTGTAAAATATTATTGCAATTTAAAATTAATTATTTCTGTTTTTATATAAATTTACATTTGTGATTTGATGCTCAAGAAAATGTTCTTATTATTATCCATATTATATTATGTTGAAAACAGTTAACATTTTTTTGGAAACCATGATACATTTTTGGTTTTTAGGATTCTTTGATGAACAAAGTGCAATAGAACAGCATTTATTTGAAATATAAATCTTTTATAACTTTATAAATGTCTTTACTGTCACTTTAAATTCATTTCATTCATTTAAAGCATTAATTATACCGCCTTGCTGTATAAAAGTATTGATTTCTTAAAAATAAAATAAAACTTGGTTATACTTTGTGTCATTGTTACTGTGAAATTAATTGTATATTTAAGTACTGAGTAATATTAAGCAACTTCATGTACTTACTATAGGGTTAGGGTAGGATTAGGATTTGGTTGAGGGTTATTTGAATGTGATTTACTGTTATTACTATATGGTAAGTACATGTAACAAAGACCCCGTAAAATAAAGTGCTACCAAAAACTCTTTGTCACGATTTGGTTTGTTCATGTCATGTTCCATGTCTGTCATGTGATTCCCTGTTTGTCATGTGATCCTGCCATGTGTCTTGTCATTGGATAATCATCTGTTCATTGTTCACAGGTGTCCCTTGTCTTGTCATTAGTCTTGTGTATTTAAGCCCTCATGTTTGCCATGTGTCTTGGTGAAGTATTGTTTCCTGTAACCTCTGTTATGTAAGTCTGTCCATGGTTTTGTTTCATGCCACGTCATGCTTTGTTTTATGTTTTCATCTTGTTGTATATTATGTTTTGAATAAATACTGCACTTGGGTTCTCACAACTTGCCTCCAGAGGATCCTTACACTCTTACTGAACCCAAACATTTAACCGGCAGTGTAGTTGATAATATTTGAAATATATTATAAATTCCGTATATTTTTGGAGCGCCTGTAAAGCATGTTCCAGAAGTTCCAGACTCACTCTTGGCACTCAGACCAGCAGCTGCCCTGGAACAGATAGAGCTGGTAAGAGTCCGTCTTACAGCTCACACACTCGTCTCTGCTCTCACATGCCTCACAGTTAGCAGAACACCTCTCACACAACAAACTGGAGCTGTTTCCAAAGAAACCCAGAGGACAGCGGTCTACACACACGGACTCCTGCTCCAACATGTACCCTAGCCAAAAAAAGACGGCTATTAGAGTGATTTGAATAAAGCAAACAGGCGTCTTATAAATATTTATTTGGCAAGTTCTTATGAAGCAGGCACCCATTAAAAGGAAATGTTTACATTTATCAGGTGGGAGGGAAAGGAAAGCTAACCTATACGTTACCGGTAGCACAGGTGATGCAATTCTGAGCCTTGGGGCCGTAACATGTCAGGCAGGATCCATCACAGAAACGACAAGTGCGACTTTCCCCTTTGGAGTAGGAAAAAAAATACACGGTTATATATAGTTTTCCATGATTTGCTACATGGATTTTCAAACGTTTAGATGCCAAATGTGATGATTTTAATTAAAAACTTAAACGAAAATGACAAATGTTGCTTTGATAACTTAAATAAGATCAGTTACTTAAATTGCTAAAAATAAAATAGAAATAAAAATATAGAAATGATAAAAATGATAAAAGCAAAATGAATTCAATTAAATATAAAAATAAAAGCTCATTCAAAATATACTATAATAATTACACTATAATAATAGAAATACTGTAATAGAATATAAATAATAATAAAATAACATTGAGGATCTTCTTAATCTAAAGGCAGCTGTATATTTTCATACCTAACTTCACACACTTTATATATGAAAAACATTAAGTGTTACAAAATTAAATAATTGGGTTCGAATTTATTTTAAATGTCCTTCTTTCACTGTATTCATTTATTTATATACAGTCATGGTCAAAATTGATGGCACCCCTGGTAAATATGATCAAAACTGGCTGTAAAAATTTTTATCTGCATTGTTTATCCTTTTGATCTTTCATTAAAAAAATTAGCAATTTCATTGAAGTAAAATAATTGAAAGTAGGGGGGAAATCACATTATGAAATAAATGTTTTTCTCCAAAACACGTTGGCCACAATTATTGGCACCCTTTTATTAAATACTTTTTGCAATCTCCTTTTGACAAGATACCAGCTCTGAGTCTTCTCCTATAATGCCTGATGAGTTGGAGAACACCTGACCTGAGATCAGAGACCATTCCTCCACACAGAATCTCTCCAGATCCTTGATTCCCAGATCCATGTTTGTGCTTCTCCTCTTCAGTTCAGCCACTCATCAGGTCAGGGAACTGGGACGGTCATGGCAGAAGCTTCATTTTGTGCTCCGTAACACATTTTTGTGTTGATTTTGGTGTTTGTTTTGGATCGTTGTCCTTATGGAAGATCCAACCACGACCCATTATAAGATTTCTAGCAGAGGGCGTCAGGTTTTGATTTTTTATCTGTTGATATTTCATAGAATCCACGATGCCATGAATCTGAACAAGAAGTCCAGGACCTCCAGCAGAAAAATATGCCCACAACATTAAAGATCCAATGGTATATTAAATTGTACACATGGGGTACTTTTTATCCTTGTGCGCACCAAACCCATCTAGTGTGTTTGCTGGCAAAAATATCTTTTTTTAGTTTCATCTGACCACAGAAGCCTGTGCCGTTTGAAGGTCCAGTCGTGTCTGACAATTGAAAATGCTGGAGTTTGTCTTTGGATGTGCGAGGAGGATTTTTCTTGAAACCCTCCCAAACAACATGTGGCGATGTAGTTTTTTATTAAATTTTTTTTATATATTTTTTTGGCTCTCTGACCCCCAAGACTCAACTAATCTCTGCAATTCTCCATCTGTGATCCTTGAAGAGTCTTTGGCCACTCAAACTCTCCTCCTCGCCGTGCATTAAGTCAATATAGACACACGTCCTCTTCCTGGCAGATTCGTAACATCTTTAGTTGATTGGAACTTCTTAATTATTGCCCTGATGGTCAAAATGGGGATTTTCAATTCTTTATCTATTTTCTTACAGCCACTTTCTATTTTGTGATGGTCAACGATATTTTAATGCACATCAGAACTATATTATTTGGTTTTACTCATTCTGATGAATGATTAAGGGGATTTTGCATTTGTGTTTCCTCATATTTAAACTCCTGTGAAACACAAAGCCATGGCTGGACAATTTCATGTTCCTAGTCACCCTGGTGTGCTAAAAAAGGTAAATATTAATGGGAATATACTTCAGAGATTTTACTCGTAAAAAATTCTAGGGGTGCCAATAATTGTGGCCAACGTGTTTTGGAGAAAAACATTTATTTCATAATGTGATTTCCCCCCCACTTTCAATTCTTTTACTTCAATGAAAGGTTGGAATTGTGCTATTTTTTTTAATGAAAGATCAAAAGGATAAACAATGCAGATTTATTTTTTAAGGATTTGAATATTTTCAAACTTGAAACATCACACAGCATATTTTGTTAAAAAAAAAGATACAAATATTAAATTCATATATTAAGTTGCCAGTGAGAATTACAGGACAGCGTTTTAAGTGTAGTACTACCAACAGAGGGCAGTATTACACCAACTGTAACAGGCAGGAGCAAATATAAAACTGAGGGCAGACTTTTATTCTATTTATTGTTCTTATATTAAATGTCAGAAGTTCTCACCATCAACATATTGGCCTTCGAGGCAGCTGATCACCGGGCACTTCCCGTAAACTGGGCGGCTCCAGCCACTGCATCTGTCACAGTCTCTCACCCCAGGGCCATGACAGGTCAGACAGGAGCTGTGACAGGGCTGACAGCGCCACCCTCTGGTGTCTTTAAATGTGTCTGCTGGGCAGTCCTTCACACAGGTGCCGTCTGAAGGGTTGAATGCAAAAAGATGTAAATGTATGTCCACAGACTGTTTATCCTCTCATTTTCAGTTTTACTCTTCACTTTGTGTTGTGATTTTCATATATAGTTATACAGGTATGAACAATATGTACTGCATTCAGTTTCTTCACAAAGTGTGACACACACTACCATTCAAAAGTCTGGGGTCAGTACACTGTAAAAAGTGATCAGTTGACTTAACTTAAAAAAAGTGAGGAAACCTGTTGCCTTGAAATTATTAATTAATGAGTAATTGAAAAAAATAAGTTATATAGAATTGTTCACATGTTCACAATTACGCATGAAGTTTATTACATAATAATTTTCCTCTCTTTTTTAAAGTTGTCAACTGATCAATTTTTACAGTGAAATAAATTAATACTTTTATTTGGCAAGGATGCATTAAATTGATCAAAGTGACAGTAAATAATATACTGTATAACGTAAAGATTACGATTTCTATTTCAAATAAATGCTGTTTCATTCATCTGATCATCATCAAAGAATCCTGAAAAAAAAAATTTTTCCATGAAAAAAAAAACCCAACTGTTTTCAACATTGATAATAATAAGAAATGTCTCTTGAGCTGCATGATTTCTGAAGGATCATGTGACACGTTTCACAATATTACTGTATTTTTGAACAAATAAATGCAACCTCGGTTAGCTTAAGATAGCTTTCAAACACATAAAATCTTTCTGACCCCAAACTTTTGAATGGTAGAGGTTCACAGGTAATAAATACAGTCAGTTGTGTTATGTCATAGAATATTATTGTAGTAATAATTAAGAATAAGCAATAAGTTTGTGAATTTTGGACTGAGTGTATAATCATGAATATTAAATTTGCATGAATGAATCACTCACATTTTGCATAAACCCTATTTGCTTACCATTTCTATTTCCTATTCAAATAAGTGAGCAAGACTGAGTGAGTGCTGCAATAAAGAGCACATGCAAGGCTCTATCAGGCATTCTCAACCTTTTTTTCTTGTTGGACCATATTTACATAATTATTAAATAAAATATAAAGGGGTTTCAGTCATAATAACTTTCGGGATAGTTTATGAAACATTTTATTGAATGTAAATGGAATTTACATAGGTTTCGTCTTGGTGGACTGCTGGAAGTTACATTGAAACATTTAGAATGCAAATAGTTTCATGGCTGAACTATTTATGCATGTATGTAAATAATATAAGCAATTTTCTAATCTTTCAGTAAATTAATGGACAATAAATTTAATTGTTTTTACCCCCTTGACGTTTAAAGAAAAGTGTTAATTTTTGATTGTTTTAATTGTTTTTAATACAATCTGTTTGGTCGACAAAAGGCAAAAAGTTAGAGGATATTTTTCTTTTGCCAATCTGTTTGGAGATGTAAGTGTTTATTATATATTTATATGTATTATTCATTTAAATATTATATAAATATACTATAAATATATTTCCATTTCTGTTGAACACAAAATAAGAATGTTGGTAACCAGACGGTTGACGTAACCATTGATTTACACTGTATTTTTTTTCCTACAATGGAAGTCAATGGGGTCCATCAACTGTCTGGTTACCGGCATTCTTCAAATATCAAATATCATATCTTCTTTTGTGTTCAACAGAACAAAGAAACTCATACAGGTTTGGAACAATAAGAGGGTGAGTAAATGATGATTTTTGGGTGAACTATTCCTTTAATGTAGTTTAATCTATAAACATTATACAATAATGAACGCTTTATAGGCAAGACTCAACCAGCCAAAGTAATGTGACTGAAAAAGCTATGGCTATCAGACAGGAAAATGAGAGCGAACGTTCAGAGGAAGTATAGAGTACGCACTGTTCAGGAAGTATCCGCTCTGGCAAGTGAGACACAGGGCATCGTTCCAGCAGTCCACACACGGATCTATGCAGCTGATACACAGTCCTCTACCCCGGTCCTCATACGTCCTCTGGGGACAGTGCTGACGACACTGGTGTCTGTATCTGTATGGATAGAGAACAAACAACAAATGCGTGTCACGTTTTTTGACTGCATTGTTTAAAAAGTGAGCAGGCCTTCAACATAATATTTGAGGGCTGTTTAGTAGAATAAGCGTGAGCTTTTTTTCTGGCATTTTTGTTAACTGAAATAAATAAAATCTACAAGAAAATTAAACTTATTTTATTTTAGCTTGGCTTGTTGCCAAGAAAAACTTGATGAACTAAAACTGAAAAAAATAACAACTATATATATATATATATATATATATTAAAAAAATACTAAAACTTTAACAAAAAATTAAGTGAAAAAAAATATAGAAATAAAAACTAATTCAAAATATGAATAAAAACTATAGTAGTGCCTCAATGATACAAAAAAAAAAGAAAAGAAAAAGATGCTAATAGTTGGTGTTTCCCCTCAGCATTTTCTTTGCAATATCCAAAAATAAAAGTTACCGTTTTTACCCAATAAATTCCTGGACATGCATCGAAAAACTAAAGTGACTGAATAATCTGCTTAGAGAAAAAACAAACAAATATGCTGCCATTTTGTCTGCGCGCACTAAATGACAGATTATTTATTACATTTAATAAAGAGTCATTTTTTTTATTTTCTGTTTTGCACCAATTTCTGTGGATGTGGCCATTTCGTTCTCTTTAAAAAACATGCTTCCATCGCAGTTTCATTTGTGAAATATTTGTCATTTTTCTTAACTTTGGAAACAAAGCTAATGATTTCATTTAAATGCAACAAAGTGGTAAATTAGTGAATTGAGCTGGAGGTTAAATATTACGGTGTGTGTGGTTTTTTGCACTCAAATAATGCGCGCAAAAGTGTTGAAAAAGTATCGGACAAAATCAATACCCTTCTATCGCTTGGACCTGTTTGAAAACTTGCAAAGAACTGTCTTTGTAGACGTACTTTTGAATCAAAGACGCACTCTGATTCACAAGCTCCACCCTCAGGGTGAGGGATAATGAACTTTTCTAATGAAAATGGCTGTTTGTTTCAGGGCTTTGACAGAGGGAGTCTGGGTAAAGAGTAACCAGAGAACACTTACCGCACCAGAGAAATGAACACCATCCCAAAACCACAACGCACCTGCCCTCGGCAACATTGCTGGAATTATTAAGCCATCAATCCTTCAAATCAACCTTTCGGCAATAGAGCTCTGATAAATGAAAGCGTCAGAATGAAAGATCATCCGGGGGGCTTTTAATTCAAAGTCTTTTGTCATAATAATCATATCATGATTCTTAAACCTGTTGTATAGACCATTTGGGAAGAACACTATCTTCAAATCGACCGATCAATCTTCTGATTATTGTGTGCACATCAGTGTCTATGCTAGAAATGTGACATTGAAGACTGGAGTAATGATCCTGAAAATTCAGCTATGCATCACAGGGATAAATTATATTGTAAAATGTATTGAAATATATATATTTTTTTATTTTCGTAATAATATGTCACAGTATTACTGTTGTGAGAAGAAATGACTCATTAACATTTAAAAATCTTACCAACCCCAAACTTTTGAACAATATATGAAGAGTTCAGATGCAAAAGCCTCTAAGTGTAATTTTCTTCTATACAAAACTAACATTAAATAAATCTAAGAATGTGCTGAGTTGTAATCTAGAGATTTGTAATCTGATTATAGGAAGATAAAATGTAATTTTTTAGCAATTTTTGGGTCATTTCATAGTTTTGACGACTATCATTATTCTAAAATGTGGAAAATAGTAATTATAAAGAATAACTGTCTTCGATTATCTGACTGGTACTGCAAGAGTCAAAATAAATCTTAACGTAAAGATAAATTAAATTAAACTACACAAACCATATGTTTAAACTATGTTAAAGCCCCCCTGTGGTAAATAATTGTATCCCTTAAAACTCATCTTTGATCACCAAAACTACATATTTAAAAAAAAAATCCTGTGAAAAAAAACTAATTCTTGCCTTAAAATAGCTTGAATGTAACTCGACACCCTTGCCTAATTTAGGTGGTTCTAAGAATATGCTAATTAGCCCCGCCTCCACTCACTCGCACCAGCTCAAAATACCTGATCCACTCTGCCAACTTTACAGTAGTAAACGCTGCACAATCGTATCACTCTTTACAATGTCGGACACGATATTTCATTATGATTAGCCTTGACTACGTTATCAAAGAGCTAATAATGTGTTGCTAATGAAAATATAAAAAATATAATCTGGTTTCTCTTGAGACTCCCCTGCTTCGCAGTAAGTGAGTCTGATATGCTAAAGCCCGACCGCACATTGACGTAATTGGTTACAAGGTAGTTTGTGACGTAAGAAACACCAGCGATTTCAAAACGCGTTTTTAAGACCGACTTTTGTCACAGCAGTTTTTAGGAGAACATACTCAGCAATGGTGTTGACTTATGACTTTGCTCATGGTTTGTCTTAAAGCATGTTAAAAACTCCACATAGACGTATAAACAACATTAAAACCTTGATTTTCACCACAGGGGGACTTTAAACACATATCTTACTCTAGTCAAGCAGTTGATAAGCATGGCTGATCAAGTGCTCCGTCTGAGACACAGAGGTGCCTCACATTGGAACTCAACACTTAAGAAAGATGTTTGAGTGGGAGAGAGGACAACAGCAGCCATGGCAACAACGCAAGCACAATGAAAGCATGAGGAATGTTCAGCGGGATTAACATTGCTCTTTTCCTCTCTGAGTGGACATTCATTAGTCAGGACTCTCGTACAAGACACTCCAACTCTCTGAGCAAAGAAAGTCCTTCAGCTTCAACCGGGTGAGGAAAAGATGGGCTCAAATTAGTGAGGAGAGAGAGAGAAGGACAGATTGAGTGAGTTGAGGGAAAAACTCATAAGAGGTGCCTCTATGTCGAGCAGCTTGGATCTCAGGTAACCGCGTGAGACTTAACTGAAAGTGTAATCTGATGCACACAATAGTTGGAGGCCATAACACAGGGAGACACACACAATCAAACCTCTGTTCTCTTCAAACTATCTCCGCAATATGCTCCAAAAGACTTAAACATAGCTTCAATTGCATAGCAGCAGAAATAAACAGACAAATATTTCTAAAAATACAATAGTAACTTACAAGAAGTAGCCATCTGTGCAGCTGTTGCAAACCTCCGGCTCATCTGTTGTGGACACAAAACAGGCAATGATTCAAAATGTGTTACCTGATTTGATGATGCTGACTTCAAAACTATCAGTTCAGTTCAGTTTATTTATCCCTTAGGAAATTAGTTTTGCACAGGTGCTACACGTCACAAAAAACACTCACATAGACTTTCACAAAACAAAAAAGAACACACAGTTACAGACTATTCAACATTAAAATAGGAGTTGGTGTGAATGAGTTCTTGAACCTCCTAGCTCTCCCCCCCATTACTCTATATCTGCGGCCAGATGGAAGAATAACAAACTCGTTGTGTAATGGGTGTGATGGACAATTGATTATTGAAAAAGCTTTTTTAACAACACGTTTTTTAAAACTGTCCTGAGGCAATATCTGTTGGACTCCAATCACTTTAGAAGCAGTCTTAATCAGCTTAGTCATTCTGTTTCTATTTGACAGGCAAATACAATCAAACCATAAAATGTCGCAATAAGAAATTACGGATTCGATAAAACTCCTATAAAACAGTGTCATTAACACTGAGCATACTTTAAAAGTGTTCATTTTTCTCAAGAAAAACATACGCTGCTGCACCTTTTTACAAATGGCA
Source organism: Semotilus atromaculatus (assembly GCA_031834385.1). NCBI lineage: Eukaryota > Metazoa > Chordata > Actinopteri > Cypriniformes > Leuciscidae > Semotilus > Semotilus atromaculatus. The sequence goes on from JAULUF010000027.1 coordinate 8,942,797, forward strand.
TCCGTATTGGCATTAAAATTTAATTTGTTATCAATGATTGTACCCAGTTATCGATAATCATCCATAAACTCAATATCCCTCCCGTTTATGACAGTAGGAGAGACAGGGATGGCCGATTTTCCAAAGTCTATAATCATGTCTTTGGTTTTCGTTATATTTAAATTTAGGTTACACTCTGCACACCAAGAGACAAAATCCTCCACCACTGGACCATGAGATGTCTCCTCATTTGCAAGGAGACTCACAATCACAGTATCATCTGCAAACTTTAACATATACCTGTTGTCAAATGTACTCCTACAATCATTAGTATACAAAATAAAAAGCAAAGGGGAAAGAACACACCCCTGAGGCGAACCAATAGAAGAACATAACTTAGAAGAAAGCAAACCATTGACTCTCACACACTGGGTTCTGTTTGATAAGAAATGTACAATCCATCCTACTAGGTTAAGATCAAGGTTAAATAATTTGACTAGTTTTTCGGCTAACAAATGTGGCTTGATTGTGTTGAATGCGGATGAGAAATCAATAAAAGCTATCAATACAACTGTCGGTAACACTTTACTTAAAGCCTTTGTGTATAATGCATTATAAAGGTATTCATAATGTACGTTATAATGCATTATCATAAAATTATCATAAATAATTGTAAGCAATTGCATTATGTAAAATGTAAATTATACAAAATGTAAGATGTAAAAATCTTGTTACATCTGAAACTGGTTGTTTGTCATGTGTTTGAATTATGTTTTGCACCTATCTCTAGTTCTGTTCATTAATCTCCTAGTGTATTTAAGCCCTTATTTCTGTTTTACTATTATTTCTTATTTCTGTTTTACTATATTTACTATGGTTGTGCTATTCTGTTTTCTGTTGATCCCCTGCATCTTAAATTTTTTAGATTAATATTTAAATTATTAAATATTAAATGAATTATTATTTATGTTTTTGTTTTTCTCCTTGGTCACTGTGTGCTCACTGCAACCCGTTGTTGGCAGAAAACGCTCCCTCGAGGACCACAAAATGGACTTTTTAGATCTGGAGTGCCTCAACTACTATCCGGACTGCTAGTTCTGCATATTTTTCTACACCAGCCTCAGTGAGTGGTCCAAGGCACGCATGCCTGTGGATGGTCCTTGGGGGAATTTCACCACCTATGTAGAGTGGGTGCTGGTGAGTTGTGGATCTTCATTAACTGTTTTTGCTGCAGAAGAAGACATCAACAGCCCCACTCCGGACCCAGAGCCCAGCCAGCCACCAACCAAGCCCATCAAGGACAGGATGCCAGAGTCCAAATGGTTGTTTGCCATGTGTTTTAATGAATTATTCTTTATCAAGGTGTAATAATGAATAGATAAATCATAATCTATTATAACTGTTGTTACAGATGCATTATAAGGTGCAGACACAGAGCCCGAGCCCGCCTTGATGCCAGCACCAGAGCCGATTACTGACCAGGTACTTGAGCTGGCAAAATTACCTGTTCCTGCTGGTGTCCTCTTGGAGTTCGAGGGAATGGACTGGAGCTCCACCTATACTCCTGTGAGCTGTGCAGGGTCTCTGTAACTTTATTTAATGGATTGGAAAATGTGAATCCACAAAGTCTCCTGTTGCCACTGGTCCCGCCCAGCTCCAAGTCTCCTGCATCTCTGCTGATCCCGCACAGCTCCAAGTCTCCTGCTTCTCCGTTGATCCCGCACAGCTCCAAGTCTCCTGCATCTCTGCTGATCCCGCACAGCTCCAAGTCTCCTGCTTCTCCGCTGGTCCTGCACAGCTCCAAGTCTCCTGCTTCTCCGTTGATCCCGCACAGCTCCAAGTCTCCTGCATCTCTGCTGATCCCGCACAGCTCCAAGTCTCCTGCATCTCTGCTGATCCCGCACAGCTCCAAGTCTCCTGCATCTCTGCTGATCCCGCACAGCTCCAAGTCTCCTGCATCTCTGCTGATCCCGCACAGCTCCAAGTCTCCTGCATCTCTGCTGATCCCGCACAGCTCCAAGTCTCCTGCATCTCAGCTGATCCCGCACAGCTCCAAGTCTCCTGCATCTCTGCTGATCCCGCACAGCTCCAAGTCTCCTGCTTTTCCGCTGGTCCTGCACAGCTCCAAGTCTCCTGCATCTCTGCTGATCCCGCACAGCTCCAAGTCTCCTGCATCTCTGCTGATCCCGCACAGCTCCAAGTCTCCTGCTTTTCCGCTGGTCCTGCACAGCTCCAAGTCTCCTGCATCTCTGCTGATCCCGCACAGCTCCAAGTCTCCTGCATCTCTCCTGCATCTCTGCTGGTTCCGCACAGCTCCAAGTCTCCTGCTCTCTGCTGATACCGCATAGCTCCAAATCTCCTGCATCTCTGCTGATCCCGCACAGCTCCAAGTCTCCTGCATCTCTGCTGATCCCACACAGCTCCAAGTCTCCTGCATCTCTGCTGGTTCCGCACAGCTCCAAGTCTCCTGCATCTCTGCTGATCCCGCACAGCTCCAAGTCTCCTGCATCTCTGCTGATCCCACACAGCTCCAAGTCTCCTGCTTCTCCGCTGGTCCCGCACAGCTCCAAGTCTCCTGCATCTCCGCTGATACCGCACAGCTCCAAGTCTCCTGCATCTCTGCTGATCCCGCACAGCTCCAAGTCTCCTGCTTCTCCGCTGGTCCCGCACAGCTCCAAGTCTCCTGCATCTCCGCTGATACCGCACAGCTCCAAGTCTCCTGCATCTCTGCTGATCCCGCACAGCTCCAAGTCTCCTGCATCTCTGCTGATCCCACACAGCTCCAAGTCTCCTGCTTCTCCGCTGGTCCCGCACAGCTCCAAGTCTCCTGCATCTCCGCTGATACCGCACAGCTCCAAGTCTCCTGCATCTCTGCTGATCCCGCACAGCTCCAAGTCTCCTGCTTCTCCGCTGATCCCGCACAGCTCCAAGTCTCCTGCATCTCCGCTGATACCGCACAGCTCCAAGTCTCCTGCATCTCCGCTGATCCCGCACAGCTCCAAGTCTCCTGCTTCTCCGCTGATCCTGCACAGCTCCAAGTCTCCTGCATATCCGCTGATCCCGCACAGCTCCAAGTCTCCTGCATCTCTGCTGATCCCGCACAGCTCCAAGTCTCCTGCTCTCTGCTGATCCCGCACAGCCGATCCCGGACTTTCGGCTGCGTATCGTCTCTCCACCCCTTCAGCTCCTTCTGGCTTCTCCTTCCCTTCAGCTCTGCCTTGGTCCTCAGTCCCACTGGCTCTGCCTCAGTCTTCCAGCACCCTGGCTCCACCTTGGCTGCTTGTCACCATGGATCCACCTTGGCCTCCATGACCTACGGTGTTGCCCGTTCTCTGTATCTCTTCTGTTCCGCCTGGGTCTCCAACTCTCCTGGTGGACAGATATCTGACTCTACCCTGGCTCCTCCCACCTTCGGTTTCACCGTGGGCCTTTATCATGGCTGTCCTCAGGGTTGTCAGCCCTCCATCGCCTCCTCCGTAAGGGTTTCCTCTGTTAGCCCTTCCTTGGTCACATCCCTCTCTAGCTCCACATCCTCCTCCAGAGCTCCCACCCTCTCTCCTCTATTGGACTCCATAATCATTGCATAAATGATAAAAGACTGTTTTTGTTTAATCATTGTGCACTCATTGCAACCCGTTGCAGACAAAAATATCTGGGGCTGCGTTTCCGAAAAGAATCGTAAGCTTAAGTAGATCATAGAACTATTGCCACCAATGGTCTCTACGATCAACTTAGCTCACGATGCTTTTGTGAAACGTAGTCTAGGTCATGTTCGCATTTTCTTGTGTCACAGGCTATAATTCTAACCTTTAAATCAGGATTAGGAATAAAATAATGTCATACATGAGAAAATCGGCTGAGAATTGAACAAAGAGTTGTAAACTTGCTCAGAGTAAGACAGGAATCATGTCTTTGTGGCAGTTTTTCTGGTGATTAAGGGATAATACAAGACTTCTTCACCTTAAAAACGATTGTCAAAAGCAAAAATGCAACAGAATGCAAATCATATTGTGTGAAAAAGTGACATTCTAGAGCAAAACAGACTCTAGAAGACTCAGACTTTTTTTCAGAGTCAGCACCCCAAAAATAGTAAGAAACAATTATTGGATTTCAGCAAATATGATGCAGGTCATTCTGCTAAGCACAAAACTAGTACATAACAGAGAAACAACAGGGGAAAAAATGGCTGAAAGAAATGCATATTAATGAATAATTAATCGCATAAAAAAAAAAAAAGAACAGAAATTAAATAATACTGCACTATTAATGAAACATAAAATAGTATACACATAGTCATTAAAAGTATGTTACTTACCCGTGGAACATGTTTTACAGCCGATACCGCAGTCTATACATTCTTGTGTATCCGGGTCCTGAACCTGACCTGCTCAAGCAAACGTCTGTCAGTATCAGACTTTTTGTATGTTACATGATTATTTAGAAATTATGTAAGAGCTAGTTCTTGTCATCAAATTTGATTCTAACTCCAGTTTGTTTTCATTTGTTTGATTCGTTTAAACTGATGTTTAAGGCATGACACTACAGGTGAACAGGGTAAACATTTTAACAGTTAATTAATCACAGTGACAGTACATTAAGACAATTGTTTTGTATGACACAATCTCTGAATTGTTACGTTTAAATATGAAAATCAATGAAAATCAAGTTAGCAAAATCAATTCAATTTAATTTAGCAAATTCGTTAAGTGACATCTGGAACTGCTGCATGTTGCAACGCTGTATTAGAATTAGTTTTGTTAAAGGATAAACTCACCAACTCCACACAGGACTGTCAGACAGATGCCACTTTGAAGCTTGTATCCTTCTCTGCACTTGGCACACACGTTCGCATCAGCACAGATCTCACAATTAGGCATACATGGAAGGCAGGTGTAGTGGTCTCGGTCCAGATAAAACTCTCGTGGGCAGTGTAGTCTGCAGTGACCCTGATACAGGTAGCGCTCCTTCCCCTCCTCATCTGCAATGACCCACAAAATCCATTTAACATGACACAGTGACTCATGAACTTATTTAAATAATGATCCAGTTACAGTAATCAGATGATATAATAAGATTTGATTTTGGATATAAGAAGCTCAGCTAGTATCAAACCAAGAGTATTACAATGCCAGGAGCTTTTGTAAGACATTTGTATGTCGTTTGTATGTCCAACCAGTCACATACATTTTAAGATTCAGACTTTTTTTGTATTTTGACATTATTATCATGACTATTAGGTGCATTTGAACTCCCAATTGTCATGACTGTGAGATTTACTTGTGAGTTTTTGCAATTCTGTAATTCCAACAGTAAAAAAATAATGTTGCTGTAAAACACATCATTTTCCACAAAAATATAAAGCACACAACATTGACAACTAGAAATGTATCTTGAGCAGCAAATCAGGATTTGATTTCTGAAGGATCATGTGACACTGAAGACTGGAGTAATGATGCTGAAAATTCGGCTTTACCATCACAGGAATAAATACAAATTTGAAATATACTAAAATAGAGAACGGTTATTTTTAATTGTAATAATATTTGATAAAATTATTGTTTTTTACTGTATTTTTGATCAAATAAATGCAGCCTCGGTGAGTAGAAGAGACTTCTTTCAAAAATATTATAATGTCTTACCGAACCTAAACTTTTGAAAATATATTTAGAAATAATCATGATTTTATAAAAAGAAAAAAATGAATTAAGAAAATTAAAAAGATTAAGTTTAGAAAAAAGTTTAGAAGCCACACTATATACTTATTCTTTCTTTCTTATTCAAATTGCTACTATATGAAACTCAAATATCAACATCTGCTTGCGTCCATCATGAACTCTTCTTTAAATAGAAACAGTAGTAACTATCTGGCTGACAGGTTTTGCCAAGACCAGAACACATAAACAAGGGCTATGGAGAGTGAATTGGCACTTTTGGCAATGTTGTCACACACTGATGGATGCAACCCCCCCTCCGGCCTGGGCTGCAGGGAACGAGATTAAGAGTTACAGCACTCTTCTTTGAGATGCTTGAAAAGGAGAGATGGCAACCATGAACGCCTACTAACAGAATTCAAAAGAGTGGCTTGGTTTGCTAAAGACAAGAGTTTGCGTATTCATTCTGAAAGGAATAGTTTAACCAAACATTTAAATTCTGCCATTATTTACTCACACTCATGTCGTTCCAAATCTGAATTATATGCATCAAAAGGTAGCCTACTGTATTTGATTTGAAGGCTATAGTGTACGGCAAGATTATTGAACAATGATTTAAATTTCGATTTGTTCCTCCACTGACAAAGAAGTGCCATAACAAAAACGTGAAGATAGGTGTGTTCCAATTTACACCTAATTCTGCACTTTGCCATTTTGTAGTATAAACAATGTGAGAAGTGAGTTCACACTGAAAATTGCAAACGACAACGATCCAATCAATTCCCGATGGACAAAATTAAGTCCGGCCCTACATTTTTTTCTTGTTTTAGAAGCCTTTTCACTCGGATATACGTGACAATGGGGAAGAAAAGACTAGGACAACTTCTGTTTATTGCTGACTTTAAAGGAAGCCATCAAACTTTGATGTTTTATAACAAATTAACCCTTTAAAATGTAGATTTAGTGCATAGTGCACAGTACATAATTTGGGACACAATAGAAAAGATGTTTCACTTTAGCATAGGTCTACTTCTATACCAAAAGGCTAGCTTTAAGGCACAGTGAATCTGAAATTGCTGAGACTGAGGCTAAAGAAAATGGCAGGAGCTACTGTCAGAAGTATCAGATACCTTGAGGATTTTTTAAACTATGTCCAAACATTACCAGAAACATTATCAGCTTTCCCGATACTGAAAAGGAAGTGGTCTCAGTTTTTCCCACTCTTATGTTTGGCAGTTAAAAGAATACTGTCAAACTTAGGTTGATAAGGCCTACTGTTCAAAAGCATAGTTGATTAATTTGTGTTTAAAATTACCTTAATTTCAACTCTTCCTGCAATTAAAAGTGGGCACGACACTTTCATGTTTGAGGTCACTAAACAAACTCTCTTTCGAGGTAAAGGACTCTTTGTCACTTTGATAAATAGGGAGAGCAGCTTCATTGTTTTTCCGCAGCAGCTGTGCAGGGAGGACTGGGAGGTTTGCCTTCCCAATTGTCTCTTGGAAAACCCTTTTGTGAACCTGCACAATGCTGCCACAGATTCGTACCACAATGGCCAAAACAACCCAAAAATGATTTTGAGTTCAATTTTAATTAGCACACTAGCGACAACACGTACTTACAAACAGCTTCACATAAGTTTTTCCCTGGTATAACTTGCTTTGAATTACATAGTAAGCTACTGTAACATCGCTGTGATAGAAAAAAAAAAATAAGGTTGCGCATGCGCGCTGACAGCAGGGATATGCACGGTCCATATGGAGGCACCTGTTTTATTCAATATATACTTCAGTGTTAAACTAAAGAATATAATAGTGAACTATCACTTACCTAAACCACAAGCGGTGCACTCGTATAGCTCATGACCCTCACACTCCGTGCAGGTGGGGTGACAGAGAACGCACTGATTTTTTAGTAAGAACTGTCCGCTGGGACAGGAACGCATCGGGGATTTGGCTTGAATAAAACCGAGACAACATAATGATAAAGTAACCAGTGTCAAACCGGCGTTCATCGTTCGCGATGTTCTGCAGCGCATCTATTCGCCATACACACACTCACACACAGTTCATTTACTGAAGTGGGTCAGTCCTGCACTGCCAAATGACAACGAGCGTCTAAATAACAAAACTTGCTCAACAAGTTGCTTTCAAGGGGATTGGTCAATGGGCCTTTGGGGTCCACCCATTCCTCTGGTCCTTTTCGCATTTGATATCTGAAGGACAAAGGTAATGTTATGCACAAACCGAAAACACTGAATTATTCTGTGCATCAACATTTTGATAAAGCATAATTTATCTTACTGAGAATATTTAACAGTAGGCTAATGCACAGTTCATAAGCTACCCCTTTATACAGCCTACTGTAGCTACTTAAATGTATAATAATAATAATAACAACAATATAGTATTATTAATATTTAAACGATAATGTATTCATATTAACAATAATAAGATTGTTGTATAATATACCGTAATCTATCAATGCAATTTAATTTAATAAATAAATGTGGTAGCCCACTTAAAAAAAAAACATATGGTAAAAAAGGTAACACTTTACAATAAGGTCTTGTTTTTGTATTAATAAACTGTAAAGAATGGAGATACAATGGAGAAATGGGCATTCCCATAATTCTCACAATCCATCATATAGCCTATTAGATTTGTTTTTAAACATGTTCCAAAGTTAGCCTATAATAGTTGTCCGAATTGAAGGAACCAATTACATTTAGGGCCTCTCTGTTGCACATCTTATAAAAAGCATCTTAAAGCTTTGCACATTCTTTTTGGCAAATTTGCTCTGACTCTAAGTTAGATGTGAGCAGGATTTTTAAGGCCATAACATAAATTGGATTAAGGACATGCACATTAAACTTTTGCTTTTGAAGCTAGTGTGGTTACTCGCTATTTTAAGTCACTTTTCCGTTGAAGGAAGTCTGCAAGTTTCAGAGCTTATTGGGTTTTTAGCACAAAGTAAATAATCTCACTTTATTTTCTTCTTTTCAAGCCTTTTACGCACATGAGTTGTGATCGACTTTTTCCTTGACTTCATATTCCAGATTTATGAAATGCACATGCTGCATGATATTGTTGTCTCATGCGTTTCTCTTATTTCTGTCCCAGAGGACTTCAGCTCTTGTGAAGCTGTCTTGGCCTCATTGGTAAACAGATTGTGTGCGCTAACTAGCCTAAGGTATAAAACAATATATTCTCTGTGGATCATTTTTGATATCTTGCCATAGTTTGACATACAACATTCCTAAATGTTGACACTATTTTAGTATAAATGGGTTAATAAATAAAAATGTTATGCAATATTTCATATTTTTTGTCTTATATCCATTATGAGGGCTTTCATAGAGGATACAAATTATGTTTTAGAGGACCCTGATTCATAACCTGTAAATTCTACTCTAGAGTGTACTGACCTCTGTGCAAATCTATGAAGACAAATGACCAGTAGAGGGCGTCAGAGTGTACAGTATTGGGGATTTATCAGTTCAAAATACAGGGCCTCCTTTGCTTTAGTAGAAAGCCTTATATTTGTAAATATTTTCTGTTCTTTACTTGCTAAACTATGGCAATACACTTAACAAAATAATTAACATATATTTAGAGAAGCAAAGAGTTTTTTTCTAGGGATATTATTATTATTATTATTAGGACTATACAATATAATAGTCTATGCAGTGACATGACAGAAGACAGATTGTGGCAAAATACCAAAATGCTTCAATTAAATTCAATGTCATGGCATTTTAATCAGTGGCCATATTGTCCTTACATATATTTCTATTTATTGTTAGATGAGTACACTGTAAAAAAAAAAAAAAAAAAAAAAAGTTGTTGCCTTACAATTTTTTAAAGTACAATCAACTTGAATTTTAGAGTTATTTTAACTTAAATTACATTAAACTGACTTAAAAAAATTTGTTGAATCTTGTATAACTTATTAAAAAAAGTTGAAAATGGCTTAACTTATTTTGATGAGTAAAGCAATGTAAAAACATAATGTTGTCATAACTTATTGATCATATTATTGTTTGGCTATATTTGCTATATTTAAAAAAACATCAAATAGGTACATAACTAATAAATATTGCATTCAGCTCTCGTTCTGTTGATTGACATTTGAAAAAGGTTTACATTAAAATGAAATCCAATTTTGAGGAATAAATTATTCTGAGAAATGTAATTTAAAAATGTCCAAAAACGAAATTTTTTTTTTAAACGACAACATTGGAAACAATATTTTTATTATTTGTTTTATTTTTCTATTCTACTTTTCTGTTTTATAAAATAAAACATTTAAAGATTGTTTCAAGCCATTACTAGTTGTGCGAAATGTTCTTTGAATATAGGCTAAATACGTAATAATTCACATAAATACAAAAAAAGGATGAAAAAACGTGCGCTTTTGTCAGCATTACAATATTTTAATATCAATAATAGTACATGTTCTAATAGTCTTTTGCTTTCATACCAAACAGTATTGTTTATAGTCATATAAATATAAAGTAGGCTACCACAAACTGAGCCAGCAGTCCTACAGGCAGCTGTTTTCCAGAGGTGGGCGGGGTCTACAGCTCATTTCTTACGTCAATCAATAGGCATGAAAGGGGACGTGGGCGGAGTCTGTTGCTTCTTTACGTCATTCAAGTGGGGGTAAAGAGATGAGGTGGGCGTGTCTTCGGTGGCACTGCTGCATCAGTGAATGACATGAGGATGTAAAAGAATACAACGGGTTGGGCATATGATTTTAAAGCCATTCTCGAGCGGACTGATATATGGACGATGAGGAATACACTAAGGACTGACTAAGGAACGGTAAGACGCGTCTTAAATAATAGCCTCCTGGCATAAGGAGCATCTGTGTGTGCAATAAGAGCTGTAGGGATCCTTGCGCAGGTGCACCTGTCTTCAGTACGTGGCCGGACCGCTATAAGAAGGATCTTGCGGGTATACAGTGTTTTTATTTATTTATTTTCCCAATCGAGGCCAGTTTCAACAAAGGAACTTGTGTGGCATAATAAATAGCCGATTATTTGCTGGATTTGAGGTAAGGGCGTCTTTCCAGCGCACCATCTTCAAATGCATTGCGATATGATTGGAGATTGAATTTTCTTTGTCTGTACACACATTATATGACTATATATCAGTATGGGTTGGGACTGTTGCGTAACAGGCTGACAGGAAAAAAAAGCCGTTTGTGGATTACAAAATAATGATCAAATATATACTATTAGGCTGTATTTGATGTAAGAGGAGGATGATAGGTGGATGCATTCATGTTCATTGCCTCTGTATGCACAAATCCCAGGCAGAAATCAGCATGTGTGTGTGTGTCAAGAAGGCTCTTTGGTTATTTGACCTATAGATGCTTTTAATAATATTGCATACTTTAGGTGCTATAGGCTGAAGGTACCTGTAAACAACCTACTAGCTATATAATGGTGCATTTAGGCCCTGAGCCGGGCTGTTGAGCTCAGTATTTTTTTTTCTTTTATTTGAGCTTAAAGGTGCACTCAGTCATTTTTTTTTTCTCAAGGAAAGTTTTAGAAATGCACAACAGTTTTGGAAAAAATCTGTAAAATGCAGAGATGAATTTTAGGCTACACTAGACTGGTGGTTCTCAACCAAGTGGTTGCATTCAATTTCTAGGGAGCTTCAAGATTACTTATTTATAATTATAAAAAATAAATTAAGGTACATAAAGTGTAATGTACAGTTAGTTTGTCACAAAGTGGCTAGATACTAAATAAATAAATACTGACAAATATTATATTGTTTATATTTAAATATTATTATTTATTAAATATTATAAATATATGTTTAAATATTTTTTATAATATAAAATAAAATATTGGGAATTTCGTAACTGGCCAAAAGAGTATGTTTGTAAAATCAGATACCATATCTTAGCCTACATTTACTTTGTTACTTTGTGCAGTGCAGAGCAGCTCTCCAACACTGTATGACATGACAGACAATAGTTGTCCAGTCCAGTTGCGTTCACACAGCACAGTTCCATTTTCGGAGTCCTTAAAATAACTGAACTGTGTGTGAACATAGCGTTTTAATGAGTCAAATAGTGGACTGACAACCTTATTATTCTGCTGTCTGAACATGGCCTTTAGATTCCTGATGTTGACTCCTGAATGATTCTAACTTACATATTGTGTGCTTGTGGTTTCTTAAGAATGGAAGTCATTCGGGAAGTTATTGGAGGCCTGAATTCAAGCTTGGCCTCTAATACTCTTGTCAGTTTGTTTTAGCATCAAACAGCACTCATATGAATGCATTAAATACCTTGAAATTTATTTTCTTATTAACAGCTTCTCTGTAACAGGAGACTTTCATCCATTGAAGCTAGACATTTCTGGCAATGTGCAGACAGGCTTTATAATGGCATGTGTCAAGCACCCCTTTGTTTTGTCTTTGAGTTTGTCGTTATTGTGATTTAAAAAAATATACAGTATTTTTATGTGCATTTTAGGATATGTATATACACACACTCACCGGCCACTTTATTAGGTACACCTTGCTAGTACCGTGTTGAACCCCCTTTTGCCTACAGAACAGCCTTAATTCCTCGATTAAAAGATTCAACAAGGTGCTGGAAACATTCCTCAGAGGTTTTGGTCCATATTGACATGAAATCATCAAGCAGTTGCTGCAGATTTGTCGGCTGGACATCCATGATGCGAATCTCCCGTTTCTCCACATCCCTAAAGTGCTCTTTTGGATCGAGATCTGGTGACTGTCAGTTTCAGTATAATTAACTCATTGTCAAACCATTTTTACATTATTTGAGCTTTGTGACATGGTGTGTTATCCTGCTGGAAGTATCCATCAGAAGATGATACACTGTCATCAGAAAGGGATGGACATGGTCAGCAACAATACTGGTGGTGTTTAAACAATGCTCAATTGGTACTAAAGGGCCTAAAGTGTGCCAAGAAAATATCCAACACACCATTACACCACCAGCAGCCTGAACCGTTGACACAAGGCAGGGTGGATCCATGCTTTCATGTTGTTTACGCCAAATTCTGACCCTGCATTTGAATGTCGCAGCAGAAATCGAAACTCATCAGACCAGGCATGTTTTTCCAAACTTCTACTTTTCAGTTTTGGTGAGCCCATGCAAATTGTAGCCTAAGTGTCCTGTTCTCATCTGACTATCACCGGTGTGTCTTCTGCTGCTGTAGCGCTTCTGCTTCAAGGTTCGACATGTTGTGAGTTCAGAGATGCTCTTCTGCAGACCTCGGTTATAACCAGTGGTTATTTGAGTTCCCTTTCTATCAGCTGGAACCAGTCTAGCCATTCTCCTCTGACCTCTGGCATCAACAAGGCATTTTCACCCAGAGAACTGACACTCACTGGATATTTTCTGTTTTTCAGACCAATCTCTATAAACCCTAGAGATGTTTATGCATGAAAATCCCAGTAGATCAGCAGTTTCTGAAATGCTCAGACCAGCCCGTCTGGACACCAACAACCCCATGCCACGTTAAAAGTCACTTAAATCATCTTTCTTCCTCATTCTGATGCTGCATTCTGAGTTGCTGCCATGTGATTGGCTGATTAGATATTTGCGTTAACGAGCAGTGCACCTGATAAAGTGTGAAATATTAATTTCTGATATTGTAATATAACTAGGCCCATTACAATCTGAGTTGACAGCCATTAATCCTAGGGATTTAAGGTTAAACTCAAAGCATTAGAATATAGCAAAGAGATAAAGAGATATTTTCTTGATCCAAAAGGGGAAATTTGGAAAAGGCCAAACAGGTGAATCGGTGAAAACAAGCACCGACAGGTCACAGGAGTAACACACTGATCCGACAAAACTCGACGAAGTGTCGGTTGCCATCTGTCTGTGTCTGTACAGACCTTCACCCAAGTAGGTGGCACACAATAATACGTCTGACCTTGACCTGATTGTTTCAGATGCTGGCATACAATCCAGCATGCCCCTATTGACCCAGTCTGCAAGACTCCAGCTTTTCTTTCCAAAACATTGAAGATTTGGAGACAGATGGACCGATCAGGGCAAGGCACCAAAGTGGACACCCCTGGGCCGATGCAGCCACTGAGGGCCTGTGTGCAACGCGACACCAGGGGACAATGTTTGGCAACTGATCAGTTACTACATGTAATTCTGTCCATGTCGCAAACACTGCACTAGCAGAGCTGAGGTCGCTGAGATCGGCTCCACAGTCTGACATAAAGACATAAAATTTCATTAATTTGTTACAAGAGATCACAGACTTGGGACATGGCCACAAACAATGCTAAATAAATGAATAACAATAATAAAAATAATCTTTAATTTTAAAATATTTATTGATCTGTTGGATTTCCACTTGATGTCCCATATTTAATCTGGGGCTTGAAGCTAAACCAGTAGATATTGTCCAGTGTTTTGCGCTCTATGACTGATGTATTGTTCAAATTATTCAAAATATTGTTAGCAAGATTGTGAAATACTTGATATTCCAATTCTTAAATGTGTAAGTAAATGTATTTTGTGTTTTAAACACTCTAATAATGATTATGTTAGTTGATTGGTAAGTTATACCGAGCAAGGGCGCCAATGTAGGCCTATACTCCATTTAATAGTGTATGCGGACACAGGCGCTCAACACATGTGCAAGAGAAAGTCTCCCACTTGTCTCCCAATAGTGTCTGTACTATTTCTCTGCAAAAGTTATGAGCGATAAAATGTATTTGATATCTTTTAAACTAGAGTTGTGTGTAACTCTTAACCCCTTCATACAAGTTCTCATCAACACAAGCATTTGTTGTTCTTGCGTCTCCAGTAGTTTGTTGTTGTTCCGTCCCATCAGCTTCATTTTTCGACTGTGAAACAACAGCCCGGGCCAGTGTTGCCAGCCTGTGGACAAAACATTCAAGGTGCATGTGCAAGGAAGCTGAACTGGTTAGAAAGATCGAGCTGCATGCATACAATGGAGTGGTGCAGGGATGACGTATTTTTTGTAGGAAACGAGTTAGCATTTTAGCACTCCTGTTCCCGTTGTCTTGTAGTTTTTTTTAATGCTTTTTGGTTAAATGCTTGAAATAAGGTCTGTGGTGAACGCAAGCTCAAGTTATTTTCATGTTTTATTCTACAATACAAAATACAATACAAAATAAAAATACCCTCTTGTGAGGACCTTTTTAAAGCTTTTACCTGTAAAAGGAGGTTGCTAGCAAGAGGCTAAACACTAGACATTAAACGTCATCTCATCTACTCACTAGTCCACTTTCACAGCCTCGTTGTGTTTGTTATCGTGCTCTTGGAAACTAATATAACTATTTTAAGCCCCAAATAGCACCATAAAAGTTAGTCCATACATATTTGCCTGCTATAACATATGATTTTTTTTTTTTTTTTTTAATTCTGGTCTATCGTCATAAATTCTCTGTCTATGCGTTTGCAAACTTGGCACATCAGAAGAAATTTAACTACCAATTGCCATAAACACATTTTATGGACTTTATTGTCAGTCCCTGTAGTAGGAAAGTACCTGCCAAGAACAAATGTAAATTTAATCAAGAGTGAGGGAAAATTGAGTATACCGCTTTTTCCCTAAGATTTAACTCTATCCTCCACATTTTTAGTCTAGACTATATTTAGTGTATCAACATAAAAGTGGTTTAAATATAAGTAATAACTGTTGTATTTTGCATTTAACTTTTGGAAAAGTGTAATATATCCTCCTTTTTTGATTGTTTGGCTTCGTGAAAGTTGTCAAGACCATTTCAGCGTTGCTCAAATGGGCTTACAAAGGAAGCTCATCCCATCAAAGGCAGAAGCTGCTTGTTTTTCCGTAGCATTCCATCTGCCTCCCACCTCATTCTCCAGAAGTTTTAGTCCTTGAGATGAGATGAAATGAGTCAAGTGGCCCACAGCAATCAGTGCTCAATCACTGCACGGGGCTTTTGAAGTGCTCCCCGCTCCCTCCGCGGCTCCACAGGTGGGGAAGCAATGTTAAGTGGTCTGTCCACAAGAAGGGAGAGGTCACCCAGAGGGCAAAAGGGATTGTCTGGACGAGCGGTCCAGAGAGAGAAAGTAGGGAATGAAGGGATTGGAAAGACAGCGGGAGAAAATCAGGAAGGGTTGCGCAGGTCAGAGAGCGGACGGGGTCATTCTGTGATGACTTTTAATTTCCTGAAATCTCTCTCGTTCATGATCTCTGTCTCTAATCTCGGTGTTAACGTTCATACTGATTGTCGGGCCGTGCATACAGACACTCAGATACTCCAGATCAAGTAAAAGCTTGCCAGTATAGTTTAGATAGATAGATAGTAGACGTTTGTGATAATGTTCACCTTAATCCTATTTAAATTAAAAGTGACGACTGACAAGATGTGTGCTGATGAGGTTAAGATTGTGTGAAGTCGAGTGCAGAGGTTTATAGAGGAGAATATGGCGAGTCACGCAGCTTGTTGTGGGATGTGACCGCGTCTGAGGAATTGTAATGAATTTGCAGCTTCTCAAACAGTTCATTCTTTCATTCTTTCGTTATGTAAAGTTTATGCTGACCTGAGATTAGGGATGTACTGAATTTTGGCAGATAAAATAAACTGGTTATTTTTATATTATGGCCAACAACTGATAAATGGCAGAAATTAAAATCTATACTATTTGGTCTAAATAAATGATAAATATATATAAATAAATTTAAATAAAGTCAATATTTTAAATACCACAAGTGAATTTAGGCATTACAACATTTTAATTTTCAGTATGTGCAGTTTGAACAATAAATATTATTTAAAGATTAAATTTAAAGGTGATACTAAATTAGTGAAATTTCAGAAACTTCCCCAGCTAAAATGTTTGATTTTGTTCATATTTTTTCTGAAGAAAGACAAACATAAATGGTGATGAAAGCCCAATTTTAAATGCCACGAATAAATATATTAAAGAGTAATCCATTATTATTATTATTATTAATACCCCTCTACAAAATAGTGGATTACACAGTTAATATTAAAATAATATCTGAGCTGTCGTTTCATTTTATGTATTTCTTTTACAGTATGTGCAGTATGAAATATGAATATTCATTTTGAGATTTGCTAAAGATAACATTTAACAGCAGTATTAAATCATTAGTGTTTTTATAAATTAACATTAAGGCAGTGTTAGATGATGGCAAAGAGTAATCTTAATGTAAACATAGGAGAAATGAGCTGCACAATTAAAGGGATACTTCACCTCTGGAAAGATGAATGTGTATTTAAAATGGGTCATTTATGTAGAAGAATCTGGAGCTTTCTAGACTGAGAAAAGCCAGAAAATTTATTTTTGGCTTATGTAGATGAAAGACAACCACTCCCAGAATGCACTTGCTTTGCTGCCCTAGGAGGCCACGCCTACCGGTAACGAGATCGCCCAAAGTGTCGTGGATTCGGCTTTTGCGTTCTGCAGTCGCTTTTCATTATGTTTACTGTGGCGAGCAGGACGAGACTGAGGGCCGCGGGAGAACGGTGCGAGGCCGGTGTCGTGATTACTGATGAGCGACACCTGTGAGATGCACCGGTCTCGTATCTCTCACGGAGGAGCGGGAATTTTCTTATCAATCAACCGAGGCAACCGGAGGAGGCAACTTTCTCAGCACATCAACCGATCACTTGTGTAGCGTTCATGTAAACACTACATTCAGATTCACCAATCGGAATGAATTCAGTTAGATTGAAACAAAAGGTGTGCATGTAAACAATGAATGGCGACTGCAGAAAGGAAAAGCTGAATCCCAGACATTTTGGACGATCTCGACGGCTGGACATGTCCGGGAAAAAGAGGATGTATGGTAACCCGTAACCCGTAACGCTCAACTTTCTCCACAGAACAAGAGCATGCTAGCTTAGCTTCCCAAAAAAGATGGCTGACACTATGTGTACATTCTGTGAGTGAGATCTCACCCTCTATGGGCGGGTTGAGAACATGCGGGACAGCTCCTACTACTGGCTGTAGTCTTTAGCCCCTGGCTAATAAATCCTCAGATGACACAAAATTAAGATTTTTGCGTAATCGGAGGATTTTTTTCCAGACAAAAAATACATAAATCTCTCGTCTCAGGGGGATATGAGGGTGGAAAGCACGGTAATTCGAAAAAACTACAGGTTTTCTACTAATACCAAAACAGTATCAAATAACATAACCAAATACAGTACCACAGTTCAAATATTGACAACTCATAGGTTTTCTAGAAATAGTTCCCCCAACAATTTAAGGTCACAATTCGCTTAATTAAGTTATTGAGTGTTTTGTAACCAAACGTCATGACGTCACAGAACTAAAACAAGTCACTTGCTGTATCACCTAGTAGAGATGTCCTCAAGAAAGATCAGCTTGTCCTCATGAGCCGAAGTGAGAGTCAAACTTCAGATGTGACTGACAGTGTGTGGAGAAACTCAAAGTGTGGTGAGGAATCAAACTGACAGCTCAGAGACTGGACCAGGAACAGAGGCCATGGGACAGAGGACCTGACAGGTTAAATATGCCCCTCAATCCGACAGACATTGGGTCAGGCCAGGACTCGCTGGTGTGAGGCTGAGGAACATATTGGAGACGGACAGGTTGAGAAGTTCTTATGCTGGAGGTTTGAGGACAGGGTTACTGAAGGTCACAGTTCTCAGACCAGCCATGTGTTCTGACCTTTGAAGGTAGAAATTATTCATTTTAATTTGTTTGTTGCTCTAGATGCTTCTTGATGGATCTACAGAAATTATGATCCTCATACAAGGATCTGATTGGATTTATAATTAAACATATCTTGCTTCCTTCATTGGTTCATCGTTAAAAATAAATAGGCTGTAATGTATAGTTTGTTTTGGGTTCACGTTTCATGTTACAGTCATGTTTCCAATATTGTCATGTGATTCCCTTGCCTCGTGATCCTGTCATGTGCGTCCCTAGTCTCTTGTGTCAAGTTGTCATTGGTTAATTGTCTTATGTTCACAGGTGTGTCTTGTTTACTCACTAGTCCTTGTGTATTTAAGCCCTCATGTTTGCCATGCGTCTTGCTCTAGTATTGTTTGTGTAACCACTGTTTGGTGAGTTTTCTGTTAATGTTTAAGCTTATAGTTCCATGTCAAGCCAAGTGTTTGTTTATTTTGAGTTTGTTCATGTTTGTATTTAATAAATACTGCACTTTGGTTCTTCAAACTTGCCATCAGTAGAATGATTACATAGGCAAGCACTGATGCTATTCACATTATTGCACAAGCCGACTGGTTCATGTCGCATCTGGAGCCAATGAGCTTGCTGCTCAGCATTTAAATGGCTGGTTAGCATTCACCATAGCGGTTTGCAGTGAGTTTCTCTGAAACCCTCCAGCATCCCCAGCTCCACCTGTATAGATCTGCTATATGTAATTTTATATACAGATGAAACTAAAATTCGAATATCACGCAAAAGTTCATGTATTTCAGTAATTCAAATTAAAAGGTGAAACTAAATTATTTAGTATATATATATAACTCTCTATGCATGATTATACTTTTCAGAGGGCTGACATTTCTGTATTTAAAATCCTTTTTTTTAATTTTTTTTATTCCATGTAATATGCTAATTTTCTGAGATTTTGAATTTGGGGTTTTCATAAGCTGTAAGCCATAGGCCTAATCATCATAATTATAACTTTTGCAGGATATTCAAATTTTTTTAGTTTCACCTGTATGTTGTTTGTGCAGCAGCAGTATGACTTACATGCTCACACCATCGTATCAGCGTTTGTATCTGCAGAAGAATGTTCCTGTACTTGTTCTGCAGCAGCAATATTCAACAGCAGCGTAAGATCTATTCCACTAAGACCAAATACATTAACAGTGTCATATCCATTGCCATGCTAAATATCTTCCAATAGTTGTCATGATAGAAATGGACATAAATCCTGTAGTAGCAGATATGTGGAGGGTTTCAGAGGATATCTGATAGCGTGCTGCTGGACTAGCCAACAGAAACAAACATTTAAATGTTGAATAAGCAATCTCATTGGCTGCTGTATCATCAGAGGCCAATCAGCTTGTGCCGTGTGGTAATGATGTGATTGCTTACAGAGCCTGTGCCCTCTAGAGTTTCATGACTAATTATTTGATTAGAATTGTATTTTGAAAGGGTTTTTGACTGAAGCGCCTTAAATAACATTTAAAATATTATTTTTGAATGTTATTAAAATGTTCAATTAAATGTAAATATTGTTGGTTAATTTGCAAGCGTGTCATTCCATGTCTAATTTACAAAATTTCTGAAACTTCCCTGGCTAAAATATTTGAATTTGTTGTTTTTTTTCTGAAGAAAGACAAAATTGTAAATGCCATGGGTGAATATTTACTGATTTTCCTTGTCAGTTTTCCCCCTCTATAAAATAGTGAATTACTCAGTAAACATCAATCCATAGCATTTAACATTTTGGAATTCTTCTTCATTTATGTATTTCTTTCACCAGAAAAAAATAAAAGGATAAAAAATGTTAAGTACATTCTGTAAAATGTTATCGGTGTTTCCCCTGATTTTCCCCTCATATAAGCTCTGAAAATGTGAAAACAATTGTATTCTGTGTGGGCCTGGAAATTTAATTAGCTGAAGTTTTGATTTTTAACAGGTTACTCACATTAGACTCATGTGTGACTCAAACACTGATGCATTTACAGGAATCTACAAGATGTTTGAGTAGGATGTGGAAAAGAAATTGGCATTGATTCCATTGTTGTTCAAAAAAAGCTGCAGAAGTAAAAATCTGAATGAGACTTTTAGTACACACTTGTAATATTTAACCTACAGTAACACCAGCCATGTACTTGTGGACCCAGTGTTTTACAGGATGTTTCAGTAATACTGTTGTTAGCACGTCATCTTATCTTATCACCATGAACTTTTAGTAAGAACTAAGAAGTATTTTATTCACTCCCAATAATTTCAGAAGTAAATAGTTCAGAAGTTGCCTAAGAGGTTCAATAGTTGTATGTCTTTATGCTGCTTTGTCTCCTATACATTTTCACACACAGTTAGCATGCTAGTGTTGTGCTTTAGCTCTTAGACAGCGCAGTAAATTCCACATTGAGAAGCTGTCTTCAATTTCGTTGACTTTGCTGTTACAGCTAAACATATTTAAGCCCATGTGTCAACATTTAGTCAACATGCTCTGTATCTTGAGCATCTTGTGGCATGAACACTATGTTTTTACGACAGAAAATATTTCATTTTCTTTTCAATATTAAGTAGCCTAATGGCCACACATGTTAGTGTTAATGCTAACATTATCAATTGTTGTTTATCTTCTAATTGAGGAGGCGTTTGGACATTTTGAGGCTGCTTTTTTGCTTTTGTTTTTATTTGACACCAGTTCATCTGTTTTGTGAACTATAGCTAAAATTTGTGGAGGGTTGTGTTGGATTAGCTCAAATGAGGAAGCTAAAATGTGCCCTTTCTGCCTTTTCTTCACTGTTGCACATTATTCCAAATGCAGAAATCTTTCATTGAAATCTCTTCCATCTCTTAAGGGGTCCTTTTGAGGGGTCGTTTACGTGACACATTTTTTAACTAAAACTTTCGATCCATTTTGGCCATTCATTTACACAACAATGTCGGGGTGATGTCATGTCATGTCATGCTGTGTTCAGTCTATAGGTACATAGTCTTTCTTTACAAAGTGACATTGCCACCTACTGGCCAGGCATTAATAATACAGCGTTTTTAGTCGTTCTTGCGGGTCCGTGTGAACGGGATCGTTTTGAAAACATTGTCGTCTCTACATGAAAAACGAAAAGGATAAACTTTTCAGTTTTTAGTACATTGTTGTCTTGTAAACATGCCCTGAGTTAAGGTCACCTTATTTAACCTCTATCCAAAGGGGCTTTCACACTGAAAGAACGTTTTCATAGTTCCTCTAGCTTTTGGCCGAAGTACCCCCTTTTGGCGCATTTGCACCATAGGACCCGAACGATTCTATTTCTAGAAACGCCTTTTAGGCGAATTAAATAAGCTCAACCAGTGACTTAAGTATACGTTGATTGGTCGAACGCATGCCATATGAAACACAGGCACCTTCCATTTTTAATGGCACACACAGTTTACATAACTTCCTCCAGGAACTAACTCCATGAACATGGAAAATTGTGATAGATAGCATTTATATTTCGCCTTTTTGTTGCGAGTTGGAAAATGTAGTTTTCGGTGGACCGCCCCCTGGTGGCCAGTTCCTATATCTACCCGGTGTGAAAAAAACTACTTTCGTTTGTGATGGCCATTTTCCTTCATTTTGGGAAGAAGATGATTTGCAAACGCCATTTGTGTTGTTTTTACTAGTCAATGGCTGTAAATGGCACACTTGATATGGCCTCTGTTTGCACATCCATGAAGTCTAGAGACCATAGTGTGTCTATTTGTTAATTTCAGTTTCAGCACAATGATCATGAGCATTGGCTACTATGTGCACTCAGTGTACACTTGTTTCTGTACTATTACAAGTGAACTTCATGTTCTTTCTATATTATACTCACTGGACGTAAGTAGGCCATTCTACTAGATTTGGAGAATTTCTGCATACTTCAACTAGGCAGAAGTAGGACATGAATTAAAACAATCTGAAGAGACCGAACGCATCTCTCAGTAGCGTAAGAGAAGAATGAAGGAGGGGTGAAGGATACGGATGTTTTGGCTCTTCTCTAAAGGAAGAGAGGGGGCAATGTCAATCGTATCTGGAAGAAAGCCACGTTGAGACACATAAGTGAGACAGTGAAAATTCAATTAAGAGGGACGCTGGGTGTTTTGGCACAAACAAACGCACCCTCGCTGGACAAACGCAGGCACATGATGAAGGGCTGGTGGCCAGCGGTGACATTCGTACTGTGGTGTTTACTCTGTCATGGGGGATGGGAGCAAGAAAATGACAGCCCAGACACAAACTGACATACAGCAGGCAAAGCAAGCTCAACAGACACGTCACCTCCACCCAATGTCCCTCTGAGCCTTTGTTTCCCATCAGCACTGTCTCCGGAGGCAACAACGAGCTGTTGTGTACCAACACTACTACACAATTTCAAAGTCGAGTATTCAAGCAATTGAAAACCAACAAAGTTGAGAAATGATCAGCCCTCACCCCACACTGTCTGTAAATGCGGTGTAATGTCATCAGTCAGATATACTTGATTGACCTTTAAGGATGTTGTAGTTTTTTGCTGTTTTACAGTGTTAGTTTGTCATATTTGACCAAATCTAACAAGCTAGCATTGTTTATGTATACTGTACGTCCCTCAAACACGGACAAGAACGTTATTTAGATAGTAGGGGACTATAAAATAAATGTTATTTTCCGTTTTGATTGTTCTGGATTCTGTTTAATGGTTAAATTAAATATTAGAAATCAAAAAGCATGTCTGTTTGATTGAAATTATGAAACGTATACAATTTAACAACAGCAAAAAAGGACCCTATGAAATCTGTTTTATTTTTCCCAAATTCTGTTCTATTTTTCCCAAATTCCATTTAAAATGATCTGGATTCCATTTTAATTGTGTAATTTAATTGATAATGTCTAAACAATTCAATTTATATACGTTTAACAATTTAATCGTTTATTAAAGTTTTTACAGTAATAGGGCCGTATAAAATGTTTTTTTTATCTGTGTTGTCAGTTTTTCTGGAATTGTGATATCATACAAATGTATTCTCAAAAATGGTGGAAAAATTGAATCATAAAATGAAGGTGTCAAACATTAACAATTTAAATATCTTCTAAAATGTAATCTAAAGAAATTTTAACATGCGACACAATAAAGGTTTACTCGTAAAACTAAAATATGGAGGGAACATTTTAATTCTAAAAGTACATTCTACTGTACAATAGTAAAAATATTTTTTATTTAGGTTAAACCAAACTTTTATTTTGACAGGTTGTCATGAAGATCTTTAAGTCTCTGTGTTTATAATATATGATATGATGAGTTTTTCTCAAATGAAATGATCAAATGCTGGTTAAGTGCAACAGCTTTGCAGATGAAGTTCATGTGTTCATGTCCTCATATAGTGAGACGGCAGTTGAGCGTCATTTGTCCTTCAGTATGTGTGTAGTAGACGAAACTGTGGCGCTCATTCGCACATAGACATGCAGAACACGCAAACCTCATATTTAAATAGTAGTCTTTTGTGTTGTAATATTCAAAGACACTTGTCCATATCATGATTTGATTTATTGTACAGCCCTGCTTTTGATTTATTACAGTAAAATGTCTCAAATCTCATTTGCACTTTGAGACGTTTTCCGCACCAGACAACCTGCCACCTCAGTGTCGACATTCAGCTGTGAAAAATTGCACCTTGCTCCGTATGTCACTCCATAACAAATTACATTTCATTTAGGGAAATCTTTGGAGTTGTCTTCATGTAAATCACCTGATGGACCCCTCTAGATTTGGGTCAACTGATGTTGCATTAGCCGAGCTCTTGTTCAGATGGCTGAAAAGTAGGACAGAAACAAGAGAGAGACACAATGAGAGAAAAGGAGAGGCCCGGTTCTGGCTCAGCCGGCCCAACCTACCGCTGCGTTCAAAGCCATGTTGGTTCTGTCTGTTCCCATGCCAAGTCCGTAGAGAGTCCAGGTCCAAACACAGAGCCTTTACTAGAAAAGGATTGGACCAGAGCCATGCATACAGAGAATGCTAAAGCTAGCAAGCTAAGTCTGTTTTCTGCCTTTACTTCTATGTGGACAGTCTTTTTTTTTTTTTATGTGGGAAAATGTCACCATTTACAGGCATTAGATGGGGATTTTATTTTGGTATTTTACTAAATCAGAAAAGACAATGTGTTTCTCCATCATTCAGAAACAAACCACCAACTCAGTTCAATTACTGACTTTTGACAAATGTAGTGATTTGTCATTTAATTCCATACAGATCATACAGTTTCCATTCACTTTTTGCACTATTCTGTTTTTGACAAAGCAACTTTAATTTTGATATATTTTTAATCAACTTTTGATTATTGATATCATACTGATTTAGAGTGAGAAAATCCAATAAACATCTTGCTTATATGCTAATGCTAATTATGTTTAGCATTGCTGATGTTTTGATTATGTTTGTAGATTCCCAACAAAATCAAACCCATTATGTCACTTCCCGGAGAATGATATAGTTAAGAGCCTGGCTTTTGTTTGTTAAAGGGATAGTTCATCTCAAAATGAAAATATTGTCATTATTTAGCTACTCACCCTCATGTCATTCCAAACTTGTATGAGTTTCCATCTTCTGCTAATTTCTTTGGCTAATTCTACAAATTAGCAAAATTTTGATAACCAAACAGTTGCTGGTAGCCATTGACTTCCATATATATATTTTTTTTCCATATTATGGAAGTCAATGGCTTTCCAACATTCTTCAAAATATATTTGTTTGTGTTACTCACCAAGGTGAGTACATGATGAAAGAATTTTGGGTGAACTATCCCTTTAAAGGGCTTTGTAAAAAAAAAAAAAAAAAAAAAAAAATTTGTTTAATTAATGTGAGTTTTGTTTGTGATCCTACAAACCTGGAAATGTGCTTCTCACATTGTCATTCCCGTTTAAATGTCCTATTTAATAATAGGGAAACGTATGCTTTATGTTTTAATTGGCTTTCAGTCTTGCTTCTTATCTCTCCAAATGATGGTGAAAAGTGTCATTTTAAAAATGTGGAAATGAGCAAAAATAATCTAACACAACCTCTTATTTACATAAGGACCCAGTTTACATTTGACCCAGTTACTTGTTTGACTAGTAAAATGATTTGTTGTGCAAGCCATATGTATATAACACGTTTAAATTTTTTATTGTATACCTATTGCTGCCATAATAATAGTCCATTTCAAAAGTTGACTTTTGCCCCGCTATATCGACGACCCTGGTTAGACATATATGGTTAGTGCATGGACCAATTGGCATCTATCTTTCATCAATATTATCAGTGTAATGAATATCAGGTGAAAAATACATGCACTTTTGAGCCTTCAATGTTTAATTCTCTCCCTCAGGTTTGTTTAGAAGCCTGTTGCTGGCTGTGAGAACTGGATTTTTGAGTTTTCCGTCAGCTGGTGGAACAAACTCTTGCACGGTGTGACTGGCGGCTGCAGATGCAGATCCAGATCACGAGTCGAGGCGTCAGGGACGAAGTTAGAAAGGGAAGGAGGGGGTGACGAAAAGCGCTTTCCTCACGACACTTAACCCCACTCGTTTTTTCCACGCGAAAAGACTTGACCTGAACCAGCAGAAGTTAGCCCTCTTAGTCCTCATGCAAGAGATGAGATGGATCCACCGTGGCCGACCTCAATGATCTTCGGGAATATTTCTGCAGAAATGAAACTATGTGTCGGATGAACTAGCATTAATAAACCCGTCTAAAATTAATGAAGCCATTTGCTCAAATGCCATAGATGTGAAAAGGAATCAAATATGCAGATAGATGTTTTCTCAGCTAGTAAGAAGTAATCACTCATTTCAAAGTGGTTCTTAGTCATTCTCCTTTAAAGAATTATGTAATGAAAATATGTCATCATTCTCACTGTTCCGAATCTTTCTTTTGTCGAACACAAAAGGTGAATTTCTGAGGAATATCCTGAACGCTCTATTTAGTTTCATTAAAGCAAATGAGGATTACGGCTGTCAAGCTTCAAAATGGTAAAAGCAATATAATAGTCCATAGGACTACTTTACACACTATTCCATATGACTATTTACGCAAATATTATATGCAAGTCTTTTGACGTGATATGACACACTGTAAAAAAAAGTTGCTCCCTTAAATTTAAAAGTACAATCAACTTGGATGTTTATGTCATTTCGATTTAAATTCCATTAAACTGACTTTAAAAAATTAGTTGAATCTTGTATAAAAAAGTTGACAATTGCTTCATTTATTTTGATTGCTTCATTACATTTTGTCATAACTTATTGATCATATAATTTTTACAGTGAACTTTGTTTGAGAAACAGATCAAACGCTGTTATTAAAGCTCCACTTCCCATTGTATAAAGCAACCAGCACATCATTTAAAATATCTCCTTTTGTGTTCCACAGAAAAAGAAAGCCGTAAGGGTTTTTAATCGAAATAAATGATGAACTATCCATTTAAATATTCCCATTTGCTTTAATGGAATCCCGATAATCATCTACGTAACAGTGCACTGTAAAATAATGAACACTGAGATTTGGAATCACTTGTTTGGTTGTACCTTGTACGACTGGAGTTATTACCGAACACATTGACATGCTCTTGATAATCACTTGAGTCTTCAGCAGATCCGGTGCATATGCTCTTTCCCGTACTTCCGTCCGGCTTTTAACACACACACACACACACACTCACAAGCTAACCATTGTGGCTGGAGGAGGAGAGATTGGAAGTGAGTGATTGATTCAGAGGCTGAATAGCCTTTTCTACCCTACATTGAAATTCAGTCATTGAATCTGCTGGTTTCGAGCAGGTTCCAACAGCAGAAGCACTTCCCGTGACTGCGGTTCAGTGTCCAGTGTAACAATATCCCTTCACAAACTCCATGGTGTGGATAACATTTTGGAACATATGTTTATAATAATAAGGCATGTGTTTGTGGTTGATATCAGTTTCATTTCCTTAATAATTTCTTTTCACAGTAAATAGGAGACTAATACTGGAATTATTCAAAACAGAGGACCTCAACAACTTTCCATTATGGTTTTTAAATAATAGTTATGCTTGTTTTGAATTTCAACAGAAAACAGTGCATCTTGTAAGAGAGCAGCTGCAAGAGATAAAAAATTAATTCTTAAATCGGACTGATCCAGTTCTAAAGTCAATCAATGAATAATTTTTTTTTATAACTTAGCGTTTTTATTATAATATAATATAATATAATATAATATAATATAATATAATTATTATCCCACAATGCAATACATTTAGCTTGACCTTCCTTTCCAGTCTGATGAATGAACCTGAAACAAACTTTTGTGATTCATTATGTGGCCAGACTACCAAAATTTTCAGTTTTACACAAAATTACATGAAAACGATGATATTATGATAATATTGATGATGATGATGATATTATGATGATATCTATGATTATTCTTATCCCGTTCATAAATTTGTATGCACAGCTGAACCATCAGAACTCTCTAAGTGATCTACAGTAAGTGCATTTTACGGCTGTGATTAATTGTTTTTTAAATCTATTTTATTGTGAGCTAAGGCTTTCGTTGACCTCTCAGCCAGGTTTGTATTGCAGCTTTGTCTTGTACAGGAAATTCAAAAGAGGTTTTCAGTTCACAGCTGAGCACATTATCATAAAATGTCTGGTTTGGCAAATGTACCGTAGACTCAATTTACTGAATAAGCCTCTTACCTCATCAGTCATGTGTAAACCAGACATCATGATATTAGCCTGGAACAAGATGTCACATCTAAATCTCGATCTCTCTGTGTCTGAACATTTACCACACACAACTTATCCAGAACTTGATTTCAAGTCCACACACAAAGATAAATGTGTGATTGCATCGTCCATTGCAAACCAGAAACTCGTTTTGCAAGCATGTCTTTTGGAGTTTTGACTATATGGTACTTTACATGCTTGAATTGACTGATTTTTAGCAGTTATTGGTTTTAAAGACCCCATTAAAATCGCTCTGTGTTGAGATATTTCCTTTTGAAACAGTAAGGCTGGATGGAACATGTCGGATAACACTTTAAAAACAAAACAAAAGTTTTAGGGGGCGGGGCATTCTCATTCTGGAGAGCATTTGATTGGACAACAATCTGTGCAGTGCAGGATGAGTCATCAATCATTTTTATCCATTTTCCCAGGGAAGATAAATTACATTTTGTCAACTTTTTGGAGTACACCAAAATATGGATTTTACTCTCATGGCTGACACACAGATTAAAGGCCACAATAGTTTTTTTAATAGATCTTTTAATAATGTGTAGCGACAAAAGCATATGGGTTCTCTGTATTGGGGCCATGAAAATAACCCTTTTTTTTGTCAAGGCTCATGCAGTGTTTAACCACATGACAGATGTGTAAACTGAAGTCTGGTATCTGTGAAGATCTGTATCGGTGAAGAATCTGTTCCTGAGAATGCAAAGGCACGCAAGACACGATCAGACAATTTATTTCATAACTGTCTTTAATGTTGCGTGGCTTGTCATTTCCTCCCACATTTTATTTTGTTGCAGTGACACACGGGTTTTGTTTTAATTTAATGTGAAAAAATTACACGTTTAATGCATGTCTTGTTGGTGAATATGTTTGATGAAAAGGAGACTGACCGTCATTCACGACACTTAGTTATTTCTCACAAAATACGAACTCAAAACGTGCTAAGATTATTATTTTTAAGATCATGTAAGGATATTATTGTAACATTGTCATAATGTGATATAAATGTATCATTTTATCATAATAAAATACTTTGCCAGAGTATATACAAATATAAATGTATCAAATACGTATATAGCTACAAATATAATAGATCATATTATTATTTAATTTATTTTTTGGCAATTTGTTTTTATTATTATTTTTGATAAAATATATAGCAAGAATCAACTGTAAATATAAATATTATTAGATATATAATTAAATAAAAACGTATCTAATGATATATTTATATTATATATTAAAATATCATTATGTAATGACATTTTAATTTGTTTTATTTTTATTCTGGAAATTTTGCCCAATTTTTTTTTTAATTTTGGTTTTTTGGTTTCATAAATACCATGTTTTTTGTTTATATTTATGCTTGGAAAAAGTTGATGTCATGATGCCATGCTTAGTGGTGTTTTGTTTTGAATTTGTTTTCTGAAACCAAGAGTAGCGGTAGCTAATGAAAATATTATGTCATCATCACCCTTATTAGATTGCACATTAGAGTCTAACTTGAAATGCTGGCATTAAACTGAGCCCAGCAGAGGGGTGTGGAGACTCCATCTGGTGTTCCTGGCATCCAGCGGGCACAGTGTTGCCCTGCCCAGCCTCACTGATCTCCAGAAACACAGAACACATGCTTCTGCAGGTACTTAAAGTCACTTTGAATTTGACCCTTTTTTATTTTTTTCTGGAATATTGCAGTAAATATTGTAAACGATTGATCAGTGGACATCATTATTTAAAAATATATATATTATGTCCCCTCTTAATATTTAATCAAATGAACTTCCCCTCCCTCTTGCAGCATCATCTCTTCTCTAAAAAAATATGTTTACTGGCCCGAGGGCTGGACAACCTGTCAATCACATGAGATGGAACAATAGCAAACCACAACCATTCAGTCAATTCCCTATGAACAAAATCAAAATCACCCACATTTTTTGTAGTTCAACAATTTCATTCAGATATACGTCACAATAGGGAAGAAAACTTCGTAACTTCCGTTTCATGCCAACTTTAATGACGTGTTGTTGTATTAGCGGGCCTTAAAGGAGCTGTATGTAAGATTGTGGCCAAAACTGGTACTGCAATCACTTTCAAATTACTGACTCAAGGTTGCCAGATAGGCTGCAGGATCCGATTCCGACACGTTATTAGCTGCAGCTGTGGGAACTAGAGCAGAGCTGGCAACCCAAATGCCGCAACACTACTGACTCCGTGATTGGTAGATCGGTGGAGGGTGGAGCATCAGACCAAAACACAACATGACAACATCAACATCAGTTGAGGGCTGCAACTTCACTTTTTAAATGACAATATCCTGGCCGGACTACTGTTGTCAGTGATATAAGTATTTGAAATGAACATGATTTCAAGTATTTGAAATGAACATGATTTGTCTAGTGACATATCAGGGAAAATTTATGATTAATTGAAATTAATTTCTTACATACAGCTCAGGGGATTGTTTATATGATGAACAGATTGAATTCAGGCTATTATTCACATATTAATATTGATCAGCGAACATAAACGGAAGCTCAACTGAATTTATTTGACCTCATTGGTTCTTGTGGAAGCTTAAACGTGCTGCCATGTAACACGAGAACTTCAAGCAAGCATGCTTGAGCTTCCATTTACCTTAACTGATGAGCTAATGAATGTTTATGTGAATAAAAGCCTAATCTGGTCTCATATAAAGCGATTGAGTTTCTTCAGAAGATTTGCACTAAACCGCTCAAGTATTAGTTTTATCTCTAAAACTCTCTATCTCTATCTCTAAGACAATCTCTAGGCTATATGAACTTTTTGAAGCGTCAAAGTGTCAGTTGCATAGCAGTCAATGGAGGGACGAAAATCTCTCAGATTTGTGTTTCGAAGATGAAAGAAAATCTTATGGGTTTGGAACGACATGAGAGTGAGTAAATGACAGAATTTTCATTTTTGGGTGAACTCCCTTTCAGGTTTCATTTAAAAACTGAGAGGGATAGTTCACCCAAAAATTTAAATTCTGTTAACAATTTCTCACTCTCATGTCGTTCCAAACCCTAAGATGTAGGATGTTTAATTCCATAATTCTGTATAAGTCTTCACTATTACTATATTTTGACTGGTTGAACTGGTGGAAAACATTGTGTGTTGTACAGCATCAGCTCCACAAGGTCACTTTGTGGGTCCTGGCGCCGACCTTGGTGTTTTATTGAATTAGACTATTTGAATGTTATGTATTGATTCTGAACTTGTAGGAACAAACAAAAAAAAACAACAACTGTAAAATAGTGGAGAATACTGAGAATATACTGTAGTGTTTGTTTTTTGGCTAGTTGACTCGAGATGCCTCAGCTGGGTTGTTGGCCGATTTTAGACAGCAAAACACAAAACCCCATACCTCCCTTGTGCAGGTGCAGGTTACGTGGGTGAGGTGAACCCGAGGCCGTGCGGCCTGTAGAGACAAACTCCATTCACATCTGAGACAAGAGACTGAGAGGTTGAACAAGATATCAAGTGCTTGTGTTTTAGACCTCCTTTGTTAGCAAATCAGATTTACATTGAAAATTAGACTTTTCAATGTAACTAAAACATGTTGATAACATAGTGAGGAACACAGCAGCTGGTTTATGAGCCTGGGTTTCAGTGGATTTTATGCTCACCCGGGCTGCGTTTATTTAATCAAAACACAGTAATATTATGATATATTATTACAATTTAAAATAACTATATTCTACTTTAATATATTTCTGTGATAGTGAAGCTGAATTTTCAGCATCATTACTAGTCTTCAGTGTCACATGATTTGGTGCTCAAGAAACATTTCTTATAACAGTGTTGAATTTAGTTCTGGTGCTTAATATTTAATTAACAGCATTCATCAGAAATAGAAACTTTGGTCACACTTTAGATTAGGTTCCAATTCTCACGATTAACTATGACTTTTGCCTCAATAAACTCCTAATTACTGCATATTAATAGTTAGTATGGTAGTTGTTAAGTTTAGGTATAGGGTAGGATTAAGGGATGTAGAATATGGTCTTGAAGAATAAGGCATTAAAATGTGCTTTATAAGTGCTAATAAACAGCCAGTATACTGGTAATTTGTATGCTAATAAACAACTAGTTAATAGTAAGATTTAGACCCTAAACTAAAGTGTTACCGAAACTTTATTATAGGCTTCATCTTTACTGGGACACTTCTGTATGATATTCAAAAGCATTTTTGTTGTTGTTGTTGATGTTGTTGTTTTACCCTGATACGTTTTACTTCACGTTCCCATACATATCAAAATGTATATTAATACAGAAATTAAAAACATGCTCATCATAGTCACTGTATGTATGAACTGCATTTTTTTTCTTCGTATTTTTGAATAAATTATCAGATATAGACAAAAAAGAACCTTGTTTGTTCAAGTAGATTTTGAATGTTATTGCGAAGTGTTTAGGTAAAATCTTACATTGTGACTTGCCTTTTTCCCTTTTTGTTTGCTCGAGTCATTGTTAATGCCTTCACTTGAACAGAGTGTTTCTCTCAAACTAGGTCTGAGAGACTGAATCTTCTCCGGCTTGTTGCTAAATATAAAGGAGGCGCCGTTTCACAGGAGGGTGCTGGTTCTTCTTTTAAATCCCTGTACACTTTAATGTTTTCTGATTTGTCTTACAGCAGCAATGAACATGGATGAATTATGTGCTTGTATTAGCAGTCAGCTGGGATCTGTAATCTGCAGTAACAGCTAGCGATGACAACATGCTTCTGAATGCTAGCATGCTAACAATCTGAGCAACAGATTGCATACTATCCACTCTATATTATGGCAATTTGTATTTAATATCTTAATATTTAGGACTGATAATTGGTTATTAGATAGTTTAGTAAAATGCCATCTGCTTTGCATAGTTAGCATAGTTATCCTGTGTGTTTTTGCTGACTCACATCCTCATCCTCTGGAGAAATGCTCCTGGATACAAATCAGGCCATGTCCTTTTTACGTGTCTCCGTGAGGATGTTCTGGTATGTTATTATGACTCCATACTTTCATCATCGGTCATCATCCACAGACATAGGGCCCTATCTTGCACTCAGCGCAATTGACTTTGTACACTGACGCATGTATCATTCCTATTTTGCACCCGCGCAAAGCGGACTTTTCCCTCCACAGACGCACGTCGGTAAACTAGGAAATTAACTTGCGCTCTCTGGGCGGGTCGGCGCAAAAAAAGAGGCGTGTTTCGGCGCAAACATTCCCTGGTGCTATTTTGCAGTTCCAGAAAACAATTGCGCCACTGACCAGAAAAAACCTAGTCAAAAGTCAGTGGCGCGTTGCGCGTTGTTCATAATGCTATTTTAAGCGCGCATGCTTGGCCATAATGTAGCGGGTGCACAACGCGCATACACTTTGATTCTCTCATCAACACAGATGCAGCAGTTTTTATTTTTGCAAATCATACATTATAACAAGGAAAAATATTAGCCTAACACATGAGGGAAATCATTGTGGTGTCCATGAAGATGTAAGAAATATGTAGTAGCCTAAGCCTAAATCTAGCTTACATTTACCCAATTTTTTCAGGCTAATTGTAGTAATGACATGGCTGATGACACCATTTTTGATGCCAGCAACAATGAGTGAAATACGGTTTAATCGAAAACACACAAACACGCTGTGTAATTGAACGAACGTTCGGCATACTGAAACTGCGTTTCAGGTGTTTGGATAGGTCAGGAGGCACTTTACAGTAGCCTACAGTCCTCAAAAAGTTGTAGCATTCTTTGTGGCATGTTGTGTTTTACACAACATTTCCATAAATCAAGGTTGTGTTGTTGACATAGATGAGGAAACATTAGCGGACTTAAGGAGACGTGATGGTGAACTGCATGTGCCGATGCCACTTAACCCAAATGCCCCAGCAGCAGCACGGGACAGGAGAGCGTATTTGGCAGAAGAGCTGCTGCGTCATCTACAGTATAGTGAGGTAAAGCTAATTAATATCGGTCTAATGTTCGACTACATTTAAAAAATATAACCATACATATATTCGTGATTCAGAGAGAACGAGTCCAAAACATCCGAGAGTGTTTATTTGTGACATTTCTTTATTTACATTTGTCAAAATGAAAAATCAATATCAAACAGTATATTGATTAAAAAAAAAAATACAAACGGAAAATTAGGTTGAAAAGAACGTCGTCTCCTCGGCTGTGAACCGCTCCTGGCGCGCGCCTGGTAAATCCGCCGTATTAATAACAATCCGCCATGCAACATGCGCACCTGCTCTTAAAGGGTATGTTGGATGACGCTCTGATTGGTTTATTTCACGTTACGCCCAAACCACGCCTATGAATAATGAAGCTACTTCAGACCAACCCCTTTTAGATTTGCGCCAGGCGCAAGAGGCATTTATCCTGCCGGGAAAATAGCAACAGCGCCGAGACCCGCCCACAAAGGTACTTGCGCTTTGCGCTTTGACACTTGCGTTTCAGATCGTGCGCTGGGTGCAAGATAGGGCCCATAGTGTTGTTCGTTAACTGTTGTCCTCCAACACATTGATTATTAGTAGGCCACACCTTTTCATGTATGAATATTTATAAGTAGGAGGCACCAGATGGGAAATCAGTGTTAATGTTAAGGGGTGATGTTTGACGGAAATAGTGCAGTTCGAGCACCTTAGTCTCAGTGAAATGATCACATGTCAGCAGCGCAAACAAACGCTACACTGCCACAAGCAACGTGCAGCCAGAACCTTACAGCCTATAAGCATGTCTACAGGGATTCAAGCTAACAATTGGAATTTAGCTTAAATTAACGACTAGCAATTTACACCATTTTAACTGTGACAAAACTAGATTCTTAAATTCTCTGTTGGTTGTCGCTTCAACCCGCGGACTATTTCAACGATCTAAGCGCATGGTCTAAAGCGCACGGCACGAGTGCACTTAGGGCGTGTTTGAATCCACTTTTTCTAGTTTAATGACTGGAAAAATGGTCGGCGGTCTAAAAGGGTTGTCCCTATTCTCTTAATTAGTTTTGGGCGTAACGTGTAATAAACCAATCAGAGTGTAATTTCCCAATCCCTTTAAAAGCCAGTTGCGCTCGCGCCATGGCGGATTTTCTATTTACATGACGGTATTTGATAGTGGAAAGACCGAACGCATCAGTGTAAAAATAGCCTAATTTGGCGGGAAAACCACGTACTTGGGAACGCTGGGTATATAGGAAGTTATTTGGCTATTGTTGGGATGTTTTGAATGGTTTCTGTCCACTTTGAAAATGTTTGTTTCGAGTTTTCAGTATTAAGTTAAATCAAAAGTGTCCACAAATTTATATGATTTCTGGCTCACTCATTTAAAGTTTGTTTTCAGTATTAAGTTATCACTCATTTGATCTTTGGACTAGTTTCTCAGTGTTACCAAACAGTAAACAGGCTACGGTGGTGTTTGCTGTGGTTTTACTGTTGTCTATTTTTCTCTTCCTCTCTCTGTTTCTCTTTACCTTTCGCCTGATGCTTTTTCTTGTGGTGACAGGCTTCAGCACAGAAGCAAGATCTTCTGGTCGTGAGAAGCTTCTGCACGACACGCAGTAGACCTGCAACAGACCCTCGACATTATGCAAAAACACACTATATCAGAGACTGAGCCAAATGAGCCAGCGCTGGAGCCATAATTACACTCATCTATTTGTTCTATCTTCATAATCGTCTTGCTGTAACTGCAAACGTGATTTATGAGTAAAATTTTTGTTTAATGTGTGTTCAGTATTGTACAAGGCACATGGGAATATCTGAGAACTTTCAAGTTTTTTTTTCTCACATTATACACATGAAGAGGTGTGGTTATATTATATTATGTATATATTATATTTAAGTGACACATACAGGCAATAAGAACAAAAACATTTATTAAAAGTGAAAGTATCAATTTTGATTTCAACTTTAATTTAAAAAGTAGTATTCATGATGGTATCAGATGGAAATACCTTGGTACTTTGTTACTAAATGATTACCATATTCCATCATTTTTTACGTTACTCCAAGTTATTAAAATTATAGCATTAGTATAGTATTACTATAGTACATAATACATATCCCAAAAACATCATTGCCACATTGTAGTTAAGGACTGATGCTAATAAAGAATAAAGATTTGTTGCTTTGAATTGAAGAATTATTATTATTATTTTTTATAAATTATGATTTTATCGAGACCTTTAAAAACAAAAACAAAAATGGATGAATCAAAATGAGTTCCTAATGTAACGTTACGTCCCAAATGCTGTCAATAGAGCTTAACCTGTAATATTTTGCCCTTAACGACTCGATTAATATGAAAAACAACTTTGACTGAACTAGACAGCGAGTCATGAGAAGGTTTGAATGGCTCCTTGTATGAAGTCAGTGTGCGAGTCTTAGAGAAGGCAGCGCACAGTTTTGTAAAGTCTGAGTCTGGCCTTGTTAAAGCACACATGGATGAATGAGCACTGCGTGACATGTCCTGAGTCTTATTTTCATCGCTGGGCTTTTATCCCAGAATTCCTTGGGGTTGCTAGACCTGCAGCTGTGTCTCTTTGGCTTTGCAGGTCTATGAGGTAATCGGCTGCATGTTGAAGGCTCAGAGTCAGGGAACGCAGCCAGGCGTGTGTGTGTGTGTGTGTGTAATGCGTATGTACCTGAAGAGCACCTGTGGAAGCGGTAGTAAGGAACGCTTGAATAATGCAACACACACAGATGTTGTGTGAATGCTGTGTCTATTGGCAGGTGTGATCGATGTTGCTCATTATGTCCAGGAGTGTCAGCAGAGCTCTTTAACCTTTCTTTACCAAAGCTTCATAGATCAGCGATGGATTCATTTGAGTATGTGCATTCATCAAGTTTTATAGACATGACAGCAGTGTCGGTTCCATGTCTCTAGACAAAATTAAATATGTTGGCCATGTATTGTTAGCGTGTGGCTGTTATAAACAACACCAGTGATTAAACTCAAAACACTGATCGCTGGAGATAATTAGTAGAAATCGCAAACCCCACCAAGTACAAAATGAGAACTGACAAAGAACAATTGAAACACAGGGGTATAAATAAACTAGACACAGGTGAAACTAATGGGTTGATATAGAAACAAACCAGGGAATAAATAGTAACCAAGGAACCGAAACTAAACGGAACGGGGAAAGAGGAACTAAAGGAAACAGAACAGGACATTTTAAATAAAATTCAACAGAACAGAACATAACCCTTATATAATTAATATAATAGAATAGAATAAATAGAATAGCATGTTAATTTCTGTGATTTATAATTTATATTTAATATTGTTCTTTTGTATATTATATTATATTATATAAAATTACATTATATTACATCATTACATGTATTTGTACGTTTGTAAATTCATATTAGGTTACAGTATGTTCAATTTTAAATTACATTATACATCATTATATTATTACATAGATTGTTATCTTTAGGCTATAACAATATATAGATTTTTTTATATTATATTATTAATAAACAGATAATTTTTTTAAAGTTTGAGATTTTAACTTTACTATATTATATTATATTATATTATATTATTATCAAGTCAAATTTAATTGCATAGTGCTTTTCACAATATGCATTGTTTCAAAGCAGCTTTACAGAAAATCATGATATTAATGTGTATAATATCGTAATATCTAATATTTTATATATATATATATATATATAATTTCATATAATAATGTACATTTAATATTAATAAGAAATATTCAATTTAGAAATAATAATAAAATAATATGAATTAAATATGAATTAATTCAAAATATGAATTTTTTAATATATAGTATTACAATACTGTATATTATGTTGAATCTGTACAAAAATATATTTAATATGTCTATACATTTAAGTTCATATTAGAGGTTTGTGTGTGTGTTTAATGGCTTAAAAAATGCGCTCGCACACACACACATGCACACTTATAATGTACATATTGTGGAGAAATTGTGAGTAATTGCTTCCCATAATTCTCACACTTGCTTTTCATATCAGTTGGTGTGATGGCAAATTTTTCCACCGCTGCCAGACGTCTGACACTCTGGAAATAAACCTCGCAGCCTCTGAGCGCAATTCTGAAGGTTACTGTGTTAAATTTAGCCGTGGAAACATTGATGATCAGCGGGAGAACAGGGGAATGTGATGAATGAGTGCGTGGCTGTTGTTGATGGTGACAACGGCTTCTCTGTCGACTGTGAGCTGTGGCAGAGGTGAGGCCGTGTGGAAAGTGTTTTATATCGGAGGTGGAGGTGAGAGCGAGGGTCTTTCTCGCGCTCACACTTTTACTGTGAATGTTTTCTAGCTTGTTAACGTGGGCTCATAAATACTAGAAGGCTTCAGGTCCTTGTGCTCCCTGGTCAATGCGACATGATGATGTGTAAACTAACCGGTTCATGTTTTCTGTGAATGCACTTGTGGGTGGAAGTTATATTTGTTTGATAAATAAAGTATGTTCTTTCAGTTTTTCAAATTACCTCCATTTATACTTTATATAGCCTATTTTTTTTAGTTTAACTAACTTATTTCGATAAGTTGAGGACAAGAAAAACTTAATATTTCTTGTTGTCCTGACAA
This sequence comes from Semotilus atromaculatus, assembly GCA_031834385.1. Lineage (NCBI taxonomy): Eukaryota > Metazoa > Chordata > Actinopteri > Cypriniformes > Leuciscidae > Semotilus > Semotilus atromaculatus. The sequence continues at coordinate 8,981,428 of JAULUF010000027.1, forward strand.
TCTAGTTATCTCTACACAAAAAAATAAGTTGAAATAACTAAATTGCTAAAATATTTTTTACAGTGTATATATACACTGTATATATATATATATATATATATATATATATAAAAACTTAAGTTGGCTCTTAAGATACATTTCTGAATAAAATTTTACAGTAGCTACAAGTTTGGTGTCAATTGAACTCAAACCTCTTTTGGACCCATGAACGATTTGTATTTTGTTGTATTTTACTCAGTGAATTATAAATAGGCTACTGTAGATTGTAATTCTGTGAAGAAATATTGTTCTCCAGTGTTAGATAGGCTATCTTTATTTTTTATAAGTTGTATAAAAATAGTTTTGTCAGTTTTTAGGAATTTGGTAACACTTTATTTTAGTCTTTGTTACATTATGTTACATGTACTTACTGTAGTAATAACAGGAAATGATAGTTACATGCAATTAACCCTAATCCTACCCAAACCCTATAGTAAGTACATGTAGTTGCTTAATATTACTCAGTACTATATAATTACACTGTAACAATGACACGTTAAAATAAAGTGTGACCGTACATCCATATATAGAGGGCCTTAAATGGGCTTGAATGTCCATCTCTTCCTCAGTCTAACGCTGTGAAACGAGACTCAGGCATTCTATAAATGTCTTGTCAGATCTGTGAGCCGTTCTTCTGTGTGCTGGATGAAATGACAGGGAGGAGAGGGAAATGTACAGCTTGCATAGCTGTGAATTATGTCTTGTGATTCTTGCTTGTCGAGGTTACAGCAGCTCAAAGAACTCTTGCTGTAGAAACTGCTGCCGTTTGAGACTTTTGGGCCTGCTGAGGCATCAAATATGTATTGTTTATGCATAATGTTTCTGTGCCTGTAGAATGACCTCATCGCTGATAGTATACACAAACACGCGCACACGCACACACACACACACACACACATGTTGGTGCGACAGCATTATGAGGACTCTCCATAGGCGTAATGGTTTTTATACTGTACAAACTATATATTCTATCCCCTTACACTGCCCCTGTCCCTAAACCTACCCATCACAGGAGACATGCTGCATTTTTTATTTGAAAAATTTATGTTTTTTAAGCCATTTGATTTACATTTTCATTACACACACACACACACACGCACAATTTACAAATAATACCATATTTTCCCCCAATTTACTTTACATATAGTTACTACTGTAAAACTATCATACATTAATATGGTATCTCTTTTCTGTGGTTTTATTTCTTATTTTATATGACACTGGCTAATACCATAATAAAAAAGAATTTGTCATTTTATTAACCAAGCTACCTAATTAAAAAAATTGCAATGAAATTCTTGATTTCAAATGATATACTCTATTCAGTACTCTATTCTATTCAAAAAGTCTGTGAGATTTTTACTGACAATATAGCGTAAATGACGGTGGAGTAAATTACATTATTGATTGATTGATTGATTGATTGATTTGACTAATTTATGATAATGTCACTTCCTTGACTGAAAATGAAACACAGTAAATAGCTATATTCTAAATAAATTATATTTACCCTTGATTTTTCTTAGTTTACTTTGTACGTCACGACTAATTTTTATCTAAAGCTTTTCACTAACACTGTTTCCTTGGTAAAAAGTTATATATTAAAATGAAATTCTATAGGCTATATTACACATATAATAATAAAACATTTGTGCGTTTACGTTTTGATGAGATACAAGTTTTGTAAAATGTATATATTATTATATTATATTATTAATAAACAGATGATTAATTTACATTAAGTTTGAGATTTGTACTTGTGTTAGTAGTGTTAACATACACCATGTGTCACTTTTTGATTGATTTATGGCCCCCTGTCACTCATGACTGACAGTATTCTTGTATCATGAAACCAGCGCTTCTGATTTATGATGGGTCACTGACAGGCTCCGGTATGTCTAGGCTGCGCGACGCCGTGTGACATCCTCCTGCTGTGACATCCTGGGTTGGATGTGTGAAAGAAAGGTGTCTGCCCATGGCCTTCCTGTTTATTGACCGTCTACCTGCGCGAGATAGGTGTTATGTCCGTGTGTATTCTGTCTGCTGGGGAGCCCCGAGTTCACACTTCGCCAAAAGCTGCGTGTATAAATTCATGTAGAGCGCGAACGCAGTTACTGAAGCATACTAGTGTCTCGTGTCTCGTGTCAAGCGCGTCCGTTGTTTTTTCAAACTATTTTCCGAGCCAGATTGTGTTGTTTTGAAACGTGAGTGCAAGAAGATGGAAGCCTGTCTTAACAGTAAGTGTGTTTTATTATTTAGTAATATTATTAAGAAGCTTTATCTGTTTATATGATAGTCACTGTTCTATTGTGTTACTTAAATAGGTTATCTGCGCTTCAGGTGAGGCTAGTTTTGAGGAACTTAAATTCCTGAATCACGCGACTGGTATGTAATTACGCTTTATGTTTAAATATTGCATAGAGTGTGTGTGTGTGTGTGTGTGTGTGTGTGTGTATGCGTGTGTGTGTGTGTGTGTGTGTGTGTGTGTGTGCCACAGTAGGATGTAGTACCTGAACTATAGGTTTGTGTTAATACCTAAGACAAAGAATCAAATCGTTTATCTAACTCACTGTGAAGGTGTTTACAAGTGGAACTGGTGTGGGAAGAGTGCACCCTAAATGGGGTTTGTTAATGGTTTTACGACAGTTGCTTAGGCTAGCCTAGATGTTTAAAGAATGACACTTCATCAAAAGCTTTCTGGCGATTCTCTGGGACCTCACACACAAAAACATCATATTAGTGTATATCAATTTGGTCGTTACTTTTGTTATTAAAAGAAACATTTTTAAAGAAAATGTTTTAGTTTTTAACCCATCCCATTTTGTGTGTGTGTGTGTGTGTTGCAAAACAACAGAATTACATATTTTACTTAAAAATTCACAGTAAATAAGACCCATAGGGATTTCAAGCATTTATACATTTGTTTGCCATAAAAAGCAAGGAAAGTTGTCTATTTTCTTTAAATAAAACTTTTACTTTATTTTATTCTTTAAAACAGATTGATGACCAGCAACTTTTATTAGTACAGTAGCCAAGCAGGGTCCTCACATGATTAAAACACAATTTTCACTTAGAAAACTTGTACTAGAAAATGAATGACTGAACCTTTTTTCTTTTGAAAAACCTACATTTCAAAGTATACCTGAGATGTGTAACAACCACAAGGGATACATGTTGATTCCTAAGTTTCGGGTACAGTGCAAACATGCAATACTCAAGAAATCTAATCTTAGTGTTATCTTTGTGAGGTCAGAACACAAAACTTTGTGTTGAGTGATCCAGACAAAGCTTCATGCTAGAAAATAGTTTTGTTTTAGGTGAACACCATTGGTGTTAGTTCATGTTATTCCACACATGGGTAGATGTGTGTGATGAACGCAGACCTTTCATTTAAGAGGCTTTTTAAATATATGACTGAACTATCTCTTTTTGACAAACCAGTATTTCATATTATATTATACTTAATATTATATTAAGTTATTTAACGTCCAGAATAGTTTTTCAAAAGCCCCGGGTAATATCAAGGTTCTATCAAAGCGTCACAATAATTAGTTAGGTGTGTGTGTGTGTGTGTGTGTGTGTGTATGTGTGTGTGTGTGTGTGTGTGTGTGTGCGTGTGTGTGTGTGTGTGTGTGTGTGTGTTAATAGTTGGGGTAAACTCTTTGTGCATATTTTTACACGCCAACATATTCTGTCAGGTATGTCACACCGCTGTGAGGTAAAGTTTTACACTCTTGAATAACTTTCAAACATAATCCTTATAAAGGAGTTACTGTGTGTCCAAAACAAATGTACAATTCAAAAGACCAAATCAGTAAGAAAAGAGGGCATAGCATACATTGAAAAGTAACATTTATAATAAATACACAAACTCCATCTGTGAGCCTTTGTGAAAGTTTGGAAATTTTTGATTTGCATGTGATGTTTTCATCACACAACTAGTGTTAGTCGTCTTATTCAGATAGCACTATTTAGTTTGTCGGACTCTTCTTTGAGAACTCAACATTCAGTGATTAGGAATAAATGCAGATTAAGAATTTAAGTGATAGTCTTTCTGCATGAGAGTGTTTGACTAAATTTATATTTCTTTTAGGGCAACTGTACAGATATCTGTGATTTCAGATTACAGAAAGCATCACCAACACAAAAAGTAAGTTATGCTGTTTTACACTTAATCTGATACAACTGAATCGCATCTGACTATTGCACTGAGAGCTGCACATTCATTAAAGTTTGAGGCTGGTAAACAAAGTTCCACACTCTGGTAAAACCTGCAGATAAAAATAAAAAAAAGGACGTGCACTGAAAGCACCATGTAAATTCAAGACCCCAAATCACTAAGAATACAAGTTACGCCAAACAAACATTGTTTATGGTGCATACAGAATACAGAAAACTCAAATGATGAGCAATTTGTAAATTTGTTACACGTTAGTAAATATGGTTTTGCAAACGACTTTGTATTACTCCACTAGATTAGTCGTCTGGTTGAGATGACACTGTCCCCATTTCTTTGTTTGTTGGTCTGTTTTGTTTTAGGTGAAGACAATACGATGTAAGCTCAAGCTATTCCTCACATGGGAAACCGTGTGTTTTGAACGCAGGTCTTTCATTTAAGAGGCTTTTTAAATATATGTCTGAACTTTCTCTTTTTGACAAACCAGTATTTCATATTATATTATATTATACTTAATATTATAGTAAGTTGCTTAACGTCTGCAGAATAGTTTATGTCAACGTACCGCTTAGCATTAAAGATTAGTTTAGTTTTTAATTGGTATCATCATCTTTGACTCAAATAAAGTTACTATATGTGCTATAAATCTTCGTACATTTTTTTTTTTTTTGCTCTTCTGTCAGATTTGGTTAGAGGAACGATGCCACAGTATTGTAATGCAAACACATTAAGAACAATAAAGTTACATGTCCTTTGAAAGACTATGAGTAAAATTCAAACAATCGTTATACAGGATTTATGTTTGTACAAAAGTAAATACAAGAGGTAAATTTACTATACCAGTGTGTACGGGGTATAAGAGGGTTGAAAAGCTCTGTTTATAATAAACACACAAAAGTGTGCAAATGACGGTTCTGTTACGCCAATAGATTTAGTCATCTTGTTCAGACAGCAGATGATACTGTTTCACATTATGTATGTAGGACTGTATGTTTTTAGGTGAAGACTTTTTCTTAAAGAGCTGTCAACATTCTGCGTTTTATAGGAATAAATGACAATTCATTTAAGTAATAGTCTTTCTGTTTGAGAATATTTGACTAAGCTGATACTTTGTTTAGGTCAACTTCCCCTCTATCTATGATGTGGTCTATATATGTTGTTTTACACTTAAAACTATACGGCAGAGTCACATTTGACTATTGCCCTGAGAGATGCGTATTCAATAAAGCATGAGGTTGTTAAACAAAGTTCCACACTTCGGTAAATCCTGCAGATAAAATTGCACAAAAGCAAATTCTAGAGGTCAAACTGCACACACAAAAAAAAAGTAAATACAACATGAGCCATTTAAAACAGATACAGAAACCCTCTCTTCCGATCTATTGCTAAAGTTTAAAAATAAAATTGCTGTTTAAGACCAGCATAAGAAAATTACAAAAATTTAAACTGATATTATTTTAGGTCTGTCTACGAAGAGGTCACAAGACATATAATAGGATCAACATGAAAAGTGAGACTTGATGTTTTTCTGTTACACACATACAACTGTTACACTTAAAACAAAACCTTTCGATTAGCTATACACATTATCAAGGTGTCAAGGTGTCGCAGACACACAATTCGTCATGTTTGTTTTCACAATCTGGGCTTCTTTAAGAAAAACAGTATGTGTCCATCATCAGTGAATACCAAATTTGTTTAATATATCTTAATTTTCCACAATTATAAATATTGATTAGCAACAGCTCAATTGTTACCAAATGCTAGTGAAGAGATTATCTACAGAATGTCACTGGCACATTAGTTTGCTATTAGTGATAGTGGCCCTGGTATTGTCACATCGCAGTGAGTACACATATAAACCACAAAGTTTTGACTATGAAGCCAGGCCAAAAACAGAAAACCGCAATTAGTTGTAGCAGTATGGAGATTGAGTTATGTTCTTTGATTTTGCTCTAATTTTTTTCTAAAACAGACTGTTTGAAACTGTTTACCACGGTTTTCATTCTTAACAGCAGCATTCTTATTGTAATGTCGGGTGTGATTGTAACGCTTGTGTGGTGTTTTCTTTGTACTTTCCCCATGGATGTCTGTTTCCCATGTCATGTTAGTGAACCTTATGTCTTCTCGCCTTCTATTTTGTCATAAATGACAGTTTTCACATGAATTTGCTTGATTGATTTAATAACTTCGAATGCAGTGTATTATATCCATATCTGTGTTACACAACATCTTTTCAACAATAGACAAGCTGTTTATGTTGAGCGTAAGCATCGGTAAGTGTCAACATGTATGGAAAAGACCATTGTGTTACAACAAAACCACTATCGGTGGAATGATATTGTAATGTATAAAGTTTTTGCATCTGTCTGTACTACTCGACATTATCTCCTTGTTTCTTAACATATGTTTATAACCGTGATCCAATTTTCACATCTCAAAGAATCTTACAGACGGAAAATGTTTATCCAGAATTTAGACTACTGTTAAAAAAGTCGACGTGTAGGGATATATACAATCGGTACATTGTATTTAATGTCACTATAGAGACAATTTAATGAACGCTTCAGGGACTGAACTTTAACATTTTAATCTTTGGTAAAAGTTAACTTAAAGTCTGCACAAAAAGAAAAAAGAAATTCCATCCTTTCTAAATGCATGTTATGGATTTATTGAGCACAATTCACCAGTGCATATGTTTTGACCTTGTAATGTTTAATCAAATTTTGTTGGAAAATCAAAAATACATGCAGGATTTACTCAACTTTTTTATGTCAACTGGTCTTACGTAGCAGGGCTATGCCGCATTTAATTAACATTGTTTATTTCAGTAAACTTAATTTTCTTACATAAGATTAATTCAATTTCATTTAGTGGAATCAGGTTAACATTCTTAATTTTGTCCAAAATTATTAAGTTCAATTATCCTAAACTGTTACATCCAAGACACGCCCCAAAGTAGTTGTTTTTATTATTATTAAAACCACTTTAATTATTGTTAGCATGTCCTCATGCCCGGTCTACGCTTTACCACAATGGTAATCTCCAAAAAACACTAACACACCAGGAACTCTTTTAAATATAATCATAAAAGAACATTAAACATTGACAAGTACCAATTCTTTTTTTATCCTGATGAAAATGATGGGAAGGGGGAAATCCTCTTCCTAGTTTTCTATATTGCTATTTTAACACAGCTAAACTCATTTATGTAATCTCAACCCAAATTGGATTAAGTAAAATGGTTGAAAAGAATCGTGTTGGATTAACTCCATTTACTTAAGTATATTGAACAAGCATCAAATGTTATTTTGGGTATACTTAACTGAAACATGAAAATATAGAGTTAAGTCAAACGCAACTGTTTCATGTCAGATTAACGCAATGTATTGTGTTTGAATGAGAAAGCTAATACAGCGGTGTTAAATGAAAAAATATTTTGACTGAATTTCTCTCCGGTGAGATGCAGGACTTGTTGTTTATGCAGGACATAGTTATTTATGGCTTCCTGAAGACCACCCCCCCGTACACAACAGGGGGGCAAGGGTGGACCCCAATCGCAGTCCTGATAAACTCTAGAGCTCAGCCTCAGTTATCGGACGCAAGCCATCTTCTCCTAACTGTTGTGTGTGTGGTGGTGACGATTCCGCTGCTAAACCCAGTTTTGACGCTACAGACGGTTGCTTCAGCTCCGTTGGATTCAAAATCGGAAAAAACGCGGACTGCTGTGCTACTACAACATCTTATTGATCAGGAGTTGAGGGAACATTTGGTTGTTACATGGACTGCCAAAGACCGCTTCAACATTCCTGTATACCTGAGCATGACACGAATTGCGCTTCTTCGACTAATAACACTTTGGAGGATCAGACCCATAAACCCAAACTTCAGAGTGTTAATGCACAAGACTTGGACGATTGTGCTGCAAGGACTCAATCACATGACATTCCAGGAACTATCCGAATCTTTCAACATCGAATAGGGGACAAAGTTTACACCATCCATGAAGTTTTGTTCTAAAAAAAAGATCTAAAAATTTCTAACTAAAGGCTTGATGGAGCGCAACTGCCCGCTGAGTTCTAAAGATGAAGCGCACAAGCCTACGGTGTACGAGTGCGCCACGAGCAAAGAGTGTCGTTTAAGAGATACAATAGACTGTATGTTTGAAGATTATTTTAGAGGTCAGATGGTTGACTTGATGCATAAGATCGTCGATGCTGCCTGTGATTCGAATAACGCCTGTGCGGGAGATACCAGACGTGTAACAAATCTCAAAAATGAGATGATTGTAAGAGGCCTAACAAATTCGTGGCATGATGTTACGATTGTGTGTCTTAATGCCAACGAGCCGATCTGTGTAATTCTCAGAAAAGTTCTGGGTGTGGTGTTTGATTGTAGTAACGAGTTTGGAGTTTTCTGTATGTGTACGTTTGTAACAGATCTATGTGTGTCACTGTTTTCAAAAAATGAGAAATTATGTGACGGTGAAATTATTGAAACTTTAGTCAGCTTCATCCTGGAGCAAAACATGGTAGCATGCCGCGACTTCCTATTCTGGCTCGATCACCTGTAAATGGACTTATTGTTTTACTTTATGTATATGTAATGACGGTCTATCATATATATATATTTTTTTTGTAACGAAAAAAAATTATGTTGAAATAAAAGGTTTATCCACTTAAGTCATCATTCGTTTGTGCCTGTGTCTAAGCTAAAAATGGTATTATACATATTGATTCTTGTAGAGTAATATTTTAATGATCTTCATTCTTTGTTTTTGCTGCATTTTAGAAAATACTACATGATTTAAAAGATGAAATATTTCAGAGATCCTTGGTGATCGTTGAAACCGTGTACGGGGGGTGGTCTTCAGGAAGCCATAAATAACTATGTCCTGCATAAACAACAAGTCCTGCATCTCACCGGAGAGAAATTCAGTCAAAATATTTTTTCATTTAACACCGCTGTATTAGCTTTCTCATTCAAACACAATACATTGCGTTAATCTGACATGAAACAGTTGCGTTTGACTTAACTCTATATTTTCATGTTTCAGTTAAGTATACCCAAAATAACATTTGATGCTTGTTCAATATACTTAAGTAAATGGAGTTAATCCAACACGATTCTTTTCAACCATTTTACTTAATCCAATTTGGGTTGAGATTACATAAATGAGTTTAGCTGTGTTAAAATAGCAATATAGAAAACTAGGAAGAGGATTTCCCCCTTCCCATCATTTTCATCAGGATAAAAAAAGAATTGGTACTTGTCAATGTTTAATGTTCTTTTATGATTATATTTAAAAGAGTTCCTGGTGTGTTAGTGTTTTTTGGCGATTACCATTGTGGTAAAGCGTAGACCGGGCATGAGGACATGCTAACAATAATTAAAGTGGTTTTAATAATAATAAAAACAACTACTTTGGGGCGTGTCTTGGATGTAACAGTTTAGGATAATTGAACTTAATAATTTTGGACAAAATTAAGAATGTTAACCTGATTCCACTAAATGAAATTGAATTAATCTTATGTAAGAAAATTAAGTTTACTGAAATAAACAATGTTAATTAAATGCGGCATAGCCCTGCTACGTAAGACCAGTTGACATAAAAAAGTTGAGTAAATCCTGCATGTATTTTTGATTTTCCAACAAAATTTGATTAAACATTACAAGGTCAAAACATATGCACTGGTGAATTGTGCTCAATAAATCCATAACATGCATTTAGAAAGGATGGAATTTCTTTTTTCTTTTTGTGCAGACTTTAAGTTAACTTTTACCAAAGATTAAAATGTTAAAGTTCAGTCCCTGAAGCGTTCATTAAATTGTCTCTATAGTGACATTAAATACAATGTACCGATTGTATATATCCCTACACGTCGACTTTTTTAACAGTAGTCTAAATTCTGGATAAACATTTTCCGTCTGTAAGATTCTTTGAGATGTGAAAATTGGATCACGGTTATAAACATATGTTAAGAAACAAGGAGATAATGTCGAGTAGTACAGACAGATGCAAAAACTTTATACATTACAATATCATTCCACCGATAGTGGTTTTGTTGTAACACAATGGTCTTTTCCATACATGTTGACACTTACCGATGCTTACGCTCAACATAAACAGCTTGTCTATTGTTGAAAAGATGTTGTGTAACACAGATATGGATATAATACACTGCATTCGAAGTTATTAAATCAATCAAGCAAATTCATGTGAAAACTGTCATTTATGACAAAATAGAAGGCGAGAAGACATAAGGTTCACTAACATGACATGGGAAACAGACATCCATGGGGAAAGTACAAAGAAAACACCACACAAGCGTTACAATCACACCCGACATTACAATAAGAATGCTGCTGTTAAGAATGAAAACCGTGGTAAACAGTTTCAAACAGTCTGTTTTAGAAAAAAATTAGAGCAAAATCAAAGAACATAACTCAATCTCCATACTGCTACAACTAATTGCGGTTTTCTGTTTTTGGCCTGGCTTCATAGTCAAAACTTTGTGGTTTATATGTGTACTCACTGCGATGTGACAATACCAGGGCCACTATCACTAATAGCAAACTAATGTGCCAGTGACATTCTGTAGATAATCTCTTCACTAGCATTTGGTAACAATTGAGCTGTTGCTAATCAATATTTATAATTGTGGAAAATTAAGATATATTAAACAAATTTGGTATTCACTGATGATGGACACATACTGTTTTTCTTAAAGAAGCCCAGATTGTGAAAACATACATGACGAATTGTGTGTCTGCGACACCTTGACACCTTGATAATGTGTATAGCTAATCGAAAGGTTTTGTTTTAAGTGTAACAGTTGTATGTGTGTAACAGAAAAACATCAAGTCTCACTTTTCATGTTGATCCTATTATATGTCTTGTGACCTCTTCGTAGACAGACCTAAAATAATATCAGTTTAAATTTTTGTAATTTTCTTATGCTGGTCTTAAACAGCAATTTTATTTTTAAACTTTAGCAATAGATCGGAAGAGAGGGTTTCTGTATCTGTTTTAAATGGCTCATGTTGTATTTACTTTTTTTTTGTGTGTGCAGTTTGACCTCTAGAATTTGCTTTTGTGCAATTTTATCTGCAGGATTTACCGAAGTGTGGAACTTTGTTTAACAACCTCATGCTTTATTGAATACGCATCTCTCAGGGCAATAGTCAAATGTGACTCTGCCGTATAGTTTTAAGTGTAAAACAACATATATAGACCACATCATAGATAGAGGGGAAGTTGACCTAAACAAAGTATCAGCTTAGTCAAATATTCTCAAACAGAAAGACTATTACTTAAATGAATTGTCATTTATTCCTATAAAACGCAGAATGTTGACAGCTCTTTAAGAAAAAGTCTTCACCTAAAAACATACAGTCCTACATACATAATGTGAAACAGTATCATCTGCTGTCTGAACAAGATGACTAAATCTATTGGCGTAACAGAACCGTCATTTGCACACTTTTGTGTGTTTATTATAAACAGAGCTTTTCAACCCTCTTATACCCCGTACACACTGGTATAGTAAATTTACCTCTTGTATTTACTTTTGTACAAACATAAATCCTGTATAACGATTGTTTGAATTTTACTCATAGTCTTTCAAAGGACATGTAACTTTATTGTTCTTAATGTGTTTGCATTACAATACTGTGGCATCGTTCCTCTAACCAAATCTGACAGAAGAGCAAAAAAAAAAAAAATGTACGAAGATTTATAGCACATATAGTAACTTTATTTGAGTCAAAGATGATGATACCAATTAAAAACTAAACTAATCTTTAATGCTAAGCGGTACGTTGACATAAACTATTCTGCAGACGTTAAGCAACTTACTATAATATTAAGTATAATATAATATAATATGAAATACTGGTTTGTCAAAAAGAGAAAGTTCAGACATATATTTAAAAAGCCTCTTAAATGAAAGACCTGCGTTCAAAACACACGGTTTCCCATGTGAGGAATAGCTTGAGCTTACATCGTATTGTCTTCACCTAAAACAAAACAGACCAACAAACAAAGAAATGGGGACAGTGTCATCTCAACCAGACGACTAATCTAGTGGAGTAATACAAAGTCGTTTGCAAAACCATATTTACTAACGTGTAACAAATTTACAAATTGCTCATCATTTGAGTTTTCTGTATTCTGTATGCACCATAAACAATGTTTGTTTGGCGTAACTTGTATTCTTAGTGATTTGGGGTCTTGAATTTACATGGTGCTTTCAGTGCACGTCCTTTTTTTTATTTTTATCTGCAGGTTTTACCAGAGTGTGGAACTTTGTTTACCAGCCTCAAACTTTAATGAATGTGCAGCTCTCAGTGCAATAGTCAGATGCGATTCAGTTGTATCAGATTAAGTGTAAAACAGCATAACTTACTTTTTGTGTTGGTGATGCTTTCTGTAATCTGAAATCACAGATATCTGTACAGTTGCCCTAAAAGAAATATAAATTTAGTCAAACACTCTCATGCAGAAAGACTATCACTTAAATTCTTAATCTGCATTTATTCCTAATCACTGAATGTTGAGTTCTCAAAGAAGAGTCCGACAAACTAAATAGTGCTATCTGAATAAGACGACTAACACTAGTTGTGTGATGAAAACATCACATGCAAATCAAAAATTTCCAAACTTTCACAAAGGCTCACAGATGGAGTTTGTGTATTTATTATAAATGTTACTTTTCAATGTATGCTATGCCCTCTTTTCTTACTGATTTGGTCTTTTGAATTGTACATTTGTTTTGGACACACAGTAACTCCTTTATAAGGATTATGTTTGAAAGTTATTCAAGAGTGTAAAACTTTACCTCACAGCGGTGTGACATACCTGACAGAATATGTTGGCGTGTAAAAATATGCACAAAGAGTTTACCCCAACTATTAACACACACACACACACACACACACACACGCACACACACACACACACACACACACACATACACACACACACACACACACACACACACCTAACTAATTATTGTGACGCTTTGATAGAACCTTGATATTACCCGGGGCTTTTGAAAAACTATTCTGGACGTTAAATAACTTAATATAATATTAAGTATAATATAATATGAAATACTGGTTTGTCAAAAAGAGATAGTTCAGTCATATATTTAAAAAGCCTCTTAAATGAAAGGTCTGCGTTCATCACACACATCTACCCATGTGTGGAATAACATGAACTAACACCAATGGTGTTCACCTAAAACAAAACTATTTTCTAGCATGAAGCTTTGTCTGGATCACTCAACACAAAGTTTTGTGTTCTGACCTCACAAAGATAACACTAAGATTAGATTTCTTGAGTATTGCATGTTTGCACTGTACCCGAAACTTAGGAATCAACATGTATCCCTTGTGGTTGTTACACATCTCAGGTATACTTTGAAATGTAGGTTTTTCAAAAGAAAAAAGGTTCAGTCATTCATTTTCTAGTACAAGTTTTCTAAGTGAAAATTGTGTTTTAATCATGTGAGGACCCTGCTTGGCTACTGTACTAATAAAAGTTGCTGGTCATCAATCTGTTTTAAAGAATAAAATAAAGTAAAAGTTTTATTTAAAGAAAATAGACAACTTTCCTTGCTTTTTATGGCAAACAAATGTATAAATGCTTGAAATCCCTATGGGTCTTATTTACTGTGAATTTTTAAGTAAAATATGTAATTCTGTTGTTTTGCAACACACACACACACACACAAAATGGGATGGGTTAAAAACTAAAACATTTTCTTTAAAAATGTTTCTTTTAATAACAAAAGTAACGACCAAATTGATATACACTAATATGATGTTTTTGTGTGTGAGGTCCCAGAGAATCGCCAGAAAGCTTTTGATGAAGTGTCATTCTTTAAACATCTAGGCTAGCCTAAGCAACTGTCGTAAAACCATTAACAAACCCCATTTAGGGTGCACTCTTCCCACACCAGTTCCACTTGTAAACACCTTCACAGTGAGTTAGATAAACGATTTGATTCTTTGTCTTAGGTATTAACACAAACCTATAGTTCAGGTACTACATCCTACTGTGGCACACACACACACACACACACACACACACACACGCATACACACACACACACACACACACACACACACACTCTATGCAATATTTAAACATAAAGCGTAATTACATACCAGTCGCGTGATTCAGGAATTTAAGTTCCTCAAAACTAGCCTCACCTGAAGCGCAGATAACCTATTTAAGTAACACAATAGAACAGTGACTATCATATAAACAGATAAAGCTTCTTAATAATATTACTAAATAATAAAACACACTTACTGTTAAGACAGGCTTCCATCTTCTTGCACTCACGTTTCAAAACAACACAATCTGGCTCGGAAAATAGTTTGAAAAAACAACGGACGCGCTTGACACGAGACACGAGACACTAGTATGCTTCAGTAACTGCGTTCGCGCTCTACATGAATTTATACACGCAGCTTTTGGCGAAGTGTGAACTCGGGGCTCCCCAGCAGACAGAATACACACGGACATAACACCTATCTCGCGCAGGTAGACGGTCAATAAACAGGAAGGCCATGGGCAGACACCTTTCTTTCACACATCCAACCCAGGATGTCACAGCAGGAGGATGTCACACGGCGTCGCGCAGCCTAGACATACCGGAGCCTGTCAGTGACCCATCATAAATCAGAAGCGCTGGTTTCATGATACAAGAATACTGTCAGTCATGAGTGACAGGGGGCCATAAATCAATCAAAAAGTGACACATGGTGTATGTTAACACTACTTGTGTTCTCTCACAAGAAATAGTCTATAAGCAACTCATATTCGGGTATATTGTAACCCTAGAACAAAAACGTTAATGTGAGCAAATTTATCTAACACACACACACACGCACACACACACACACACACGCACACACACACACACACACACACCCACTACACTTGCTCCGTCATCTCAGAAATACCTTAATAAATTCGCTGTGATTCATGTCTGTTATTAGATGGTTGACAGGCTTTGTTATCTGTCATGAAGGAGAATGATGTTCCGAGTCCATGTAAAGCATTACATCACTGTGATCAGTGAATACTGGGCTCAAGTTTCGGTCTTCACTCGTCTCTCACATTCCTCATCTCTACTATTTCAATTCTGATCTAATCAAATGTTCCATCTATCAAACATGGATCTCATTTTATAAATTTTTGCTTTTCCCCCCTGAATGTTATGAACATTTTCCCCACAGTATCACTTTCAACACTTGAGCACCAAACTTTTGAACACATTTGAACATGTATAATATTTATTAAATAATATTTATACACATTTCAACACTGAAACAAGGAGTAAACAACAACAACAACAAACAAAAAAATGCATTTTAAAAGCAGCAAAATAAATGAAGTCAAAGTTTTTGACTCCATTTGAATATCTTGATAAACGTGTCTACCTGCAGATTTCTTAAATCTAAACATGGGCGCATGCAACAGCTTTCACTCTCCGTTTAGTGATGTTAGTGACTGTAAAAAATTTTTTTGGGTACTTTTCACTTTCCATTAGCTATGGGCACTGCTGTGTTTGAACAAAAAACAGCAATAGAAGATTGCAGAGGGTCAGTGGGATATTGGGTCACACTTGCATAATGTGCCTAAAGTCAGGCAACATGACTGTGGTTTATAGGGCACAAGAGTTTCTGTGAGATTTGCGCACTAATCGTTTTCTCTCTCGCTCTCTTTTTCCAGGCCTGCGTTTGAGCCTGTGTCTTCCTCGCCTGCCAGCCATGGACTAGACAAGAGGAGTGTGTGACCTCAGACATAACCATGGTGGTGAGGTGGCTGCTCAACTCCCATTGAGAACACAGAACGTAAGAATGCCTTTATTGTGCTCCTCTTTTACTCAGATGGTTTCAGAGGAACATCACGAGGCCCACCCGGAATCTGTTTCCACGGAAGCCTGATAAAAGCCAAATTTACATAGGATTTTAATACAAGTCATTGTTCTGCACTGTATGTGTTGAAGTCTTTAGCGGTGTAAATGTTAAAATGATATACATTTTATAGTTAAAGTATGACGAACTTTCGAATTTCAGCTGCTAGAAACTGCTCTTTGTACAATCTTGTACAAAAACGTTTTGTAATGTTTACTAATGATTAATGTTTGTTAATCATATACAACTGGAACTCATTGTTTCAAATGGAATTCATTGTTCAAAATGTACAAAAAAAGTATTTTGTTTGAATAATTGACGCTATTATATTATGAATGACATACTATTTAAAATACTATACAACATTTATATTTTTACTTTTATACTAAGGATTAAATACAACTTTTTGAATTATAGAATTATACACAATCGAGTTATTAATTAGATGCACCACTATTATATTATATTATTGTCACAATGTTAGTCTTCACCAGTCACTACACTTCCCAGGATCCCGCTTGTCTCCTCACCTGAACTCACTTCCTCATTATCCACCTGTTTCTCGTCATGATCATCTGTGTCACCTGTTTTCACCTCGTCAGTGTTCATTGATATCTGTATTTAGTTTCCTTCTGTCCAGTGAGTGTTTGTCGGTTCTCGTTAATGTTTATCGTGGTTTCTGTGACTCCTGAGGTCTTGAATAATAAATCCTTGTGATTCCTACCACCGCCGATCATGACTATTATATTATAATGGTGGATGTGGATGCCACCATTGTTTTCAACACTGTTCATTTTTTATTTGGCTGATTCTTACAGCAACTGTCATTTCATGCTGTAGAGATCTCAGAAATGAAAGTTAGCAGGGCTATTTCTGTTATCAGAACCCAAATGGGCACAAACCATTTTTAAAATGCGTTTTGAAACACTAGCAGAAAGCATTTTTTATTTTATAAATTGTCTGTGAGCACTTGATAGGATAAACTCACAAATCACACTGAATCCAGATCTTAAACACATGCTAGCAAGGACATTGGGCTGAGATTGTACTAAAGCTTTTTTGGGCTGTGGCTTTCATGTTTGAGTTTTATTGGATGAAGATCATTGTGATGATATTTGCCAGAACGTGTCATTCGGCGGGCAGTTGTTCCGTAATTTAAAGTAATGTGAGGTGTTTTATAAACGCTTATACTCAAATACATTCCAGTGGTTTAAATATGGAACCGCTGGATATTTTGAGCTAATGGTTTGAGTGCTTTACTGAACTGGTTTTGCTTAAGGTTAGGCCCAACGCAGCCCCACACGTTCCTCACAAAGCAAAGAGCAGGATGTAAGTGGGTCAGCTAAACTGCTGCTAAAGTGCTGGGCTTTCTGATAAATAATGCAAGGCATATGACAAGAAAAAAGTTTCCTTATCTTGATATGATGGAGATATGTTTTTGGTGTTTAAACACAAAAACATGTAACGATATATACAGGTTCCGGATTAGCCGTTTCTTATTTGCTGATCTTTAAAATGTTAAGTAAGTAAGGATGCATTGCGTAATATATTGAAATAAAATCAATATGGTGATATGGCTTAGTAGGACTGTCAAATAGCATTTACAAGTGTAGTTCATGATGCATCGCCATTCGCCACACATTTTTCTTCGCTGGCAACTCTTTAAAATAACATCTTGATGGTTTAATGTTTGAAAATGTAAAAAATATTATTAGTTTTACTATTAGTAGTCATTTTACAGTAAGATATTTTTATTTCTCGTTTTTTTCTTTTTTTCTTGGGATATTTTTACAGTACAATATTATTACAACATATTTTTTATTTTGTTTAATATTTGTATTTAATAATAATCACAATAAATCATAATAATTATAATACTTAATAAATATATAATAAATAGCCTAAATATAATTCCTTTATGGTCATGTTGAATTGGCCTATCAAGTAGATAATTTTATGCTGTTTTATTCATTTATTTATTTTTTGTTAACTTTCAGTTTATGCCTACTGAAAGAGGTTTAAGTTGGTTCTTGTAAAAAGTAAACACCAGTATGAACACCCACATTTTGAAAAAAGTTTGTTCAGCCTTACAAGGATTTCACACTCAAAAAATCCCCAGAGCAAAAAGTACAATTTCAGATTAATATATATATATATATATATATATATATATATATATATACACACACACACACACAATTTTACAACTGAATATTGAGTTATTATATATATTGTTTATATGTTTTATATGTTATATTTATGTTATGTTCTATATTTGTATATTTTTAAAAAATAATCACACATTTTCACATGTATTAACCACACAGGTTGTGTAAAGGTCATCAGGCTTTCTGCGATTATGTCATTCTGCCATCTGTCGGAACCTGACAAGATCTGGCATCACAGATGTGACCTATCAAAAAGCACAAAAAGAAACCAGCCGCCGGTATTGTTAATGTGCTCAGTCTCTTAGAGGGTGAATGATCTAATCTTGCGTTTAATTCTGCTGGGTTAGTCAGGCTTCTCTAATGGCTGTAGCTGAATGTTATTACAGGTTTTGTAGTCTTACTCAAAGTGCAGTGGATTTGAATCGTTTGGAAATTCGCTCTCGGCTGTTTAGTTTAGATTAGTGGTCGAAAACATGCTTCATGGGAGTGTGCAAAAATTTGGTAAAAATTAGAAGTGTTTCTGTGGGACTTTTACATGCTCTCTTGTTTTTAAAAACAACTAGCTATTAGCATGCTAAATACAGCACTGCTGCTAATAATTTAACTAGTGGGAACTTAAGCTTGTTCTGTTGCACGCTGTAGTGGGAAGTTAAGCCTTTTCTCCACTATGGGCAGCTCCACATTCCTCTAATTTTTGTGTCATGCTCTGTAGATGGTGCGGAAGCTGCTGGCCATTGGTCCGGTCGTGTTACACACACGGCACACGCGCACGGATAAACAGTCCTCTGTTATTGCAGCTAACCTGTAGGTGTTGCCCCCTCCCGCCGGCATAGTTGGTTTGGACTGATCTCACCAGCATCAAACAATGGCGCATTTCATAAGCCAATGACAAAAATCGACTTGAGCAGAATGTCACAGCCAATATAGCCCAGCATAAATATCCCACACGGCATAATGTCATCCCAGTGTTGAAACATCACACCAGTCTGTCCAGTGGTATGACTCACTCACATGGCCATGTGACACTGCGAACACATCAAAACACACACACAACTGGTTATTGAGCCACCAACGACTTAGGGCCAGATTGACTAAACAGGGCAAATTAGCCTGAGAGTGCAATCCCATAAAAGCGCCGGTGGGAGTGGAAAGTTCTGCGACTAACGACAAATTAAAGAACACAGACGCAGCCAGATCATTTCCATAATGACCAATGCAATCTATCAAAGCAGCGCAAATTAGCGTCTGGTTTAAGACATGCTTTTTTGGGGGCGGTAAATGATGAAGCAAATACCAGTAAATTGACAAGCGCAAACCTTAGTAAATCACCTTGCATGATTAATTGAAATATTGTACTCTTATATATTTTGCGTCTTAAAGGGAAACTCCTACAAATGCATATGCAATAAGCACCAGCAATAAGGTCAACCACAAAAAATAACTGTCCACGCCTTTTCAGCGCTTATTTTTCACTGTGTGTCTTAAGTAAATCCTGACAGTTTTTTAATGCCAAAAGAGGGTTTGCGCTGGCGCAAGCTGTAAGTAAATCTAGCCCATTATGTCTTAAGGCCTGTTCAAACCGAGTATGACAATAGATAACCATGTCTATAATAATAACTATTTGTGTTCACACCGATGCATGATATTAACCTGTTTATTTTAAGCACGTTCAGTTTTGCTGTCTGTCGCTTTAAATGCTCAAGCACTTTAAAGTTGGGTGGATTCTGATTGGCTGTCAATGTTTTTTGATCAGTTTTCAGCTGGGAAAAAATCATTTTGAAAGTGATTCCAACGATATCGTTCCTCTGTGTCGTTATCGTTATAGTTGCGGTGTGGACTCTGCTATTCTTTTACATTTAGAAGGATATTTTAATCTAGATCATTCTCGTTACTGATATCAAAGTAACAATCGTTAGCAACACTGTGACCTTAGTAAAGCACAATATATCTCACTTTTTCTTTTCTCTAATTAAGCCACATTACGCCCAACAGCTGCGTCCCACATTGTCTTTGGGAGTCTGGGAGTTTGTTAGTATTCCTAGCAGTACGGTGGGTTAATCATACCCAGGTGTCTCTCCGTCAGCTGTTGTGAGATCAGTTTCTAGACAGTTCTCGTAGTCATATCACTCATTCGTCAGGGTCTATTCATCTCTGAATAATCTGAATGTGATCAATGGCAAATACTAGCTTGATGTACTGGCAGTGCTTCATTTTGTGCTCGGCCCATGTTGTTTTGTTGATGTTTTGTCTTTTATATGATGTTTTACATTGATTTATATGATATTTGATGTTATTTCTGTGTAGATGAGAGTGTGAAGCTGCAGGGCAGGCAGCACAGCCACATGACCCCATGACTCTGGACATGGATGCGGTCCTGTCAGACTTTGTTCGGTCCACAGGGGCAGAACCGGGTCTGGCACGAGACCTGCTAGAAGGTAAGAGACCTGATCTGTACCTTTTTTCTCTTTTTTGGAATGATTCTTAAGTATTGGATGATAATTTTGCTCAGATGTCTTATTTTTAATATATTATTGGTTATTGTAATTGTAGATGCCTAATGTTACATTTAATGCTAATGGTACCTCATTTAAGGGCCCTAAAAATATTTAGGTCAGACCTTATGAACTTGATCCACTAATGTTTGACAACAATCCAAATATTTTTGGTTTTAATTTTAAACCGTAAATCTATTTCTCATTGTTTCTTCAATCCTATTGAGTTGACTTTCTAAAGCATGCTGTGGGTTTGGTGGGGGTAATTGAGAAAGAATGGGGAAAAGTCTTGTGAGAAGTGTCAGTGCCTCCATCGTGGCATGACTGGCCATTCACGCAATAAATCCCTCCCATGGTTTTTATGTGGGTTCTGGATCCACAAACCCAAGTTTGAACCAATATGGGTGTTAATAGGATTAACACCCATAATTAAAAGTAATTAAAAAGTGAAGAACTCACCAACTTTATGCCTTTACACTTTACACCTGCTTTATGTCACCTTGAATTACTTAAATGTAACCATGGTTCCTTGAGAAGGGAATGAGATACTGCGTCTGATGTTAACGCTATGGGGATGCCTCAACTATTCACATCCTGATTGGCTCAACGTCACCCTATGACACGTGATGGCATACCACAGAAGCTATTAAAGGGATAATTCACTTTGAAATTAATGTTTGGTATGTTTTAGCTTACCTCAAGGGCATCCAAGATGTAGGTGTCTTTGTTTCCGCAGTAGTTTCAATTTTGCTATTTTTAGGTCAAGCTGTTCTCATCTGTCAGTCATATAATGCAGGTCTATGGTCACCACCTCAAAGAGGTGTGTGAGAAAACGAACATTATTTATATCGTTTTTACCTCTTGTAACCACAGCCACGTCCAAGTGATCTGAGGGCGCGGGCGCTTGGATGCCCTTGAGGTAAGCTAAAACATACCAAAAATTAATTTCAAAGTGAACCCGTCTAGGATCGCCCCCAAGCTTGTGAGCATTTTGCAATGACGCAAAGCCCCCAGCACAGGTCACAAGGACAGAAACCAATGTTTCTTCCACATCACCAAGGAACGAAGGCATCTGCGCTTAACCTTGATCACATGAAATAGGTTACTCCTCGGGGAAACCCCTTGGTTTTGAGCCACCACTACAGTGGTATCATTTACAGAAGGCTAAAAGGAATCACATTGGACATACCATGAGTCCCAACAGCTTTTGAAACAGTTTCACAGGAACGGCCTGGCCTGGCCTAGCCTGATTCTCTTGGGGCTGGAGATGCAAGAGAGGAATGGTTTATTCCAGGACCTCAACACCACTGTCTGGAGGTCCGGAAAGAATAGTAGGCCCAGACGTGGAGGTTGTGTTTTAAAGAGCAGGAAGCGCTCATCTAGCTTGCTTTTACAACACGCCTCTTGCTTCTCGACTGGCCAATACATGTTCAATTTTGAGAGCTAAGAAAGAGAGAGCTGGTCCGTCTCAAACTCCTCTGCGAGCTCCATATGCGACCCCCATGATCCCAAACTACAAGGGGTGCAAACCTGTCCACTCTCATCAAAGAGGGCCTGGCGGGAGCGGAGCGTCCTAAGAGGAAGATGCTCACAGTGAGCGCAGCGCATCTCTGTGTCTGTGACCACCATGACACCTGCAGTGTTTACCGAGCTTTGATGACTGATGATCTAAAAATATGTTGACTAATTAGAAAGAACAGCTAACATCTGTTCACAAATAAAATAAGAGGTAATCTGAAATTTGTAACTGCGTTTTTTAAAACTAAAACTAAAAATTAGATGAGAAATATATTTGGTTTTAATAAATAGAACATTTATTACATTGTTCATGTTATACAAAAACTGTAGTTTTTGATAGTGTAAGTGATTTATTTAACCTGAAAATATGTCAACAGTAAGTTTAACTGGAACGTGAACTTATTGGATTAGAAAAGATAAAAAGCAGTGAGGACTTTGCCTCATCATTTCAGAAAATCACTACGTGCCACTGAAATATATGTTGCTGAGAATGTAATTTTCAGTGTGTCAACGGTGCTTTTGATTTACAGTCCTCATGCTGAGTTTGCTTTTATTTTTTTAATGGTTGTATTAACTGCAAGAAATGTGTAATAGTATGTCAGCTACATTATGTGCAATGATTTCTTGCAGTTCAACACTTTTTATGGAAAGTATGCATCTGTATGCATTTGTACCTCATCTAATATCTGAAATAAGGCATCATGTCGTAGATTAATTTTGTATGTTTTATATATATATATATATATATATATATATATATATATATATATATATATATACACGTTTGGGGTTGGTCATGATCTTTGCCCCAAGTGTGCTTGTGTGGAGTTTATGGTTCAGTCAAGCGCAAAATGCACCGTCAAATCTACAGTGGCACTGTTATTTTCTCTAGTGTCATATGTTGATGTGCAACTTCTCTTTTCATGATGTCTATTGTAATAACCTTTGTTTAGGTCAGCGCTCAGTATGCTTAGACCTGTGTTTCAACTGCCTGGTCCCTTTAGGCTTGTTGATGGCGATTTCGACTCGTTCCAGACTCACTTGAAGGTCCCAAGGCTTCTGTTTTTCTGCTGTGATAAGGGTTTTGTGCTGGTCTACTTTCTGCTCTGATTGGCAGCAAGAAGGGCCTGCCACGATGGGCGGCGGGGCAGATTTAGGGCCCGGTGTGATGCCTTTACGACCAGGCTCCCCCAGGAGACCTTTGTGCCCATTGAGTGGAACTCATTGAGGAGTGGAGGGCCGCAGACACTGGCACACAAGTGCAGTCTGTCCTGAAGTGACGGGCCAGAGAGAGAGAGAGAGAGAGAGAGAGACATATCCACAAACCAAAAGGCAAGGCCAATGGGAGATAAATATTCCCTCTTTAGAAAAGATCGGGATGGAGAATAAAGCCAGCAAAAGAAAAAGAAGTGTAGCCTTTGGAGAAACGGTGTTCAAACAAAAACAAGAGAACATGAAGGTGGACCAGAATGAACGATATGGCTATGATCCAGTCCTACAGCATCATAGACAGAATTACATGTCAGAAAGTCATTGTAAATTTTTTATGAAGGCAGTCTTGACTTGCTGCTTTAGGAGGTAGCACCCTATGTAGACAGCAGACAGGCAGCTCATTGGATTTTGTAAAGCCAAAGAAAAGGGGATACGACAACAAGAAAGTAGAAAAATAAGAGAACAGATTCCAGTATGACTTTCAGTATTTTAAGGCACTCAGATTATAATGGCCGAATAAGTACGTACGTATATATGTACGTAAACACACACCTGCTTCAGCTAGGTCCTCACTCAGCGTCAGCTATAGGTTATAATGGCTGAATAAGAGTATGTACCTACACACACTCAGCGTCAGCTATAGTTGGCTGTTTTTCCTGCAAGTGTTGTCCTCACCTGCCTGGCCAAAGCTACTTCAATTTGAATCTGAGCCCCACACCTTAGACCATCACACATCATCACGTAATGATAAACCTGTCTGTTTGCTGCCTGACACAGATAGAGCAGGACCGAGTAAGGAGAAACCAACCCAATCTCACTGCAATTCGTATATATTTTAAAGGGTACCTATTATGGCATTTAAAATGTTCCTAATATTGTTCTTGGAGTCCCCAACAACAGTTTTACAAGCATGCAATTACAAAAACACTTTTGTTGTCTTATAATATGCATTTATTTTTACCTGATTTGCTCACCGACTCCCATATAAATTATTTAGCGAGTCATTTTTCCAAAACCCGTCTTTGCGTGACGCTAATCTGCGGTGATTGGTCAGATGTGTGTATAAGTAAAATGTTAGCAGTGTTTACAGAGATAATACTTCTATTGGTTAACACTTTGTAGTGTACAAAGTTTTTATCAATTACATTGTGTTATAATAATGATTATAGTGCACCGCTTTGTAGTAAAAAATTCAAAATAAGAGAAGGAATTTAAGTTGAGTTATGTTAGCGACCATAGCCCAAAGTGCAGTGGTAAAAGCACATTCAGTCTTTGTTTGTGTTAGCCCAACGCATAAACATATTGATAATGCAGTACTACGAGACTATTGCTCTATTCTTTATAATTGATAATGCAGTACTATGAGGTATTGCTCTATTCTTTATAACAACGACAAACACTTCACAGAAGACATAGAAGCTGCGCTGTGCGTTCACAACACAAAATAATTATTGAGCATGCTACATAAAACATGAAAGCAACAATTTATAATATTAATAATACTTACAGGTTGTGATTCGGAGGAGGAAGCTGATCCAAATAGACTTGGTACTGAGCCTTCCTTCAATATCAGCCGGCTCGCAAATCTATATTTGAAAGCATTTATGTTTGTGAAGCAATCATCTTCAAAATGACGCGAACACAGCAATAACGTCGGGCTATACATCTGTGGTATACCGGTAGTTGTATATATGAACTGTAGCCACTGATTCTTCAAATGCTCGTCTCTGGGCAGATGAAAAAATGTCGCTTTTGCGTCGCACTTCAGAACACATCGTCTCGTCGCCATTATGTTTTCAAGTTTCCCTGGCTTCTACGAGTACGAGCGCAATGAGTGGGCGTATCTTATTCAAATAACTTGTACAAGTGACGTCATAAATTTAGAGAAAATGCATCGTTCGTCTATCGATTCATATCAGCGACTCAGAGTCGACTCTTACTTTTGAGAGACAATAACTTTGTATACGGTGAACTTTCATGTTTAAAACTTTGCAGGATGTTTTCGTTCACTTAGATCTATGTTACACACTACATGAAGGGCAATTTTCAAAAATCCATAATAGGTACCCTTTAAGAGTTGGCTAATTCGTACGAATTCATACGACCTCACTTATACAAATTCATAAGCTTTTTGCTAAATCGTACATATTTTAGGAGTTGCCCAATTCATTGAATTCGTACGAATCTGCACCTAAACCTACCCATCACTGGGGTTTAGACAAATCGTACGAGTTGGTACGAGTAAGGTCGTACGAATTCGTATGAATTAGCCACCTAATTACTGAGGAGAAACACACCAGTCCTTGCTTTACCATCATCACTCTGTTGCAATGGAAAGCACATGAAAAATAATTTTGACAGGGTCATTAGAACATATATGTAACTCTTATTTGTAAATTATTCTAATAATTCAGATTAATGTAAGCAGTAATTTTTTTAAATTTGTTTAAGCATAATTATTCATTTAATTTTGTCTCATATGATATTAAATTGCATATTTCTTTGTTATTTTTTTTAAATCATATCCTATTATTTATTATTTATAAATTATAAAAACACTTGTGAAGCAGTATTATTTATTTATATCTCAAATGCTCTATACTGTACTATACTATTATTTATTTATGAAATAAAACATTATATTAATTATTAGTTTATTATGTATTGTACTTTATAATATAATGTATAGCAATTATTTATTTACTTATTATTATAACATTTTCAGATTTTAGCAATTAAGCATTATTTATTTAATTTAGTCTCGTATATTATCATTAAATTGTATAATACGTTAGGTTATGTTAGGGTTCAGTATATTTGTGACTCTCCATAAACATAATGAGTTTTTTTATACTGTACAAACTATCCCCTAACCTTAAACCTACCTTTGTTTATTAAAAAAAAAAAAACATTATTATGATTTTCAAGCTATGATGTTTTCCTTATGAGAACCTAAAAAAAATTCCCACAAGGATTTGGGATAATGCCATCTTTGTGGGGTAACGTACATAAGTCCCCATGAAGTAGGGTATACCTGAACTACACACACACACACACACACACACACACGATGCAACCACTATTTCATTTCCGTAGATTAAGCAGGTTGCTGAGTGTTTTGTCTGATCCAGCATTTATTCTCCATAAATCATGTCATAGAGTGAATGCACTGAACCAGCTATTTTAGATGTTGCATAAGCAATCCTACTATCTCTGAGCTAATGTGCATTTAAGGCCCTCTCTGAGAACTGTGTTGATAGATAGCTGTTAAATGCTTATAGCAAGCATGTTCCTCAGAAAATAGATCTAGGATCAGCACCTTCCTGCCCCAGTCTATCATAGCAATTGCAAAAAACCCACAAGACTGTTCTCAGATCAGTACTAACTGCTCTACTGTGAGGCACTTCTGTAAAAACAGTGAGGCTGAGGCTTGTTATTCAGACTTAGCAATTTGTTAATGCTCTTTTAATGGCCCCACCGCTGACATTTCACTGAAACCGAAAACAATCCTGCCTCTAACAAGCCGTAGTTGTGAATGAAAAGGTTATGAAGTGCCTTCAGTCCTCCCCCTAGATCCCTAATAAATGGCTCTGCTGCAGTCAAGCAAAACATACTTTGTATCCGAAAAAGCTTGGGGAAAACACCTCTATCCACATGTTTATGGCTTATTAGGTCTAGAAACAAAATGATGATTTTCTACCAATGTCCTGTTATGTAATTCGTATCATGCAAAGCTTACAAATGCGAGGCGGTTCCCAGAAAGTGAACAGCAGGAAGTCCTCATCATCGCGCACATGCGCTCGAACAGATCAAAACGTCGGGAACCTTTCACCTCCATCTCCTTCATACATACGTGCGGGAAGAACGGGAGCATGTCTACAGCATCCCAGCCGCCATCACGCACACTCTCAAGTGTTCACAAAGCACTGCACGGACCGTGATGTTTATGTAACATGCACTCAATAACCTCTGTATATGTCTGGAATGCCCTGTTTGTGCCGCCATGTTGCTATTATTACTAGTAGGCGTTTTTGCCGCTGGATGTTTTATTTGTGGCCTGTGGAATTGTTCGTAGCTTCTGAAAGTCTGATCACAGATGATTTGGAAACACCCACAACACGCCACTAATGGTCTCTGTTGCTCGCGCCGCTTGATGCCAGTGGTTTGTTCACTTCAAGTCACTGTGAGTGTGAACAGCCCTTTATTGGTCAGTCACAGAACACAGAACGTTCTCTTAAGTCTAGTCTCGGGCTAAAATGCATGTTTGAGCTGTTTTAACTGAAAGCAACTTCAGACAGATCTTAAAATATTGTTTTGTTTTGTCTCAAGATGCACACCAGTAATGTTTTTTCAAAGACACGTTTATAAAAGCCGTTTAAATGCGCTTAATGAACTAAGGCCTAATCCTGGCTTAATCTAAGCCTTGTCTGTGAAACCGGGCCAATGTGTGAAAAAAAAAATACAGGAATCATAAATCCATGGGTTTGATTCCATCTTCCTTTCCTGCTGCCTACAATCCGCTTGTGATCTTGTCTTCCTCAAAAAAGACAGGTTTTGGTTTTACAGCCGACTTTTTGAACGTCTGCTTGTTGAATTTGTGCAATCCATCTGGATAAAGTAGGCTAGTATGTTCCTGTTATCAGGATTATTGTGCTGGTACGCTAGACTTTAGTCTGAGTAAACTGAATATTCTATTTGATAGAAATGAAAACTAGGTTAAAAAAGCATCACCGTCATTTTGCCAAGTAGAACATGTTCCTGGATCAACATATTTTGTTGATCCTGAAACAACATTCCTGTCCGAAAACGTAATCCTATCCCTAACCCAAAGTATCCTTCGGCCATCTGCATTCCGCGATGGTTCCCTCACTGTCTGTGTGACATCATTTTCGTCATCAGGAGGAAGGTGCGCGTACAACAGCGCATGCTCAAGTAACTAGAGCGCTTGAAAACAAAGTCCACTAGAATCTAGTGACTAGATAGTGCGCACGGTCCAAGCGCGTCTAAAATCAAAATGAAATGATAGGTGAATAACACTGATGTAGAAGCACCTTACCCCGGTTGTAAACTTAAACTCAATATAAACTGTAAACTTGTCCCTCAAATCTGATCAGGAACATGCCGTACTTGGTGAAATCACGTTCACCGTTAAAGGAGACAAGAATGCAGTCGTACAATATCTATTTCAATTCAACCAATTAAGACGGACACTGCATTTCCATTAATATCCATACAAATCAAGTTGCAACATATTGGACCTCATTCATGAGACACAAGCAGAAGTTTCTGTAAAAAAACAATAAATTCATAGCAAGAATTCAGTTAAGAATGATTTTACACACAGTTTAAACAGAAAAATACCTTGCGAACTAACGATCAGGAGAAATAGCATAAAAGCAGGGATGTTAGCTATGTTTTTTAATAGCATGACTAGCCTAGCTGTTTTCAAAATAACGTAGCATTTACAGTAACAAGCTGTTTTTTTGTGGTTGTCATTTTGTTTTGTGTTTTTTTATGCTAAAAAAGAAATGTATTTTCTTTGCCCAAGTGAGCTGAGGAAATAATCAAACTGGAAAAACAGCTGGGCTAGTCATGCCACTGAAAAATGAATAGCTAGCATAACTGCTTTTATGCTAGTTACTCCTGATCAGCAGTTTGTAGGTTTGTAGGTATTTTTTCTCTTTCAGATCTCTTAAGACACACTCTAGAGATTCACTCTTATAAAATGTCTCTTTCCCAAGTAGCATTGGGAAGTCTGCTTTTTTTTTTTGATGTGCTGTCACCCTTCCTGACATGCTTTTTGATTTTTTAACTAAAAACATACAGCTGTTTTTTAAAGTAAATTCTTAAGATATATAAAAGAGCTGTATATAAAATATAGACTAGTATGTTCACACACTGAAAATTCCCCCCCAAAAAAGTACACTTTAAAACCCCGGAAGATGCACTTTTTTAACCGGGAAAAAATAAATATGGAATGTTGGACACTTCATGCACTCGACTGTCACAGCTTTATTTACAGCTGCAATTTATCAGTCAGACTCCAATGCTGAATGACAAAATAACCTTATACAATTCATACACTAAACGGCTGAGTACACACACTAGTGCATAAGTACACAGTGCGTTTGGAATGTCTTTTGGGGCGCAACTTAAGTGTTAGCATGTCCTGAGCATGTCAAGCTAATATATTCACAGCAAAAATCGTACTCTTTCACCTTAAGTTGGAGCTCTTTGAGAACTAAATTTCTCACTGATCTTTTCACCTATACCAAACCTCACAAAACAGCTCTCAGATCAGATCAAAGATCTGCCACAAGGCTCAAATGATCCTTGGCTGTGTGTGTTTTGGTCGGATTGACTGATAGATTGTGGCAGTGGAATGATTTGTCCCTGGTTGTCAGCGCCACTCATCATTAACACGTCATCCCACCTGGCTGTTGTTGTCCTCCAACGGCTCCC
Source organism: Semotilus atromaculatus (assembly GCA_031834385.1). Lineage (NCBI taxonomy): Eukaryota > Metazoa > Chordata > Actinopteri > Cypriniformes > Leuciscidae > Semotilus > Semotilus atromaculatus. The sequence continues at coordinate 9,011,430 of JAULUF010000027.1, forward strand.
TGCGGAACCACCGTCACAGAAGCTGTTGTGGAAAGATGAGTGGGAAGGGCCTCGGCGTTTCATCTCAGGCACAGGCCCTTTGTGTGGTTGTTCTGGGAAAAATGACTCAGCCGACACCGGCAGACATTTTGGTATGAGCCTTGTGCTTCATTCAGAGAGTCACTTTTGTGATTGAGACATGACATTTCATGATGGCAATTCAACAAGGCCCATAATAAATATTTAAATTTAAAATGAGTTAGTTGTGTCACCAATGAAGCTATAGCCTATGTGTGGTTTGTGAGGGGTGTATTGTCACCCTCTAAAGGACTGATAAGGGATCACAACTACTTGTTTTATTTCTGCAGTATGTACTGTATACAGTGCATAATATGCAAATATTTAATTCATGTATAAGTACACTACTGTTTGAAACATTTGTTGTTAAATAATAATGTTTTTTACATACTATACTAGTATAGTATGCAGTATGCAGTCAGCTTAAAGAGTTTCATTTGTAAAACAGTAGTGATTGTCACTGTGAGATATCCAGTGTGTCGTCCCTTCACATCACATGGGTGACTGACCAATCGCACGTTTCACTGTATTAACAAAGTCTCCCAAACGTAGATAAAGCGGAGTAGCTGATTACGGGAAAAGAAAAGGTTAATTACTGAAGGAACATCTTGCAGGACTGCGAATGTCCTCATTCATTAACAAAGACACAGAGGAGCACCAAATTAGAGTTGTTTAGTTGCCCAGCTCCATTCTTTACCTGCTCATTTTGTCTTGTTGAACAAGGAAATTATCAGTGAAAGTTGGTTGTGCTGCTTTAACTTTGAATTACAGCCAGGCCCTTGCAGAATGTATAATGTAATGTAATGTAATATAATATAGTGCTATAATTAGTGCTGTCTAATCGTGATAAATCACATCTAACATAAAAGTTTGTATATATATATATATATATATATATATATATATATATATATATATATATATATAGACATATATATTTACAAACTTTTATGTTAGATGAGACAAATAAACGATTTGACAGCACTAATTATAATATACTATAATATAATTAAAATATATATATATATATATTGTATTAATATTTACTAAAGCAGTGCAGTAAACATTGCAAAATATTGTATATATTAGAAATAAATAGTAATATCTGAAATGAAAATTTAAATTAATTTTATTTATATTTTTTCTTATGTGTGTATATATATATATATATATATATATATATATATATATATATATATATATATATATATATATACATATATAATTAATTAAGTAAATAAGTAAATGTAAATAAAAGTAAAATGTTAAAATATATATAAATAAACTCAATACTCAAGTCTCAAACTCATAAGGATATCTGGAATCAGTTTAAATCAAATTGAACAGGATGTTTTCCTTTAAAACCATGCAAACCTTTTGCTGTCAAAGCTCCCAAGGGTACTTGTTTAATTAAATTATGTATTTGGAACCGGAAAACTTCCAGCTCTAGAATTTAAAAGCATTAATTATTGACATATATGTATGTGGTCTGATTGTACCCGCAATATGTGATAATGTCTAAATCTAATTGTACACCTAAAGGACAGACAGAGGAGTGATAGTCAACAGGAAGCTTCCATCCACCGCCTTCAGCACATTGATTGAGACACATAATGCTTAGTAAACCGCGAAACGCCTGTATCAGAGGTGCTGAGCGGTCATTCGATTAAACCTTAAAATGTCTTTTAAAATTTCAGGCTGGTCAAAGGATGTACAAATCCATAAACTACAATGAGATTTGTATTGATTGATGTGGGTTCTGGTGCTACTAAGATTACAGTGAGAATGTAATAACTCTGTTCAGACTGACGGATAGAAATCTAGCCGGTTAGCTGGAAAATGTGCTAGGATTTTAGTTTTAGTAAGATGTTATTTATTACATTATATTCCACTTGTTTTTTTATATTATTTATTATATATAATATATTGCAAATTATACATATTTTATGTAATTAAATGAGTGCTGTCAACTCGATTAATCACGACTAATCGCGTCTAACATAAAAGTTTTTAAATGTACAGTATATATATATTACATAAACGTTTATGTTAGATGCGATTAATCGATTCGACTGTGGCTGCACTAAATTAAATCCATACAAATTGGGGTCACTGGTCATTAACTGTAATGTACTTGAATATATAATATTCATAATATATAATTTACATTTAAGCAACTTCAGCATTATAAATGTGCAGTTACAAATATATAGGTCTTTAAATACATTGGACCTGCACAGTGGGTATATAAAAGATTATATTAAATAGAATCAATTATACAAACAGTTTACATTTTACATTATGTAGGAATATAGGTTTTGAATTTGGTTTCCACAAATCCTGAAACACACATCCACGGGCTCTCGACGGTTAGAAGGACCCTGCGAGGCCTTTGGGTTACGGAGATAAGACAGTAGCTGGAGGACATGGAAGCAGCTGTGTTTGTGTGTAGGAGTCTTGAGGTGACTGTCATTTCACATTAGAGGGTTTGGCTACTGTGTCTTTCCTGTGATCTTACTCCAATTTTCCTTGGTATGAACTTTCTCTATTTCGGTACGCAAAACGAACTGAACAAAAACAAATATTTATTGTCATTTCATCAAATTGTCTTCAGCACGCTGGAGAAAAACCACAAGGGTTTTGTCTCCCTTTATTATCAGGCTTGATGTGAAGCTGAGCATCATTGTTTAGGGTTTGTGGCACTCGTGTTGGCAGATGATGTAATTGGGATTAAACTGAAAAGCCTTATGGGAGTTGGCAGGAGTACACAAACAATGGCTCGGGGAAATGAAAGAGGAAGACCAGGCCACGTTCATTAACAATGAACTCCCATTTAGTGGGCATGGAAACATTGCTCTTGATTTTTCGATCCAAGCAAGACAAGTTTTTTAATATACTTGAATTATTATATTGTTGACGACAGTGCTTTACTTATACTGTATGTATGTATATATGTGTGTGTGTGTTTAATACATGTTTAATGTAGTATAAGAATTCTAGTATTAGATTACATTATTATAATGTTTTGATGTCTGATTTCACTTTTTCCATGTAAATTGGTGTAAGATTAAAAATCATATTTTTTATCAGTGTTAACAAAGGACTAATTTTGGGATATTTGGTGCAAAGCATGGTTTGGAGTGTGTGTGTACTATTATCTTATCAGTTTTAATGCAGATTAATGTGGCGCTAACAAACTACAGCCCTCAAGGGGGCGATAGAGTTAATTTGTCTGTACCATTAAACAGGATGTGCTGTTGTTGAGTTAACTATGGCTGCTTCTGAAATCACATCTTGATTAGGTGCTTTTTTTGAATAAGTAATTACTTAACGACCTCTAAAAATGTATGTTCTATTCTATATAGTATGAATGTAATCTTGATGTACTACATTCTACCAGTACTACCAGTGTCAGTTGCGCTGTCATTCACAAATCCTCTCCCGTGGCCTCATGGGATAGTACAGTGGACATCATATGTACGCTTTAGAATCTCACCGGAAGTAGGAGGTCATCCAGGTTCTTTTTGCCTACACTTTTATACTGTGAATTCTATCGGACATACTTCTTGTCACATGTTTTTTTTTCACCTACTATATAGTATGGAAGTATGCGATTTAAGATGCAGCCTTTAACTTTTTCTGCAAGATTATTTTCTTTGCTGCTCTGCCATGACAGTTTTCAGCTTGACCTGCAGGAGAAAATGAAAAAGACAGACCTTTTACGCTTAAGTATTAGTATAAGCTCACCGTGTAATCATGAATTCTGCTGTTTGTTTGTGGTGGGTCAGGTAAAAACTGGGACCTGAGCGCCGCTCTCAATGACTATGAGCAGCTCCGGCAGGTCCACACGGCCAACCTGCCCCACGTCTTCAATGAGGGCCGTTTCTACAAGCAGCCGGAGCGTAGCGGCACCCCGCAGCACATCAGCAAGCCTGAGCAATGCCCCCAAAAACAAGAGGACAACACTCAGGGTGAGCAGAGCTCTCTATCAGATCCTCCTGTTTTGACTTGTTGGTGTGTTTTCTCCGTATTTTCTCTTGTACCAGTTTAAAGTCAGCATGCCATGAAATGAACATACACCTCATCTATTTTCTAAATACGTTAGTGATCTGATGTTGTTATTCACTTCCTGTTTTTCTTGTAAGTAGGACAGCACTCCATATTCATTAACAATATGCCAACAGATGTTGAAGTTAGGCCCCTCTGGTGTCACTAAATGACTTCATTTTCCTGTAGAAAATGTATAAAAATCTATACTCACATATGCTTAAACTGTCTGGTATAAACTCTTTTGAAAGAATACAACTCTTTGAAAGTACCAAAATGTAACGAATTTGTATAAAATAAAAAAGTCAGATTAGTTCATATTAAACAAATTAACAGTATGTGATTAATTCAGTGTCACGTTTTATCTCAACTCACCAATTGACACAATATCACACCGAATATGCAATATATGAAGTGACAAAATTAATGAATGTGTCTGTCACACCTTCACTGTAGATGAAATGGTAAAAAAAAGAAAATCACAGTGCACTGAATAACAACATATGAACGAAAACAAAACACTGTTGGCCCCCACAAACACACACACACACAAACACACACCATTTATTCCACCTTTGAAACAACAAACTGGTCTGAATTCCGTTTGGAGAACTATAAGCGACTCGTCTGCACTGAATAAACCGCAGGGAAATCTTCCTCCTGTGCGTTGAAGACGTTGAGGACGGGCCTCGACTCCTCCTTCGCGGCCAGCAAACTCCCGATACTTACGTTAAAACTGAGCACTTTGTGGTCCTCACACTCACACATCAACCAAACAACACCTAAAGTGAGTGTCCTCAGTCTTTGAGTCTGTCACCAATTATCTTGCACGGAATGCCTTTTTTTTTTTGTATTCGTGATTCGGTGGCTCTGAATTGTCAAAATCCCATTGAAAATGCTTGCTACGGATGCGAAAAACGCAGAAAATTTAACCCGATACGAATTTTTTATGACGGACAGAAGTTTTGGAGGCAGTTGTGCAAATGTAATTGACAAAACATGAGGTCGTATTTATTTTTTAACGTGCCAAAATTTTGGACGCGAATTTCGGACTCAATGTGCAAGGACCTTAACTTTAAACACTGTCTGTATTTGCGATCTGTAGTGCAAAAAATAAAGAAAGGCTGCGATGTCATTCGAACATACACAGAGAACTCGGTTACAAAACTGTCTTTCCGATCGACTTGTCAATATCTTCTCTCTTCTTCCCCGGAACAACCACTCACGTTACACAAAACACCAGTGAGGGCGGGACTTAATTCACATAAACCAATAAAATAATGAAACACCTAACGTGTTTGTTAATGCCACGTTTTTCACATGTACATAGCAATCAAACTTGATATATGAACTTGTTTTTAATGGAACACACTTTATACATAAATATATTGAGATGTATATTTCATTCACATGTTAGCTCTGTATTAGAACCAAACCAAAAAAAATTAAATAACAAAGAATTGCATTCTACTGGGTTACACGTTTCATTTTATAAATTTTTTTCACCTTGTAATGCTTAATCAAAATGTCAGAACGGTGAAGTGACAGACTTCTCTTTGGTGACGTATAACAGACATCTCCAAAATTTTCTAACAATCGACATCAAGCTCACATTCAGATCTGCCTCAATCCAGTCAAAAATTGATGGATTGAACCAAGTCCCTGACATTTTCTTCTTTTTCAATAATCAGTCACTGTTAAGAAAAAATAAATTATGTCATTACTCATATTTCATTATGACTTCAATATGCAGAGATAAGTACTTATAAGTTAGCCATTTGTAGGTTGGTTTCTTTGAGAAGTGTAAACACGGAAATCAACATTGGCTCAACCAATAGCATGAGAATGGGGCGGAGCTATCTGTTTTACTGACCAATGAATGCAGTTCAGTCATAATAGTGCCACAAAAATTACACCCTTCATGTACATAATTTTTCAATTGATTATATCGTATGTACTATTAGATCATATTAGCATTCAAGACAACATAAAAGTCATTTTTGATTAATTTAACTTCTGTAATGTAAAAAAATATATATATCAAAATTCATTTTATTTATGATTTGATTGGATCTTGAAAAGTATAATTGGTATATATTATTTTTCCCTGTCCACATGGATTTGGTTACATCAGAAGGAAAACATGTCAGAGGTATAGAAGGGGTTGGAGAAACTTAGTAAATGTAATTTAAAAACAAACTTTTTTTTTTTAAACAATTATCATATAATATATAAATATTATATAATATACAAGCATATTTATTTATTTATTTTGCAGTGGTAATTCATCAGCATTACAAGACCAAGAAAATTAAGAAAGTAAATGCAGTTTTAATTTAAAAAAGAGAAAAAAATGGGATTCATAATTAACGTATTTTCATATTTTTGAAAAACATTGATTGATGGATGGATGTTGTTTGATTATCCAGTGATGATTTTGAACATTAAAAGACCAGGAACATTATTAAGAAAGTGAATCTTGTCTGTTTTTATTTCTCATCTCTTGCCCCTCTCTCTCTCTCTTCTAGAGAAGCGTCTGTCTCGGGGCATTTCCCACGCCAGCTCTGCCATCATGTCTCTGGCGCGGCTGCAGGTTTCAGGGGATTGTGCCAGGGAGCAGTTCCCCCTAGAGATGCCCATCTACACATTCCAGCTGCCCGACCTGAGCGTGTACAGCGAGGACTTCCGCAGCTTCATCGAGCGCGACCTCATCGAGCAATCCACCATGGTGGCCCTGGAGCAAGCCGGTGAGCCACAAACACTGCGCTCAGATCAGTGACGGAGCTAATACAAAGCCTAGCCTTTCATTACAGTGATGATAAACACAGGTTTATGATCAGTACTAATGTCAGCTTGGATTGCACAAGATTAACTAGATTGTTAGAGTCAACGCAAGACACCAGCAACAGAATTAAACTAATCCCTGATCTTGGATCAACTGCAAAGCTAAACGGACCAATGAACAAAAACCTGCACTTACCAAATAACATAGCTCATGCCAACACCAACATTTAAGATTTAAACGGAGAGTTCACCCAAAAATACATTTTTGTCATCATTTAAATATCACTTTATCGTCAGTGAAACATAAAAGGAGACATCTAAAGATTGTACTTACAAGTATGGGTCAATGACATGACTCTTATTTAAATGTATTTATTTATTTTAACTTTGTCTATTAATTTTAAGGCATGTAGTACAATCAACATGCACAAAAAATGATAATAATCATAAAACAGGACATTATATCATAGAAAACCCCATTTGGACCCCAAAGTCTATTAAAATATAAGTTTTATGAAAAGGAAAGGTTAGGTCATTTCAGTAATTATTTTTTTATTATAATTATAATTTAAATGTAATATTAAATAATAACTGATTTTTTAAAAATGATTAAGAACTTATTTTCATGGTGTAAGAAGAATATGTTTCCTTTTCCTATAGGTAATTACACCACTTTGCATTATTAGAGTCATTAAACTGAATATTTTCTTGAAAGTGGTACAATCACCATATGAAACCAACAAAGTTTCTAAGAAATTGGCACATGTGTTTTAAACTATATTTAAACTACAACCCCAAAATCCAGAAATGTTGGGATATTTTGTAAAATGCAATAAAATCAAGAATCTCTTTAACCTTTATTTAACTGACAAAAGTACAAAGAAAAGATTTAAAAAATGTTCACTGACCATCTTAATTGTTTTTTGTAAATATAAACACACTTTTGATTTTGATGGCTGCAACACACTCCAAAAAAGTTGGGACAGCTGCTAAATAAAAGTGAAAAGCTTATATAATATCCAAGTTAAACTCTTTTTAAACACAGTCCACAATAAGTAGTAATAGGTACTAACTTTTCTAGACTTGCGGTTGTATATATTTAATTAGCAAAAGATAAAATATTACAAGGACACAATACCAGTCTGTGCAAGCAAAATAATACTATAGCAAAATTCTAACTGTTTGGAAATGGCCTCGGGACTTTGGGAAAGCTTTTGGACTGTGGGAGGAAGACCCTGTCCCAAGGGAGGGTAGAGAGGCTGAGGGTAGAGGCACTGATGCTCCAGAGAAAAGAGTGAGTGATAGGTCAATGCCCAGTGCAAACCGCCTCAGGGCCGAGAGCTTGCAGAGGACTACTTATTCTGCTACTGCATGCCATGAAAACAAAAAGCTTGGTGAGCTATACATTATAACCAAAGGCCCCGATACTCACTGCAGTTGTTGTTCACTCAGATGTAAAAAGTAAGAAATACCATTTCAGCGAAATAATGTTATCGTACCTAAATACGCAAGAGTTGGTTGTTAGTCGCACACACTCAAAAGTCCAATCCACTTTTAACAGTGTCATTAAAAAATTGCTTACTGCACCTTTAAAGGTAGGGTAGATGATTTTCGGGACGGCTAGCAATAGCAAGTTAGCTTTGAAAGCATGAGATCCCTTCAGAGAGTTTTCAAAGCAATGCCGCCTTCAAAACACATGAACGCACACAGCAGAGTCTGCAAAGCATCACGAGACAAGAGACGGCGTAAACCACCTCATGTCTCAAAGCACATAAACATTACAACAATAATGAACATAAACTACTTATAGAGCACTGACCTGTACCACCTGACTGCTGCAGTTTCATTTCGCCGTTGATAGTGTTTTCAAAGTGCCATTGAAATGCATTGAACCGCTTAGAGTAGAACGTCACAGGTTTCAAAATCTTCAAATTACAGTAGTTATGGTGTGAGCGCACCATAAGCTCATTGTTTTGGTTCAGGAGGAACTGTAAAAGGTGACTAACAAAAAGTTGGACTGAATGCAATGATTGGACAAACATGTTATGGTCCTACGCCTTCCACGGACGATATACATATATATATATACATTTAGACCACTTAACTTTGTGATTTCTATTAGGATATGAAGAGACTTTCAACCAACATAAAACATGTTTTGGAACAAATGATCTATCCTGCCTTAAAGGAGAACTCCGGGCAATTTTTAAGTTAATCTTGATCGTTAGACCTTTGTGAGTACTGACTATAGAAAAAAAAACGAACCGGATTGGTGCTTGCGAAGCGGAGCTGCGACCGCGAATGCCCAGAGCTCCCACTCAGCTAAAACGGCAGCTCTGGGGGCATGTACATAAAGAGCGTTTTTGTGCCTCTTAACAGACACATAATGCAATTAAAATGTCTGTCCAACATGAACAGGGGCCTTACCTGTGAACGAGTTGCGTTTAGCAACTTAGCCATGGTTTAAATAGTGTTTTAGACGGCAAGCTGTAGTCTCGCGCTGAAGTCTCGCTCCTCCCACCTGGACACTATTTACCAATCCCGGCTACAACTGAGTTCCCACGTGAGTCCAGGTGGGAGGAGCGAGACTTCAGCGCGAGACTACAGCTTGCCGTCTAAAACACTATTTAGGTGAATTTAAGGTTGCTAAACGCATCTTGTTTACAGGTAAGGCCCCTGTTCATGTTGGACAGATATTTTAATTGCATTATGTGTCTGTTAAGAGGCTCAAAAACGCTCTTTATGTACATGCCCCCAGAGCTGCCGTTTTAGCTGAGTGGGAGCTCTGGGCATTCGCGGTCGCAGCTCCGCGTCGCAAGCACCAATCCGGTTCGTTTTTTTTTCTATAGACAGTACTCACAAAGGTCTAACGATCAAGATTAACTTAAAAATTGCCCGGAGTTCTCCTTTAACAAAGATAATTTCCAGTATGACCAGTAACTTTATTAAGTGGTTACTGAATGGTGTTTATTAAATCCATGTTTAAGTAATGTCAGTGTGTTTAAACCGTTCCGTAGGTCGTTTGAACTGGTGGTCCACCATGTGCACCAGCTGTAAGAAGCTATTACCTTTAGCCACAACAGGAGACGGCAACTGCCTTCTGCATGCAGCTTCTTTAGGTGAGACTTTCACAATTCACTTTCTTACTCAAATGCCATGTATTACATGAACACCTGTAACATCTGGAAGTAAGAGAGGTGTTCAGTCTCAGATTTCATGTGATGTTCCTGTCTGACTTTCCATGTGTTCCAGGAATGTGGGGCTTCCATGACCGGGATCTGGTGCTGCGGAAGAGTCTGTATGCCATGATGAAGAGCGGAGCGGAGAGAGAAGCTCTGAAGAGGAGGTGGAGGTGGCAGCAGACTCAACAGAACAAAGAGGTTGGCAACTATCCAGCGAACAAAAATGTGTTCTAAGAAGTTGTGAAAATGTTACTTTGACTTTTCTTTGAACGTTCAAAAACGTCCATGTTTCCTTACATTTTTTTAAATGTTTTTTCTTGGTTATGCGAACGTTAGGCGAACATTACATTTTATAATTTTGGAAATATTATGAGACCGTTACTTTTGAATGCTCTGTGAACATTCTGAAACAAGTAGTAATATACTATTTTTTTTTTTAAGTTAGACGAACAATGTATAAATATAAATAATAAACGTTTTGAGAACATTATTAAAGACCCGATAACTTCTTATGAACATTTAAGTTACTTGAAGAAAGATTTTTCATAAATTTCTCTCCCAAAAGATATGAGCAATTAAAAATATATTTGTACTTATAAACTAGAGTTGTGTGTAACTCTTAAACCCCTCACACAAGGGCTCAGCTATGCAGTAGTTTGTTGTTGTTCTGTTTCATTCATTTCTTTTTTTTTTTTTTTAAACAACGGGCCATGTGTTGCCAGTGTTGCCACCTTGTGGACAAAGTAATTGTTGCAAAAAATATCATAATCAAGGTGTATGTGCGAGAAAATGCTGGCTGCGCACATGTTATGCTAATATAGCCTAATATGTGTAAAAACTGAGGTATACTTTGGGAATTTTAGTTTTTTTTTTAGATAGTATTGCTGAGAGAGGACGGTAAGCGAAGTGTGAGAGAGAGTTGGGCGGGGTTAAGAAAGGACCACAAACCAGGACTCGAACTTGGGTCACCCGAAGCGCAACTGCGCTACATGTGAGAGCATTGCCTTTCCCTGTCAACATTTTTAAATAAATATAATTAGCATCACCATTATCATTTTCTTTCTGTTCTAAATTACTTCTTCTTCTGTTATAGATATCGACTAGCCTGGCTAACGCCAGACCCAATTCTCGTTGAGACTTGGGTCTGGGAACCACATGTACATTTTCTCGTATTTGAGGCATGGTTTACGAATGCCCGGCGCCGTTTATTGGGTGCTAAGAATGTCTGTCAAATGCGCCTGTACGGAGCTCATAGCCAACATAGATGTCGTCATCGTCTTGCTGCTCCCTCCCCGTTCTGTGATTGGTTCCCTAAATGAGGCGAAAATCTGGACCATGGTATCCATACTGCCTTTCAGCGTGAATAAAATCGCGCTGTGGGAAGGCAGCATGGGGAAACCCAGACTAGATATCGACTTTATAAGAGAACAAAATCAAGCCATTTTAGCATCTGTTAAACAAGGCCTCAGACACACAAATAATACTGTTTTGATTTAACATTCAAAACATATGCTAACGAAAAAGGATTTAAAAAAAAAAACTTTTGTGTAGATAAACTGCCACTTCCCACACTGTACCAAATACCAGCACTGCATTTAATGATATTACTGTGTTCGTGATGGTTTTTGTCGACGTTTACATTCCTTTTTGTTCTCGATATGTTTCCTTAGCTGCCTACTTAGATACTCAATAAATGCACTTCTTGCAAGTACTTTGGTAAGAAGCTGTCTGCCAAGTGAGTAGCGTAAACATTAGCCTGCAGTTCATAATGGCTTTCCCCATAAACACCCCTGCTGATTAGCTTGTGCGTTTCCTCCACAGCTTTTAGCGTAAGAGCTTATTGCTGTTACAGCATACCGGAGGACAGACAATCAGCTGTGTGATCGATAGCAGATCCTTGAGTTTTTTATTAGCGGTACTGTTTTCATTGTTCTGAAGGCCCAGAGCTCTTGAATCAGCGTTTGCTGAATGAGGATCACATATTGAAGTCGTATGAAATGAGTGGGTGTGGATGGAGTGTGGAAATGTTTGTGTGCATATGGGAGTGTGAGAGGTGGATGAGTGTGAACGAGTGGGTGTGTTTCTTTTAGAACTTGTGCATATTGATGCCACTGAGATAACACAGGGTAGAAAACTGAAGAATTAAAAGTGCATGTGCAGAGGAATTATTTTAAATTTGCTGAATACGTTCAGAGGTGTTTTCTTATGTTTACACAAACTTCTGCTTTTCCATTCAGTGAATCATTTTTTTTCTCTTGCTGTAACTCAAGCGTGTAAGTGTGTCAGTGTATACGATAATTATGTGTACTGACAAATAAAGGGAAATTTAGCAATTAATTGAGACTATTGATAGCTCTCAAACTGATTTTCAGCCCAATTTATTGAATAGCCGGTCACTGTCAGAGCTATTTTTCTATTTCTATTTAATCACACGTGTTTTGTAGAGCAGCCATTTAGATTTACTGGTGTCCCCAATAGGACCTACTTAGAATGTTACTTAGAACTAAAAATTCAAATTTTTTTTTTTTTTTTTTACAGTTGTTGTGACAAAAGCGTTAGATATAAACATGGTCTGAGGACAGGTGGTTTTGACAGGTGTAATGGATATAAAATTGAGCATCTCCAGTAACATCAACTGGAAATGTTGCAAGTAATATTGTGGGACATGTTTTAAATCAGAAATCTCTTTCTCTCTGTAGTCGGGGCTGGTGTACACTGAGGAGGAATGGGAGAGAGAGTGGAACGAATTGCTGAAGCTGGCCTCCAGTGAGCCACGCACACACTTTAGCAAGAACGGCAACTCCAGTGGAGGGTAATGCTCACCCACACACCCTCACACATTTACATATTATGTTGTTATGTCACTTTCGGTTGTCTTTCCATTCCCTCCCGCTGTATAGATATTCCGTTTCACTACAAACACTTCCTCTTATGACAATTTTGTAACCATTTGCAACAATACAACATCAAATGCTACGGAATAAAAAAAAGCATATCAGCCTCCAACACACATTTACCCATCATAATACACACATTACATTTTTTAATGTGCGTGCCAGATGTAATGTGCAGTGATTTCCACATCAAAGTTTGACTACAATGCACTCAAACTGTGGGAGAGCTATGGGCTGTCCCAGCATGCCCATCTTCAGTTCCCATAGATTGCTCACACGGCACTCAGACTGCTATTAGAGGCCACTAGAGATTAACTCCATCCAGCAGCTACACTTAACATGACTTTTAGACACTGTCATTTTTAAAACACAAAGAACCCATCAAGAACCTTCTTTAGCAATTTGAGGGACTGTTATAATGCATGGAGAAGAATGCAGAGCATGGTATTGAGCTTATTATGTGATTGAAAAATCACTTTACGCTCATTTAAATGTGTGCCACTGCCACCTGGTGGCACTACTGGTGGAGTGTTACATTGTATTTGGCTACATTCAGAAGTGCATATTGCTAATACTTTCTGCAGTATGTATAGTGTACACAATATGTACCTTTTCTGAAAGGCTATACTCTACTGAATTTTCAAAATTGTGCACTGTGTGGGACATTGTATCCCACAATAATGTGTGCTTGAAATGAACTTGTGGGACACATGAACCAGAAGTAATGTCAGCCTTAAAGGGATAGTTCACCCAAATTTGAAAAGTCTTTCATTACTAACCCTCCTCATGTCATTCCAAATCCGTAAGACTTTAGTTAATTTTCCCCTTCAGACTTTTCCCTCCATTGACAGGTACGCAACTACTTCAGAAAGAGATCGCAAAACTAATCCATATGAATCGAGTGGTTTCATTTTCTGAAGAGACTCGATTGAATTGTATGATGAACAGACTAAATTTAGGCTTTTGTTCACATATAAACATTCTCTACTCACACATCAGTCGTGGTAAACGGAAGCTCAAGTATGCTCGCTTGACATGAAAGAACCAATGAGGTTCATTCTCATCATACGCAGCATGTTTGTGTCACGGTGCGTGGTGTGGAATAAATCCGTGGATTCAAGTGCAGAGTGAAAAGTATTTAATAAGGACCAAAACATAAAATAACCAAAAGAAAACTACAACGTACAAACTTAATCCAGAACAAACAAGGCAGGGCAGGAACAGAACTCACACGACGAATACACGTAACAGATACAACGAACGAGCACAGGACAGCAAACACAGGAAGACTAAATAGAGAGGCAAACAAAGGAGGGTAACGAGACAGACAGGTGGAGCAAATAAACCAATAATCAGATAACAAGGGGGAGGGATCAAACTAAGACAAGAGCACATGGCTCAACATAACAAACACCCATGTGCATCACAAGACAGGACAGACATGTGACATTACCCCCTCCCTACGGAGCGGCTACCAGACGCTCCATAAAACCGGGGCGGGAGCGGAAGGAAACACCAGGGCGGGACGGGAGGGACCGACCCGGGCGGGACGGGAGGGACAGACCAGGGCAAAACACAGAGTCCATTGGGCGGCCAGGGCGGTGAAGACCCCTCGGGCGGCCAGGGCGGTGATGACCCCTCGGGCGGCCAGGGCGGTGAGGACCCCTCGGGCGGCTCGGGAACAGACACTGGAACTGGCTCCGGCTCGGGAACAGACACTGGAACTGGCTCCGGCTCGGGAACAGACACTGGAACTGGCTCCGGCTCGGGAACAGACACTGGAACTGGCTCCGGCTCGGGAACAGACACTGGAACTGGCTCCGGCTCGGGAACAGACACTGGAACTGGCTCCGGCTCGGGAACAGACACTAGGACAGACACAGTCACAAGGACAGATACAAACACAGACACTAACACTGGGTCCGGAACCGACATGAGTTCCAGCTCTGGAACAGGCACTGGCTCTGCCTCCGGCTCCGCCTCTGGCTCTGCCTCCGGCTCCGCCTCTGGCTCTGGCTCTGGCTCTGGCTCTGCCTCTGGCTCTGCCTCCGGCTCCGCCTCTGGCACAGGCACCGGCTCTGGCACAGGCACCGGCTCCGCCCCCGAAACGCCAAACACCGGCATGTCCAGAATCCGGGCCAGACGCTCCAGATAGTCCCAGCTCAGGAAGGCCGACGGAGCGCCAACGGTCTCGGACTGGTCAGACGGAACGTGAACATTCTCTCGCTGTGCAGACAGGACATGAACAGTCTCTCTCTGGGCAGACGGGACGTGGACAGTCTCTCTCTGGGCAGACGGGACGTGGACAGTCTCTCGCTGGGCAGACGGGACGTGGACAGTCTCTCGCTGGGCAGACGGGACGTGGACAGTCTCTCGCTGGGCAGACGGGACGTGGACAGTCTCTCGCTGGGCAGACGGGACGTGGACAGTCTCTCGCTGGGCAGACGGGACGTGGACAGTCTCTCGCTGGGCAGACGGGACGTGGACAGTCTCTCGCTGGGCAGACGGGACGTGGACAGTCTCTCGCTGGGCAGACGGGACGTGGACAGTCTCTCGCTGGGCAGACGGGACGTGGACACTCTCTAGCTGGGCAGACGTGACGTGAACAGTCTCTGGCTGGGCAGACGTGACGTGAACAGTCTCTCGCTGGGCAGACGTGACGTGAACAGTCTCTGGCTGGGCAGACGTGACGTGAACAGTCTCTGACTGGGCAGACGGGACGTGAACAGTCTCTGACTGGGCAGACGTGACGTGAACACTCTCTGACTGGGCAGACGTGACCTGAACAGTCTCTCGCTGGGCAGACGTGACGTGAACAGTCTCTCGCTGGGCAGACGTGACGTGAACAGTCTCTCGCTGGGCAGACGTGACGTGAACACTCTCTGACTGGGCAGACGTGACCTGAACAGTCTCTAGCTGGGCAGACGTGACGTGAACAGTCTCTCGCTGGGCAGACGTGACGTGAACACTCTCTGGCTGGGCAGACGTGACGTGAACACTCTCTGACTGGGCAGACGGGACGTGAACACTCTCTGGCTGGGCAGACGTGACGTGAACACTCTCTGACTGGGCAGACGTGACCTGAACAGTCTCTCGCTGGGCAGACGTGACGTGAACAGTCTCTGAATGGACAGACGCAGGTCTCCTCCTCCTCCTCCGTCCCTTCTGAGGAGAGACCAGTGGAGAAGACTCTACTGCCCTCCTCTCCTCATTCCTTTGAGCGCACAGGGAGAAATATTTTAAAAGAGAAATCCCATTCTCCCTTTCTGCAGGACAAAGTTCGCTCCGCTGAATCCACATAAGGGCTCGTTCGTTCTGTCACGGTGCGTGGTGTGGAATAAATCCGTGGATTCAAGTGCAGAGTGAAAAGTATTTAATAAGGACCAAAACATAAAATAACCAAAAGAAAACTACAACGTACAAACTTAATCCAGAACAAACAAGGCAGGGCAGGAACAGAACTCACACGACGAATACACGTAACAAATACAACGAACGAGCACAGGACAGCAAACACAGGAAGACTAAATAGAGAGGCAAACAAAGGAGGGTAACGAGACAGACAGGTGGAGCAAATAAACCAATAATCAGATAACAAGGGGGAGGGATCAAACTAAGACAAGAGCACATGGCTCAACATAACAAACACCCATGTGCATCACAAGACAGGACAGACATGTGACAGTTTGAGCTTCAGCAAGAACCAATGAGGTTCATTCTCATGATACGCAGCATGTTTGAGCTTCAGTAAGAACCAATGAGGTTTATTCTCATCATACGCAGCATGTTTGAGCTTCAGCAAGAACCAATGAGGTTCATTCTCATGATACGCAGCATGTTTGAGCTTCAGCAAGAACCAATGAGGTTCATTCTCATGATACGCAGCATGTTTGAGCTTCAGCAAGAACCAATGAGGTTCATTCTCATCATACGCAGCATGTTTGAGCTTCAGCAAGAACCAATGAGGTTCATTCTCATGATACGCAGCACGTTTGAGCTTCAGCAAGAACCAACGAGGTTCATTCTCATGATACGCACCAAATGTTTGCTTCCACAAGAACCAACAAGGTTCATTCTCATGTTACGCAGCAAGTTTGAGCTTCCAGAAGAGGTTTGTTCTCGTGTGTCAAGTAGGTTTGCTTAAGCTTAAATTTTTAAAAGCTTCATGGTAGGGTATGTGATTTGCAAAACGGCTGGCAGATTTTGAAAATACACAACTCAATGGTCCTACCTTCTTTCCTCCAACGCTGGCCCTGATTCACGTGAGGGGGAGGGGGGTTTGGTACAACCGTTTGATTGACGGACTTACTGTCCAATGATTCTAGGTGGTCTTGGAAATGATTGGCTGGAGTTTTTCGAGTCCTGCCCGTTCCACAGATGATTAAATTGCTTAATTTTCATTTCAGTGCTTCTAACTCAGTGGCTGTAAGTGGGTTATGAATAGGATTTCAAGTGATTTTGAAAAAATGGACAAAAAAGAGAATCACATACCCCACCTTTAAATTTGTCCATAATATAAAGCGATCAAGACTTTTCAGGAAATTTGGACTAAACCGGATTTGTTGGAAATTTTAGGTCCTTGAGGAAAGTTTAAACTATCCCTTTCATTTCTAAGATGATAGCAACAATGTAGCATGCTAATATCGGAAGCATTTATTGTTGCATATTACTGTTCCACATACTATCTACTATCTTTATAACACTATTTTAATTTTAAACTAATAATGTATTCAGTATACACTGTGTACTGTAGTATGCATAAGCAATATGCTAATATTCCATTCTGAACATCCATAACTCTGAGAGCATTTAGAAAATTCTGATTCTAATTTGGCCTTTAAATCCATAACCATTATAAAAAGTGGAAACACTCACCTTAAATATGAAAGGTGTAATTTCATTTTAAAAATGTTTAAATTCTCAGTTTTATATGCTGAGGAAAGTGAGGAATATATGCTTTTTATGTAGTTCTCTCTCTGTGGTGTTTAAAAAAAAAAAATTCTGTTGTTTGAGAATTATGACCAGTCCCACATAGCAACACTGGCTCAACCAATTGCGTGCATTTGGGGTGGAGCTATCTGTTTGTTCGACCAATGGCAGACAGTGCGAGCGTTAGGTAACCTGTTTGAAAACAGTCAATATTTTTGCAGTTCCATTTGGTGACGCTAGTGCTGCAGAATAAAAAACAGAACAGTTGATCTCAGGTCACAGATCAGCGAGGTGGAAACTCTGCGCTGGAAGTCAACAGTTGGGTTTGGTTTCTCCTCAGTAATGTCAACTGAAGCGCTGCGGTTGAATTCATGTCTCGACCACAAATTCAAGAATCTTGCTTCAGAAGGAAACGCACCCCTTACCTTTAATCTGCCTTCTGAAGTCACGCTGACTGGAAAGAGAAAGCATCAACCGACAGGTCTCTGGTCATGCTTCAGAGTCTTCTGGCTTGGAAAATGCAGCTTCCTGTTTTTCTCAGAGAGATCAGGGTTAAGTGTGCTCTCACAATAGTGAGCTAAATATGAACGGCTTCCTTTTTACTTGTGTACAAAGACATCAGTTGAAATATCAGTCACTTTATTCAGCTATAAACAATGACATAAACAGCTATATACAATGTTTTGTAAGTCTGGTACAGTATTTTAAAAGTCTAATACATTTTCTTTACAATACTATACAACACGTAAGGGATGTGTTAAGTCGTCACTCTGCATGATGATGAATAAACAGATTAGTGTTGATGACTGTGCATGAAGGTTATTAATTGGATTGCCTTTTAGAAAAAAAAGAGTTTGGCAGCATTTCCGCAATGGAAAGAGGAAAGTTTTACATCAATACTGTAGATGATCCATTTAAATTCGAATCCTTATTAATTCTGAAATGTTTTAGTGACATTTTATGGACAATTAGGCAAGAGATGTTACAGTATATACTGTGAATATAGTCGCATGGTCATTTTCTGTGCTATTTAGCTGCTACACATACTTTGGATACTATTTTTTTAAATTAGTCAAGATTATTAAGTATATACTGTACAGTATGCAGTAACAGTGTGCAAGAAGTCCATTCTGAACACAGACATATTTCTAAGTGCTTCACAAGAAAATATGATGATCCAAAATGTCTTCTTCAGATTCTGATGTAGGCATTAAGTATCTAAAGCTCACTCAAATTTGTTGTAGATCATTAGACGTGACATTGTGGTGAATTGGAAGCTGCACACATTATTAACAAAATGTTGCTTTAATTAGAAAGTATTGCCTGTATTGTTTCAATTTCCTTACTTTCACCATTATACAACCACTCTTATGTCATGAGAATTATATTGTACATCAAATATACCACTATATGTGTCTGTGTGTGTTTCTCCTAAAGTGTGGACAACTCAGAAGACCCGGTTTACGAGAGTTTGGAGGAGTTCCATGTGTTTGTATTGGCCCATGTTCTGAGAAGACCTATCGTGGTGATAGCTGACACCATGCTCAGAGACTCCGGAGGAGAAGGTAAGAGTCACAACCACACTCACTTTTCCAGACAGAATATGTGCTTCTTTTTTTTTTTTTTTACTATTCAGACCACTAATAGAGGGCTTTATTGTTTTCTTTTTTAACCCTGTTTAAATAGAAATCAACTTTACTTTCTTGTGGAAAACCAATTAAAGCTGTTATCAGGAGTTATTAAATACTTGATAACTCAACTTTGTGTGACTAATTACATGTTTGAATGCTTTTTAAGGATTAGTATGAACCAAACCATGACTTTCTTATTGAAGCTTGTTTCTGCCACTGAATAAAACATAAAAAGGGTAATTGTGACTTTTTCTCACAAATCAGAATATTTAAATATAAACTGACAATTCTTCCTTTTTTTAATCAGAATTGTGATATAAACTCACAATAGACAAGATGGCGCCTATCAACTTCCGGTATATGAGAGTGCGTGTCAGTATTTATGGTTTTAGCTTTCCCGCACTGCTAACTGAGTTTTGACATCAACACTGAGATCTAACTAGTAAGTAATAATGAGTGGATTCAAGATTAAAGAAAGGTGATTGGCCTTCCAACGGGTGAAAAAGTCAGCATTACATTGTTGTGTACCTCTTTGTAGTAATTCGTCACGCTATAACACTATATAAGTTTTCACTCGTTTCCCGTAGATACTGCGGTACGGGCTCAGTGGCTAATCAAAATCCGTAGGGACAGCTTCAGCCCTACGAAAACCACTCGTGTGTGTAGCAGGCATTTTCAGCCGGGAGACTTCATAGTGACTGCTGGGGGTTAACATGGCAGCCCTGACGCTCACTCTCCCTGATCAAACAAAAACTGTGGGGAATTGAACATCATTCATGTTATACATACACTTAATTGTACATTATAAAAACCCTACACTGGATCAAATAGCCTGTCAAGTTGCCAAAGTTAGACAGTAACGTTAACTAGAGCTAACGTTAGCTAGCTTGCCAGTCAGCTAGCTGTTGTATAACTTATCTTCATAGTTGTCGTTGTAACTAGATATATCACTTTTGCTCCTCGGGCTGAGCTTGCCGCTTGTACTAGCTGGTGTACATCGCTGATAGTAATCTTCGGCAGGTCTTGAAGGCATCTTGAGTAAAACAACGCCATCCTTCGTATCGTCTCTTGTATCTCGGGACCGGAAGTGTACAAGCGTACACTCAATAAAGCAGAAATAGAAGCATGTCATCCCGTGCAACTAGTCTATTGGGTAATATAAAGTTGCAATTGCGAGTTATAAAGTCAGAATTGTGTGATAGAAACGTGCAATTCTAAGGAAAAAAGTCAGTCTTTTTCCCTCAGAATTGGACTTTAAACTCGTAATTGCGAGTTTATACAGTATCTCGCAATTCTGACATTATAACTCGTAATTGTGAGGGAAAAAAGTCAGAATTGTGAGGTAAAATTATTTTTTTTTATTCCATGGCAAAAACAAGCTTCCATACTTTCTTTCGTGAAAAAACACCTTAAAAACTTTTTTTTTAAAAACAAAAGCTTGTTATTTATATGACTTGAACACTAGCACCAGTCTCCTGAATCTATATAAAAAACTTTGTGAGAAACACAAATATTGTCTTCTGCCCTAGTTTTCCATGTTGCATTCATGAGAGTAGTTTCATAAACAAACTATTCTTTTGAGTCAAACCTTTTCAGTTCAACAAGTTCATTCATTACGAAACAACTTAAATTCAGCAATAAAGCAGCTCTACAGAAGACAATAGTGTCATTATTCAGCTTAGTTCAGTTCAAGTTTTGTTCTGATCCAATAGTGTCAGTGCACTTGGATAAATAATATTGCAGAACATTATTTGTCCACAACTAAGCAAGCCAAAGGCAACAATGGACAGGGACCCAAACTCCATCAGGTTCCATTCATTTACAAATTTGGGCTGATTTGTTCAACTCGCTGTTTCAATGATCCAAAGATGATCCAATGGAGGGGAAGATTCGCTTTATTTAAATATATATATATATATATATATATATATATATATATATATATATATATGTATTCTGAATGAACTTATTCCTTTAGATTCAGTTCCACCAATGTCAATGAAACATTGTAGTATGAAAATTTAAGTCTTTAAATTAAAAGAATTGAAGTTTCAGTTGGATGAATTTTCAGAATTCCATATAGACAAATGTCTAAAACCTCTACCATTTTTGTTGTGCTTACCTTGCAGCTTTTGCCCCCATTCCCTTTGGAGGGCTGTACCTGCCGCTGGAGGTTCCTCCCAACCGCTGTCACTGTTCCCCGCTGGTACTGGCCTACGATCAGGCCCACTTCTCCGCCCTGGTGTCCATGGAGCAGAGAGACCAGCAGAGAGAGCAAGGTAGACACCAAAACCATCAACCGATCTCAGCAGATTGAATTAAACAATGACACAATGAGATGATACAGCAGTGGTTAAGTAGGTATGTCTAATTGATATTAACCCTTAAATGCATGAATGTTTCGCCAATCATTATTACATATTCTGGTCTTTTGCGTCCCGAATCTATATCTAACACGGATCGATCTCTACCTGTCGTGATAATAGTTACATTTACAGAAGAATAAAATAAAGGATATTTTGTTAGCTTTCGGAGCTTGGAAGGGTTCAGTTTGAGCAGATGTTTAATACCATCATCATTGTCCTCATCAGAGCTCATTTCCAGTACACTTAGCATCTGGCTCATATTCACCATCTCAAACATATTCTCAAAACTATCCTTTTCAACATCTTCAAAATCAATATTTTGATCGCTGACAGCTTCTTCACCAGATCCACCACCATCAAGTGACAGTGACACTGATATTTGTCTGCGTTCAGTACTTGCTCTGCTGTAAATCACTGAGCCATTTCAAGTTTTGCTTATGATAGTTCCTATTCTTTTGTTTTCTGCCTGCTGTAACTATGAAACTATGTGTATCAGACATTGAATTGCACTTATTCAGTCATCAAAGATTAAATTGTTGTTGTGTAGAAAAAATATACTTATACTGTTACACACCTCGGGTCGTTACACCCTATACAATTTTTACAAAAACAAAATGAATGTTAAAACAGGCATTTTTTTGTTGTTATATTGTTTACAATGAATTTATTGAGGAATGCTAAGAAGGTTGATGTCTAAAAAATGAATTAGGGGGAGGGTGGTGAATGACAGGGGTCACTAAAGACCTGAGGTATGCGTTTAAGGGTCAAAGTAAATCTAGACTCTCCAGATTTTGTGGTTAATTCCAGCCAGATATTTAGGAAGGAATGTGTAGTAATTAAATAGTGTTAAAAGTTTAAATAAGAGGTCAAACCTTAGTAAATCACCTTGCATGATTCATTGAAATATTTTCCTCCCATAAATTTTGCGTCTTAAAGGGAAACTCCTACAAATGCATAAATGCAAAAACAGAGCAATTCCAAGAGGGTCCTCACACCACCGGTGCTCGGGCCCTAATAAGGTCAGCCACAAAAACGCCTTTTCAGCTCATTTTTTTCACTGCGTCTTTAGTAAATCCTGACAATAGTTTTTTAATGCCAAAAGAGGGTTTGCTCCCTCTCAAGTAAATCTGGCCCAAAATGTTAAAAATCACAGTGCACATTTTGTATACTGCATACTGTAGCAATGGTATGAAAAACCTGTTAGTATGCAATACTAAATCTGTGTGAACCTGACAGATTATTTTATTTTATTTGCTGATTCATTCATCCTATTCAAGCTAGTAGTTTTAGCAAAGAACCGACTCGAATCCATCTCTTGCTGAATGAATAATGCAGACCTGAAATCTAATTACCTGTGATCAATTATTAAAAGCACATTTCGTAGACTCCAGTCGAACAGAGACTGAAACAGAAAAAAAAATAAGGAACTATACTGTTTAATACTGTTTCAGACTCTCTCAGGGAGTACATTATTAGCTGTCTGTCTGAATTAGAACCTCCATTCTAGACCATTATGGTTTATCTTGTAATCTGTATAGTATAGTGTAATGTGTGCCCCCTCAGAAGTATGGTCTGTACACTGCAGTCTTTCCAGTGTGAGGTAAAAAAACAACACACAACAGGCTGATGTTGTCTAGGGCCGAATGGGAATGCAGGCAGAGATCCACTAATGCCTCTCTCTCTCTCTCTCTCTCTCTCTCTCTCTCTCTCTCTCTCTCTCTCTCTCTCTCTCTCTCCTTTATATCAGGAGGGAGTAGTCACATGTTGAATGCCTAATAACATTATTGGAAAAAGCAAATGTTTTTTTTTCCTTCTTAAATATGGCCGAAAGTCATGCAAGTCATGTGACTTGCAGTTGTGACAACTTGCCCCTCATAGTGTGATAACATGCCTTTTAATAGAGTGTTGGTTCCCTCGACAAAAACCCAATTTAACCTAGTCCCATTTAGCCACTTGTTAGCAACCGCCAAAAGCTTTAAAACATGACAAGAGGGCATTACAGGTGTATTGTATGTTGTGGAATCAAACATATCTTGAGCTTGTGCTCACCACAGACCTTATTTCAAGCATTTAACCCTCTCAAAAAGCCCATTCAGGACGATGGAACCGGAAGAGCTAAAATGCTAACTCATTTCTGGGTTTTGGCCTACAAAAATACCTGCAGAACGCTGCAACGGTGAAAAATTTCAATTGCTTTTCAGTAAACCCTGAAAAAAGTAAAAGTTTGACAACTAGCCCCCAAATTTGAAGTTTGCCAAGTTAACTCTGATTTGTTTCATTAAAGAACATTTTTGATGTTTTGTGCCATAAAAATGGATATAGACGGCATTGTCTGTAGTTTATGTAAATAACATGTCTGGGTGATGTTTTTTTTATAAGAGAACGGTTTGGTTAAGTGTTTATCCCACTAGATGGCACTCTCTCCTTCTGTTAACCGCAAGAAACCTCCTCGCACACCCTCCCGTACCCGATGACCCCAAAAGCATGTGGTCGGTTTGAAGCAGCGGGTTGTTGACAGATTAGAAGCCTTCGCTGTAGTCTCATTTCTCCAGGATATGAATGACTGACTCCTCTGAAAATAAAATAAAAACACCTTGCTCACTCCCGTCTGGATTACAGGAAATTGGTGGGTTGCCAATCTTTTTTTTTAAACGTGTCATACTGGATATAATTGAACATTCATTTATATATTATATTATTTTATATTATATTACAATTATGTCTTTTAAACTAAACTAAACACAACTGATTAAATAACTCACCAAGTAGTTTCCTCTTGCTTTAATAAGACACCTGAGCTACTTTATCTGATAAAGTTTTGACAGGTTAGAAACTTTCCTCAAGAATGAGCTAATGGCAAATTAATGTATAAATGAAATCCAGATGGGAAAGTCATTTGCAGTTGTGTGTGGTGGAATTAAATGATGAAAAATCACACAAATTGACAACATACACTATTTTGTTTTCTTTCCTTGAATGGGGAAAAAAAGGCATTGAAGAAAAATCATGAGATTGCAATTTTTTAAATTATCAGCAACCCTATAATTGAACTATAATGTATGTTTTTAATGATCTAAAATCAAAAAAATTCAAAGTAACCCTAGTTGGGAATCACTGCTTGTGCTATGCAGAGAAGTGAGGGAGCGTGTGCCTCGGTTCCTTCTGAGCCAAATTAGGTCAAATGATGCAGCGTGTCTGGAGACAGTTAGTGCCATGAGGCTCCACATACACATTTACCAGTCCTTTACACAAATGTACACACACAACAGGGCATCTCCCTCTGACTCATTTCCCCTGATTCTATTCTTACCCGATCGCTCTCTCTCTTTCTCTCTCTGTCCCCAAAGACACTTGGCCTCTGCCATTTAGGGCAGATCAGTCCAGGCCAACCCCAACATGTGGTTTAGGCCCTAATATGCACCTCCCAAACCCCTACCTCCCTTCTTCCACTTCCCGACAGAAAGTCTGTCTCTGTTTGGCTGTCTTGGTGGGTGATACCCCCCCCTCCCGGATCTTCCGCTCGGGTCTGCCAGGGAGTGCCCGTCTGCCCAGTGTGTGTTCAGGTGCCAGCGGTTTCCCGAGAACACTGAGACTCTTTTGTGTGTGTGTGTGTGTGTGTGTGTGCGTGTGTGTGTGTGTGTGTGTGTGTGAAAGAGTGAGAGAAGACAGAGAGTCAGAGTTGTGTGTCAAAGACTGACATTTTTTAAGAGTTTTGTGGCTTTCGGTGTTTGCTATCTTTGAACATCTATATGTTAGTCTAAAAGTTTATAAATCATTTGGCAGTTATGCACATTAAAAAATTACACTCTTTCTCTTACTGAAAAGCAGAGCAAAAATGTGGATGTCTCATTCTGCACTCGTGGGCGAGTCAATTTTTTGTCCAATCGAATTCTTTAGAATGAAAATACTTCACCCAAAAATTTAAATTCTGTCATTAATTACTCACCCTCATGTCGTTCAAATTAAGACCTTTTTTTATATTTTTTCAAATATCAAAAAGTGTTTCAGCTACGCAACCAGCACTTTGACGCTTCAAAAAGTTCATAAAGAGATCGTAACACGAATCCATATGAATTCAGCGGTTTAGTCCAAATTTTCTGAAGAGACTCGATCGCTTTATATGATTTAAAAGAGATTTAATTAAGGCTTTTATTGACATAAACAGAAGCTTAACCAAACCTCATTGGTTCTTGCTGAAGCTCAAAAGTGCTGCGTAACACGAGAATGAACCTCATTGTTCTCACACATCAAGCAAACATGCTTGAGCTTCCGTTTACCACAACTGATGAATAGAAGCCTAAATTCAATCTGTTCATCATATAAAGTGATCGTATCTCTTCATAAAATTACTAAACCGCTGTATTCATATGGATTAGTGTTACGATCTCTTTAGCTGTCTCGGAGCTGTCAATGGAGGGGCAGAGAGGTCTCCGATTTCTTCAAAAAGATCTTAATTTGTGTTCTGAAGATGAACGAAAGTCTTGTGGTTTGGAACAACATTAGGGTGATTGGCAGAATTTTCATTTTTGGGTGAACTATTCCTTTAATACCACATTCCTCTGACAAGCAATACAGAGTAGCATAGTTAACAGCTGTGATGTAAATTAAAGATGTTTGTAAAAAAAAAAAAAGAAAGAAAAGGGACTAGCCTGTCAGTATGTCTATAGCTCAAACTTCCTGTTTTAAAATGCGTCACCAAAAGGAAGAAAATTGTGTCAAGTCAATTCATGGGATTTTTACATTAGTAGTCTACTTTTGGCTCTTTGCTGTTGTCATTCTTCCCCAAAATAAAATAAAATCCTCAGACTCTGATTCACCCATGCACACACACACACACACACACACACACACACACACACGCTATTTTATCAGGGTGAGGACTTCCCATTCACTATGTTAAGCTAATTGTAGCTATACCTCAACCCTCAACATGTTTGTCCTTTAATTTTGTAAATAAGATGTTATTTAGTTATTTTATTATGATGTTTTCATGAAATCATCATTTAGGCAATATACAGATAGCAGAACCTTTACCTATTCCTATGGTTAGACATAAGCTACAAAATAATAGTCAAGGTTCTTGACTTTCATCTTAGTCATACCTTTCATCCAATTTTCTCTTTTTACACGTGTAATCATTCTTTAACCACAGGACAATTGCTCTAATTGATTTTAGTCATTGATTTAAAGTCAATTAATTTAATCTGTTTTTGTTTTTTAAGGCCCTTTAGAATCTTTTTTGTTGTTGTTGTAATAGAGGCACTTTTCCTGCGGGTTGCAGACATACTCCCTTCCCTGTGACGTGCCATGCTAGTACTGCTTTAATGCACCTTCATTTTTCTGTGGTTACACTTTATATGACACCAGTCAACCAATGGGAAACGTGTGTTGCTATTTTGAGTCACGCCTCTCCGGTTTTATGAAGACCTCTATTTTCTTTGGCATCTGGCGGGCAGCTTTTAAAGTTTAATCTTGTAAGAATGAAAAATCTTCTTGTGCCATGACCAGCTCACACAAAGCTTGGGTTAAAAACATCCAAACTGCAGATTCCATCAGCAGTAATTATCAGGAAACTTGCGGATATTTCTCGAAACACTTTGCATGTTTTATGTGGCCCTGGAAAATATGTTAGGCAATCAGTTTCCCTCTCAGAATCTCCCTCTGAGATTCATGTCGAAGCTTTGTTTAGCTGCATGATTATTGTTTAATGTTTACAACGGCTGTAAAATACACAGCTGCGAACGAAACTCCTGAATTCACACCTCATCAAGCGCAAGCACGGTTTGCCTGACTAAAGAGGACTAATTGTTTTCCTTAGTGGGCGCAACTGCAGTGATTGATATCACCCACCAGAGGGGGGAGAGTCAAGAAAACCTCAACGATCCTAGGAAATAATGCCTTGGGAGTCATTCTCAAAAGGATTATATCACACATGCCGCACTTGACAGATATTCCCACTCATTGCCTGTCTAACTTTCCTCAGGCGGTGCCATGTCGTGCAGCCAGACCCACTCGGCATACATCAACCTCCATCTCGTGCCAACAGAATAAACTCTGCATGTAATGCGCTTGTAATGTAGCATGTCAGACTCCATGAGCAATGTTGTCTGTCAACAACTTCTGTTTGTCTTATCACGGCAGTGCTCAGCAAAGGACCTTATTTACAGTCTCGTCATCTTCTGGTTACTTGTCTATTATAACTCGCTCTCCTGTTTATTCAGTCAATGTATTTGGGTTATAATAACAGTACCGAATACAAACAAATATTCCAGGAATCAACGGCCCTTGTTCTTTTAGAGCGGCCCTCGACATCACAGTTTTCGAGCGTATGCGTTTGAAGTGGGTCAGTCAAGGACAGGTCTGCATGACTGCCAGAAGGGATACAAAATACATTATGCTCCAGTCCCTCAGGGTAGAACTGGCAGTGGCGGTGTTTGGACCTGGAATAAGCCCAACTGGTAACAACAGTGCGAGCTGAAGCGTGTGAGTGTGTATGCTAGGCCAAAGAAAGGAGGACAGCTGCAGTGTAGGAGTCGGGACACAACCCCACATAGCTCCAGCGTTCACCGTCTGACCCCACTCTGGTGGGAAACTGTATCTATGTGTGTGCAACGGGGAACACAATGGGGTACTTGTTGGCCCACGTGTATGAATTGTATGTTATTCCGAACAGTGTGTGCTCTACTTTGGGAATTCCACCTACATTTCTTTCAGTTTGGACTTTGGATGCTCTTTCTTGTCCTGGTGTGACTCCCCAAGAATTTGACCCACAAAATGCTGGAAGAAACCTCATAGCCTCATATGCTCCAGCAGTTTGTGCTTCAATACTAGTGAAAAGAACATGATGTTGGGGTAAATGATTTTGGCAGCTTACATGTTTTCTTGGATCAAACTTTTTTTGTTGGTCTTGGAACTACATTCCTATCAAAGAAACATAGTTGTAAATGAGCTTTGAGATTGTGTAGCAATGATGTATGTTTCTGTTAGTCAGTGTTATTCTGACATTATTTTAAAATATTTTGTTTAATTGCCAAATTTCTGTTGTATAACTACACTACCCATAATCCCGAGAGATCCGACTTTAATCCACCAATCAGAGGAGTTGCTGTTACTATGAAAACAAGAACCACATCATAACAGCTCAGCAGTGACCTTCCACTCCCATGAAATAGTGTGAATGACAGTCTCTCTATACTCTTTTAAGCAACATATATATATTTCTATCAGAATATTTTTGCAATAAAATTCAAAACTATTTTACTTTTTGCATTAAAATCACCGAGTACGAATCAGTAGTTTTATAAAAGGCATATTTGGACATTCAAGACAAAATGTCTTGCTAAAGTGAAAAAGTTGGGAATTCTTAGAGGGTGGACTGAAATTTTGGATTATATGAATGTTCAGTAGACCAGCTGGACATTTTTGGCGCTTGTTGTTGCCAGGATTGTGAATTAAAAGACGTGAGTGGGAGGCAAAGTCGTGTGCTGATTGAAAATTTAAACAGGGAGAAAGTGTGTTTCAAGTGTGCTCAATTCTTACTGTGTAAAATGGCTGAAAAATACACTTTAGTATTACACACACTGTAGTTTCATAATTTGACTAAAAAAACATTCTGTGATTTAAGATAAACTTTTTTTTTTTTTTTTATAATAGGTTTTAAATGTTCCTCAATCCATGTCTTGTGAAATACTGGTGTATTTTTCTCCTTTTGTGATCTTGTGTCATATTATTAGATTTGTATAATAACTTGTAACTGTTAGAAATTTGTATCATGAACATAAGCACAAATCTACCATAAATTTTGTGGTATTATTTGTGGACTTATGAACTGATTTTTTTGTACTTTTTTCGGCCTTACTACACAAAATCTTTTCTTTCACACACATACACACACATACACACACACACACACACACGCACGCACGCACGCACGCACGCACGCACGCACACACACATACACACACACACATTCATTCAGTACTGTGACTTGTCTCTCACTCCTACTCTGCATAGTGTCATTTAAATGAGTCACCGAAGAGCATTATGTTCACTGTGAGTTCTACCCAGCAGTCACCTGGCAAATGGCAGGCCGTTCATGAGGAGAGGAGACAGTTTGTTCTATCAGTGAGTGCATGTTTGTGAGAGTATGGTCACAACCAGAAGGGGCTGGAATGTCCTCTGTTCAAACATGCTGTATTTTCCAACAATCACGAGAACTGAATCTCTCTCTTTATCTATTTTGCTTCAACCCATTCTCTCTTTTCAATTCCATGCCTGTGGTCTGAAAAGACTAGTCAGGTACAGTGATGAATAGAGTGACGGGAAAGAGGGGGAAATGGAAGTAGTTTGAACGGATGGAAGGCTGTGATATTTTCTTTTTAGGAAACCGTGCCGCACCCAGGCCTGTTCACGTATGTCTCGCGTACCCCTTGATTAATCTTGAAATGTTTTTTCCTGTCAAATGGGTGTTGGAAGCATTGAAATATGATTTTTGTTTCTCTTACAAGTTTTTTTGATTTTCATACCTAGTAGTAAAGGCGTAATGGATGATTATTTGTAGGAATAATTCACCTGGAAATGAAAAATCTTACATTATCTATTCACTTTTTGTGAAAGTGAAAGACAACATTATGCACTGATAATCTCCACCTGGTAAATTAAATATTGTGCCTATGACACAGGTTGGACGTCAGATTAATCAAACATAATGACAAAACCTTAAGTTTTGGGTGAATATCCCTTTAAGAGAAGCTAAGCAGTGTAGTCATTAATCTGAGCAAGAACACTCTTTCCCTAGTCATAATATCCACCTATATGCTTCAATCTGTTTTGAAACTAGTTGCAACCTGGTTAGCATCCCATTTCTGAATGTTACATCTAAATCGTTCATGTTTTCTTTTTGTCCCTCCCTTTCAGCCGTCATCCCACTGACTGACTCTGAGCACAAGCTGCTAGCGCTGCACTTCGCGGTGGACCCTGGGAGGGACTGGGAATGGGGGAGGGATGACAATGACAATGCTAAGCTGGCAAAGTAAGACCCCTATTTTTCTCTCTCTCATCCTCCATCCACCCCTACAGCAAGCTTAGCTAAATTTTACTTGTGAGCATGCTCTAGCTTTAATGAGAGGTAATTGAGACAAAGGTCAGGTAGGCCCAAATGAGGGCATCTATCTATATGTTATCTTTACCATATGAGGGATTTAGAAGGGTTAAATCTGTCCAGAAGGTCCCAGCACATGGCACCTGACCACATTATCCTCACAGAGGTCGATCTGAACTTGAATGACTCATCTTAAAGCCTCATTCAACAATTAAAGCCTGTTCATGTTCCAAACTTTTATCAGTTGCATATTCCGGCATTTTGTCTAATGGTTGAGAAGATTTGTGCAGGATGGTTCCAGTCACTTTCCAGAGGTCAGCCAATTAAAGCATATAAATAAATTGCAGCAGCACCACCCCAGCTATGATTTACAGAAGGAAGAACTGAGACACAAAACAAACATCTGCGACAAAGCAACTGTAATGAGTTGGCCCCCACTCCATTGGCTCCATAATTGACTGATGAACACAAACTAATTGCTGTCATTCTCTGGAAACTAGATTTATGCACTGATTGAGTTCTTAGTTGCATGACTCAAATGGTTTGTAATTTCTACCATTCCTTCACTGGCATGTAAGAGATGACAAGAAATTGCAGTAGGCCTCATTCGAGCTGATAACCTTTTGTTCTACAAATCAGGTTTTTAGAAATGATGTTTGACTATGTTCTCCTCTTACTCTAGCCTTATTCTATCACTGGAAGCTAAACTAAACCTTCTGCACAACTACATGAATGTAACATGGATCCGAATTCCTTCCGAATCAAGGGTAAGTGGTAATCTATTAATTAGTTAAAAAAATTATCCTGGAGGCGGGGCCATGTACACATATTTTGAGGGGCAGTTCAGGCCACCCCCCTGACGCTCCAACTCTGCTCCAACACACTTTTTTTTCACATATTCCAAAAGACCTTGGTTAGGTGGTTCAGGTGTGTTTGATTTGGGTTGGCACTAAAATCTTCAGGATGGTAGCCTTCCGGTAGTCCCCCCCCTCCTACAAAATATTACATGTTTTGTGTATTAATGAGTTGTGTTGTGTTTTGTGTATATTTGACAACATTACTTTGCTAAAGGTAACCTCAGTTTTGAGTCCTTATGACCGATCTGTGTATTACAGGCTCCCTTGGCTCAGCCCGAGTCGCCAACTGCCTCTGCAGGTGAGGATGTACAGTCTCTGGCAGAATCCATGGACTCGGACCGGGAGTCTGTTTGCAGTAACTCCAACCTCAATAATGGAAAGTCAATGAAGGAGAAAGACAAGGACAAGCAGCGCAAGGACAAAGACAAAACACGGGCAGACTCAGTGGCCAACAAACTGGGCAGCTTCAGCAAGACTCTGGGTATCAAACTTAAGAAGAATATGGGTGGACTTGGAGGACTTGTCCATGGCAAGATCAGCAAGTCCACCTCAACAAATGGTAGAACGGTAGAGAATGGAGAGCAGAAATCTAAGAAAAAGGACTCAAAAACACGAAAAGGGAGCAAAGAGGAGTCAGGCCAGTCAGCCAGCACATCCTCCTCAGAGAAGACAACCAGTCCCTCGCCTACAGACCGCGCTTCTGGTAGCTCACCTGTTGAGAGACCACCAGGATCAGTCAAAATCTCAGGTGATCGGACACTGGACAACTGGAAGTACAGTACAGATGTCAAACTCAGCCTGAACATCCTTCGAGCAGCCATGCAGGGTGAGCGCAAATTTATCTTTGCTGGGTTGCTGCTCACCAGCCATCGACACCAATTTCATGAAGAGATGATCAGCTTCTACCTAAGCAGCGCCCAAGAACGCTTCAGTGCTGAGCAGGAACAGAAGAGAAAGGCTGAGGCTGAGAAGAAGCCTCAGACCAATGGGGTGGCACTAAAGAAGCCAGAGCAGGAGAGTGTTTTCCAAAGGGAGCGTTCAGATAGCTCTCCACCTGAGAGTTGCTCACCGGTGTTGCACCCTAGCCATAATTTTTCCCAGGCTGTGAAGGTCCAAGAAAGGGGAAGCCCAAAGCTTGCTGCTTCTCCCATCCCGATACCCATCCCAGTCTCCATCCCAGGATCTTCCATGTCCCCTGTCCCTTTCTCCTCCCCTAGTAATGGTGCTAAGAGACCCGGACCAGTCCCTGTTTCAGCTCACTATAGCCATACACCACCTATCCAGAGGCACAGTGTCATCCACCTGAGGGATGTCAATGTGCAGTCATCCAGCTATCAAGATGAGTCCTACAAGCCAATGATAGGCACTCTCAAAACCTGTGCCACCTACCCCCAGCAAAACCGGTCACTGTCCTCTCAGAGCTACAGCCCAGCCCGCATGTCTGGCATCCGTACTGTCAATGCCGTAGACACCCTACCGTACAACATGCCTGGGGAACATAAGTCCCACACTTATACCAACGGCTTCAACACTGGCGACATCCGGGACTGTCTGGAGTTCGCAGATGAGGACCCGGTGCCCAATGCCTGGCTGGGGCAGGACAAAACCAAAGGGCAGAGTGGTGTTTGCCCAATGTACTGTTTTCAGCAGAAACGCTGCAGGAGGGAGAACTGCACCTTCTATGGCCGACCTGAGACAGAGAATTTTTGCTCCTACTGTTATAGAGAGGAGCTGAAACGCAGGGAACGAGAGTTGAAGGTGCACCGACCTGGATAGCCCTACAAACATGCACACATATATAGCCACCCCCAATGTGCGTGAAAAGAACAGTAACACCACTTTTTTGCACTTGCAAGTGATACAAAGAACTGGCATAACATTTTATTACTATATTTAAGATCGGCCTCCTTGTATTCTTGTTACTTTACTCTCAATAGCGAACAGACATTGCTTTACAATGACAGGAAGTGCAACCAGAATCAGTTTACAGCTTTGGCCAGAGATTGTGTTATTGTTTGTTCTATGTCCAAATGAATTCAGTCTTTTACTTGTTCTAGAGTAAAAGCTCTCGTCTGTGCATTTTTGCTCAATCTGTGTTGTAAAACTCCTTGTACATGCAGAAAGAGATGTAAAAGCATATGTCAGTCTCTAATGGAGTTTCCCACATCATAGAAAGGAAAACTCAGTTTAGAGGTCATTATAATGCAATACTTCACAGCATAGCTCTTTGGAATCTTAATACCGAATAACATTGATTTTGCTGTGCATTGCAAATAATTACAAGGGAGGGAGGTCCACTGTTCAGCACTCTGATTTTTTTGAAAGCAATAAGTTTGTTAACAACCGCCACCCCTCCCCCCTTTTATCTATGCATTCATGACGTCAGCCATATTCTACTTTTCACCATATGATTCTAAGGGATATCGATATGATTGTAAAAGGTCTGCTGTACAAGGATTATTATGGTGGAAAATATTCAATATGTGGCATATCAAAGTGTGCTCTCAAATTGATCTTGTGACTTTCCATCATGCACTATATTGTAATATAAAGCCTTTCATAGGAGGGTTTGCATTACATCATGATGATATCAAACGAAACCTCACTATTGTGTGCTACTTGACATCCGATACAGTAAGCATTTGACTTCCACTCATTGCTGTCTGTATTTGCAATATATATAACAGTCATGCTAGCGAATGCTAAATTACAAAAACCACCTTACCTGAGTACAAGTATGAAATGCAAACCCTAACAGTATATACTTCAGCAGTGGACTGAAGGTGGAAAGCTTATGAAACTGTGTATGTGTAAACTGTTTAATACCTGTTGGCACAGCTCGGCTACAAGCAACTGGCAACTGCTCATCAACATTCTGTAGCTAACTCATGCTAACACTGCCATGCTTTCCTCTCATGTGCCAAAAAGGTCCCTCACCTCCATTTCATTTGTCCTCAGGTATATTAGTCTTAACCACACAATTGTGAAGATCATATACATAGAAGCAACTAAATCTATAAATGTAAAATTGGTTATTTAAAGGTTCAAAACTACCTCTGAAAAGCATTTTAGATTTTTGACTCATATATTACACAGCAGCGTAAAATCATGTTCTAACAAGGCAGTGTGGAATATATATATATATAACTGCAATTTTCATGTCTACAATGGAAATGAAAAATGTGGTGAGACAACAAATTCATAGCCAATCAGAACATGTTTTACGTTTAATAGAACAATTAGATTGCACTTTGGGTGGAGCTGCCCAGTTCAACCAAGCAATGGACAAAATTTGTTTTGTATGTTGCTTGGTGCTGTAATAGTGAGTTTGGACATAAGCTCATATTAATTTACTCCTTGTAGGATACATTGTTTAACCAAATCTCTACATGTAAAAACTGGACATTTAATGGTACAAGCCTACCTTTTTCTTTTCTTTTCTTTTTTTAAAATCGCGTCAGATTTTGCTCACGGCAGTGCAAAGCCAGTCACAGACAACAACATGCTACGCTACTGACTGACTAACTGGCTTACAAACATACAAATGTACCACATCTCACACTGCTAGTTCTCATTGTGTGCTAGAATATCAGGATGTTATTGGTAGCTGCACCAATCAAGTTAACTAGCATGACTAGCGTGTTAGCCACTTTGTGTGCCTCTGCTAAGCAAAGGCCCCACCAAGTGCTTTTCTACTCAATGGACAAGATTATCATAAGAGCAGCGCTTGTTGTGTTTTGTTGTGTGGCAGTGTCCAGTTAACCAACTCCGTGTCTCTGTGAGTGTTTTGTCTTTCCTGGCCAAGGATGTCCACTGCTTTGTTCTCTTCCCACATTTCTACACCTCAACAATTATGTGTATTTTGCCTCCCATCCTCCTGCTTTTCCTCTCCCTCCTTTATATTGGACAAGCTCATGGACTCTCACTGTCTTAGAATTGTAAAATATGATTTTGTATTCATTTGAGAGTTTTACACTACTTTAAATTATTAATTTGCACATTAGGTACCGATGTAAATAGCAGGAGAAAAAGAGACAAAATAAGATTAGTTGTTAACTATGGTGTCCGTGTGGTTCTTTTAATTGTTCTTGTGGAAGAAAGGTGTGTGCTTGAGTGCGAGCAGACTTGCATGCCTGCGTGTGTGTTTTTCCTCAACGTTCTGTAATTTGAGCAGCGCCCTAGGCTGCAGTTTCAGTCTACAGCATTCAACACCCATATTAGACTGGCTGCCTTCTCATAGGATTGAGCCTTGAAACTGGAATAAAATCCAGTATAAAAACTGCAGGTCTTGTGGTGGTCAGCTTCTATATCCCTGCAGTATTTGCTGTCAGTCGTGGAACATGGCATTAGCATGAAACACAGCACCAAACAGCTGCCCCTCTGGTCACCTGTCTAACATCTGCCAGAAAAGCCTCGCCCTGACAGTGAACTCTCTGTTAGGTTGTATACGTTCATTTAAGATGGAACATTCTTCGCATACTGTACATAGAAGGATTTTAATGGCCTAGGATTTAAAGAACAAATCAGGTCACTCTAAAGAACGGGAGGTAAATAGCTTAATAATTTGGGTCACCCCTAAAATTTTAGTCATGCATATTTTAAGCCCATCTACCTTTGAGACTCTGAGATATTATGAATTGCGAAATACACAGGTGGCTTATCTGTTATTTATTGACAAATGTCTTTTGCATCATGCGTGAGTGATTTTAAGACTGTCGTGAAATAAGATACACTCAAGTTTTTGCAAAAGGATCATAGACACACCCACACGTTTTACTGAGAGCTGATCTAATGCCACATGGAAGGGAAGATATAATTCTGCTGATGTATGAGCCATAAAGCTATGGCTCTTTGCCACGAACTGAACTGTTCCAGCTGTCATAAAGATGTAAAAATTACTTTGCATTCAGCAAACCTGTTCACTGTAGTTTTTTATCAGGGGATTTAAAATTTAAAAAGGGGTCCTTAGGATCAAGTAGTTGAGGGTTTTCATTTTGTTTATATACTTTTATGATGATAAAATAAACAATACAAACTTAGATTTAATAATAATGGAAATCTCATTTATGTTTTATTTAAGCATTGTGGTCTTCGTGTGGGTGGAATGTCAGGTTTTTTTTTTTACCTTATAATCATACAGAAGCACTGGTACAAAACACAACTGTACGACTATACATTATCTATGACAAAAGTCAACCATGATCTGACCAATCGTAATCCACCATTTTGTCCGACAAAGCGGTCAGGAGAGTTAAGCCCTATTCGGACGGGGGTCATTAGAGAAATTCATGTTTCACAAACAAAGCAAATTACCTACTGTTTTTCGGCGAACTCAGTGGTCGTCTGAGAAGTCTAATCCCGTCCGAATGCGAATGTCTGTGATTGCTTATGTTGTATTATTCTAACACTTTTCCTCAAGTGTTTTTGACCTTCCTGAGCTACCGTTTGCGCACCAATCTTCTGCATCCTTTCATTTAGTTTCAATATGGATGGTTTTCGACGAAAAAATAACATAGCCTACTGTAGCCTATACGATCAATAAATAGAGCCAAATCGTGGGAACTGCGAAGACTGCCCATTTTAATATCAGTGTCAGGTAAGAGTAAAACGGTGTTCCACGGTTGAAACAGCATTCCCTCTGATGTTCATTCATGTTTATTTGATGCTATAAATGAACTATTATTATCTAAATTCATATCAAAAGTAACCTGCTCTGTCCTGTCTGTCAGCACGTTGTCCACTCTGATGTATTTTTCACTGCGTGAGAACATGATGTGTGGTGTGAGAGCACCATGGCTTGTTGGACGTAGCAACAGTAACTAAAGAGGGGTGGTCTTTGCAAATAGTCAATTGTCGCATCAAACCTTGATGATGTTTTAGGCCTATTAACAAAGTTAGGGCGGAGCCCGTTCAGATTATCTCCCCAATCAGTGCGAGAGCAGGCATATATAGAGGCGACTTATCTCATGAACTTGTGAAATGGCAGTCGACATTTTGATTAGAATACACCACATCTGGACTGCCAGTCTCATACAGTTTAGCCTCAAAATGTAAAAAGTTTCAATGCACCCAGAAAAAAATTCCATTTACGCAGATCGGAACTTCATGCAGCTTCCGTACTGCTCCGTTGTATATGAATTACTTCTGGTCTGTCAGTTGTCGGAGAAAAGAAAAGGCAGCTTACCTATGAGCTTTTGGTCTTTCTTTGCCTGTTTCGACATTTGCGACAATTTATAGGATTGTTGTCAAAACTCGCCAGGTCATCTATCTATCTACAATCTTTTAGTGTTCCACTGCTTGTGTGGAATGATCAAATAAAATTAACCATAACTCCCAATTGTTGGAACCTGTACTGTAAAAAATGCTGAAATCATGATTCAAGTTAATTAAATTTAAATATTTGAGTTCATATTAAAACCTCTGACTCAGTGGCGTGCACAGACCGCAATACGACAGAAAAGGCACTTTACTAGCGATTAAAGGGGCAGGGGCTCAAGCCCCAATGCACACCACTGCTCTGACTTTTGATCAGAAACTTGGCAAATTCAAGCAGTGTGAGATGTTATCTCTTCTGAACCTCTCAAAGAGACATGTGAGTTTACTTTGATCTTTTTCTTAGAAAACTCTGAGACCTTTCCTCAATGCAAAAACCAAAATACTACTGACATCCGTGTAGCGCCCTGACCTCTCGAGGGGTAAGCAGAAGGGGAAAGATGTTTTTCTTTTCAAGCAGGCCACATGATCTCATCTCCGCTCAAGGCAGCACGCACAGAAAGAAACACTGCCATCTATCAATCAGCAGTACGGCCCCTGTACGGCTCTCCCATGACCTAGTTTGCGTTTGTGCGCAGCTCTCTTCAAAACATCACCCTGCCTGTGATTTTTTTTTTTTCACAGAAGTCTCTTGTCAATAATCCAACTTTCTCTTCAACGGCTTAAATCTGAAAAATGTGAGAAGAAAAACAGGGAGACAGTATAAGGTCATGCAGTTCTTTGCTAAAATGTTGTTTGTGATCCACGTCTTTACTTGCATTGGTTGAAGACGGAGAATGTGCTCAACTTGGGCATGGCATGCCGTCATGTGTTTATTGGACTGAATGTTAAGAGGTCTTGTGACACAGCAGCCAATGCTTTATTGTGTCTTATACAGTACGTAGCAGCACGAGGCAGCGATAGTGTACCATTGTACGCGGTCCACAGCGGAAACAGTTTACAATCGTGACTCTCCTGACTGTTGATACCACAAATAGATTTCATACTGTTAAAGCAATAAGCCATTCTTTAACATGGGTGAATAGGGGTTCTTAGGCATTATGTGAAGCAGTGTACTTACTGTAAAACAAGCTGTTCATCATTTTCAATAAATAATGTTCAATAAAAAAATTGTGGATAAATATTATAATTAATAAATGTATAAAATTGTGCATTATACAACACATAAATACATACATAGGCCTAAGAGACGTTTCATCTTTTATTCTGATTATTTAAATGAATAATTTGATGTTCAGATGTTCAATAAATAATTTAAATGATTGATTTAAATAATCAGAATAAAAAACAAAATGTCTGTTATGTATGTGCTGTTTTGGATAATGTAACATTGAAAAATAAGAAAAGGAGTGCGGATAATTCTGTTCTTTTGAAAAATATTCAGCATAAACAATTAATTTAGGTCAATTGTGTCAAATAATATAGTTTGCCTAAAGTGTCCTAAAGAGGCGCTGTTCTAAATTACAGTGCGCAAAAGCTAAAGTATCTCTTCTCTACCATGTAAATCCTCATGGTTTTAGTTTTTTTTTTCTGTAGATGGTTTAGCAGGTTAGCATGGCTATTTTAGCCTGGTCAACACACTAATAGCTAAAACATATCCGCCATGTAATTCTGTGTTTTTGTCCTATCCATTTTCCCAGGTATTTTCTTGTGTGTGTGTGTGTGTGTGTGTGTGTGTGTGTGTGTGTGTGTGTGTGTGTGTGTGTTTTCTTTTCTTTTTTCTGTGGGTTGTTTACAGCAAGGGGTCAAATTTAGAATGTTAGCATATTAGCCTGGTGGGCATGCTAAAAAGCTAAAGCATCTTCCATATAAATCTATTTTTGTACTGATTTTCCCCCATGCATTTTCTTTTTCTGTAGGCTGTTTATGCACTTTATTTTTAACGTTATTTCCCAATAGCCAGGACTTAACACCTGCCAAATGCGTGTGGATTTCAGCAGTGGCGTGTAACGCAGTCACTCCTACTAGTTACTTTGGCAGCTTGAATTTTATAATATATAAATTTTTTAATAGTAGTCTTTTAAAAAGGCATCTGAAATAATAAAATAAGTTCAATGTAGTCTTGTCAAAAACATAGATTTTTCGGTACATATCAATATATATTGAATATCTGAAACGCTTCTAATATAGCCTGGGAAAACCCTGACGCACTTCCGGCAAATTTAGATTTGCTCTGCAAGTCCGCCTGGCCAAGAGCCCATTCAAGCCCATTTCCAATTTTTCCAAATCGAGGCACCAATCACAAACGTTGAGGCGGGCTTTACACAATGGCGATAGCGCAGCGCCGTTGAAGCGTCATCTCCTTCATTGCTCTGATTGGTTTTAGGTCTATCATTAGGTCTATTCTATGATGAAAAAAAAAGTTGTACTGTATCATGTGCCGTTTGAGCTGAAGCGCTACAGCGGTCTGTCACATTTAAAAGCACCAAAAACTGTATTTATTGTTTGAATCTCGTAAAAATATTGACAGAATATGAGTGCAGAGAATTTGTTCCATATCAAAAGTAGCCTATAACTTTCTCTGTCTTGTCTGTCGGTGTCCTCTTGACAGTGTCCTCTTTGACTCGCGATTTTTCTCTGCTTGAGAAAGATGTGCCGTGAGCGCGTGTGAAAAGGGTAAATTACGGTCACGGACGTCACTGAACGATCGACGACAAATGTTTCCAGCGAATCGACAATCAGAGAAAGGCATTAGACACAGCAGTGGTCCAATCAGTGAGCCTGAACTTGTTTAGTAATTCGTAAATTAGCGCACATGAAAAAAAAAAAAAAAATACAGCACAGAAGAATGTCTCATTTAGCGTGAGATTTCTTTGTCGAGCGTGAGAGCGTGAGATTGAGGCTGAATGCGTGACTGTCACGCCAGATGCGTGAGAGTTGGCAACCCTGACCATGCAGTGAAAATTCTGAGTGGCTAGTAACTTTAGAAAACCACTAGCCACAGTGGCTGGTTAGCAAAAATTGTAATGTCAAGCCATGTAGAAGTAAATTAATCTGAAGTCTTGCACATTCACAAAAAAAACTTAATTCCGCATTGCAAAATAAAGTGGATAACAAGGGGTCAAGGCTAGCAGGTTAGCATGGCTATACTAGCCTGATTAGCGCACTAAAAGCTAAAGTATCTTGAACATCCATGAACACCATGTTCTAAAGCATTTTCTTGTCATTTTTCTGTAGACTATTTACAGCAAGGGGTCAAAGTTTAGCAGGTTTGCATGACCTGTTAGCTGATCCCATGCTTCTCTTTCTCTATTGATGGCCTTTTTTGCACACTAGTTGTCTATGTGTAGACCTTCAAAAATAGATCAAGATATTAGAAAGATTGGAGGAGAACATAAAGGTCTTTGTGCAGGTGAATCAGCCCAGCCTGTGTAGGCGGTGTATGAGCAAGAAAGGAAACAACCAAAATACTCACTGGTGGGAGTGTCTTTTATTCTGAAAGAGACAGTGAGACAGAGAAAGAACAAGACCTGTCTTTTCTTCGTGTGTGTGTGTGTGCACAAGATTTACGGTTGCAACTGAAACCATCAACAGATTTTGCTCTTTTGGCAGAGACTAGGGAAGCCTTGAGATGGAGACACACCCTGTGGTATGTGTTGCCACTTGTACGGAAACAATTTTCCAACAAAAACCCTTATCAGAAATGCTAATTATCATCTTTATGTTGTCTGTTTTGGCTCTGACATGATGAGACCAGAGGAAATTAAGCTTTTAATCAATATCAATATGCTTATTTTCTGCCCAGATCAACAAGCATTTGAATTTAAATAAGACTTTAACAGCATGGACCATCTCTGTTTTACCAATGCTTTTCCCTCTACATCTTAAAAAAAGCTGCAGTTTTTCACTGGTTATATGTATGTGTTTTTTAATGGACAGAAATATTCAGATCGGTCTAGACCATTTTAAATCTACTGATAGACAGAAGATGAAGAAATTACCTTGATTCTGGTAATTCTTGCTGAGATCTGCAGGAAATAGTCAATTCTGGCCAAAAAGTACAATTTTAGCTAGGTAGTTTTTCTTGTTTGATTTGTGCAGTCGTAGAAGAACAGTGTGCACCTTTAGCCGCCCTGGCAATGATTTATAAGGCAATGAAAAATAATTTACAGCACCTTAAAAGAAAGAACTTCACATGTAAGTCTGCTTTGATGCAAAAGTTTGAAGTGTTAATTGGTTTCAGAAGTGTGTCCACCTATATAGTGTACAAGCCTGTTTAGACGGCTCATATACACAAGCCTGTTTAGCTAGATGCAAGATGAGGTGTGTCTGTGATCTATGTGTCCCCAGAGACAGATGTTCCCTGCTCACTGTGTCTCATCCAGGAAGGCTTCAACCCAGCCCTACAAAGAGAGAAAGAGCTTTCCCTTGATAGAATGATAATGGTCAATTTGCATAAGCAAGTCTTAACTTACACAGTTTCCCTGCAACTTATATCTTGGCTTTATATCTTGATCTCAACTTCAGTTAAGTTCAATTTCAGTCAAATGCCAAGGCAACATTTCAAGTTTCAAAGTGTTTTCAAGGTTTTTTTTTAAAGTTAAAGGTTTTCATCTGATAAATATATTTAGAAAAACCAAATTTGGTAATTTCAATTACCAAAAATCATTTTAATAGGTTTAGTTTTAGATAATAATAACTAGTGATGTGCATTGTAAACTGATGACAGTTTTTCTTTCTTCTCTTTTTTTTTTTTTTTTTGGCTTGGTCCTTTAAAGCATTGAAGCTAGTAAGCTGTTAAAAATCAGTGTTTCTGTTTCAAGTAACAGTCCATAATATATATATTTTTTGTCATCATTTACCTTCTTCTGTGGAACACAAAAGAAGAAATCCTGAAGAATGTGCTGGTCATTCTTTTTGCATGCGATGCAAGAGTGTTCTTCTAGGATGTAAATCAACATAAAAGCATCATAAAATTCCCAGACAGCAACAGTGTCGGGCCAGATCCGGCCCACATGTGT
Organism: Semotilus atromaculatus; assembly: GCA_031834385.1. NCBI lineage: Eukaryota > Metazoa > Chordata > Actinopteri > Cypriniformes > Leuciscidae > Semotilus > Semotilus atromaculatus. Next base: position 9,054,511 of record JAULUF010000027.1, read on the forward strand.
GGAATCTAAGTGTACCAGATCTGGGCCATATCTGGGCCGACACTTTGTTGCTGGGTTGGTTCATATGACTAATATGACTAATATTACTTAATCTTTAGGTGTTCTGTTCCTTTAAGTAAAGAGTTCTGAAAGAGCCTCAAATTATTGTTTCAAAATTCCTGCACAACTGTATATTCTGCTTTGTTTCAGTGTTTTGTCTCTGAAATATTCAGAACTGCATCTGAATGGCATATAAAAAAGTATATTGGTGGTTGTCAGCAGAACAGAATATGGGGTCATATGAAGGATTCCAGCTTAATAGGCTAAAGGATCTAGAGTAAGCAAATAGACAGTGCAACTTTATGCCTGAAATTCATAAGTCTTGCAAGATTACATCCTTTTAGCCTACATTGAAAGGAGAGAAAACAGGAAGTGTGTAAGCGAAAGGGTGTTCGGGATCAACAGTATCATTTCCTGAACGGGCGTAGAGTAAGCGCCAGTGCCACCCGGTGCCGCCCCCTTGCCATGTTGGAGTACGTGAGGGACAGAAGAGCATCACACCACGACGGCACCCACAGAGACGCCCACTCACAGTCTGAGCTCATGATCGAATCCTGATCATGAAGTACACGATTTCACCCACTCTTTTATCTCGCTGCCTTTCTCTCTCTCTCACACCCACACACCTTCTTTTCTTTTATCTTTGCAGTTTACCCGTTTCTGTTTTAAACTCACTCTCGCACTGATGCTCTAAAGCCACCGTGCCACAAAACTGAATCAAATGCTTGTCAAATGATTGCCGACCTCACATCAATTGACCACAAGCAGCTGTTTAGCATCCCAGCTGGTGAAAACCAAAAGCAGATAGAGACAGATAAATAAAAGGAAAGGATTCAGCTATCTTCTCTCCTTCTCCTTACCCCTCCACCCACCAGCAGTCACTGTATACACAGTTACACACACACACACACAGAGTCAGCAGAGGAACAGTTTGTTCTCTGGGCTCACATGGTATGTCTGTCTCTCACTGCAGTTTGATTATTCACTGAGAGTGAGAGAACTAAATGATGCGTATTCCTGCCTCTCTGTCTGGACATTCAAGGTACAAGTGGTGCAAAACCTCCGCCCGGATCTATTGATTAATTTTTAAAAAAATTAAGAGAACCTTTTATGCCCTTTTTAACGCCCTGTCTTAATTTTGTTTTTGGAGGCTTCTAGAATTGGTTTTCATGCTTGAATGTTAAAAAAAAAACGTATTTTCACATTGTTGCAGCACCTCTCTTCACAGTCTGTCAGTAACGCTCTGTTTAGTTCTTGTCTCTATGAAGCCCCACCTTTCGAAAAGCACAATGTGCTCTGATTGGTCAGCTGGATCATTGTGTTGTGATTGGTTGACCGCTTTGAGCGTGTTTACCACACCCCTTACCATAACCATGAGTTTCAACACACTAACTCAACTCAATCAGGCCTCGTCCCTTTTGTTCTGTTTTTGCCTTGAGCGGGAATTATTTAAATGAGGGATATTGTGAAGTGTTCATTCCCAGAAGAAAACTCAAGACTACAATCGAGGCTTTTCAGGGAGTTCAGAAACAGTGTGCACTGATATAGAAAATAGCTCCCTTTGAAGTGACTTAGTGCTTCATAACTTTGCAGACTTTTTTTTTCATGCTCAAACAGCAACATTAACATTGAACATTTACATTAGCATAATAGGTCCTCTTTAAAATGTGGTTGAATACTCGATATCTGTTAATGTTTTCATTCCTGTATTAAAATTAATTTTGACATTTTTGGGAGGAATAAAATTAGAAATGTCAGGGTGATATCACTGTCCTCTTATCTTTAAAATTCTAGAATTGAATTCTTGAAAAGAAAACATCATTTTTTTCTTAAAAATATTAATATATTACAAATGTGAATAAATATAAAATATATTATTAATAACATTAATTAATATGGTTAATTAATAAAAGTCATGTTGTAATAACTTTCAATATAATAATTGTCTCCACTTATGAAACGACTTGTGAAACAGCCACTGCACTGTAAAAAAACTTAACTCATTATTTTGAGTTATCTTTTTGCATGGTTTTTTTTTAGTTTAACTAACTTATTTCGATAAGTTGAGGACAAGAAAACTTAAAATTTCTTGTTGTCTGGACAATCTAGTTAAAAAAATAAGTTGAAATAACTAAATTGCTAAAATATTTTTTACAGTGTGAGTTAGAAGCACTGAAATGAAAATTAATCAATTTAATCATCTGTGGAACGGGCAGGACTCGAAAAACTCCAGCCAATCATTTCCAAGACCACCTAGAATCATTGGACAGTAAGTCCGTTAATCAAACGGTTGTACCAAACCCCCCTCCCCCTCACGTGAATCAGGGCCAGCTTTGGAGGAAAGAAGGTAGGACCATTTGAGTTGTGTATTTTCAAAATCTGCCGGCCGTTTTGCAAATCCCATACCCCACCTTTAAGGAAAGTTTGCGAGTGTAGTTAAACGCATGCAGCCCAGCTCTCTCGCGTCCTGACAACACGCGTTGTGGTGCTCTCGTGAACGCGCGCGCGCCGCGCACACACACGCTACCGTTCAGGTTTCAGATCAAATACAGTTTTAATTCACAGAAGTAGGAGAGTGTGAAACTAAGTTTGTGTCTCTGATATAGAAAGAGGGATAAAGTAGGAGTAAGCACAAGTACGTGTCTCATGGACAGACAGAGCGACAGGAGGTGAGCAGATGTAAGAACACACTGGCCTTCTCTCAGCATATTTTTAGCATTTTCATCCTTCTTAAGAAGCTTGAAAATGAGAATAACCAGAAAAGGTAAGGCCACTCAGTGTGGGTGGTTGTGAATTTTGAAAGTGTTGCTTCATTACATAACTGAGTGAGACAAAATGTGGGCCACTTATTCTCTAGTTTTGAATCAGCCCTTATTTGATATTACAATGGTACTTTTTTTCTTCAGTTGTGTGAAATATATGACTTTACACACGTGGCGTATGATGCAGCGCACATGTTCCAGGCACATTGCTCCTTTATTTAACACCGGCCTTGTTCAGTGTTGCAAATGACAAGACCCAAATGCCACCTGTTTTGTGGTCTCTGTTGACATGTCCCTGCATCAGTTACAGTAAATATTTGCATGAGTGCACAAATGTCAAAAACAAGCTGTAGCCTACTTCCTGCAGACTGACGTATCTGAGGGCATAGTTTTACACAACAGGGTTCTCTCTGTTCTTGGTTCTTATTGGCATCCTGCTGAGCAACAAGTGCAGCCATTGGCTGTCCACTAAAGGGTTCGGTGAATATGTGATTCAAAGTCTGCCTAGAATTGTGCTCTTCATGCCAGAGCTTTTGAAATTCAGAGCCAGGCGCTCAGGGCTGCCAAATACTGTGTATGTCAAGGGTATCTTTAAGGAGTACAGCCTGTATTGAAGTTAGGCCTACTGAGCGTAGAATAAATCTGTTTGATAACTTTTACTTTAAAAACTAATTTTATATATGATATATATCATACCCTTATATCATCCTGTCCGGGTTTATATGCTATACTAACAGGCTGGCTGTGAAATATCCAGTTTATTATATGGGTAATAAATCAAATAAATAAATGTACATTAACATGAAAGATACATTTATTAAAATGAAATAAAATTATAAAATCATGTTTTTTTTAATGTATTTAAAAAATATAACATTTTATAGATTTTATATATTTAAATATATGCTGAAAATAATCTATAAAATAAGCACTGAAAAATATCTAAAGATAAATTAAACAAAACTGGTGATTTAATATATTATATTATATTATATTATTATTAATGTAATGCATGGATAAAGTTAATTAAAGATTTTTGTATTACTATTTTTTTAAAACATAATTATTTATTTTAAGATTTGAAATAGCTGTGCACATATGCTTAAACATTACAATTAAATCTATATTGTACAAAATAAATTTAAAAATACACTTCGTAAACAAAAAAAAAACAAGACAATCCTAGTAATGCTTCTTATTTATGAATTTATTCTCAAATGTAAACTTCACTATTTCATGCATACAAGTTAAGACAGACAACATACATTATTTGACAAATTCTTGTTAATTCTCATATTTGCATAGGACATAGTCACAATATTGTCTAACATGTAAAAAAAAAAAAAAGGTCATAAAAAGATACAGCAGAGCAACCATAGACCAGCAACAATAATATAATCTGAATAATTCAAGGAACTGTACAACTGTAATACTTCACTGTAGTGATTTGGTTTATTGCAAATCAAAATAAAATCAAAAATAGTTTAATTATGCGGCAGTTGTCTTGAATGAGGTTATGGAGAACAGAACTGGCCATTGCTAAAGAAGAGCTATTGTACAAAGTACAGAGGTGCTGGGAAATAGAAACCCAGCGCAATGTAGTCACTGGAGCAGGCATCACACGGTGTCGTTAAAAGAGATTGTTAAAATACAGACGAATACGTACAATAGGAAGGCAAGTCGAGTTCACGCGGCGAACGTCTACAGGACAGCATGAGGCCGATAGTGCCTCATTACGATTCAATATACAACATTTATTGAAATCTCTACAATAGGAGAGTGTTAGCACACAATGTGCTTAACTGGTATGTATGAAGAGGGAGGAATTGAAATAGTTCCGTTCCCATATCCGGAACATCGAACGCAAGATTTCATAGGTGTCGGAGAGAAAAGTCATATGGAAGCGAGGATGTGTTGAGTCTTTCAGATGGCTCTTTCACAGTGTCTTATTTTCAGACCGAGGTTTAATCATATGGGAAATGTTGGCGTATAAATTTGAAATGAGTTTCGGTGTTCGGTAGGGAGTCGTCTGCTCGATTCTCCCCAAATTAGGGGAGTTAGGTCACCACACCTGGGGATCAGACACAAGCTTTTTACAGGCGGGAGGTTGTGCGAACCCAACCACACGATTTGGCTGACGACCAGACTAACAAAAATGACCACAGCCCTCAAAAGCAGTTAGTGTCTCCTGAGCGGAGCAAGAGACGAAACATAAACAACAGTCGAAACTAAGCCACGGCTAAGACTTCAATCCACATCCACCATTAGAGGTTACCATTACGCAGACCTAAACCTTTTAGCCCATGACATCGTAAATATCCATTTCTGAAGTTATGCTCACTGTCTAGTGATTCCCGAAGCGTGTCAATGTCTCTGAAGTTTTGTTAACCTGGATACACAATCACTAAATGGCATTTAAACATCCATAGGTTCTTTGGAGAAACATCTAACTGCAAAAACACAGTGTAACTTTCACCAGTTACGGGGTCTTTGACTGCACGGTGGGACGATAAAGACAATGCTGTACAGTTGTTTTGTATGTGGATTTATTCCCAGATATGTATTCCTTGTGACTAAATTTAATTAAAAAAAGCCTTTCCAATGGCTTAGAATGTGTGAATAACAGTTAACCAAGTCAAACATAGTTGATTTTGCATATCCATGTTGAAAACAGCCTAGTTTGATTGATTCCACTAAAAATGAGTTTAGGGTGCATTCATCTTTTGTTTAGAATCTTTCAGTAAAACAAATATTCTTCTGAAACTTTCCAACTAACGCGGCATGAACATTCATTATTTCGATCCTGAAGCCTTTGGTAACGTCTTTAAAACAAGAATTCAATAAGAGACTTCCAATGCACCCAATGCCAAAAGTGAGGGCGAAATTACATGTCGTGGCACTACAGCATCCTTGGCAATCGCATCCTACAGCTCTTTAAACGAAAACGTCATCCTCCTTCAGCACTGAGAACATCAGTTATTCAAACTGACCTTATTTTGCATGGGAAGACAATATTGGAACTGATAACTGCACACTTGTATGGAAGCCATCTTGTCTGTTCTCTATTCTGAGAGGGTCAAGGGTTCTGTTTAAAGTATCAGAACATGGCTGTTTCTTTAGGTAAAGAGAGTATGTAGCAGTTTACAGACAAATAAATGTCAGAAGGACAGCAAAGAGGAAAAAAAGTTAAGTACCAAATTGAACTATAGTAACAAAATTCATGTAATACATATATCACAGTCAAAAAGAGTAATTGCAAAATAAATACATAAAGAAATTAAGCTTTGATGCATTGGTTGGATATAAGCAGCATATTTATAGCAAATGTAATTGCAATCCTTTGGAATGGTAGAGCTTTCACGTAGGATGGTGGACAGGTTAATATTTGAGTTTTCACTTTGACTAATATGTGCATTTGTTCTGTACAACAATGACAAATTAAGAAAACCAACTAAAGGAAACAAAACTACATCGAGATCACGGCAAAGGGGGTTAAATTAGACATACTTGCGAATCTAAAAACATCATTCACCCCGCTACATACACATAAAAACGTACATCACTCATATAAAACTGTACAAGGTCATTTGTATCTTGACTATCACTGTATATGATCAAATAAAATCACCCTTCTAATGCCTTTGGCACGTTTTATTGAACTAACATGCAGTTTGTTGAATGTAGGATTCAAATGCAATCAAAATCATTAGTTGGATTTTCTGAACAAATAGCCTTATACAAAACAAATCGTTTCTGGATGGGTCGGGAGTGTGGGTTTACGCAATCCACTGGTAGAATGAGTTTCACGAAAGATGATTCGCTTTCAATAAGATGCTCTGTGGCTCATAAGACCCTGATAATTCATAAAAAATATTGTTTCAAAATGTACAATTCTTTCAGATATGAATTCCCCTACCCCACCCCATCAAAAAAAAAACAAAAAAACATTTTCATTACCTTCTTGATTTTTTTAGAGGTATGAGATACATGACAAAAAAACATTATTAACACATAGGTGGAATTCTAACGTTAAATAACAAAGAAAACAATAAAACATGAATGTGACTATCTACTCACAATGCTGTGGTCTCTAAGGTAATGCGATATCGAACTTGATTGTGCGAATCACACTCAGTCTCACGCAATTCTTTTGAGAAGTCAGGATATTTCCCTTTTTTTTCAACTAAAACCACCTTTTACCCTCCAAGTTTCTGAATATGGTGGTTATAGATCCTGCTCCTGACAAAGAGCTTTCAGTGTCTTTCAGTGTCCAATTTTACTAGCATCGTTGCAGCAGACCGAAAAAAGAAAGTCTTATGAAACACTGACAAACTTAGCAAGAAATATCAGTAATAATAATAATAATAACAGCTAAGATCTGAACACAAAGAAAATCTGAAAAATTACACCACAATGCAGAAATATAACAAATAAAGAGAAATGAGTACATCCATGGGTTGTAAGCAGGTACAGTTTGACTTGTCATGACCTAGACATGTTTCCACCTGTGTTCAATGGTCTTGCTTCGCATTCAAGTAGTATCGGTACAGTGAAAAATACAGAAACATAAGCACACGTGTTCGGTTTTACATGTAATTCACACTAACCCGGGCTGAGTGAATTTCCATTGAGAAAATAATTTTTTTCAGTAAATATTATAAGGAAAAAAATATATATTTAGACGTGTATACTCTTATCTAACCAGTACCCAAATGCGAGAGACTTCTGTTGCCTGCAGGTTTCAGGTTTTCGAGGTTCACTGAACGATACCCAACATGATTTACCGGGTTTGAGAAGTACTAATGAAGAGGTTGGTTCAGACCGGCCTTATTCCGCCCTTGTATTCCCTGAAATACCCTCTCCTAACCAGCAGTTGGGGGAATTTGCAGATACAATCAAGGGTGGTTGAACAGATACTAATATAAAATGTCTACAAATGAGAATAGATTCTTGCACACAGTGAACATATGTGGCCAGCTTGCCTTGGAAGTAAAGCTGACGTGAAATTCTGGAGGAGAAATATGCTAAAGTTGGCAACGTCGCAATGGCGATGGTTGACGTCGCATCTGAAATGACTGTCGGGGCGAGGGGAGTGTGCAACCACAGCTAGACGGCTTTACGGGTGGGTTTATTGCAGAAATAATGCCGCCGTGGCACTGTTTATTTTGATTAGGGCTGTTTTCTTTAGCTGAAAGCCGTGATTATGTGGAGTTTTTTTTTTTTTTGAGGGCCATGAGAGAGGCCCTGGGAGGGGGATGGGGGACTGATAGAAAGGATAAAGGGGGGGACAAGGCCTGGCATTCACAGGCGTCCCCACCTGCTCCTCAAACCCCGGAGCGCTCGTCCAGCTGGGTGGCTCTTATGCTGGTCTCCCCGCACTGGGCATGGAGGGTGTGCAAGGAAAACGTGCAATATGAGACAAGACAAGATGGCTGGTTTTGACTAATGAGCTTATGAATATAAAATGAAAACCTGTTACAGAAAAGTTGCTAAATGAATATTAAAGTGTCACTTTAGGAACATTGCGCATGTGGGAAAGCGAGACCGTGAATGAGGCGGCACCACAATAGTTTTGATAGCGGTGCCTCAGTTCCTAGAGGGTCTTGTATGCCTTTCGCCTGAGCGAGTAAGGCCCGGTCGACAGTTTCTCATGGTGTCCCTTCATCCTTGGAGGCTGAAGCGACAAAGGACGGCAAATTCATAGTTCACTTGATATGTATGAATATGTACAAATTGAGTAGTAATGCCTAAAGCCCCGTTTTTAATGAGTTAAGTTTGAAAGCAGCTGTTCATTGAGGTAATGAGTGGTCACACTGATGTATCAGTGCTCCGTAACAGTAAAAAAAAAAAAGGATGTGCGATTGTTTCCCTGTGCTTGTGAAAAAGTACAGTCATTTAAGGAAAGTGTGACTGATCCTGTCTGAGAAATTGACAGTGCTGAACTGGAGGAAAAAAACACTGATAACTCATTTGAAAATTCCCAACATGCTCAACTCTGATAGTATATCATGCCCATTGTCTGTGAGACGTTATGATTTGGGCCTCAACTTCCTCTATACATCACCCCCACCCGCCCCGCCGGCTGCTTGGATGCTGTCCAATCAGACAAGGCCATTTTCCCTCTTTAAGCTCCTGCAATGCATTATGGGATGCTGTTGGCGGGTGAGAGGGGAGTAGTGCAGAGGGGAGGGAGGTTTCTGTGTGAGAGAGAGGGAGCTGACTGGGTGTTTCTTGTGCTGGAGTGCTCAGCTCCTGATAAAGCTTCAGTCTTTATCTGTCTCGCTATGGGTCAACCCCCTCTTTCCTGCCTCCTGCAGATAGCACTCTTTGTTCTCACGGAGGCCTGTTGCTCTCCTCACCATAAAGTGAGTTGGCCCTGATCATACACACTCTGACAATCTAATTCACATTGAGTTGTATTATCTGTGTCCCAACTAGTGATCGACTGATATATCGGCAAGCCCGGTTAATCTGCAGATAATTGGCCATTCTGGCGATAACAGTGTCTGACATACGAATATATATATATATATATATATATATATATATATATATATATTGGCCAGGCCGATTAATCAGCCAATATTTGGTAACTTTAAGATTATCCGTATCCGATGATAACAGTATCTTATAGATAAGCCTAAGTATATTTTAGAAATCATTGGCACCAGTGGACTCTGCGATCTACTTAGGCTCACAATGTTTTTAGAAAAAAACAGCCGAGGCCAATTATTCAGTCAATATTTCTCCATTTAGTGATTACCAGCATCATCCAATAACCACGTCAGACAGACCAATATATATCAACCAGACTGATTAAGCAGATTTTTGGCATTCGACATGTCAATTATATGGTTTTGATTTTCGTTTGTTTTGCTGGATAGCTCTGCCCACAGTGCAATCTCATTGGCCCAAATTCCAGATTCACATAGCTGTATATTAATCTTCAAATATGGCAGCAATATTGTCACTTCACTAATTGTTGCATGGCGCCTGGTTATGACACTGATATCTTTCTTTTAAACTTTTGCTTTGGCCCTCCATCCATCTCTCTCCTACACCCACTCCTTCTCATCAGCTAGAGTGAGCGAGACAGAGTGCGTAAAGCTCCACTGTAATGCTCTCGTCTCCCTGGCTAGTGTGCTATGAATAGCCCTGTGTAGGATGATGCAGTTTCCTAAGTGGAAGGCCTCTGCAGATGGACTTCTGCTGCCAGGACTTCTGCTGTTACCTGAGAGAATGCCAACATCCCTCCCTCCCCTTCCTCCCTCCCTTCCTTCTTTCTTTCTTCATCTGGGTGTAATAATAATAAAAAAAAACTCTGTTCTCTCGTTCACACCTTGGTCTTTGGTGGATTCTGCTCATGTGCTTTTTGTCTTAATTTGTATCTGAAGTAGGTGTACATCCAGACGAGTCCCTTTGAATGTGTCATACTGTAGTGTAAAACCCTGAAGTTGATGAATGTGCTGTTTTTATTGAGGAAACAGCTGCTTTAAAACTTCATCCTCCAAAATTTCAAGGGGAGTTTAGTTTACTCCACTGAGAGAAGTGGTGCTGTCTGTTCTCTTCATTGGGTGGCTCAAGCATGTAAAAGTGGATTGATCACGACATTCATGCTATATTGAGAGGATTCCCTTTGAAACATGGACCCAGGCCAGCACAGCTCTTTGTGAGTACAGGGTTATCGGGAGATAGAGATGTTGAAAATAAAGTCATTTCCAGTCTCAAGACAGAATTACCCCCTAACGTTTCGTATCTGGCGAGTGGTTCTGCCACTCTCTTTAAAAGACCGATTTACAAACATTAAAGAATAGAATGACTGTTAAAACCCAGAATTTGCTTCCCCTGATGTGAAAACCAACCAAAAAAAAAAAAAAAAAAAGAGTGCAAAAGTTCCTTTTGTCCAAGTGTAAGGCTGTTTCTTAACGTATGTTTATCTTCATCATGTTCATTCTTTCAAGCTAACGAGGCCATCCCTGAGCAGGGCGCAAAATTCAACCTCTGTTGAATTTCGGAGTAAAGTGATGCTTGTATTGTGCAGTCAATGTGAGTATTAAAGGAGAAAAAAAACTGTTCTGAATCCTGAGGTGTGTGTGTGCCCCTCTCCCTCACCCGTTTTAAATAAAAAAGAAACATCTTTACCTGTCAAACCTTTCAACTTTTTAGTTCACTTGAACAGAGCGGTTGTATATGAAAGAATCAGCAACAAAAAAAAAAACATAATGGAAAGAGGCTGTGGCCAGAAGCTATAAAAATACAGACATATGGTACATCATGTAAATATTGCCATGTGGAAAAGGCATTTTCTTTTTTGTTTTTTTCTCTTTTAGGGGTTGCACAAGAAAATTGCACTACAAGAAGCAGTTATGTACAGTACAGTACACCACAGCAAGCGACGGGGTTTAGCATGGGCGCTTATTATGCGGGTTATTTTTTGGGGAAAGAAAAACAATGGCTAGAGAAGAAAAAAAAAATCAGCCTGGAGACCCAGGCGCTGAGGGCAGAAAGTGCGGCCAGGTTAAGGCGAGTTGGCTGGGCTGAGGGCGGGGCTAAGGGTGGGGCTTGAGGCATCAGATCGACTGTAATCGCTGAGGGAGCTGGGACGCGTGCTGCTCGAAACGGTGGCGTTGCCACCACCATGCTGCCTCTTCAGCATGGCCGGCTGGAAGTCGGAGTGACGGCGTGCATGTTTCATCAGGTGGTCGCTCCGCATGAATCGCTTGTCGCAGAGGGGGCAGCCAAACTTCTTCTCGCCCGTGTGGGTGCGATAGTGCCGTGCCAGCTCATCAGAGCGAGCAAACTTCTTACTGCAGTCAGGCCAGGTGCAAGGAAAGGGGCGCTCTCCTGTGACAAACACAAAAAGAAAGCAGAGCACACAGCTGTTAGAGTTATTACATACATTCATGATCAGTCAGACATATGTGAGACTTTCAAACCAGAAGAATCAGTAAAGATATGCAAGCATCTACAAATAAGAAGTTGAAGCTGTGCTTCAGAAAATGTGATTGTTGAAACTTCGCTTTGAATCCTTTTTCTAAAAAGTAAAAAACAAGGTGTTAAGGAGGCCACATCATAAACACCACCACGCGTCGCTAACAGTGATAAATAGGGCCAGCGGTGCCAACTGATGTGAACCTATTTCTTTTTTTTCAGTCCTTATGAGGACAATGAACTCTTTCAGTAAAGGAAGTCCTACTGTGGCCTTTTTTATTCTACATGGTCCCCGTTAAGCCCGTGCCGACATGCCTCATTGGTATAATAATTTGGTATAATAATTATGCTCTTTTACACTGATGTTGAAGCAGTTTTGTGGTTTCTCTTGGTATGCTAATGGGTAGCATTCACTGAAGAAAAGGCAAACCTAAAACGTAGCACAAAAGCCATACAGGTCCCATACAACCCAAGTTTACACTAGAACAGCTAAACCACCACAGTATCAAGATCAGTTCACACTAAAAACAACGGTGAATGACCCAGACCATTCAGGTCCAGGTCATGCAGGGGTTTACCTTCCACGGATGGCTTTTAAATCCCAAAATGAACAGTCTTTAACCAGACGAGAAAAACCTGATGTGGCACAACTATTTAGAAGTGGCTCGTGAGAGTGTGCTAATCCTCTCCTATAGAAGCAAAAATTTTTTTTTTACAATCGCTAAGCTGAGTGAAAAGCCCACACATTAAACCAGGAATGCACTGCATTAAAAATGAACCATATGTTCCAGTCCAGTAAGCATTGCATCACGCTAATTGGAGAATCATGAGAATACATGGGGGACATGTATCATTTTGACTGCTCCAAAGAGGCTTATGGGATTTACTGACTCATTATTGAGATAACTGATGGACACACAAACACATACTCGCTGGTTTATGTGGAACTGGCACACTTCTCTTAACGGCCTAGCAAAGTATTTTTTCTTTCCCCCATTACCGCCACATGTTGCAAAGCCAGACAGCGAGTTTAATTAGGAAGGTTAACAGTCTCTACTCTGGTACCCTGCCCCAACTTGTACTCAAACATGAAACTAGCAATGAGCCAAAAAGCATGGGAAATTATACCCTACCCCTTCCCCTTCAGGCAATAAAAGTGGGCTTTGACACAAATCTACCCAAAGCCAGATGGGACCATATATCTCGGTGCGGTTTCCTCAGAGTTTCATGTAAGGCGAGAAGATGTGGTACCAACGCCCTCTTTCTTTGTGCACAAAAGGGCCCACATGTCAGATACAGCATGCATTTTAGTTCCATTTCATTTGTTGTCTTCCACCATGAATGTGCGAACTGCTTTACTTATTTTACCAGCCTTTCAACAGCTGTTTCACTCCCTGAGCAGTGCCACCACAAAGGTCTTAAAACCACCGTTGAAAAACGTATGGGTTCTGTGTCTGCACTTTGCAATTTTCATAATTTTTGAAAAGCAAAGAACAGGAAAAATATCCAGACATCTCAGTCATTACTTGGTTAAATTAGACAGAGTACACAGTGATCCAGACAGCTTGTTGCTGCTGCCTTTGTTTTGTGGTTTCCCCTTAAGGCCCCAAAGAAAAACAACTTCAAACGAAACATGTACGTGATACCAAATTTATGTGTGGGACGACAGCTTTGCTGGGGTCCCTTCCCCCTACTATAAAACACGGAGAAAGTGAGAGAAACAGCAGGCAGATGATCTGCATGATCTTGCATGATGGCATATGCACCTCACACATAAGACCCTTTCAACATTGTCAACAAAAAAAACCTTCACACACTCACAGAGTGAAACTTTATGTCCATAACAATGTCGGCGTAGGTTCACTTGTATCGGCCATTTATTATATCCTCCCACATACTCATGCGACAAAATACACAAAAATACACAGTTACGCACACACAAACACTCACTCCCATTCTAAGTAAAGCAAATAACTTCTCAGCACTCTCATTGCTTCAAAAACACATAATCTGATACTCATTTGCCACACACATATTCAAGCCCATCCAAACATACCTTAAGTATACAAAACCACAATTTAAATCATCTAACCTTCAAATGTGCCACACCCACGAGAACCAATTTGAGAGGGCCACTGTTGTTTGACCTTTTTTAAACATCCTGGATCTACTCATGATTGTGGCGTATAAACATAAATACACAAGATCTAACATTAGCGTAGTAGGAATGGGACAGAGCGTTGGGCGGTTTAAGATTCTACCTTCAGTGACGACAGGAGCCAACCTGTAATTTACAGTCTAATTAATTCACAAAAGCGTTTGTGGGAACTCAAGGTTGTAAAGTGTGTGTTATGAGTCAGGAAAAAAAATGGAGGAGCTTCACAGAGTTGCAATAGTATGAATATTTTACAGGTTAAAACAGATATGAGCAGGACTAGGCCATGTATTGGTGTGAATGGTGACATCAATACAATGCACAGGTGTTAGAGTAAGAGTAAGTCTAATAAGTGAGTAAAGCAGTTGAATAGGGCAGGTTTAAAAAAAATCTATAATTCTAATCTTTGCAGTCACTATTTTAATATTATTTATATCCTATTTTAGTATTTATTAATATTTTAAAATGAGTTTTTGTCATTTTATCAGTTTGTTTTATTATTTATATAGCTTTAATTAATTATTATTTGAGTTTCAGTTTAATAATTTTGGTACTTCAACTTGAACATATCTACTTCAGTTCAAAAATTTAAGTTTAAGCTTTTCATCTATTTTAATTTTAATTTTCTGCTTGCATGGTGCGACCAAAACTTTCAACTGGGACACATTTCCGGGAATATTATTATCACTAGGGATGCAGCACTTTTTTTCAGACCAAGTACAGTAAAAGTACTTACATTCGGGTAATTGCAGATACCAAGTACCAATATGAGTACTTAATAATACCATTACAATTATTGTAACAATGTTTTATTTTCATCAGATGTTTTTCACTTTCTGACTGTAACAAAGTAAATAGGCCTATAACATTTATATTATCAAATTGCTAGTGTTAAAGGAGCTATTTTTCACACCTCCTCTTGACAATTTAGCAGAGCTTAATTTGCAGTCTGTTCTACTTTTATCATCATCGCTTATCTTAAAATATCTCCATATGGCTGACATTACTCCTCCTCCGACTACCTGCTCAACTGACAAGAGGTTAGGCTAATGTCAGGTTTCCATAAGGGGCTGTTCCCATTCACATATAGCGTTTTTTGCGCGTGCAATTATTTCAAATGTAGGAGCGTGGCAAGCCCGCTCATAATAGAAGTGACACGCATTCGGTGTGGCACGCTCGTTTTTCCAGGCGCACCTATGTTCATGGTTGCATAGCAACGACAGACGCCACGGGAGCGTAAGCACTTGTGGAAAGGAGAAACATTTTACGGAAACGGTGCGGTTTTAGACGCGATATGTGAAAGGACCTTAAAGTTGTATCGGGTGCGGTTGCAGCATCGGGGTAGTTTTATGAGTACGAGTACATGAGCATCGGTATCGGACTATCGGTGCATCCCTAATTATCACCAATGAGGACACTCTTGACGTGGCTCAGAAGTAGACTTATGTAAAAAGATTGCACTGTCCAGCGTGGGGCAGTTTCATAACAGATGGAAGTTGCTGCGGCACTATCCAGTACATCAAGAACCATGCAAAAGGGACAATGAGGACGCTTCTGCTTTTTGTCCCTCTGAGAAAACAATATTGAGTCTGCAACCCATGGTGAACCTGTCATGCTGTTCATGCAAATGTCCATGCCAAAATGTATGTAAACTTTACTTTATTGACCCCCTGCCCGTGGTCAATTTTTTTTTTTATCGCAGCATTGCAACGTGTCACTTAATAATAATAATGGTTTGTATGCCATAGCCACTGGCATGTCATCATACTGATGTGTGTGCAACCATACTCTGGTGTGGTTCAACCAGCTCTGCATGTGCCCATGTCTTTTCGCAACTGGGGACGGTAATTAGGAGAGATTAAGATTTGACCTCCATGTTAACGAACACAGTGACCCAGTTACCCTTTGCAGCAGTTACATCACACCTGCTAGAACGGACATCCCATAACGAAGGTAACTGAGCAACAGTGTTTCCCTTCAGAGGCGATACCATTATGTCACAGACAGCAGCCTTACATAAATGTTCCCTTTCAGGGCCACTGGGTCAGTAAATAAACTCATACTTATGTCTTCTCTCATGTACAAAAACACATCGCAAATGCTCGATTGCACAGAGGCCAGAATAAAGAACAACTTCAGACTCCCCTGAATCTGTAGGAAACAGGAGAAAAGGGCCTTTTGAGGTGAACAGTCTATGGCACAGACATCTGATCAGGCCACTATCTGAGCAACACAGTGCAGACTGAATGTCGATCCAGGAGACTTGGTGTCGCTCACCTGTTCCAACAAGAGCTACCAGCATCTCTGTGTGGGTGAGATAAAATTCCTCAGGTTTCTTCAACCGTGAGGCAACTTACACAGGCATAGACGTAGGTAGGAATGGAGACAGCCAGACACTGTGAGAGAAAGGCAGGCAGACATTAAGACAGGCAGGGAGGACCTCCAGTGGGAGGTCTTACAAATCCTTTATAACCATGAGCTCAAAGTGCACTCTAGGCTTGCTCAAGGGCAGCACACACTTGATGCCCCAGAACATGCTCTGAAATGAGGTATTCCAGAGATTAAACTCTGCAAGTCTCACGTCAGCTGCTGTCATTCGGAAAACTGAGAAAATGTTTATACAAAGGTAATTAGACGAATATTTTACATTAATCCTATACATACCAAACCACACCCATGCATAATGTCCACACAAAAAGGAAGATAGGAGTTTATAGCAGAAACCGTTTGCTATTTGTTCATTTTAACTTGCAGGAAAGTCAGGTCAGTACCAGGAGAGTGGAAACTGATCTTAGATTAGTATAAAAGACCTATTTATAACCATAAGTATCTAGAAGATTACTGTGAATTTGTCCTTGTTTTTGCAAGGTTTATTGCCAAGAATTGTACAGACAGTACGCATGTGCCTTCAGTTACCTTTAGCCAGAGGCAAATCAAAAACATTAAAACAAATACAGATGTAAACTAGAACAAGACACAATGCTTTCAATATCATATGTATTAGATGGATTCATTATCTGTGGAAAACCATAAGAAGCTTCAAAATGGCACCACAAATGTAGTAGTAGCACTTAACCAGCAGGTTGTAGTTTGTTCCTGGTGGGTCATACAGGAATCTGCCAGCTCAAGCCCTGATGTTAATGATAAGACTGCTTTGGGACACTGACAACCTAGACAGGCCTCTTCACAATCCCAAAGCTTCCTAAACTGTCTGCAAGTAAGTTCTCAGCTCTCAGCACAGCAAACTGGGGAATTTCTGCCAACTACCCAGCTTCCCCTTTCTACTAAGGCTGAGATGTTTGCCAAGATGACCTCATCACTACCCCATAGGAGCAGGGAATTTTGGAAGTGGATGTAATCCCATCAGCAACCAAGTTGGGAGAGAGAATGGGTCACGCCCTCCATCACACCAAGGTTGCCAAGAAGTGAGTTCACAGAGACCGCAACACACCATGGAGACCAAAAACCACAAAGTTGGGCACAAACATAGTTTTTACTTACACTATAATTGTGGGTAGTTTAGCAAATTATCGTCATATCTGCATTAGATACAACTTCATGTTAATCTTGTGAAGGTCTAGTGAACAGATTGCTGACTGAATGAAAAATTTTCAGCATTCAGAGACAAGTGTGGGAATGAAACAAAAAACAGAAGTACAACACATAATGTATGTGCTAATGGAGGGAGGGGGTATGGGTTGACTAACCACATTGAGACTTGGTGAGTCAGATCAGGCTTTCAGTACTATGTTCGTGCCAGTGACTTTGAGAAACTGAGGATTAATGCTAATGGATGTGGGTGTAACAAAGACATTACGTCTAGGTCAGGTGCAACGATTAGGACTGGAACAGACTTGTCCAGAGACATTGTGACAAAGACAACTGTGATTAATTTATCATCCTCTATTGTCTTTGATGAAAAACGCCAAAAACCACTTGCTTTTCAATTGCACATTCTCCTCCCAGGGTTTTAATGCTGTTGAGAAACAATAGTGCTGGCCTTGTGTCTGGCAAGAGAGCCTTCACCATCAGGCATTTCAATCAAGCCTAGTAGACATAACTCACTCCTCCCAGTCTCTATAGCACATGTGCACACATGGTCTAAGACACATTATATGAGAAAGCAGCCACAACTGCTGCAGATTTACGTCCCCTCCTCTCTATTTTCCCACCTTGTGAGGAGCGCATCTCACAGCATTGCCCTACACATGATTACACCCTTGGAATATACCTTTTTGTGGGTCCTGGCCTAACTGGGCCACTAGGATTGTTTTGGAACACAGCTTAATTATTTTAACTCCATTTAACGAGGGACATTAAGACAGCTGTAGCCATAAGCCTACAAATGGTAACAGGCAAGAGCAGGTGGGTAGGGTCACCCATTGCTCTGACACTCATGTACGTAGACACAAAGCCTGCTAAATGTCAGGACACTGAGCTAAAATTATATTTTTATATCTACAGCTAATAACAGAAATTGCTAATGAAGGCTGATCTTGAACAAGCGTCCTCTTTTCAAATCCCAATTTTTATGGACAAATTTTCCTGTCCAGCTGGATCACTTTATTTGTCAACCATGAAATCGTCCAAACATTAATCAAAGCTGTTTGAGGTTCTGTTAACATTCTTGAATGATGCAAAACTTAAAAGGGATAGTTCCACCCAAAATGAAAATTAATTTATGGCATGTCCCCATAAAACATGAAAACCCAGTGTGTGTGTGTGTGTGTGTGTGTGTGTGTGCGTGTGTGTGTGTGAAGAACGACGCTTACATCAAACATGTTTGATGCCCCAAGGTGTGCATTATGACATATTTCTGTGCGTATTTGACTATTAAGGTGCGTAGCCGAAGACAAAGGGTACTATGCTTGTGTTCACAAAGACAGCAACCTGTCAGTAGCAGATTCAGTTCTCTTTCATGGCTTATAGCACTTTTAATATTTCTTTTTAATATCAAGCACATCCAGCTCTTTACTTTCTCATTCATCCATGTGTCTTTTTTAATATCTTCAAACAGTCCCACCCACTGAAAGCTGCACGGATTATCATACGGACATAAACACGAAACCCAGTGAAATACTTTGACATGTCTCTTGGCACAGCAGAGCACAATTTTCAATAAAAGGATACGTTTTAGTCCAGTCACATTTTATATACTTTAACATTTTTGCTGCTGTTCTAAAAATCTATTTTTTTTTTTTACCATCACCACGAATAAGTTACGTAGCTGCTTGAATCGGAGTGCATGAGCTCTAGGTTACCATTTAAATGTAGGTGGTTTGCAAACAGCACTGAACACACACTTTGGCCGGCACAACTTGAAATGTATTATTATTATAAACTTTACATTAACTTCGGTAGACTGTACAACAAAGGAATTGTAATTGGCAGATTTTTCGGCAAAAACCTGATCTCTAGTGATGCATTTAATTTTTAATCGATCATTTGTTGGTAAATGGTGAGAGACTTGGCTAGCCACATGATTTTTTAACAAAAAGAAAATAGAGTAAACGTTCATTTTTGGGTGAACTAAACCTTTAACATATTTAGTTCCTGATGATTTACCTTGAGTAGACACCACTGACAGTGAGATGATCTCTATGCGAAACTACCAAGCCAACCCTTCCCCCATGACTGTCCACTGAATGATCCTTTTCATCCTACAGCCACGCCTGGCAGAACACACAGGCCCGGGTCCTCCACATACAGATTTATTAGACAGTAAAGGGGTCAAACATCTCACTGGAAAGAGCTAATGTCAATATAAAAGCCTAGGAGGCAACCAAGGTTCTGGCACAGAGCAGAGAACAACCTCTCCCCTTTTCTTTTTGTGGCTCCCCTCAATTTTCATTTCAAAAACCCAAATGCATGCATTGCTTTTGCAACTGCAGAGAATCATCAAATCAGATTGCCAGCAGATGAAGCTAAGCAAGTGACCTACATCAATGGAGGGCTTTGACAACAGATTCCACCCTGTACCCACCCCCACACTTCTGCCTTTTCGTACAGTACATCCCCACCCACAAATTGCAGGGTTAGTGCCCCACGTTGAGTTTGCGTGAGACTCTAAGTCAGCAGCTCATGCTTTAGCAAGCTGAAAATACATCTCCACACTAGCTCCAGATCCCCTTCTTCCTGCACAGAGAAATCGACACCCATACATAGTAAATGTATGAAAGAAAAATAGCTCAAACTATACAACGCTTCAGCAGTTCTTTCACCTTACACCCTCACGGGTGGGTGGAGAGGACACAGGGCAATGGGGGATGGTTGGGTAGGAACAGACTGGCTTTTATATGACGCTGCCAAAGCTAACTTAAATAACCATAAGTTCAGCAGAGTACGAAAGGTACTTATAGGAAGCTGAGGCCTAATACCAACTCTATGGTGAGATGACTATGGCTGAGTTGGTTTAATATATGGTGAATTCTGAGTTGTTTTTTGGTTTTTATACTGGCTAAAGACTGTATGCTTTTCTTCATATGAAAGAAAAATAAGAGAGCTGTATTCCCGTCAGTGAGGGCTGCTTCAGGAGAGATGGATGACTGCAAAAGGGCGGATAAGCGCATGATGAAACACCCAGGGGGGTTTAGCACTTCAGCCAATCATATCTGAGTGAGAGAGAGATGCACCAAAGCATGGTTTCTACCATTCACACAGGAGGCTGACTGTACAAATCTGACACAAAGAGACTTTATCTTTACAGAAATGAGAAATGCTAAGTGGACAGAACCGGTGTGTACAGACAACTGGGACAGTAGCTATGTTTCTATTCAAAGTTGCGAATTTAACTTAAGTGAAAAATGGGAATATCGCATAAAACATACGCGAACAAAGCAGCGTTTCCTTTCAGTGAGTCGAACAGAACAACTGACGCTAAATATCACTAAGAAAAGTAGGAGAAGCCATTGTAATAATTTTCATATATAATAAATTACTTGCGTCTCAGAGCGCACAGACGAAACTGTGACGAAAATGCGCAATAAACACATTTCAGATGAAAATGCGCAATAAACGCATTTCGGAGGAAGATGCCTGCTATTTAGGAACGTAGTAGTCTAAGACGTGTAAAGATCGGCCTGCTGGTTAGTCTAGTTCTGTCAGGACCACTATCGTCAAATACGATTGACAATTAGCATATTTTGGATTGGCGGTATGGTTCCGTTCTGGGCGAGAACTCCCTGCGCATCCATGCAGCCTAGCGTGGATAAGAGCAGGGAGAGCAGCAATAACACCCTTGGGGTAAACAGAACAGAACCAACATGAATGTTTTGCAGATATCATTATTTCAAGATTTAAAATACAACATGGTTCGAGAATTTATTCTGATTCTAGGGGAATCAGAATGACAAATCCTGACTGACGAGAGGAGGAGCTGGGGATGGAGGAGTGTAATTAGCTCCTGAGAAACGCGATGGCTGCTGATAATACTGAAGGAACTTGTATATGTATACGGTGAT
Organism: Semotilus atromaculatus; assembly: GCA_031834385.1. NCBI lineage: Eukaryota > Metazoa > Chordata > Actinopteri > Cypriniformes > Leuciscidae > Semotilus > Semotilus atromaculatus. Next base: position 9,075,858 of record JAULUF010000027.1, read on the forward strand.
AGGCGTCGTATTCCTATAGGTAGACGTGGATCAGCTGAGAGTCAGCTGATGCGAGCTTAACTAACGTGACCTGCCAGAACTAATGCTACGCTTGATTTATGCCATCCAATCGTGCAGTCACATGATTTTTTTTATGCCCATCAAAGAATTTATTCTGTAAATGTGTTTCCATCGTAGTTTATGCCCATGGTTTCTAATCGGATAAAAATTTACCAGACTCAAAAATGTTTTGCATTTAAGTGCATCTTGGTGTTTCCATTCAGCAGTTTTTTATGCAGTAGCCTATCCCAAAATGCGCATAAAAATAGGTGGATGGATACAAAGCTAATGTCATGAAGAGTGTCCACGATAAATAAAAGCTAAAAAAATAAAATACAAATTTAGTAAAGCATACTAAAGCATGCTTAGTAAAGTACCTAGTAAAGCATTATGTTACATGTGTTTACTATAGTAATAACTATAAATTAGGCATAATTACATGCAACTAACCCTAAACCAAACCTTAATCCTAACCTAACCCTATAGTAAGTACATTTAAATTAGTATTACTCGGTACTTACATGTATAATTACACTGTAACAGGGACATATTAAAATAAAGTGTAATTTTTTTAAACAAATATTACATTTTTGGGGAGTAGCAACATAAGACATTTTACAACCTAAAATTTTCTTGAAAATATTTCAACCTAATATTTTTTTCTGATATTTTTAAAGGCTAATTGGCATAGTATAACTAATTTAATTTAACTTCTCTTTGTTCTATTCTTCTCTCAAACATAAACACAAGTACACACATAAAAATGTAACCCCTGCTTAACATCATTCCCAATGCATCCTGAATGACAAGTGGGTCAGCCAAGCCCATGCACTTTTGGGCATCAAACATATATTCTGGTTACAAGGTATCAGGCCAGGGGTGTGGAACGGAAAATAGTTTTAGTCAGAGAGAGAGCAGAATCCTTGTTGTGAAGCAATCACCCTCACATTGCTCCCAGACCCACCCAAGCCATGGCACTGTTCCCAGCACGGGGCAAAAGTGCCCAGGACCAGCCCATCCTCTAAAACCTTCCACCTGAACCACGGGCAGGATGACTGCACAGGATGTCATGTCTGTAAATAACCCAGTGCAGAGGAAAGAAAAATGGCTGACGAGTCAGTTTAATTTTGCACGTATTTGCTATAAACGTGGGAGGAGGGTGTGCTTTAATGTGCACTTTAACCAATGGTCCGATCTATTGTTCGAGAGAAAACATTTGACTACGTACACTGTTTTTATCCATACGCTGAATTCTGTAGCAAAACAATGTCATCTATACATTGTGCACACTACTGTATCTCCTGGGACTCTTGAACACAATATAAAGGATCACGTAAGGAACATAATGGTTCACCGGCCGAACAAAAAAGCTAACCAACTGTGAAATATGTGATTATGGGCTTTGTTTATGTGTATGTTAAAGAGGGGTGCTGCTGGTGATTGAAGCTAATGCGTACTAGCCACACACAGAAGCAGCATGACCTTTCCTAATGACCCTATAATCATGTAATTCATAACAGTCAAGGCAAGTGGTGGACAACAGAACTACATCATTCTGAGATGTGATTCCAAATAAAACATCTTTTAATTTGAACAATATTGTTAAAAATAGTTAAGGATAAGTGTGAGGTTATCAGTTTGTAAAAAGCCAATCTTGTCTTTGGTGGCACAATGTACTTGTTAGCATCCTTCTCCCAACAAAGCTGCTTTAGCCAATCTTGCTCATCAATTTGTGACCAATTCTGTCCTCTTATTCTCTTTCGGTCTGAAGAGGAACCCCGCCTCCTCATATTCACAGGAGATCAGACAAAGCTGTCTGGTAACCTTAGACCCTCAACCTGCTGTGTTCCCCTTCTCTTCCCCAACCCACTCAGCAGAATGAGCAATTTGTGTACCGCGTTTGCTCTCATCTTCTATGTCCCACCACTCCGCTCGCTCAAACTTACCATCTCAATGCTACGGAGGATTACAAAAAAAACTCTGAGGCCTTGGAGGTGATCTCATTTAATCTCCCTCGCACAGCACATCATGCAACAGTGTGATCTGAGGCGTGCTATCAATATTCAAGACTCTATCAAGTACTTCGTGGCTTGATGTGGTAACATGCCCCTCCATTTCCTTGGAGATATTCCCATGAGTAATTCCCAAGGACTAGTGATTCAGGTCCTGAGTATCCCAATCAGAATAATGAGTCTAGGATCTGGGCCCAGATGACATTATAGAGTTGTACCAAGAGAAGATTAAATTATGGGGTGAGGGAGATTTACCAAGAACACAGGGGCCACATGTACCCATTCTGATCACGAGGGTCTGTCATGGGTTTGCCACTGAAAGCAATTTGTGAACCTAATGAACTTTTTCATTTAACCTTGACTTAAAAAAGCATCAGAGGAGAATGCTAACAAACACAATTATGGTGAATACCTTTGAACTGGATTATATGGGAAAGTGACTTAATCGAATGCAAGCCAAAGGAATATTTCGGGTACAATTTCTGTAAAAGTAAAATACTCACTGTTTTAATAGCACAGCCACAAGACAAAAAAGCTAACATTGCTTACTGCTTACTAATATTTTATGTAAAGTTGTATAGTTTGTTGAAAATTATGATTTATACAGATTTACAGCTCAAATAACAAGTTTGAACAAATGTGCTTCTCTGCTTTTAAATTCTCTAAAAATTTACCCCATTGTAAGTACCTCAATGTTTTAGTTTTTTTGACTAGTTGAAATTATATTTTGAAGTAATCAGCATTATTGTACCCAACATATTTATTTAATGCTGAAAGGAAAATAATGGGGTTTTTTTTGCATTGCATTAAATCTTTAAATGTGTAGAAACCGAATACTGTAGAGGTAAAGTACTAATCCAGCGGTTTCACTTTGAAAGTCAGGTGTCACTGTCGCAGGCAGAATACTTTCAGAGGAACTACATATACGAGAAAAGTCACATTGACTGAAAGGACACCATGTCTTTTTTTTGCATACTGAACCGCCAGAATACGTCACAGACATGGCCTTGGCTTTCTTCTCAAGCAATGTCACTTCCTCTTCCTGAACAGAAACCTGCAGGTTTCGTGAAAATCTTCTTTTTTTTTGCTCCCGGATGGCCCCACACCCATTTCATCTGCATATGCCTACCACAAGTTCCTTTTCTCATCACAAGTCAACTGCAGTCTAATAAAGTAATGATAATGTTATAAACTATCATCTGCAAACACATTGTGCACCATTACAGTTAACAACTCATCGAATGCAAACCAAGCATCTCTCTGAATCTGTCCATCTGTGTTTATTAGGATGATTAATGAGCTCTTCCTTATTCAGCCACATGCTGGTTGGAATCTTTTCCTTTCTTTCTACCCTCTCCAACTTTTCCTGTGTGTCCTCCTTTCTTGCCTTGAGACTCTGCACAGCCATAAAACATCTGTCAAATATTACGCTTGATGCTCTCCTAGGCCAAGATCTAATCTTAACTTGACTATAACAGTGGAGATAAAAGTTAAGAATGCACCCAGACAACAGAAGCAGTGCTAGTACAGACTAAACTGAAACCATCCTCTCGAAAGGTCACAAGAAGGTTATTTTACCAGACTTATCTAAGTAAGGGACACTCTGTAACCACAGGTTACCACAGAATTACTGAGAGCAAGAACTTACAATACATAGTCTTTCTTTAAAAAGAAAACAAAGCTACAAATAGATCCTGAACCTAAAATTGTTGGCTTGGCAAACGTATGTGGTTTGAGACAGTTAGCGAGATGGAAAGGGTATTTTCAGTCCGCAAACAAGTGCTTTACAAAGTTATGTGAGCTAGTAACAAATTCTTGGGAAGAGGCATAAAAATAAAAAAAATAAAAAAAGACTCTGACATAGTTATCTCTGTGCAATACTGTCTTCAAAAGTAAAGTCAAAGGTTCCTTACATTTAAGAACATTACAGTTTAAACAACTGCATTTGCGGCAGTGCATTTCAAAGCATTAAGTTGAGCCCTTTGCAATATTTCAATGTTGTATAATCGTGATAGTACATCTGCTCCAGCTCTATCATAAAACGCCTTCTTTTTCCAGCAAGCTTGCACTTGTGATGGTTGGGCCCTCCCCCCTTTCCCCAAGATTTACTCATTCAACCATAGAGCACAAGAACACTGCAAAGGTCTTGCAAACAAATGAAATATTTACACTTTATTACGAAGTTGCCATGACAGAAACATGCAACAAAGAAACATATCAAGACCTGTTGCACTTTTCAGAAAAAACTAATCGTTTTTATGAAAGCAGTTTGACTAGAGTGACTGCATCTCTGCGCATGAAGGAAAGCCCAAGCTTTTATCCTACCGCTATACTACTCCATCGACCACACTGTGCTCTGAATAGAAACTGGATGCAACCTTGTGCCCAATTCCTTCTGGATTAAAACAAATGATCTAAAGCAGGGTTCAAACCAGAACCAGCAGGGAATTCAGGGCGTTTGCTGAAGTCAAATGAGGTCTTCAGTACTTTTGGCTCCCCCAAGTTTGTTTTTATAACTCTGTGTTCCCCCTTCAGTTCAAAAAGCAGCGTGTTGCTGGGAGAAAGATCCATTCTCTCTTTGCTCCATTGGTAGAGACTGATGGAAAATCCGCTGAGTACTTAAGAAAGGCTTCCATAACAGAGCAGGTTGGCTGAGCCTGAACTCAAATGACCCACATTCTCTGATTACCAAAACAAATGAGATGGAACACTCATTGTTTAACCGAATCATGGTCCGATCGCAGCCCGGTGACTACAGTGAAACCCAATCTAAAGTCTGGAACTTAGAGAATAACCCAACTGAAAGACAGGAAGTGAGGGAGGTCTTAAATGCACACCATAAACAAAATCACCACAAATTATGAATTGTGCGGTTTATCTGCTCTAGATGACTTACTCTGACATGTCAACACAAAACTAGACATATAACCAACACCATACACTGGACCACAACTGGAGATAGAGTTTTACAGAGCAATATGCCTGAATGCAGGGTGATATGTGGACATAAACATGTCATTATATATACTGTAAAAGGCCAAACCTATTATCAAGCACAGTAAAAACTAAAATAATCGGCAACCGTGTAGATGACACGCCCTCCTTAAGTACTTCAAAGCTAAATTACAGTATTATATACAAGGCGGGTACTGAAAATCTGGTCAATCCACACTATATAATTATTTTAATGTATCTATGTAATCGTTTAAACTAGAAACATTCTTTTAATGTTAAGGTAAGGTTTTGGGAGTAGTCTTGCCAGCCTCACAAGATATGATTTTTTGGTGGCAGCAAATCCTGATAAGCATGCAAGACAAGATGTGCAACCAACATTTTCAACACATTTACGGTTTTTATTTATTTATTTATTTATTTTATACCTGACAAGAAGTGCTCCCTTTGTTGAAGTTTCAAAGATGACAGTTTAAAGTCATTGTGAGCAGATGTGTCAGATTTTCAGAACACCAGAATCACATGAGATGAGTCACTATGGTTGATTAGTTAGGTTCTGGATTAGTGAGAATGAGTAGTTTACTCACATTTGTATTACATTGTTTTACTTTTTATATTTGTAACTATAGTGCTTTAATTAGAATGCTAACAATGTGCTGTGATTTACTTCAGTTTGCACAATAGCTTTACTTTAAATATATATATATACAGGACTACCTTAAGATTGATTCATTAATGTGCAAAACTGCATGGTTTCAGTCAGTGGATAGGCCAAAATAACTAGTTTTTAAAATAAGTGGACTGTAAAAAAAATTATAGGCTACCTAAAAAATGTAAGGCAGCAACTTTTTTTTTTTTTTTTTTTTTTTTTTTACAGTGTGTATGTCTCCTCCCCCAATATTATTCAGATAAGTGATCAACCAACAAAAGTTTTTTTCAATTACACATTGTTAAACTTCTACATCTGGTAAATCAGGCAAAGATGATGATAAACTTAAGAATGGTTTCACAGACTATAGGCTTAAGATAGTCACAGACAATGCATGTTTGAGTTATCAGTGTTAGTTGCTTTCAGTGAAGACATCTCTCAAAATATGTCAGTGCCATTGTTTTGTCTCAAGATGCAAATCAGTCATGTTTTTTCTTTTTCTTTTATAAGGCACGTTAAAAGCTACTTAAATGTACTAATTGAACTAAAGTCTAACCCTGGCTTAATCTAAACCCTGTTTGTGAAACCAGGCCTGAGTGTATCAAAATTGAACTATCACACATTGACACCAGATGATTGACATAAACACTGTGTCTGAACATTGAAACACTGACACAATTTACACACTTATGTGAATTATCTCTGATCTGAGGCCATAATGCCTTAGGTGTTGAGAACGTTTCGATTTAGCTCGGGGTTTCCTGTCAGGAAGTAACTTATATCCATTGTCTGACAAGAAGACAACAACACATAAAATGATAGCTCCGGCTTTGCACGCCACGACGCGTGACAACGTGGTACAAAACGTGTAATTACTCTCCTAAATGTATTTTCCATCCAAACAGTCAATTATAAAGGCTTGAGGTGTGCACCGAGGGCGGGCATTCTGTCTGCGCGGCTCCGCGCTCGGCTGGTCGAGTCTGTTGCTGGCCAGATCAGCTGGCAGTCTGTCTGACGGGGGTGTGGCACATCACAACAAAGAGCTTAACAGTCAAACAAGCAACCGCAGAAGTCTCACCAACCCCCATCTTTTATTCAGTTTTCATTTTTAACCCCCTTGAATATATCTAACGGACTAACGCAAAGAAAAAAATCGAAGTGTACGCGAATCTGCTGTTTTTGGACCGTTGCTGTCTGTCTGCACCGCGAGCTACTACCAAGGCACTTTTCGCAAACCACCACCACCACCATCGACTCCTAAAACTATAGACTACAAGACTTTTATGAGTGATTACATCATGGGGTTCCTGGCTTCTTTGCTGCAGTGTTAGATTTAATTGCGTGCAGATTTTTTTATATGCCAAGGTATAGAATATATAGTAGCCTACAAGTGTGTGCACGAGCACGCGCGCATATATTGTAAATGGTTTGTTATGCTATAATGTCTTCTTGTTTCTTTTACAGTATTCTTTAATAGTATTGTTGTTACTATTATTTTTTATTGTATTGTTTTCTTTGCTGTCGCCGTTCTTATTGTGTATTTGCTTTGGGAATATTATTAGCAGAATAATCATGCCAATAAAGTGCTTTTTGAAACTCTAAACTGGTGGGCTTGTGTGTGTGTGTGTGTGTGTGTGTGTGTGTTGAGATGGATCATATAGGCGAGGCTCATCTGGGGAGAAGAACTGTTGCTGTTTACCATATAGCTTCCTCATGGTGGGCGTGACAATATTTACAAGGCTACATCGAATAATATACTATACTATTCCCTTCAAACGACAAGTTAGAGTAAATGCACGTTTTATAAAAGATACCATTGTATTCAGTGCGACAACAGTTGTCCCGTCAAGTAAAACTGAGCTTATGCAGAACATAATGTGCTCAAATGTGTCGCGATGTTTACATTGGATCTGCGGAACGGCAATACACTTGGCAGGAATGGAAACTGACCTGTATGTGTCCTTAGGTGGGCTTTGAGATGGGACGATTTGCCATAAACTTTTTCACAACCTGAATAGTGGCATTTGTGCTTTTTCTGTGGGGGTTCTTGTTCAATTCGCCCCCTAAATCGTTTGTTTCTTTGTTTAAGAGCAGGGTCGCCGGTGATGGTGGTAGGTGTGGCAGAGTTCCCATCATCTCTGGTCGGGGTTGCTGTTGCTGGCGTGCTCTCCTCTTTTACTTTTGCCTGCTCGGCAAAATTGGTGGGGGTCTGTTGATTAAAATCCGCCAGAATTCTCGCCACCACAAAAAGAGATGAGTTGTCTTTCAAAGGCTCCTTGGTTTCTTCTCCATTCCTCTGTGTAGACGCAGTTTCGGGCTTGATCTCTCTATTCCCTTTTGGACCGTGGACAATTGCTTGGCTGGACATTGACACAAGGCACTCTGCTGCGAAGTGATCCATTTCGTTTTAAGAGTAGAAATTCTTTATGACATTCAAACCCAATGACAGCAGACCACTGAACTCAGTAGATCCCCTTTGTGTGGTGCTGAATAGGCAGCTCTCATAAGCAAACTCACTTTGCACTATCTTACCGGCTTTTCAGCAACACTGACATCCTGCATGTAAATCATGCGAGATCAAGCCGTGAGCACGCGACACCGACTGCTTTCTTCCTTTAGAGAGAAGTTTCCGGTGATGAGAGCTCTGAAAACTTGTCTTGATTGAGTATCAAAACTCCCATCGTGGCTGTAGTCCTCACGACGATAAAGTGACAGTATGCAGTGCGCCGATTAGTGCTGATTGTATCCATGCTGGGGGCGTGTCGGCCGGTAGCGTTTGGCAACGTCATCTGAGCCACGCGCACTCATTGGATGGCGACGTGTCCCGGAGTTCTCTACCTTACTTGCCCCCACCAAACTTTTACAAAGTATTAAAATGAACTCCACTCAGGAAGGAGATTATTTTAAAGGAGATTATTTTATATTTTTATCCATAGCCTAATTTAAATGGTAAATGAATTGGTGGTCATCATATAGTGAAAAATGGTCTACAGCATGTGTGAATGAGGCAAAGCAATAAAGATTTCCCCTCACCCTCTCAAAGCATTCTGATCAAGATTAGTAATGTCAAAAAAAAGAAGGATTAGAGTCAACACTATATCAAATTATCTACTTAATGGCCAAACAGTGCTGCTATAATAGCTCAACCCGCCCCCCCAAGAATGGAAACAATATGAAATACTGTAAAATATTTATACAGTCGGCTCCCGTTCAAGTCAGACATCTCCAAGGGCCAAGTGACAAAACCTTTCTAAATAAATAGCGCATAGACACTGAATCCCAGACTGGAAAATATATTCATAATATTCCTGCATTACACAAGGAGACTGTGGGGGTGAAAATGGAGATCAGGGTTTCAAAAGTTACTTAATCTTTTATTTTATATGAAAGCAAGAGAGGAGAAAATAAAGGGCTGAAGCCCAACACTTCAGCTCTAACGATGCACTGTTCTCCGGTGGGAAAGCAATGTACTCTCTTTCAGTCCTATTCACAGACTTCTCTGGAAAGTTCTAAGTGTTCATTGAGAGCAAGGCTTCATGGCATTCAGAGATCCATCTGGCTGTATTACTTTACATATTCTTTCACCACCACAAGAACTGGCTGTTCTTGCATTGCATGCAGTGTTTCTGAAGAAAATCACAGTATAACGCCAAGATGGCCGTTCATATTTCACAAGATGGCTGCCTCAGGTCTCAAATGGAAGAAATGTTCCCTAGACAGATAAATTAGATAAAAAATATGTATTCATAATTGTAATTAATTATATTTTGTGTTATTATTTTAAATTCATTTTATATATTTTACAGAATTATTTTTGCTATTTATATAATATTCTGTAAATTATATACTGCACCTAAATGAGCATTGCATTTTAGAATGCATTTAAATGAACATGTCTGTGATTCAATAATAAGTGTAAGAAAGACCTAACATTCTTGAGCAATGTTTCTAGTGCACCTCATACAATTTGACTTTTACCATTCAGCAAAATACATTTTTGATGCCAGTGAGACAATTTAAACGAAACTCAATGTCCCACACAATGGAATATTTGTGTTCTTCTCTCAACAATCAATAAAACGTTTCAGGAGTGTTGAATCACATTCTCGATTTCACCATGCGAGTGAGATGACTCAGCCATTCTTCTATAGGCTACTATCAAGAAATATTGTATTCCCCTGGGGCACTGCATCATTCGGCTACTGATGATTGTTACGTTTGTCCTCTCTGGCTTTTGAGATGTAATCCCATTGGACTTACAAACAGTTTGTGAGGACAGCCTGACCGTACTAACAGGTGGAACTGCCCAATCAAGGCCATGCTGTCCTAGAACACAAGGCCCATATAGCCGTGTGGGCTGATTAGAATATTTCCTTGCATGGAACATGGACAATTGAATATAAACTTTCTTATTGTTTATATAGACCTTGGCTTAATGAGGCTTTTTCTGCCTTTGTCAATATAGGTTACATTTAAACACTTATTTTCTTCTGGGGAACACAAGGCTGCTGTTTTCAATCAAAAGACAAAGTGGTTATAAGACAGACAGACAGACAGACATAGATAGATAGATAGATAGATAGATAGATAGATAGATAGATAGATAGATAGATAGATAGATAGATAGATAGATAGATAGATAGATAGATAGATTTAAACGTCCTTTAAAGAGCTGTCAGCTTTATAAGCAAGTTGATATTTTTTACGCAGTCATTATATGGAAACTGATACTTTCCAGTAATGACTCATGTGGGTTGTGCATGTGATTTCTTTCCCTCACTAAACAAGCAAAGAAGGACAATAATGTGGCCACTCTTACAGTGTCTATCATAATCACCACTTGACTGCACGCTTCCTAACAACGTACGTGTCATCGTGATCTGAGAGTCTAATTGGCAAACACACCTCAAAGGACTGAAGGTCACATAATACAGTTCAGTTTGTCTCCTTTCCGTGGAAGCCATAAATTAGAAATGACCTGCACTCTCATCAAGGCCTGACTCTGATAACCAGGGCTTGATTGCTGCAGAGGATTTTGTGTGGCCGTTTCTTTGTTTCTTTTCTCTCTTTCTCTCGGTTATGTTTTTGTGTGTTTTTACATTGACCTTACTGTAGCATTTAAAAGTAAATTCAGCAGCTCTGGTACATGTGAAACTCAGAGGCTGTTTACTACTTGTGGTTAAGCTTTGATCTAGAGTTGGGAAACTTGTAATTTCCCATCATGCATGTAACAACTCTTCCTGTTCGTCTTAGTGTTTTTATAATGTTGATCTTGGACCAGTTTTGTCTCAGACCAGTTCTGATTTTAACCATCAAAAGACAAACCACAGATCTGGTCTCAGATCAGCTACCAAAGACAACTTCAACAACACCCTTCTGCAGAACTCAGCAGCACACGACATATAACAAATGTGCTTATACCTACAAAACAAACTCGATTGTGAGATTAACAACCTGCATGAACTTCCCGGATAACATCAACAGTGCTCTTGCATAATATACTGACTGGTCAATCATTTCACATGGTGAAATTTCCTCCCTTGTCCTTGGCATGATTTCTGACCTCAATGACTACTGTGGATCACGCTGTGCTGCACTGTCCCAAACACCCCAGAACAAATGTCCCACAAAAAGGTACATGAGCTGAGCTTCAACCAGATGCGGCGCTATTGTTTTGTCTGTTCAAGGAGACTGAGCACAATGTAAAACATTAAGCTGTAAAAACGGACAGCTTGTCCAAAATATGAAGCAGTTTCTAGATACACTGAGAACAATGAGATAAATGTATCATAGATGTTAAAGGGATAGTTCACCTAAAAATAAAAATGCATTAGTGTCTCTGATTCATGTGAACACAAGTTTAGGATTTCATGCTTCTGAGAGACTAACACAAGTCCGAACTGCAGTTTATTCAATCAGTGACCAGAACTTGGCTTTGGTCCAGCATGCATATTTATGTTACACGTGGCAAAAAGCTATTTTGTCCTTCTCAGCAATAAAGCAGCGAATTGTCATTTACAGTTCAAGTTGTAACAATTAAGTCACTTTAAAGACTCTGTGAAATCAAAATGGCCTTATTCCTTGTGTTGTACTATGTCACAAATGCGTATTTAGAATATAGTCTGGGTCCTCAGTGAAAACAGACCAAAATGTTGATGACTTATTCTACACCACACAGACTCCAATCAAATGCTCTCAGAATGAGAATAAGTAATTTGAATAATTACTAAAAAAGTATGTTCTATAAAGTATGAATGTGTGTGAATGTAAACCAGATGTACTATATTCGCCATGTTGTCATTATCACGTGACCTACCAGTATCAGTTGCGTCGCTTCACTGCCATTCATTAATCCTCTCCCGTGGGCTCATGGGATAGTAAAGTACATATGCACACTTCGGAATCTCGCCGGAAGAAGTAGGTCCCCCAGGTACATTTTGCCTATCCTCTTTTAAAAGTTATGAATTCAGACATACTTTTTTGTGACTATAGGGAAGTATGCGATTTCTAATGCAGCATTTGCAATATTTTTTTTATCAACACTTGAATGTCGTGTTGTCCAGGTATATATTGCATAGACAGTCCTATACCTCTTCCTTTCGACAGTTAATTCGCAGTTTGGATTTATTTGCTGTTGAATGTTTGATGATCACGTTAGCTTACTTAAGCGTGAAAATTAGGAGCAGCTCTACTCATGAGGCATCAGTCAGTGGGATGGTTGGACATGTCTGATGGAGGAAGAGGAGGAAACCCTCATCTCTATGTCTCACTTGCCCTCTCTCCATTCAACCGCACAGTTTGACCCCCAGGCTCTGCATTAGCACGCCTTGATGATGGCATGTGTAGAGGGCCTTTTGCCAACCCCTATTCAAACTCAGCATGTGATATGTAATCTACATGCACACTATGAGCACTATGCTCATGTAACCTACATCCCACAATGGCATGGCCTTAAGGCACATGTATATAATGTACTCAAAGTAGAACTTTGAACATTGTTGTTCCTGTTCTTCAGCAAAAGACCATTGACTTTTATTAAAATACGTTTTCCATAATGGAGTTCCACAGTGACCACCCACTTTTTTAGCAGCCTTTGTTACAGAATTTTTCCCATTCATTTTCTTCATAGTGATTTCAAGTCGAGTAAAAGGTGCAAGGTGTAATTATTCTATGAGGGAATTAACTTTTAATTAATTATCATTATCACATATTTGGGTTTTTAGCTACCTGGATCTATATCTAACACGGATGGATTGCAGTTGGGTCTACCTGTTGCAGTAATATAAAACTCTCCTGATATTAGAGTAATAATAACAGAAGAATAAAATAAAGGATATTTTGTTATCTTTTGGAGCTTGGAAGGGTTCAGTTTGAGCAGATGTTTTATCACTGTTCTCATCAGAGCTCATTTCCAGTACATTCAGCATCTGGCACATATTCACAATCTCAAACATATTCTCAAAACAAAATCATTTTCAACATCTTCAAAATCAATATTTGTATAGCTTCTTCACCAGATCCACCATCAAGTGACAGTGACACTAATATTAGATTGCGTTCAGTACTTGCTCTGCTGTAAATCGCTGAGCCATTTCAAGTTTTGCTGATGATAGTTCCTATTCTTTTGTTTTCTACCTGTGGTAATTATGATTGAAACATCACGTCATTATTGTGTAAAGACATTTCCACCATGTGGATTAAAGGTGAATGGCACTTATTCAGTCAGCAAAGATTAAATTATTGTAATATACTTTTTTCTTGTTTCTTGTTTATTATTAAAGGATTGAGGAATTCTAAGAAGGTTGATGTCTAACTTTAAAAAATGCATGTGGAGGAGGGCAGCGAAAAACGTCCTGGGTCACTAAAGACCCAAAGTATGCGTTTAAGTGTTAATCCAATAAAGCATTGCAAATTACCGGATGGAACAAACAAATGGAATAAACAAATGTCTTAAACTACATGATATATGTGTAAGGCTGATATAGGTGGCTGAAGCTGGAAATTAACATTTGACCTCCCCCCTCTTCCTTGAGACAAAAGCCTCACCTTATCCACACCATTCATTCTCTCAGAGACAACTAAAACTCACACAAGTATATATATGGTTTTTAATGTGAATGATGATCATTACGAAATGTGTTTAGTATCATTTTAAAGGTCTCAGTGCGACTGGTACAATGGTCTCATTCCCAAAGAGTAAAACACAAGGTACTAAGGTTTCACGAGTTTAGAGATAACTGACACACAAAGAAAGGCAAATGGTCTTTTTCCCCCACCCCAAGAGGTGTAACTTCTTAATGCAAATTAGCAGGTTTTCCATGTGAAAACATTCTGGCTATTTAATGGACTGCAGTGAGAAAATCGAGGCTGATTTCTGTTCACAGAGAGCCCGTGAGTTTGAAAGTCCCAGGACTTTCAAACCTCATGTAGCCATACAATGTTGTGTTTGCATCTTTTCGATGGTATTGTATTGATTATCTTTGAACTGATTATGAAATTGGCATGATACTTTACCCGACATAATAAATTGTTATATTTGATTATTCTAACTGATTTTGACATTATTTTCATTGAAGTTAAAAGGAATGGTCAAACACTCGCTTATATTTTAATGATGCACAGATATCATTAAAACCTTTTCATTTTTGGAGTCAGATGAAATAACGAGTTAATACATATGAGAAAGTGTATTGCATTTAATCCAAAATCCCACTAGCCTGGAAACGACGGAACACGCGCGAGACCTTCGCCGCTGATCGTATGCCGCCATTGGTTCGATTTAGCGGGACTTACATGTGTATTTAACCTTAATTTAAAAATTCATATTAATACAGTACTGCATAGATAGATAGACAGACAGACAGACAGATAGACAGACAGATAGATAGATAGATAGTACAGTAAGTACTGTGAGATGTAATTTTTTACTACTTCATTACAGGAGTATAGTTTTTTGCACAGAATGTGGCTACTAACCACAATTTATTTAAAAAGAAAATATGCATTGATTTGCGGATTGTAATTTACCACTTAACCAAATTGACACTTATAGTCCAGTAAATATGTTTTTTTATTCTAATGGTTAAAATCTATTGAATGAATGGGCTTTTTCTTACTTCCGGTACCCATACTGTTATTGGGGCACAATCAATAATCACATATAACATCCATCACACCCCAACTTTGTCATTCAGGATAAACTATGGAAATTGACAGAACATCAATATTCCAACATCCACACCTCACTGCAGATGTCAATAGGGTGAACATATGAAGAGCCAAACAGGCCATGCCCTCTAGCAGCTAATAAGAGAACAGATTAACAAAGCTCTCATTAAATGAGAACAAGTCCATCTGAAACACAAAGAGGTCACAGGCTGGATTTGAAGTCAACTGTCAAACACCAATATCATTGTTAAAACCATTCAATCGTATTTTAAACACATACACTATAAAAAAAAAACAGGATTAACTTAAAAAAGTAAGTTACCTGGTTGCCTTAAAATTTTGAGTTCATTGAAATTAAAAATGTTAGTTAATACAACAAAGGAGATTGGTTTAATAAATAGAAACTCAAAATATTATGTTATCTGAACTACATTAATTATCTAAGTTGATTTGACAAAATATAAAAAGTTGTGATAACAAATCATCAAAATTCATTTTTACAGTGTACGATTTAGATCAGTATTTATTTATACTGTCCTCATTCATTATTGTTTCAAAAACAAAACAAAAATTGGATTGTTTTTATTGATTTTTTGGTACCGCTTTAGATTACAGCCTGGAAAGTACTGCGTATTTTACAGCGATCTTACAGCGTAACCTTCGGTAATTATAGTGTACCTATAACGCACTTACAATATAACTATAAAGTAATAATATTATAAGTTTGGGGAACAAAGGGGTAACAACCAGGAGAATGAAAAAATAATTTATACTGTATTATAGAACTAAGTGGGACTTATTCTACTATTAATTTATAACAATCTTACATTTGGGAGCAATTTAGAAAGAACATTCACTGCGTACCTTTTTGTGAACCAGTACATACTGTATAGGCTTTTTAAAAATTACAGGGTACATATCTATGCATTTATAAAGTAATCTTTTTAACAAAAGTGCACTGAAAACGAAAACTATTGCAACTTTTGGTGCTCAACAATGACTCCAAAGGACTGTGATATACAGTCTATAAGTATACATGTGAAATGTGGATCTAATTATAGCTAACACGAGATATACCCACATACAAGAATGCATTTTTCAATAAACAAGCAAATCCAGTACATTGGGTTAAATAACACCATTATCTGCTGACCTCACCCATGTTGAGTAATGTATGGATTTTATGGCATATTTTTATTGCGTGCAGGAGGTATATGTATTATTGCATGGTCTCACATGCTGAGGTTGTAATGTATTTGTTATTATCACCTTGAATGGAATTCATTAGTCACATCTGACACATGCTCTTTTCATTCAAAATTGGACTTTGGAAACATAAACAATCGAGCCCTGTACACAGAACCACTGTTATCGAGTTGCACAACATAGGATTAGGGAAAAGAAAATGTATAGCCTAAAGCTTTGAAATTTTGCCAAAAATATACTGGCAATTCAAATTAGGTTCCACTTCAATAGTCCACTTTAGACATTTTACTACTATAACTTTGCAAATACATGTCAACAAACTATTAGAGTATTATACTGTAGTAGACTGTCAGTAAACTGTTAGGTTACGGTTAGGTGTTAGGGTTCGGGTTAGTAGGCCTAGAATAAATTGACTAGTTGCCAAGTTACTTATATATACGACTATAGTCGTTATATGTTGAGGAACCATCAAAATAAAGAGTTAGCAGATATTAAGCTGACAGTCTAATGACAGTAGGTTGACATGTAGTTCCAAAGTTACTTATAGTTAGTAGAATGTCTAAAGTGAACTATCGAAATAAAGTGTTACCTAAAATTATAACTAAAATGGGTCAGATACAATAAGACACGATTCATTGGAAGTAGCGAACACCTTTGAAATGGATTATAGAAAATAAAAAATGTGGGGTGGGGACTTTGTTCAATCCACTGGTTGTTGATTGGATGGAGTCAGATGAGTCAGATGAACACAAGCTTATAGTCAATTGTAAGAAAGGGGCGGGGTTTATGCGGATGGAATAATTGAGTCCAGCATACGCCACCAGAGAAAAGTCTTCAATTTCAAGAAGTCTACAAATATTTTGATAAAAATCATTTTTGATCACATTCACAATGAGATAAATAAAATGCATTTCTGTCATGAAAACTCTTTAAGTGTTTGCCATGGTAATGGATATGACAATGTTGATATGTTTGGTCTTGACTACAGGTGGAATTGATCTGGTAAACTGCTGCTACTGCTGTTGGTTTTTGCTACTGCTGCTGCAGAGCAAATACGAGACTTGCTACTGCCGACACACTGCTGTGAGCAAGACATGCTGCTGCACAAAATAGTGTATTACCTGTAGCAGATACAGGTGGAGCTGGGGAAATTGGAGGGTTTATGAAAGCACACTGCAACAGCAAATGCTGGCCAAGTATTTGAAGGTTGAGCAGCGAGCTCATTGGCTATGGATACAGTAGGAACTAATAAGCTGTGCCCTATAGAGAATGATGTGATTGCAAGCAGATTGAGTTAAGGGCTCTCAAAAATATATACTTTTTTTTTCCTTCACAAAAAGATGCTTTATGTCGTAGTGTATAGGCGAATGGGGATGCAGCAATTCACTGGTTTTGTGAACTCAACAAACCGATTCATTGGAAAAAAAATCGGACTCAAAAAATGCTACATTCATGAATCAGTCATCTCATCACTCTTACAAACACCAATCCTATGGACAAGTTTTATGATAGTTTTATGGTGTTTTTGGATAATGATGAGCATGACTGCTTCAGTACCACATTCATTTTCCATATTAAGAATCATATGCATCAGAAGGGGGGAAAAGGTCATGTTTGGCACAAGACCAAGAGTAAATGATTTGCATTTTGTGTTGAACTATCACTTTAATTTCAGAAGCATTTTAAAAATGATTTATAGCTACTATTAAAATAGATTTTTAATGCACCATCTATTAATACTTCAGTTTAAGTATCATAATGGTAGCTACAATAAGATGTATCCTACCCCTCAGACCGAAAACAAAACCCTCCCCCGTTGAGTGCACATTCTTTGTATGGTTGTTTTCATCGGAGTGCAGCGAGTCAACGGGTTCAAAAGTGGGCGAGGCTCAGAGGCTGCGTAGCCTTCAAATCTTTTTCCCCAAACCCAGTGTGCTCTCTCACACGACAAAACGTGTTATTCCAGCGAGAAAACTTAAATACATTTTTTTCTCGCAGCCGTACCAAAAGCTGCAGCGCTCAAGAAATAGTGTTCACTGTTTGTCCCATAGGTTTGTCCTCAAGTGACCCGCTGCAGAAGTGAGTACATCCCGTTCCTGTGATATTAATAGCTCCCTTGCGTCACCAAATTGTGCTAGACTGCTCTGCTAGACACGCGATGCTAGCCAAACGCGCAGCTTCGCATTAACACTCCAAACAAACATCGTTATAAAACAGATATCTATCGTGCACCAGATGACTGTCTAGATCGGATGTGGGAACGTGTGCACAAACGTCACTTGGTGGTGTATTGATTACACCGAAGGGCTTAACAGGAAGTGGTTATGCTAATTTTCTAATTTCAAGAGTATTAGCCTACTTAACAGTAATCTCTCAAGATCACATGCGTTTGGAAATGAAATTTTAATTGAAAGTTGCTTAAACTTAAGTTAGTTAGTCATGAAACGTCAGGCAGAGAACTGAAACGGTAACATAGTTCATTAAATCAGAATGACTGCAGGCTATAGGCTATGCAGTAGGCTACAATAGTAAACCATATTTCTGTATCCATTAGTGCTATTGTATTGACTAAATATGGTGTACTGTTATAGGCACAAAACTTAATAGCAGTGTAGTGTCATCTTTATTGATCATCTTTGGCTTTTTGATATGTAACACACTGGATACATGTTATGCATAATTTTATGTTAGTTTGGTTAGGTAATAAGTGTAGGCCTACTTTCTAATGACGACTGGTGCCTAGCTACATCACGGTAATGTAAACATTTTTTCATTCAGCGCCTCTAAAGGCAGTGCTATATTAGAGTGTTTTTTAGAGGTATTTGAGGTATTGGTTGATTTAAGATGTTGAATTTTTCATGCCTATTTCATATATTTTTACATTTAGATTACCTTTGCTGTTATCTAACACTCACTTAAAGCTAGGCTAATCTTTAAACACTAATAAATTGATAACACTGTTAAACGTAAGCTATATCAAAAAACACATTTTTCATGCTGTACATTATAATGTTGCGATGCTTACATTCACTTGTAGCATGTAAAATTATTTTAGTGTTTTTAGTTTAAATGTATGTAGACAAAATAGTGTGAAATTTGAATAACGGCAATTTGGTTTATCATATCGGCCAGAGTTATAATATTTCTTTCCAAATTCACATAGGTAAGTATTCCATGTTTCTTCATGCGTCTCCTCAGGTGAAAGCCACCATTTTAATCCACACCTGATGCTTTGAAATCCCCATGTCAGTACATATGATTTTGTAAGCCTATTTTGTCATTGCTCTTGATCTTTGTAAACATACTGTATCTGCATGATTCACCTCCACACCTGTTGTTTTCAGGAAACTCTTTAACCATCATGCCACAAGCAGTTTGCAATGTCTTAGAAACATGCCCTGCAGTTGCAGCGATGCATTGCATAATGTGTATCTGGTTACATTATTAGAGCAACCGCTGATATCATTCATTAGCTTAATATAACAATGTGATTAAAAGCAAAGTAAAGCGGACGCGATCGGGTTCCACCAGCTTCTGCTGGAGTTTAACGCTCGGGTGCAGTGGGATCTTGGCCCGGCCCCAGAGAAAGGGGATAGCAGACAGAGAGGAGGAGGGAGAAAGAGACAGACAGAGGAGGGAGGTGGATCTTTCAATTGCTGGGTTCAGTGTTGTAGTCTGTGGGGAGATGGGGGTGTTGATGCATAGAGACGAACCTGACGAGCTCCCCTGTGTGTACTGCATGCAGACTAACCTATTCAGTCACAAACAACTCACCTAGATATTTTTTTATTTGACTTTATTCGATCTGTGTTACCTAATGGTGTTTTCTTTGTGTGTATGATCCTGTGCTCCATCTAGCTGTTGTTGCCAGCTTTTTACCGTACATTTTACTGGATATTATTTTACAGTGTAACTCTGTTTAAAGAAGACCTATTATACTCTTCAACTTTCTATAGTGTGTAAGGTTGTTAAATATGTGAAAACATGTACTAGTTGACCACAAAATCAAGAATTTGTAAAAGGGCATAATAGGTCGCAATTTGTTTCAGGTGGTACAATGATAAAGCATGACAACAGTCATTATGTTTTTACTTTTATTCAGCCTAGATTTATATATGACAAAAAACTATTAGTATTCATTTTAGTGCTACCGTTATATCTTTGAGATAATTGAAAATTAGCTAACTATGGAAGCTTGTTTCCGCCAAAGAAAAAAAACATTTTCAAAGATAATTGCGACTTTTTTTTCTCACAAGCAGTTTACATTTCGCAATTCTGACTATTTCTCAGAATTGCGTGAAATAAAGTCCAATTCTAAGGAAAAAAGGACATCATTGTGACTTTATATCATGCAATTCTGACTTAATATCTCCCAATTGTGTGTTATAAAGTCAGTATTGTGAGATATAAACATACAATTATGAGAATTGCAAATGTATTTCTCGCAAATCTGAGATAAAAAGAGATGTAAACTCTGATGTAAAGATGTAAAAAATATTTTTTTTATATTCTGTGGGAGAAACAAGCTTCCATAGCTAACTGTGCTACTGGCATGTGTAAAATAAGTGGAGGAGATCCTCCAGTTCATCACAAACCCACCCCCACCAGCAATTACAGGACCCGTGCATGAGACCAACATCCCTGGGTCTCGGTTCAGTCAGTTCAGTCAGAGCCTCACCCAGACAGCAGGCACCATGCAAATTACAGCACAACCCCAAACACACCCACTTACAATTACCAGTGAGACATCAGCCCCTACGGAAGGAGCACGTCCCTCTGAAGCAGACCCAGACAGATAGTAGAACAGGACTGACAACTCAATGATGAACCATTTGAGTCATGAAAAGCAGAGGCCCTGCCTATAGGCCTCACATTTTATTACCCATGAGGGTGATTTGTACTGCCATTAGATACTCAGGATCATAGCTGTGCAATGTTTAGTCATGTCAAAACACAAACCTAGTCAGGCTGAATGTGTTGGATGAACAATTAAACCGTTGTATGGTTATAATGATGTTTGAAACTATTGATCTCTGAAACTGCTGCTATCTCTTATAGCAAGTTCAGTGCTAGTTATGTCACTTGTACACTCAGTACTGCTTAGATTGTTTTTTTATTTTCACATGGAACTGAACACTTTCAGTTCCTGTCCTTACACATGAGTGTTAGGAGATTGTGCTGCTCAAGAAGTCTGTGGAAATACGATGAAATCACGATGGTATGTTCAGAACCTGCAGTTGTGACTCTGGAGAGTTGCAGGTGGCTGCCAGCGTGTTGTTAAGGTGTTCTGTGTGTTTTTTAGCATGTTGCAAGGGTGTTCTGGGTGGTTTTATAGTTAAAAGAGCCCACTCAGAATTTCTAGATATGGCACTGTGTAAAGAAACATTCGTGCCTATAGATTGAACACGAATTACGTATACGCATGACGCAGGGGCGTGGTACCGGGGGGAAAAAGGGGACAGAGTACCCAGGGCCCGAGGCAGCGGGGGGGGGGCCCTTAGAAGTCGACGAGCTCAAGTTAAAAGTCCGTCGGAGAAGTCCGTCCGAAATTCCGTCTCCTCGCGCAGTAAGTCCATCCGTCCGTCCCGTTGGAGAAGTCGCACAGTCCATAGTCCGCCCCCCCCCCCCCGTTGGAGAAGTCGCACAGTCCATAGTCCATCCCCTATAGTTAGGTGTTCATTCAGATCACTAACCCCAAGTATTATGCATAACATATTTTAACTATATAAAATTTAGAGTAAAATAGTAATACAGAGTAATGAGAATATACTAAATGTTATTTGGAAATTCTTGTTCCCTTTATGCTGCATAGCAACTAAACACTGGGTAAATACTGGACAAATGTTGTAACTGGGATTTCCTCTTTCTAAAATATGCTGCTGCTAGTTCTAGGTTCTTCTAAAGATCACACAGGACACACAGGACATAAAGTTCCAGGACATTATGAATGTGGGTCAAATATTTGTGAATAGGGAGAGCCTTTGGTAGTCCATATGGACACAACAAAAAATCAAGGTGTTATTTTGTGTGAATATACAGTATATTTTATTTAGATAATATGAACGCAAGCTTTAGGGTTCATTTGAAGGCTAAAGCGTTCAAGTATATTGGGTCTCCTTTCTCTACAGATACCACATGGCACACACTAATCTCATTTAGCCTTTGCCCACAGTCAACTTGAGCAGGTATATTCTGTCCACTCTGCTGAAGCATAGCCAATTACGACATTTCCTTCCCATTTGCTGTGACCCCCCTCCCCACACACACCATCTGTTCTTCAGATAATACATCCACAGATAAGGTCCCATAAATACAAGGCAAGACAGCTATCATCAGCAAGATTAAACCGATGCTAATAGGCTGACTCCAATCCATGGCTTTGATGAAATGTTATTTTTGAAATGCAGAATCAAGTCTAAGCATTAAAAGATGGACATGTTTTATGAATGTCACTAGTTGCACAGTGTTTTTCACTACAGAGTTACTACTTTGATCCACCTCTGGATCTGATGACTGATGAGTTTTATCTGACTGGATATCGATTCAAATTTCCTGTTTCGGTTAGATTCTGATTCACAAGGTTTCGATTCTAATGGGCTATGTTTTGATATTATAGTATAGTATATTTCGTTTGTAATGTCGAGTTTGCTTACATATGAAAGAAATCCTCTCTAAAATATAAACTACATCAAACTACATCACTACATAATTTTTTAGACTACATCAAACAAGTAACTTGTTTTTTTAACTATTTATTTAAAGAATAGCCTCAGTAATTTGGTTTGGAATTAGCCTAAACTATAATGAATCACTAAAAAGAATGAGGTCATAAGTCTTTTTTTTTTTTTTTTTTATGAATTGGATCACACTGATCCTGCTGTTTGGTTTTGATACACTTAAAATAATTGATTCATAAGAGTCAGTTGTTCATTAATTGGACAGTCCACATCTCGCACATGTTTTTGATTCTCTATAAAGAGGTGCTGTATGTTTATGTTTCACCGAAGTAAACCTGTTCATATAGGCCTATATTTCATGCAGCCCATGAGGACCTTCCAATTGAAAGTTTCTTGTAATTATTTTCCAAGTATTTTTTATTCCATACCATTCAAAATCAGCTGTAAATATGAAATATACATTTTTACCTAGCCATATCATCTGCAAATACTAATATGTCAAACCCAAACAAGAACAATATTGCCAACAATGAAATGGGATGAAGGTTCAGTCCTCATCAGACCAAAGATCTTCTATGCACGTTCATTTGATTTTTTTTTCCCCATGTCCCTCATTTCTTATCGTTTCATCTCAACTGTTGCTTGACGAGTCGGTGCTGGTGCTCCAACGATAAACAACAATTGTCTTCAGTGTCTTCTCCACCCAAAATGTTCTGTTGAGAACTAGATAATAACCCTCCTGCATCACTCTTGACAGCAGGCATATTTGTTTTGTGTCTCGGGCTTTCCAGCGGACCCACAATTATGTGTGCTTTTATGCAGTCACAATCTATTCACATCAACCTTTAAAGTTCAATTGCAGGTCACATCTTTGTTGAAAACTTTGGGACAGAACAAGCGCCGAAATATAAAATGGCGAGTAAACGAGTGTGTGAGTGAAATAAAGCACGAGGCTACATTTCAGATTTGTTCTGTTAACATGCAGTGTAATCTGCCGAGTGGTGCTGAGGCTCACCACAAATCACCCTGAATTCCAGCTGAGCTATGTGGTTTACATACTCAACACACTGACCCACATTTGTCTCCTCCATTTAGCAAATAGGATCCTTGGCACAACTAGAAACATCTTGATGATTTGCGTATGCCATATACAATATTTCAAGGTATCGGACTTCAATTAGATTACAGCTCTGTAATATTTATGGAACCGTGAGATGCCATGTCGAGAATGATTAGGCTTCTGTAACCCAACGACAAAGCCTAATTTGGCTAGTGCTCAGTAACTGACAACATTCTTTGGCTTAGGCGGAACAAATATTGACCATCCATGCTTGTTATACACAATAATCCCAGTCTACACTCTTAAACCAGCAGCTAGCAGCTATTACCCTGTAGCCCAAGGCTGGCTGTCCACTTAAGCTAAGCAGGGTTGAGCCTGGTCAGTACCTGGATGCATGGGAAACCTCCTGGGAAAAGTAGGTTGCTGCTGGAAGAGGGGTTAGTGAGGTGCTCACCCTGTGGTCTGTGTGGGTCCTAACGTATATAGTGATGTATAGTGTACGGGGACACTATACTGTCAAAAAGCGCCGTCCTTCTGATGAGACGTTAAACCGAGGCCCTGACTTTCTGTGGTCATTAAAAATCCTTCGAAAAAGAGTAGGAGTGTAATTGACCTATGGCTAAGCCACGCCCCCTCCACTCACTCGGACAAACAGTCAACATTCGGTGACGGCGCTATGGCAGATTTCACAGTAGGAGACGTTTCACAGGAGGCAATTTTGATGATTTTCATATAGCATTTTATTAGGAGTTATTACTCACACTAAATCAACACAAATCATTGACCTTTTGAACATCATGACCTCTTGTCTATTGACACTGTATGTAAATAGTTTGAATATTTAGTTATGTGGAAGAGGAGTAAAAAGGCTAACGTTACATGTTTTGCTAAAAAAAAACACTAAGTTCCCCAGTTGTTTTGGTATAAAGTTGTATAAAATATTGCGCTTCAATATGTTTAAATATGTACAAGTAACGTTACGTTTCCAGGACAAGCCTTTTTACCATATTTATCAAGAGGAACTCTCGGGTAGTTTGGTGCTACAGTATTTACATAAATCATTCAGCACAACACTGCTAACATTTGTTATCTCGGTTATTTACATATACGTTATGAAGCTAAGTAGCATGATGTACAATGCAGCTAGAAGCTAACGTTAACGTTTTCTAATGTTAGGCTAACGTTAGAGATGTTAAAGATAACGTTCAAATACGTTGTTGACTTACATTAGAACAGATGTAGACATCCTTGTTTAATTTATCCACGTTTAGTTGGCGTTGTGGTCTAAGTTACCGCATAACTTTATCCAGAGCAGACACTTATCTCGGTTAAAATGTGGCTTGGGAAAGGGTAAATAATACACACCGTCGCACAGCCTCTCGGGATACTAGTGTCGGAGTTGCATGTACCCCATGCACACTGTTTGACCATTTTAAACTTAAAATGACAAGAAAAAACATAAAAACATAAAAACGAGTGAAAACTGACTAACTGCAATGCATTTCAATGGACGTGCACGTAAAGAATGTCCGAGTGTATTGGGTAAGCTGCGCACTGTGATTGGCTCATCGCGTTTTGGGGCGTGGCTTAGCCATAGGTCAATTGCCTCTGTCCATCATCATGGCAACCTAATCATCCCCATAGATGCTGATTGGCTTCATAACTCTGTCTCCTCTCCACCAATAAGCTGGTGTGTGGTTGGCGTTCTGGCACAATATGGCTGCCGACGCATCATCCAGGTGTATACTGCACATTGGTGGTTGTTGAGGAGATTCCCTCCTTCCATATGTAAAACACTTTGGGTCACACTTTATATTAGGTGTCATTAACTATGTTCGTGCATCAAAAATGAAGTACAATGTACTTATTGTAGTCATATTGTATTGCAAAACACTTTTGCTGCTATTGAGGTGGGATACAGGAATGGTTAGGGATAGGTTTGGTGGTATGGGTCGGTTTAAGGGTAGGTTAAGGTGTAAGAGAAGGGTCAACAACAGTGTAATTATAGATGTAAGTACATGCTGGTATTTTTTTAAACTATAAGTACAATGTATGTAAATAAGTGTATATAAATTTAACAAATTATTATTATTAAAAAATAAGGTTAAAAAGGTTAAAAAATAAAGGTCCATGAAGAACCTTTAACATCCATGGAACCTTTCAGATAAATGGTTCTTTCTAGTGGAAAAAAGTTCTTTTGATTATTAATATATTCTTCATACTAGTAAAAAAAAAATTGGTTCCTTTAAGAGCTGTTCACTGAAAGGTTCTTTGGGGAACCAAAAAGGTTTCTTCTATGGCATCACTGTGAAACCCTCCTTGTGAGTCAGTCAAGCATTATCGACACTGATACAGATCTTTGGTGATTCTATTCTTTTGTTGACGTTCATTTACATTATGGTCGTATAATGGAGAGTTTGTTAGTGTAAAATGCGTGTGTGATGGGCCGTGGTTTGAGATGGGGTTTGCCTCACAGTAATTTAGGTTAGTAATAGGATATTATACGCTGGTTAATGTAAACATGTGCAATGTAAACATGTGTAGTAATGCCATATGCCTGTCTCATGAATATAGCAGACAGCAGACATGTCTATTTTTGTCTCTTGTTGTCTTGCAGTCTTGGAAATTACCCATTCAGCAGATTTGTTGTTCCTCACAACAGTCTGCTGGTAACACAAACATCACACTAGTAGTTCATTCTGGTGCGAATGCAACAAGGTATAGTTCAACCAGAAATTGAAATTCTGTCATCATTTCGAAATCAATCCAAATCGGTATGACTTTATAGAATCTTGCCTAGAACACAAGAAGTGGATTTTGGAAGAATATTGTGCACAGCCATTTTATATAATGGAAGTGAATGATGACTTTGAAGCTTTAGTTTTCTAAAATATTGGTCATACAATATTCCTGTGTGAGGAACAGACTGACATTTAATGAGCTCCATGAGAGAAGTAGCGGTGTCTGATTCATAAACAAACTGTTCTTAGTCAGAATTTTTCAGTGAATCAGTTGATTTATTTAACAAGCAGTCTGAATGATTCGGTCACAAATCCTACTGACCTGGTTTTTGAGTTCAACTCACTGATTCAGTTCAATTGCTGCAGTCACCAGATCACAGGAGAGGTAGTTTATTAGTGAATAATTTTGTAAATTCTGGTCTGTTCATCATGCAAATATAGCACATGACTTCAAAAGACTTTGAATATAGTGCACAAGTTTTATAAACTACTTTTGTACACCTCTTTTCAGTTGTTGAGTGTTAAAGCGCCAGTCCTCATTCAATATAAATGCTGGAAAAGAGCAACCAGTGCCGTCTTGTTTGAAAGAAGAAAGTACATCATACAGATTTGGAATAAAAGAATACAGATTTAATGACAGAAGTTTCCCCCTTTTTTGCAGAACATTTGAGAGATCTCGAAATGGTAGTTTTGTTTACTTAAATAACTAACAGGGTTGAACAAGTTGCTTTCAGTTACGAATTTAAGGGCACCCACAACTCATTGGCCGTCAAATCCATCACTACTCATCAATTCCAAGCAAGTGAGCAAGAGGAAGCCTCTTCAGATAGATTTCCCCTCGCTCACCCGAGTTGTTTGGGGGCATGACCTTTTGTCCAACTTTGTTCTCCTAGTAGAAAGGGATTGGAACATACAATTACACGGATCACTGTTCCCCATCACCCTTTCTAGTACTCTAAAACCCCTTTTCCACCAAAAAAAGAACTGGTTTGGAACTGGTGCTGGTTCAAAGTTGGTTCAACTTGTGAACCTTCTCAGAACCTGTTTGTTTTTCCACTGACTAGAGAGCCCAGCGAACGACGTCGTTACGTCACTGTGTACGTTGCCATTCATCTTAGCTTTCACCAACTTTAAGTATAACAATTACAATGGTGGACTACATCATCTTTCTTCAAATGTTTCTCCTGGCTTTGCGATCCTATATTGGGGTCAGAAGAAGACGTTTAGAACACATTTGTGCTGCTCGTCTGGATTACTATAGACGGAGGTTACGTTCGAGAAGAAGTTTGACAATAACCCCACCCCCAGCCCCCTACGTAAGCATGACGTGGTAAAAGAACGGTTCTAGTCCAGAAAAGAGTTGGTGCCGCTTTGGAACAATTTTTTCTGGCCGAGAACCGGTTCTTTGGCTGTCGAAAAACAAAGAACTGTTTCGCGAGTAGGCACCGGCTCCGAACCGGCACCAGCACTGCCTTGGTGGAAAAGGGGTATATGAGGGGGATTCATGGAATGCAGTATCCCTCAGGGAGAGTTTCTAAGAAGTGTTTTCCTTAAACATGAGACCTGTGTTAAAGACTGAGAGAGAGAGCAAAAGAAAGGGAGGTAGGTTGGTCCTGAAGAGAAACTTTGAGGTTGTTCCACCCATGAGGCCTCGTGATTTCAGGGGCAAATTCTCTCTTTCCCAAGACCCAGAGACAGACGGTCTCTGCACCTTCTCCTCCAGCCCCCATCCAATCTGGGGCATGACGCGTAGACGGCTACACCTTAGGACACCACCTAATCCTATGTTTCCCGTTAATGCAGAACACCTGCTCTATTTGGATGGTTCAGCCCCCTCGGCAAAGTGTGGGGGAAAAGAACTGTCGTTAAAATACCTACATAACATTTAAAGAATATAATTTTTTCCCCTCCTTCTCATGACTCCGGAGTAAGACTAACTCATTAATGGGCATTAGGCCTGAGTTACTATTTCGATTGCTCATACTTAATGTTACGGATTTTAATTTTTTTGGCACATAGCCTGTACTGCTTCGAACATGAATTATACTTCAAATCATCCAAATTGTTGTAATTAGACTTGTGTGTTTTTATCCTGGTAAGCAATAAAACGGATCAAAAAATCCCATGGACTTCAAATTAATGAGGGATCAGGCCTAAGGACTAGAATGGAGACAAAATATAAGAAAATATAAATATCTAGCAGAAGTTGAACTGGAAACAAATTATTTACATGGCAAGATTTTATAGGTTTTATGAAGCTCTTTATTGCCAAAATGTATATTTAATAATAATTTAAATGATATAGTAATCTGCTGTCTTTGCCATGAGTGTCTAAGCAATGGCATCAACATAAATCATGTTGGACATATTGGGTTTTATTGGAAGGGACATTGTCCTTTGAATATTCATCGACACATATATTAGAATATATATTAGAAGAAAGTATTTTAATAAAAATCAGGAAAACATCCGAATCAGCATGGAAACTGCACCACTCGTATGTTTACCTAAAACATCCAGTGTAATTACAGTAGGTCTCTCATGAGAGTGATATGACACCTCTCCCTGTCTGTCTCTCGTGTTCCTTCACTCCCACCTTCCCCAACCCCCACAATTCCACACAGGAAACAAGCTGTAAACCTCATTACTGTTGTTGTTTTTTACTGCTTTGTTAGGG
Organism: Semotilus atromaculatus; assembly: GCA_031834385.1. Taxonomy (NCBI): domain Eukaryota; kingdom Metazoa; phylum Chordata; class Actinopteri; order Cypriniformes; family Leuciscidae; genus Semotilus; species Semotilus atromaculatus. The sequence continues at coordinate 9,105,039 of JAULUF010000027.1, forward strand.
CTTGCTGAGTATCAGTCAGTCAAGACGAATACTTTTTTGAACATCTGACATTTAAAAATGCTCCTCACACTAATAGAACAAACACAATTATGTGGAAAGACTGGTTTAATTTGGGTAAAATGGGTAAATATGACTCCTAGCAATAACAAAGGTTGCACATGTACTACAGAAAGAGAAATCTAAAAGTGTGAAAAATCTTTTCTTCTAAGGAAAGTAAAAAAAAAAAAACACTTATCAATCCCACAGTATATTCAAAGCATTTTGGCATTACATGTAATACATTTGTTTTAGGAGAAAGGCTTGTATTTCACATCTGTAATTTACACACTGTTTTGTATCATTCAATGCCAACCTTTGATGAAACATTACCATCACTCCCTCCTTAAATGAAATCCTCTCCATCAGTAATGTTGTGTGCCCTGACAACATGAAAACTGTGGTAAATCCTGATGCCTTCCACATGCCTTAAGAAATGTATGCAAGTCTAAACTATAAGCAACAGTACTGATACACCCACACTAATGATAAATCTTTGCTGTTTTATAACTAAATGGCTAAAGCATTTCTGAGAGTCACCACACAAGGGTGAATTTTTGGCTGGTTAGCATGAAGCTGCAACTAGATTAGCTTTATCTTCCTCCATGTTTTAGTTTTTTTAGTTTTTTTTGCAAACAACATAAGTATATAATTATATAATAATGGATGGTTTACCAGTACCTGATTCATGTTAAAGGTCTCTTAAAAGCATGGAACTGACTTCTATCTTTCTTCACAGCTGAGGATAGTCACTAGTGAATGGAATTGAGAAGAATGGCAATGCTAACAGGTAGCTCTCTCCAGGTATTATAAACCTCCCTGATTTCACATGCTTTGTTGGGCATTTATTGGTGCAATAGTAATTGAGGCAATTATTAATTAAATAGCTTGCTATGTGCTTTTGTTGTATGGGAAAATGTGATATGAACATACTCCTTGTTAATTTGTTTAGCTCCACAGAAAAAAAAAAAGAGTCTTGGTAGTATTTATGGGTATATATGAAGAGTTCAGATGCAAAAGCCTCTAAGTGCCATCTGAAATTTTCTTCTAGAATGATCATTTTTATCAAGCTTGTTTATTTAAGGTCAATAATTTCACTTAAATGACAATTCATATATAATATTTATTGCCATTTAAGTGAAATTACTGAACAACCTTGATAAAAATGATCATTCTAGAAGAAAATTTCAGATGGCACTTGGAGGCTTTTCCATCTGAACTCTTCATACATACATACACATTTTAAATGTATTGCAAAATATGCATATTGAAATATTTTGAGAGTGTAGCGAAACCGACTCTATTACGCCATCCGCAGTGGTTCATGAGAGTGGGCGGGGCTAAAGAGATCTTTTTGACTCACTGATTGGTGAAATTTTCTGTACAACATCATGGGTATTGTCGTTTTTCACCACGGATTCCGCTGTTAAACACGATTATTTTAAAACTAAGTTGAAATAATGCAGGCTCTAGGCTGTAGGCATTTTTGGTATGCTGAAACTTAAAGGTAAATTTATTTAGATATGCCCAGTTTTAGAAATGCAAGTAATCTTTACAAATTTTTTATAACTGTGAATGTATTTTCTGAGCACTTCGTGATAATATAAAAAAGTCAGTAGGTAGATAAATGTACAGCAATAATAATTTAAGTGAAGTTTAAATGTTCACAAAATTTTCTTTCATTTTAACATTTTAAAGTTTAGCCTTGGGTAAATCTCCAAATATATGGTGTCAGAAAAGGAAACCATTATAATGTAAAATGATGTAAGTATGTACTTTCTAACTCACGTAAGCATGTCTCATACCCTAACCTGCAATCACTGTCTACCCCTCCTCCTCCCCAGCACCACCTGTAGAGATCTACCACAAGGGTTCTACCATTTTCTTTTTTTCTTTATTTTGACTAAGCTGAACAAATTCTTGTATTTACTCAGCAGCAGAGGTGTAGCAGATCTTGACCGCCAAAATCAAGCCTATCTATGTATGTATGTGTGTATGAATCAGTCTTTTAATTCTAGTATCTCAAGAAAGCCAACTAGAGGCCACTGGCCTCGATTTCAACAAATGTGAGTGATGTTTACCTGAAGGCGAGGATGATTAGGAGAGGCACGTGCCTGTGTTGGTCTCACACTCAAAGTATGCAGTGATGTGGTAATCAACGGGTGCGTCCCTCACTGCATGCGAAACTAGGACTTTGTTATGACTGCCAGTAAAAAAGACCAATTGTGCACTTAAGTTTACAGTTTTTTTTTTTTTTTTTTTTTTTTTTTTGAGTATGAGGAAAGAAAAAGAAAAACAAACAGAGTGAAATGTACAAGATTAGTGATTCTAAAGTCCACAGGAGTCTCTCCAGTGTCTGTTTTGACATATCCAGTACGTTCTACTGAACTTCATACAAGATTAACTAGTTGAGCTAGAGCCACAGGTTCAAATCCTCCTGTCTCTAGAAGCTCTGCTGGGAGAAATTGACATGCCTTGGCATGCCCTGATATGAGCTCTGAGTAAATTTTTCCTTTCTCTCTGATGCTTGTCCAGCCTGTGTTTCCTTTTTGCAGGATGACATGAATTTTGAAAGACCCAAACTTCCATCTCTTGTACCTTCTCTGAGATGATTCTCTCAGAACACGAGAGTCTGGTGTATGTGATCCACCATTCGTGTCCATCAAGATACCACTTTCCTGACCCCCAACCCTCGTCAAAATACACGTGCAGAGTGTAAGGGGCGGAAATGCACCCTTTATGCCTGCTGGGGCTGTTGTCTGTGGCCATAGTAACCAGATGGGGCTGTCAGCTTCCAGGTAGGACAGACACCTGCTGCATTATTCATCTCTGTAACGCGTAGCTGCCTGTAATCTGACTACACGGGAACACATATCTCTTTACGCTGGTAATATATTGTCTGTAAGGTTTCTTTTCCACATTTATTTTGAACCCACTTCTTTTGTTCTGTGACTTTGCTTTGTTATGGACTTAAAGGAGGTTGAAATCTGGCCTTGTAATACATTTCTAAGAAGTGTTTTCCATAGATTGCCCCATATGAAACTAATTTGGGGGGTTTTAACCTGCCGGCCAGCTGTTTACTATGTTTCCCTCTTTTTGGAAACATGTCAGCGTAAAAACATTTTGGAAATGAACAAGTAGAAAACAAAACAATGCATTCATGACAGCTGTTGATCTACAACACAATGAATTTTGTGTCTGCATGTTTGTTTAGTCGGCTTGATGGCTCGGGTGACTGTTTGATTCATTTTTTTCCATGTGGACCAAACGGTGCTTCAGATTTTCTTAAGGGTTATTGGACCTAAATGTGAGTTTTTGGGTGAATCTGATGGGTCCATATATAGACTTTGTACGTGACCCCCTGCAGTTTGCCTAATTATTAACTCGTGGACATCACCACCGTCAAGGTGCTTGTGCTAACTGGTTCTGCAAAGATACCCGACATAATTACCTGAAAACATGAGTCATTTTCAAACTGTTGCTTAACACAAGTGTCTGATGACAAGGAGTTCAACAGGAGGAGACGTTCAAACAGAAAGTAAATTAGTATCTTCAGTAGACTGGACTGTTGACTTAAAACTTGTCTCTTATGCAAATCAGCCAGACAAAGAGATCAGGATGTGCAAGTTCATGCCAGCAACTTCTAGTTAGAATAAGTGAGATATGTGAGATACAATACTGTGTGAGCGCTATCTAGTGGTAAGAAATATATCACAACCGCAATGTAATGTGTTCAGAGACCTGATAGACAGTGATAATAACCTAAATAATATATATATATATATATATTAATAAATAAATATAAAATACGAAATCAAAAGTATTTTTATATATTTATTAATTATCTATCTATCTATCTATCTATCTGTCTGTCTTTTCCTATCTATCTATCTATCTATCTATCTATCTATCTATCTATCTATCTGTCTTTTCCTATCTATCTATCTATCTATCTATCTATCTATCTATCTATCTATCTATCTATCTATCTATCTATCTATCTGTCAGTCTGTCATTTGTCTATCTATCTGTCAGTCTGTCATTTGTCTATCTATCTGTCAGTCTGTCATTTGTCTATCTGTCTGTCTGGCATGACTGTTTCTAAAATAAGGCAATATTGTACATTAGCTTTATATAAAACAACTCAGATGTGAAATTGGACTTGGATGTGTCCCTACCAGCACAGATGAAACAATGTTCATGTTCTTAATCCTGCATTGTCAATTAAGGTCTCTGGATAATGTTAGTGTATGGAAATCCAGATTAAGATGATGAATTGGGTTTTAGCACATTCCTGAGAGGGGAGATCATGTGATATGTCTTCACATATTAAATAAAATAAATAAAAGCATTATAATATTTATTTTTTCAGGACAGGTCAAAGGGTACATTTACTGTTTCAAATGACACACCCGTTGCTTCAGGGGTAAACATGCTTTTTTTTTAAAAAAAATATATAAATATACAGTGATAAAAAGGCCATATAGTTTGGTTCCAGCTACTATATTCTGTATATGGGAGGCCTCAGTGTTTTTTGGTGAGCTCTGGTGAGCACAAGAGGCTCAGGAGTTGTAGGGAATTAGAATGTGCGCCTGTGCCATCTGCGCCCATAAAGCTTATTTGTGTTTGCTTACGAGGAGAAATTATGCATTATCTGTTCTTAAAGCAAAGGAAACACTTTGAGTATTGTTTCATGGAGGGAAGGCACTTCTGTTTGAGGAAAACCTTCATTGTTTAGACCATAATATGATGTGAAGTTCACAGAATTCAGCACAGGTAAGAGCGAGTGTGTATGACTGCTATTTAGGCACTTCAGATTTTATTGTTGGGATTTTATTGTAGGCCAAAGATTCAATTAGCAAATGTACTCATCTGTGGCATTTAATCAAAAGAGTTAGAGGAACTAGATGTTTTAATTTTAGCCTGTAAACATATCAGTGTTTGTCCTGGCTTGTTTTAAATCCCCTCGTGCATGAAGGCATTTTTTGGATTGAATTTGATTAATTATGATATTGTCATTTTAGTAAGCACAAAGCCTCATAAATAATGCGAAATCAAGCTATCAATAAAGCACTTATGTAACATTATAAACTTGTTTATTGCTAACAAGCTGACAGGTTCCAAATTTGACCTCTACATTACATAATTCTGTCTTTTTATGCATTCGATGAGGCATCTTATGAACTCATATTATACATACACTCATAAATATTCGAATATGCATTCTGATATTTTATTTATTCTGGGCAGCCACAATTGGTCAAAGGAAACGAGGAGCATTTTATAGTGAAACAAAATAGGGTAATCAATATAATGTTTATAATACATTGTGTCTAACAAGGTTATTGTTAGAACATTAGTAATTAATACAAAGTGTGTGTAACATGGACACGTTAATAAAACGTTTGACCCTGAACACACATGCAATAACAACAATAAGCAAGCACAAGGGGGCAGTATTCTATTTTACTTTTTCAGATGTTCACACTGCATTTACAGAAAGGTTTCTCTCGATGTAATTTATTTGAAAGGTTTGGAAGGTGCGCATCTGTTTCAGGTTTCATTTGATTGACTCTTTTATTTCTGTGTGCATGTATTTAGAAAATGAAAAACGAAATACATCTAATATTTATTTATTTTAGATAATCCCTTGGTTGTAGAGTACTAGACTCTTGTATTGAAATATTAATATGGTTCGCTTAACTTTAACAAAAAAAAAAAGTGATGTAATAATTTGCAAACCTTTCCGTCCTCACAGAGTTTATCTTCAAACTATACCAGTCATTCGGACATATCACAGGTAGTGTACCTGTTATCTTCCTGCAACTCAAGTCTTCAGTCCAGGAGACATATCCTCACCAAGTTCTTCAAAACCTATTTGGGGCACAGTGTCCCAAAGTAGATTTACCTTCAATAACCATTTATTAAATCTCTCCCCCATTAAAGTCGCAAGCTCCCAAGAGCTGGCTGCATTAATCCTGATTACAGGCTGTCAAGCGGAGGAAACGGGGTCTATGTGTCAAGCGTGTCATCGAGAGATGTTTTATCCTCATCTGCATCTTTCGGTCTTGTCAGTTAAGGGCGGGAGAACCCAAAGAGTGAACATCAGGAGATGAGCTTTAACACTGCTAGTGGTGGGACCGCTTTAGAGACAGAGCAAAAGAGGGTCTTAGTTGGTCTGGCATGGTCATGAGTCTTTGAAGTGCACCGTGAACCGGACACATGGAGCGGGGTGGCAGGAGAGCCAGTGGATCCATCACACGGGCCTCCATCAAACGCACACCATCAGGGTCACAGAAGGTAAGAGTGTCCACCAGTTTTAGGGATGTTTTCCACCTGTTTCCTATTATATGATTTAATGATCTAGAGGTGATTGAAAAGAGTGAAAGTATGTTTTTCTTTATGAGGGAAGTCAGGAGTATGTGACATGATACTGAACCAGGTATTCACAGCAGGATTCTTATCATTAACTAAAACCAAAACCATGAAAATAAATGTTCACTATTTAGACATAAACTTGAAGAGTTTAGTCTTTGTCCAATCAGCTTGTAAGAATGGGGCAGAGTGTAGAACACAGTCCAATCAGCTTGGGCTACACATTGTTTACAATTCTTTTTGTCACATTCCTTTTTGACTTAGATGTAGAATCATTCTGCTTGTTATTATTTCTGTGCATATGCTTCTCAACTTGTTTTTGACTTGGTAAACTATTATCATATTATTCATACTCAATTGTACAGTTGAAGCAGTTTAGATCAAAGCCTTCATACATCAATACTGGTGTTCCACAGGGGTCTGTTTTGGGTCCTCTTTTATTTATTATTTATCTTCTACCCCTTGGTAATATTTTAGGTATTTGGTATACATTTGGTATTCAATTCCACTACTATGCCAATAATACCCAACTTTACCTGTCCTACAAACCTACCTCTACTTTTCCTCCATCTATCATCTTAGATTGTATAGCTGAGATTAAAGAGAGGTTTACATCAAATCTTGTTAAACTTAACCGCAGTAAAAATAACAGAAGTCAAAAACCAATCTGGCCACATAAAAATTTTCCCCTTTGAATATTGATAATTTGTCAGTGTCTGTTTCTAAACAGGTTAAAAGTTTGGGTGTCATTTTTGACAGTACTTTATCATTCGAAGCACATATACTGTAAACAGTGTCATTCGCTTTGCATATTTCCACATACGTAATATTAATTGACTTCATCCGGCTTTTTCACTAAAGAGCACAGCGATTCTTGTTCATGCTTTAGTGACTTCCCGTATTGATTACTGTAACACTCTCTTTTTGATGGCCTTCTTCTTACTTACAAGGAGGAACTCAGTAATCTTGCCCCTTTATACTTATCTGTCCATATTCATATCTACACTCATACTTTCAGATCATCTTCTGCACTCACTCTTGTTCTCTCTCAAACTCGCACAGCCTCTAAGGTTCCGAGCCTTTAGTCATGGAACTTATTTATGGAACTTGTTGCCACAGGGTGTGTGAAACAGTGAAAGTCTTGTTTTTAAATCTTTTTAGGGAGTCTTTTATGTGATTGCTTTGATGCTTTTGTCCAGTCTGGCTGTAATAATGATTATTTTTTGTAATGATTGTTTTATTGTGTTTGTGAGGTGTCCTTGAGTGTCATGTAAGCCACCTATAAATAAAATGTATAATAATAATTTATATATAATATAATATAATATAATATATGCAAAGGGCTAATGAAAAATTAATTTGTAAATTTAAAAAGCAGATTTCCCTCTTTAAAACTTGCAGATTATCTCTACAGTTGCACCACTAACCACGGCTGCTCCCATGAAGCTAAAAAGCAAATTTAACTTGTTGCTATGTTGCGAAATATGAAGTTAGAGATACATTATATAAAACAGATTTGCATCTTTTAAATCTCTTACTAATCCAAATCCTAATCTTAACGATCGCAAAAGAAACCAAAAGGGCACTAAGCCCGAACAAGCAACGCAACTTTCTCCAGCAACACCAGAATAAGCGGCACCTCTGTGGTTTGATGCTCCTCTGCTGCCTCTAATCCCCCATAATGCCCAGTATGAGCACCAGCAGCTAGGCAAGATTAAGCACTTTAACTCCCTACTTTCAAATGTCCAATTTCATGTGATTAACACTGAAAATATAGCCTTCAGAAGGAATCGAATATATCTTTACAGTGGTAGACTCTTGAGCCAAGGCCAAGAGGCTCATTTTGGACTCATTTACCCTCTATTGGAAGATACTGAGTAGATATTACTTTGACTATACTCCTACATGTTTTACATGATTCAGAATACATAAATCAAATTCCTGTGAATGTTTATGAATGTGTGATTAGTTAATAAATGTAATACTACTATTATTGTCTAGCAGTACAGTGAAAAACAAATTTCACAAAGAAAAGTAACTAAAGTAATTCGGAAAAGATGACAGCACCTGCAAATAGACTCATGTTTTAAGGGGTTGTGTCCAGTCTAAGGATATTAAACACCTCCTTTGACATTTGCATGCATCCTCCAAAATCCCCCCCCCCCCCCCCCCCCCCCCTCTCCCAGACAGAGAAAAACACTCTCACACATACATAGTTGTCTAAAAAATGTGTCTTATGACTAAGAAATCTCAAGGTTAATCAGTGACATGTTGGTCTCATGTGATGATGGCTAACTGGATTTTCAAACCCACAGAGACAATGAGTCTTTTTAGAGGCAGAGTAAGAGGGGAAACGTACTGTTTTAAAAAGGTTAAGCATGTTAAACTTACCCAGAACTCTACAGACCATTGTCTTCGAACTTGGTATAACCTCAATAATACTGCATTGGAAACCATCAGAACAAATTACGGCAAACAAAAAAACATAGCTTTTCAGTTGAAGATCTTAAAATGAGGTAAAAAAAAAATTCTTTACAATTAAGATCTCAATCTCAATTTATTTATAAAGCACAATAAAACAACTAGTTGACGATTGTGTACAATACGTACAACAGTATGACATTAAAATGCAACATAAACACATAAATGAAACTTAGACTAGCCACATTTAACTCTTATAAGCCTTCTCAAAGAAAGGTTTTGGGTAACATTTTATTTTACGGTGTCATTGTTACATATGTTACATGTACTTACTGTAGTAATTATGCATAATTACATGCAACTAACCCTCAACCAAACCCTAATCCTACCCTATCCCTATAGTAAGTACATGTAGTTACTTAATATTACTCTGTACTTAAATATATAATTACACTGAAACAAGGACACCTTAAAATAAAGTGTTACCAGGTTTTGCGTTTCTCTTACTCTCCTTGAGATTTCAGAAATTTAGGGACATCCATGCTCTAATACCTGATAGAAAAGAGATTAAAGCATTTAAACCATGGCTGTTATTTTGCGTAAAAGGCACAGCGATTCGCATATATAGAGAAAACAAAATGGGGACAAGAATAGATCCTTGGGTAACCCCACAGGTCAAGACTGATTTAGAGGAGAACACCCATCCACAAAGACAGAGAACGTTTTACTGTAGGTTTCAAATAGGATTTAGGGCTCAAAATGTAATACTCACACAGTGTTCAAAGATATTTGTCTTTCTCTTGCTAGATGTTCACAAATATACAGTATAGATAGATAGATTTTTTTTTTTACAAAGTTGTGAGTTGAACTGTGAGCGCAAATCAAATCCCACACTGCTCATTAGTTCTGAGGAATGGGTCACCGGACTGATGCCCTCTCATGTGATCCTCAGTGTCTGGTTTTGAAGAAACTCAAACAATGCATGAAGTGTGTTAACAGGCTATGCTATATCAAATTATGTATTTATTTACCATGTCTTTGTGGGTTTTGCCTTTACAATGTGAAAATGCAGACTTGACCACAAACGGTGGGAAAGTTTTGCATAAACTTTTAATCTGATTTCCCCTTTTCAGCTCTCACAAATCGCAGCTGCAATCCTATTTATGAACAAATGCCTTTTTAGTTAAGCAACAATGTGCGAGATGTCTGACTATGTGGAAAGACTCAGTGGTGTTGATTGTTGCCAGGTTTGCTATAGGCCTTGTTAATTTGAGCAAGAAAATCGGGTTTTTCCTTCCAGAGAGCTTTTGTCCGTTTTCCGAGGAAAACTCTAACAAAGCTGATGAGCGCTCAGCAGATTTGAGTTTTAATTGCTGTGGATAATGAGTTTAAACAAGCCGAAATAAGTGCGTCATACTGGCTGAACTACTGCAGTGGCAAGAGCCCTTTGTCTTCAAGAGCTTTAATTACCAGAAGTCCACGTGCGTTTTGAGGACAGTATCAAACTGCTGAAAGAGTGAGATGGTTGAAGAAAGAACCCATTGAAAAGCACTTTAAACCAATGATCTCAGCACTTCTATTTGACCCATGAAGGGCTAAATGGAGATCTTCATTTTGGGTGTAATCTCCCCATGTTTGCAATGGTTGACCAAGCAACCCTGCTGAATAATATGCATTAAACCAGTCCAATGTCATTAAATAATCTCCCTGCATGGCCAAATTGGTCAGACTGGTCTGTTTTGAGGGCATTTTTAAGATGGTTATGCTAGTAGACCAACTAAACACCAGCTTGACCAGGCTTGGAGACCAGCCAAAACCACCTTAGAATGATTTACTGATATTCTTTTATCAACTACTGATCACTTCATAAAACTAAACCACTACTTTAACTCACAGTGTATCATTAATATTTTAATATTAGATCTTAAATCAACAGATGAAACATCTACTGAGTAGTGTTCTCACTATGGTTGGTGGTACAAAAAAAAAAAAAGTATCTTCTTTTGTATAAAAGATTATTCCTTAAAAGAAGAAAGTCAGAGTCATCAATGCTTAGACGTGATTGTTAGTCCGTCAGGACCATTTTCCCTCCACAATATGGTTGGTGAAAATAGAGATTAACAACAATTAGTGGTGGATGACCTTGCCCCCAACTGGAGTCCTGTCATGTCTTAACTAGGCCTCTTTTCAAAAGAATGCCCAATTCTCTCAATTATGCAAATTGGGCTTGAAGTCAAAGTGGTCGGAGGAGGGTGACACTTTCAAATGAAAAGCTTTGGTGAGTTCCCATTCCTGTCCATTTCTAGATACAAACCTGACTCTCATCAACTTGTGAAAGAGTGTTTGAGGTAGAAAAGCCGTCGCAAAAGGTTTTCTGAGCTTAAGGAGTACGTTGCATGGGGGTTGTGAAGCTATCAAAGTAGATTTGTTGTGCTTTGCTCCAGCGAGGGATGAAAATACCCTGTGGGCAAGGAGAGAGGGGTCATGGGACTCCCAAAAGGATTACCTTGAACTGGAGTCATGGGACGTGCCCCGAACAAAGAGCCTGCTCACATGCTTATCATATGAACAGCCCCTCATAAAGTGAAGAAGTTTCATGTCCTGTGGGATTCATTGAGCGCTGGAGCTCTAGGAAAGAGCACCCCTCGCCAGCAGAGCTCCAGGAGGGACACGGATGCAGAAAGTTTCCCGTTGGCACCTTCTTAACGTCGACAAGATGCTCCACAGGTAGGACCCCTGCTAGCTAACGCTAGGTGACCAGAAGGAACCCATGGTCTACTGATGCTACTACTAGGAGTGTATACGAATGATCAGGACTGGGTTTACAAGATCGTGGTATTGAAATATAAAAAATTTACCAATCTTTTCAAAGTGTTTTCTACCTGCAACAGCAATTAGCAGTCTCCAAAAAACATCTTTGTTAACAATGTACTTTTTTACATATATAACTAATGTAAGTTTTAATTGCTTTACAGTTTTAATTGTGCAATGGAAAGTCATGGTTTGGTGGGTTCCTAACATGTTCTGTCTTTCTTATCTTGGCTAATGTCCTGTGACTGATTTTTCGGAGGAGATTTGCCTCAAAAGTTTTCGTCTTAATTAGGACTGAACCAACAACAAAAGCCCAGACAGATATTGCTTTGAATGAAGGTTATTTTCGTCCAGCACAGGAGGACAATCACAAAGCTGGCACGGCAAAATCTGACATGGTCTTTTGCGAAAGCTAAAAATGTTGGTGGGTTTCCATGGCACAGAACAGAAAAAAAAGAGATGAATATCTCTGGTCTGGAACAGGGTTTGAACTCTAATTTGCTATGCACTAATAATTGCAAGCAATACAGGCCACAGCCTAGACTCTCTGGATGGTCTTTCATTCAACTGATATATCTACACATCCTGACCACAAGCAACAGTTGATTTGCAGTGTTATAACTATGGGATCTGTAAATGACTAGCATTATCTGTGTACTGGTATATTACTAAAAGCACATTGATCTGTGATAATGGTGAACAAATGCATTTCACAAGAAGTGGCCATAGTTAAATTTTTATGCATTTGCCAAGTACATATTTTCTCTTCGATGTTTTCTGTATATCTACGGCTTGTGCGTACTGTACCGCTCAAACTTTAGTAAGGATTATCATTCCAAAGAGGATTTACTCCATTCACTCTAGGCAAACTCAAGGGACTAAAAGCAGTTCTTGCTGTAATTCATGTTGAAATATTAGGTCTGATGGTAAAAATGGATGGTACATTCAATACTATATGTGTGTAATGTTGAAGGTTTGTGCTTGTATAATTGTTTGTAAGAGTACTATTTATTTTATTTTAATTTCATAATAATGTGAATTGTGAAACTTTAAAACCTAAATACGAAGACTCTACCACTTTATTTACTGCCTTCTCTGCTTCTAAGGGTCAGAAACGTGTTTTATTTTATTTTAATAATCTGAAACATTGTGAAACATTAACAGATAATTTTACACCATATTTACTGCTTTTTCTTCTCTGTTTCCTAGTTCCAGAAAGCTTGGATTGAGAGAACCTTTTACAAAAGAGAATGCATCCATATATTTCCAGCCAAGGATCCAACCCGGTGAGCTAAAGAACACGCAACCAACTACATATAATGACACCATTGTGCAAGACAAATTACCTCTATGACTCACTTTGTTTTGAGGCTTTTTAGACTCTTATGTAATGAGGGGTGATTGTGTGACATCATAAGCCCTTTTACAGATCACTGCATGTGTGGGCATGCTTCAGGGCTGAATATGAAGAGATCGGCGTAGTTCAGTCCACCACACTTCCTGTGGGTGGAGGGATACCGGGAATCTGCGCTGATGCGTGTACCAACACCAACCACGGTTTAGAGACAGCCCTGATAGGTGGTCTATATGCGTAGTAGAAAGAATAGACTGTACCCTCCAACCAAATTATTTAAATGATGAAATGTCAGCTAATTGAGCCACATCTTGTTGCATGGAATAGAACAAACCTCCAACATTACTTCTGCTGTGATTTTCCTCAGGTGCGCCTGTGGTTATCTAGTGACTCAACACATAGCCACTGCAGCAGGCGCCGTCTCCAACAAGCCATCAGAAGAGAACCATCTTGTGCAAGTGGACCCTCCTCAAGAAAAATGGTCTGCGGTCAGACATACCCACACCAACCCTACTGACGCATATGGCACCATTGAATTTCAAGGAGGAGGATTTGTCAACAAAGCCATGGTATCTATTCTGAACATTATTGGATGAATTCACTAACTAGTTGCGTTACTTTTGCACCTGGTATTTCAATGGAAAACGTATTCGTTAACTACCTGTAAGTGCATGGCAATAAACAAACTCTCAATACATTTCCCCTTGAGAGTTGATTTTACCATCCGACAAAGTATATAACCAACCAAACCGCTTTTGTGGTTGCATAATTGCAGGAAAAGATTAATGAACCTGCTAACATAGTTAGAAAAAAAACAAGAACGACAGTTAAATTTGCCTTTAATTTTAAAATGCAATCTTTCCTACAGTATATTCGGGTGTCGCATGATACTAAGCCGGACAGCTTGCTGCATCTCATGGTGAAGGAATGGCAGCTGGAGTTGCCCACGCTGCTCATATCAGTTCATGGTGGTCTCCAGAACTTTGACCTGCAGCCCAAACTAAAGCAAGTCTTTGGGAAAGGCCTGATCAAGGCTGCCGTGACTACCGGAGCATGGATCTTCACTGGTGGAGTAAGCACCGGTGGGTATTTATGGTCTACAACAGGGACGAGCAAATCCAGTCCTAAAGGGCCACTGTCTTGAAGAGGTTATCTCCATCCCCAGTCAAACATTCCTGAAAAATCTAACCAAAATCTTCAGGATTACTAGAAAATAAAAGTAGGTGTGCTTAATTAGGGATAGAGATGAACTCTGCATGACAGGATCAGAGGTGCCCACTCCTGGTCTACAAGTACGAATTCAATCCACACATATAATATAATCATCCAACATTTGCAACCATCTTCAATCTGGTTTTCTTAGGGATATGTGATTTGTTTGATATCAGATGTGCTTAAGAGAATTTCCTTAATCTGTTTCATGTTACTCTCACACTGTAGGAGTAATCCGGCACGTTGGCGATGCTTTGAAGGACCACTCTTCTAAATCCAGATGGAAGGTCTGTGCTATAGGCATCGCTCCATGGGGAATCCTGGAGAGCAAAGAGGATTTAATTGGAAAAGATGTAAGCATGATCAATCGGTATATAATACAAATCATGATGGTGCTCATAAACTAACATTCTGAGGTGTTCATGTCAACTAATAGTAGAAGCTTCATACTTGTCTACTGACATCCACAATGTTTTTGTTCCTCTTCAGGTGAACAAACCGTACCAGGCCATCTCCAACCCTCTGAGCAAACTCGCCGTTCTCAACAATAGCCACTCGCACTTCATACTATCCGATAATGGCACATGTGGAAAATACGGGGCGGAGGTCAAACTACGCAGGCAGTTGGAGAAACACATTTCACTCCAGAAGATTAACACGCGTAAGTGCAGTAGCATCAGCGAATCTTATCTGCTTTAGGTCTAATGTACCTCTGATCTTCTAAGAGGGTGCATTTGAAAGCTCGCTAAGGGTTTGAATGACACAAGATATATCCTGATTATCAGTGATGGGGTCAGGGACCAATGGAGATATGCTCCATGCCATTACAGGTTTGATCAAGGCTTTGCTGTCTGTGACCTGTGGGTTTCCCTTTGTCATCCTATGCCTGGAGCTTGTGATAAGGCAGGGACAGCAAAGGGAGGCTCAGCTGTCACCACTCACATCGTCATCGGCTGATCTAGGATCAGACCCGGGAGCAGCAAATTAAAATGATTGTGTTCCCCACATTTCCGACTTTTAAATACCACTCCTTTTGTTAATCACAAAAGGGCTTTTTGATTTATTATGTGCGTGCATTTGGAGTAATTGAAAATAAGATTTAAAAAAACAACACTCAAAAGGCTCAAACATTCAGGCTAATGTTTTGTAATAGTATTATATTGATATGTGCACAATCCCTGTACTAAGAAAATAAAAACATTTAGGTAAGTGAATTGCTTTTTTGTGTGTATGCGTGTTAGGATTGGGCCAGGGTGTGCCGGTGGTGTGTCTGATTGTGGAGGGGGGTCCCAATGTCATCTCCATCGTCCTGGAAAGCCTGCGTGAGGAACCACCTGTGCCTGTAGTGGTTTGTGATGGTAGTGGTCGAGCCTCTGATATTATTTCCTTCGCCCACAAATACTCAGAGATTGAAGGGTGAGTATTAATAATCATTATTAAACAGATCTCTGGAATACGTTACTTGATTCTGATTTGTCAGTTGCAAAATTCCCCCAAATTTTTTATTTATTTAATTGATGCATAGATGTAATCAAGATCAGACCCCTTTTGCTTCACCCTGAAAGGGTCGCGATTGGCCTTTAGGGGTTTATGTTCCAATAATGACCAGCTACTTGAACATAATCCCTTAAATTTCTTGTACAGACATCATTAATAGGAACACTGAGAATCAGTTGCCCAATCTGTTCATTATCAAAACTGTATTTTCAGACTGGTAAACGAGGACGCAAAAGAGCAACTGATGGTCACCATCCAGAAAACCTTTAACTACAACAAAATGCAGTCAGGGCAGATTCTGTTAATGGTCATTGAATGCATGAAGAAGAGGGAGTTGGTAAGTATTTACAATGGTGAAAAAACCATGGTTTTAACCATGCAGTCTAAGAGGCTCTTGGGTGATCTCTCAGTCTGGTCAGGTTTTCTGGTTTTAGATTGGCTTTTCAGCTTGTTCTAGCGAGACCAGTTTGGCCAGGCTGGGAGACCAGCTAGATCAGACTAAATATTGACTGAATATTTTTTTTTATATTTTGTGCAAACTTTCATCAATAAACATTCCCATTCATTATTCATTTTTGTCATGTGTTTTTATTCATGTGTCTGTCTCATGTATTCATCTACATCTGCTCCCTAGTTGTATTAATCAGGTACATCACATCACATCACATCCTTACATTTACATGTAAAGTATTTAGCTGACACTCTTATCAGAAGCGACTAATGATTTTGCTTCACATATGAGACCGTTGTGATAACAGATGACAAGCATGCAATTTACAACATTATCTGGTAGAAATGAAGTGCTTTCTGAGTCCATTAGTTAGATCAGACTTCACAATCACCAGATATTTACCTATACATTCACAAGCAGGGTGACCCAGTGCACTCTGGGAGCTTGGCTAATGGTAATATTTGTGCTGCTGCAGCAGCTTTAACTGAGGGTAAGTGATGTGTTAAGTATTTATTAATACTGCCTCAGGGCAGGAGATAATCTGTAGCTCTATACATCTGGACTAGGATCAGTGTAGTGCCACCTGTTCTTGCTTACCAGCTACGCTCATTCACCCTGTTCCTGAATAAGAGTAGATGGGGGAGGGAGGGGGGGAGGGTGGATCCATTTCTCTCTAATCCACACTGTACATCTCCTGCTTATTACAGTGATATCACATCACGTTGTCTGGCATTAGATAGGCTAATGGCTTCCACAACAGTGTTTTACATAAAATGAGATGCTAATGTATGTTAAGAGCTCAAGTCCATGTACATACATAAAACCTTTGGTTTATATGGATATTAGGGACATAAATGTACATAAAAATTTCAAGCACACTTTTAAAAGTGACTCTTGATAGCTTAGCCGATGCTAGTATGAAAACAAGCATGCTAATGTTTCCCCAAGCCATTTGTGTAAAAAATGGTTTGCTTAAACAGAGATATTTAACATGAAATTGACATGCATTCATTCTCAAATTATTAAGTGTTTAGGTTTCGGTGTTGCAACCCATTGTAGCCATGAGATACTAATCTAACAGCAGACTCAACCATAAGTTTCTCATTAGCAATGAATGCTAACACTCAGAAGTGTCTTGAAATAAGGCCACTCATACACGTCAACGTGATAACATTTAATATTACCGTGCATGTGACTGCAGCTCCGAGGTAATTGCATTTGATACCAGACGTCTCAAACAAGGAAAGCAGTATTCATTTGAGAGTTATGAAGTTATGCAGAGTTAATACTTAATTCTGATTAAATTAAGCCAAACATTCATCCATGAAAACAGATCTTCCATTCATTTTCATCACTGTATTTCTAAATGAGCTCACATCCTTGCCCAAAATAAAGGTATTAAAAAGTGTCAAGTGTTAGTTTTGCTGCCCCATTTAACTTGTTATGTGTAGATAACAGTCTTTCGAATGGGTGCTGAGGGACAAGATGACATTGAAATGGCTATCCTCACTGCATTACTGAAAGGTATTGTGAGAATGCAGACCTTCTAAAATGTCACCACAATTTTGGTCCATGGTTAAAAATGAGCTCAAATGTGTTCCTTATTGTAATCCAGGAACAAATGCATCAGCTCCAGATCAGCTGAGCTTGGCTCTGGCTTGGAATAGAGTTGACATAGCACGCAACCAAATCTTTGTGTATGGGCACAACCTACCAGTGAGTGAAATATGTGACTTTTCAAAATATACCCAAGAAATAAGACAATAAGTTGTAAAATGTTGTAAAATGTGTTTTCATAGCCAGCGAGTGCCCTTGCTAGCATCTCCACCAGCACAGCACCGTCTCGCGAAAAGCAGAAAGGAGCAACTCAACGTAACAAAGGAAAGGCCAGAGGAAAAAAGGGCAAAGGAGGCAAAGCCAAACCAGAAATACCAGAGGAAACTGACCCCAGAAAGTTAGAACTACTTAACTGGGTAAGACAGTGTGGTACCATCATTTCCACTATCATTAAAGTATTTTGTATATAATATGATATAAAACAACCCATTTTTATATGAAGTCTTGCTGGTTTTCCTCTTGAACATTAAGTACACAAAACTTGAAATGAAGGATTTGTCAGACTGATTCAATCCAGTAACTCCAGAGTTCTTGAGTCTTTGGCTATACGTCCGAAATCGCATACTGGGTACTTCTTGACATTATTTTGTCGTACACTATCTGCAGTGATCACTGGTCCTTAAGTGAGACATTTGGAACAGGGTTTATAGTCCACCCTAGATAATCTCAAATATACAACATACTTAGTTTTAAGTTTAGTGCTTCAGTGTGTTAAGCTTTTCCTCACTTCTTGCTCACTGTCGCCCTCTTCAGGTGAACTCCCTCGAGCAGGCGATGATGGATGCTTTGGTTCTGGACAGAGTGGATTTCGTCAAGCTCCTGATAGAAAACGGTGTAAACATTCACCATTTTCTAACCATCCCTCGATTAGAGGAGTTATACAACACTGTAAGCACCGTAACCATTATTATTTTGGAGCTTATCACAAAGGAAGAACAATAGAGGATGAGAGCAATTCATTAATCCACTGGGGGGAAAAATGCAAGGCCTGCTGTCATATTTTTTAATATTGCTCATATTATTACTCAATCATACGCAATCTCTTAGCTTGAGTGTGTGTGTGTGTGTTTTGTTTTTGTTTGTTTGTTTTTATCAGAAACTTGGTCCTGCCAACACTCTACATATTGTAGTAAGAGATGTTAAAAAGGTAAAGCTATCTGACTATAATATTTTGTGCATGTATTTTCAGTAAACTTAATGTGAAGAACATCTCAGGAGAAATAACATTTGTTGTCTTGATTTCAAAGGGGAATCTCCCACCGGATTACCAAATCACATTGATTGACATTGGACTGGTGGTGGAGTACCTGATGGGCGGAGCCTATCGCTGTAACTACACAAGGAAGAACTTCAGAGCTCTTTACAACAATCTTTATGGACTGAAGAGGGTGAGATGTAGAGGTTAATACAATTAGTAAATGTTTCAATCATGTACAAATAGTCTAAATAATGTAATGTCCCTTTATTTGTAGCCTAAAGCCTTGAAGCTGCTTGGAATGGAGGTACACGTCAAATATTTGACCTTCTTTTAATTATATTCTCTGACAGATCACGCAATATCTTTATTAATATAAATATCCTGCTCACCTCATTAGGATGATGAGCCCAGGTCAAAAGGCAAGAAGAAACAAAAGAAGAAAAAAGAAGAGGAAGAGGACATTGACGTGGATGACCCAGAGGTCTGTCGCTTCCTTTACCCTTTTCATGAGCTGATGGTCTGGGCAGTACTGATGAAACGGCAGAAGATGTCTCTGTTTCTGTGGCAGAGGGGCGAGGAGGCTATGGCTAAAGCTTTGGTGGCCTGTAAGCTCCTCAAAGCTATGGCTCACGAGTCGTCTCAGAGTGAGATGGTGGATGACATATCTCAAGACCTCGATAACAACTCCAAGTGAGTTCATGCAAAGTCCCTTTCTAGTAAGGTTAAATGCATGCTAAATTAAGGCCCAATCCCAGTTCTACCCCTTACCCCTTTGTCTACCCCTACCCCTGAAAATATTCCCCTAAGAAATGGGACACCACTACTACACCGTCATTAGACGTCGTCGCTAGCTCCTACGTCACAGGAGATGCGCCGATGTTTCACGAACTTCCAAGATGCCGAACAATGCCTTCATAGCAGATGTACGGTAAAATATAAGCCAATTCCCTTCCGTTATCAGACATGAAAATGTTGCGGGACTATCGTTAGCAAACAGCGATTTTAGCGATTTTTTACAAACGTTTCTTTAAAGAAGCTGACCGTATATATGAACACAAGATTGAATGTAACATAAAGCAAATCATTATTTGTCGTTAAAATACTTATTAAATCCCAAAATACTTACATTTATGCGTCTCGTGTTTTGTTTTGGTGTATGCAGTGACACTTCTCATACCCCTTCGTTTGAAGTGTGGTCCCGAAAAATCTTCGTTTGAGAATAGTTAGCCCTAGCCCTCCAACCAAAAGAGAATTTAGACAGCCCTACCCCTTCACAAGAACGCGCAAAACAGAGGGGAAGGGGAAAGTGAAGGGGTAAGGGGTAGAATTGGGATTGGGCCTAAATGCTAAGTGTTATTTTTCCTAAATTGCTTTACAGTGTTACAGTAAATCAAAACAATTGTATTTGTTACTTAAATACTGCAAAATTGTATTTCTACACTATAATTATTCTTCTGGCAATTTTAGGGAGTTTGGAACCTTGGCCTATGAGTTGCTGGATCAGTCCTACAAACATGATGAACAGCTAGCCATGAAACTGTTGACTTACGAGTTAAAGAACTGGAGTAACTCCACCTGTCTGAAGCTGGCAGTGGCTGCCAAGCACAGAGACTTCATAGCCCACACCTGCTGCCAGATGCTCCTCACTGACATGTGGATGGGCAGCCTGAGGATGGGTAAAAACCCAGGACTGAAGGTGAGACTTCATTCTTCATTTGGAAATGTACATATTCATATTCATACTAATTTCTTTTACTTGTAAATACAAAGTTTTGTCTTGAAACTCTAGATGGCGCAGGCTAAACTCAATCTGCTTGCAATCACATTATTCTCTATAGGGCACAGCTGATTGGTTCCTGCTTTATCAGTAGCCAATGAGCTCGTTGCTCAACTTTCAAATACTTGGCCAGCTGTAGCAGTTGCAGCGTGCTTTCAAAAACCCTCCACCTTCCCCAGCTCCACCTGTATAGATATGCTATGGGTAATTTATGTATGCTATATTATACAGCAGCAGCATGTCTTACTTGCTCACAGCAGCTTGTCATGCAGTGGTGGCATTTCACCAAAACCTAGGGTATGGCATGACTAGTTCTGGCCATACAACAACAACGTTCCCAAGTTATCATTATATCTAAACAAAATGTGAACAAAAGTCCACCATACTAAAATAATGGGCAGAGTCCACGGATCATGCACAGACTTAACAACAATAAGAAATCAATGCAAACTCTGAAACAGACCTATAGCATATTCTGTGTCCTAACCAGATGCAGCACATGAGAAAAAGTATGACTATGGTCATTTCAGGTGCTGATTATGTGCTTTATTTAATGTACAAAGAATTTTAATGTGAGTTTGAATATAATAGACATAGCCTACTGAAAGCAACAATTGATAGGCTAATTCACCTCAGATCTTGAAAATAAATTAAAGGAAACAACAATGTTCAAACTGGCAACTCATAGTGAACAAACAAATGTATTCCATGATTTAAAAAAAAACTCACCCAGTAAGTATTTTAATTGTGCTAAAATGGTGTAAGACTTAAGACTTTGTTTAGGACACGGAGAATTCACATAAAAATAAAAGTAAACAAAATGTAAAATAAACATATGCACACCAAAGAATGAAAGAAAAGAATTCTAAGTTTGATATAATATAAAATATACATTTATAATTGGTAGTAAGCTATTTCTTGTTTGTAATATGCATTTTGCTTCTGTCAACTCTTCCAGGTGATACTCAACCTCATTTTCCCACCTTTTATTCTGCTGTTGGATTTCCGTCTGGGTGATGACATGTCTCATCAAGTCACTGTGGATAATGAAGACAAGAACACCAAGGATCATGATAAGTCCAGCCGGGTAAACTGCACCACTCCTTCTATTCAAACAAACCCCTCCTCTATTAGATCAGTGTAGTGTACATAACTGAAAGCACTTGACCTGACATAATATGAGCCAACCCATCAGTAAACACACAGGTATTGTGTGACACATCCACACATGATGTAGATAGAAAGCGGAAGGAAAAAAATTTATTAGTTATAGAAAGCATATAGTGAAAGAAAAAAAAAAGAAAAAAAGAAAGCATATAGTGTGCAGATATTTTTACAATCTATTACAAACTGAGTAATTATGGTTAATCTAGGGAGAGAGAGGGAGGGGGGGCAGTCAGGGAACTCTAGATGAGAGGTTAATGCTGCATCAAACGGCTTCTTAATCTTATGTTTGGTCTGGTTAAAACAAATCCAGGATGATTTAGTGTTTTAGATTTTAGCAACTGCTGTTTCTATGAATCCTACATGTTGTGAAAAGTCCTCATGCATATCTAGGATGCCAACGCAGATGCAGCCTCTAAGAAAGGAGATGAGGAAGAAGGCGATAAGAAAATGAGGCAGATTCCAATTGGGAGAAAAATCTTTGAGTTCTACAATGCCCCTTTCACCAAATTTTGGTTCAATACAGTGAGTAGAATATTCATTCATTCATTTTCCAAACTGCTTGTCCCAAGGATGCCTAACAGATTGGGTAGTATATATTTCTAAATATATTATTTTATGTTGTAAAATAATACTTTTTTTTAATGCAATAAAATAAAATAAATTGTGTATATTTTTGTTATATTTTTAATAAAATAAAGTTTTTTTTCTGAAATGCAAAATTGCCTTGCATTGGGCAGATTTCCTACCTTGGCTATCTCATGCTGTACAACTACATAGTACTGGTGAAGATGGAGCGTTGGCCATGTTTACAAGAGTGGATCGTCATTTCATACATCATCACTTTGGGGCTAGAGAAAGTCAGACAGGTAAAGATGTAAATATCTCTCCTTAAATCACCAGCTCTAAAAACCGATGCAATCAAGTTAAATCAACTAAGACCCAATTGTAAAGAATCAGTTTGTAGCCTATTTCTGGTACTCTCTCTTCCAGATCTTGATGTCTGAACCAGGCAAGCTCAAGCAAAAGATAAACGTGTGGTTAGAGGAGTACTGGAACATCACAGATATGGTGGCCATCGCCACTTTCTTGTTCGGGGTATTACTTAGGCTACAAAGTGAACCCTACATGGGCTACGGTCGTGTGATCTACTGCGTGGATATTATCTTCTGGTATATCCGTGTGCTGGACATTTTTGGGGTCAACAAGTACCTAGGACCCTATGTCATGATGATAGGAAAAATGGTAAAGTAATTCATTGTACTGAAGTTATTATACTTTTAGATCTTGTACACTCGATTGACAACTATACGGACTTTTTGTCTTGCAGATGATTGACATGCTGTATTTTGTGGTGATCATGTTGGTGGTCCTGATGAGTTTCGGTGTGGCACGACAGGCCATCCTCCACCCAGATGAGGAGCCCACGTGGCGCTTGGCCCGCAACATCTTCTACATGCCTTATTGGATGATTTATGGAGAGGTGTTTGCAGATTCGATAGACCGTAAGACTAGAATTTATAGTAAGATTTTGTTTCCTGCCTCCAGGGTAGAGAGATAACAGTCTGATCCACCATTCTAACACATCATTAATATCTCCATTACTTCTGTGATCCTGTTGTTTGTTGCAGTTTCCCCTATAACTT
Source organism: Semotilus atromaculatus (assembly GCA_031834385.1). Taxonomy (NCBI): domain Eukaryota; kingdom Metazoa; phylum Chordata; class Actinopteri; order Cypriniformes; family Leuciscidae; genus Semotilus; species Semotilus atromaculatus. The sequence goes on from JAULUF010000027.1 coordinate 9,128,598, forward strand.
CATGCTTAGTGTCTTTCTTGTTGAGTTATGAACGTTTAGAGTTATTTCGAACTTGGAGACAGAAAAATGTGTTAGTCAAATTGTTGTTATTTTAGTATTTCAGGCTGTACACACTGCAGCAGTTTTCTAGTTGATTATCCTGCCTCTCTCTTGATTGATATTGTGTTCGATTAATTCTTGTTGCACACATTGGTTTCCAATTGCACTAACTGACTTGTTTGTCTCTATTTTGCCCTTCTGGAATGGCCTGAAGTTTACGCAATGGAAATAAATCGTAAGCACACAGATGAACATTTGACACAATGACAAACACTGTTTTCATGAAAAATAACACTACTAATGGTATAATGGCATTGGAATTGTTGTGAATGCAAAACAAATTCATCGCTGGTACTATAATGTAACAAGAAAGCTTTTTCTAAACAGCTCCCTGCGGAGATAATTTATATGATGAGGATGGGAAAAAGCTTCCACCCTGCATCCCTGGAGCATGGCTGACTCCAGCCATCATGGCCTGTTATTTGTTAGTGGCCAACATCCTGCTTGTGAACTTGCTCATTGCTGTCTTCAAGTAAGAATGCTACCATTACAATGTTTTGATGACTTATTTGCATGTAAACACAAACTGTGTAGGATCGGCTGCAACATAAAGAATAAGTTGTGGCTATTGGTCTTTTCCAAAATGTCTTCATTGGTGTACCTTTAGTAACAGGTCAGTGGTTTTGATTTGCTAGTTTTTATGTGTTTCCTTCCAATAAAGCAACACTTTCTTTGAGGTTAAGTCCATCTCCAACCAGGTGTGGAAATTTCAGAGATATCAGCTCATCATGACCTTCCATGACAGGCCTGTGCTACCTCCACCACTCATTATATTTAGCCACCTCTACATCCTATTCCGCAAACTCTGCTGTCGCTGTAGCAAGAAAAAGGAGGGAGAACTGGATGAGAAGGATAAAGGATTAAGTGAGTTTCATAAAATAATTTGACCAAATTATAAAGGATTAAGATTCAGGTGGTCAAACTGAACATGAGATAAATATTTGTTTGTATTCTCTGTTTTTGTCATAAAGAGCTTATTCTTACCCCGGAAGAGCTGAAGATGCTATATGAGTTTGAGGAGCAATGTGTGGAGGAATATTTCAGGGAGAGAGAAGATGAGCAACTGTCTTCAAATGATGAGCGTATCAGGGTTACAAATGAAAGGTAATTGAAATACGCTAAAACTTCTTAAATACCTTTTTGCAAACTTCTTTTTGATGTGATCATCACATTAACATACTCTTCTTGTTCCTGCATAGGGTAGAGAACATGTCCATGCGACTTGAGGAGGTGAATGAGAGGGAAAACACAATGAAGGCCTCCCTTCAGACAGTGGACCTTCGTTTGGCCCAGTTGGAAGACATTAATGGCCGAATGGTAAATGCCTTGGAAAGACTGGTGGGAATCGACCACTCTGAATTGACCCGGACACGCTCAACGACCTCCTCTATTTGTGACCCCTCTTCTCTTCAACGTCACAGTAGCATCAACAGTGCTGATGGGTACAGCCTCTACCGCTATTACCTGGGTGGTGATGAACGTCCACCCGAGGAAAAAGAGGCAGATCCGAGTAAAACAATAAGCACTACAAACATCAACACAAAGGAATATGGTCAGAATCTAGAGGTAGATGTTCCAGGGACAAGAAGACGCCTTGGCTCATGTGTGGACATACGAATCTTCCCTTGTGAGAAGGGTGTTGAGGTTGATGGGACAAAGCCAGAATCACCAAAATCTTTAGTTCCTGACAGCCAGACTTCTTCGGATAGTGCCACACAGAAAGAAGTCTTGATGACTGAGAGAGTGAAACTTCAGGCAACTACCTCCTACCCTCTAGAAAAGGTGAAAGCTTTCAGATACTATCCTACAGAAATACAAAGCACATCCCCATCCACTGTGCGAAAGTATAGGAGCACAATCTCATTTGATCAAGCAAGTGAAAGGGAAGCAAATCAAGAAGGGGAAGGAATGGATGCGTCTCCAGCTACAAGACGTTGGAGTGCTGGTTATGAGTATAAGGTACACCCTAGTCTTTTTGGTCAGATACCAAAGGTATCAAGGGTAATACCCTTGGTAGACCAGATTGACAAGTTTAGCAACAGTTTCAAGGTAGATCAACATTCTGACCAGCCTGAGCAACAGAGACTGAGTGTTTCTGCTATAGACAGTAAAGAGGAGATGGGAATGCAAGAAGGAGAGAAGACACTGGACAGTTCGGATGGACCAATGAGTCACGAAAGAGTTCAGCTGATAATAGAAGATGAGATGACAAAGGGTGGAGAGCTAACAGGGACGACTGGTATAGAGCCATTGCTGGATGTCGATCAGGTAAACCAGGAAGAAAGAAGTGACGAAGTGGACAAACGCCTAAAAGATACTCAGCAGAAGATGGAAAAGGATCCAGATGATCCTGAGGGAAGTCTGGGAAAGGAAAAAAGTTCAGAGAAGCAAGATGGAGAGCAAACAGAGGAGATAACTACAGGTGCCATTTCCAGTGATTCTGAAGTCCAAGTTGATGGTAGCCATCTGCTTCTGCCAGAGGACACAATGTTCCTCCCTGGAAGATCCAAGAGCTGGTCCACAAAACCTGGCAAGTCTTTAGGAAACAGTTTGAAAAGAGCCCATGAATCCGGCAGTGAAAGAGACCTTGCTGTAGCCTGTAGAGACTCTCCTGATGATCCAGAGAAACCAGCACAGAAGACAACAGATGATGTACCTTCAAACGAGCCGTAGCCATTCACAAAGGGGACACTCTTGAAAGAGTCCAATAAGAAGATACATTCCTCAGATAAGAACGATGCACACATTCAATTCCTTTTATACGCCTGTAACACTAGATACTTACATTAGCAGTATGTACTCAGGTGTCATAATCAAGTTAAATGAGTAGCAAATCTCTGAAACCATATCATCAACTGTTCATTAATTGTGTGCTTGCACTAAACGTATTTTCATCATTATATATATTTAAGATACAGTGCAGTACAGGTACAATACATTATATTACAGTATGTAACCTTGCTCACTGTTCTGGTCTTCATGCCATTTATGTGTTATGGTTTAGATGTTTTGGATTGGTAAACAGTATACAGTATTAGTAACAGTATTATACAGTATAATGACAATTGGTGTAAGGCTATGCAAACTGAACTAGTCAAAAGACAAAATGAGTCTACCTCAATGCAAAATGTTTGAAGTTACCCGGTTGTATGAGAGGTGCATTCTGTTTATTGTTGTGATAAGACTGTCTAATAGCACCATCTACTGTTCTGTATGATGTATTGCTGACAAAAAGAAGATGAAAGTACAGCCGTGGAAAAAAATAAGCTGAAAAGTTTAAAGATATGTTTATACAGTATTTACTTTGGTTATATGTAGTATAAAAATCTACAATGAATAAAACCACACTTTAAATTCCTGTTCACATTTTCTTTGTTAAGGTTTTAACATGTTTAAACGAGCATATTGGCTTTTCAGATAACTAGTTGCTTTATGTCTCTTTAAAAAGATCAGTCATACAGTCACAAATATGAAAGAAAATACATGCATAACAATGGTCCCATCTGAATATCAGTGGTCATGATATAGGCTACATTTGTCAAAGTAAAATGATAATCATCAAAACATTCTTTCAAAATACTACGGCAGTATCTGTCCAACTCAGATTAATGGATACAGATCCAAGGCTTTAAGGTCCCTAATATCAGCACAAGTAGTCGGAAGTAATTCCCAAATAGGGACATTTTATTGCTGTAATCTGTACTACTTCTTCTGACACAGCCTTTAGTGCAGTTTCAATAGGGGACCAAAATGTCTCACACATTGAAACATAAGTGCTGATTTAACCAGTTGAATTTACCCTGGATCATTTGACAACAACTTACACACATTGACAGTCAAGCATGAAAATCACATAATACCACTTTTTGGCAACTCTGTTTCTTTTAAGAGCCTATGGTGAAAAAAAATGTAAACCGTAAATGAAAGTTTTTTTTGTACAGTATTAATATATCATGCACTGGACTTTTTCAATCGAAAAATGAAAAAGAGCTACAAATGTGAGAAATATCAAATTGAAATACAAAACAGCTCAGTTTCCGTTAATGGATTTACATAAACATGCATCAGTGACTTTCTTTTTTTATCATGTTACAAAACATTATACTGTAGCATTGACACAAGGACCCTAGCATTAATTTTTTAAATGCTAATTAAATAGTTAATGATCATCTTCATTTTCAAAAGAATGTCACATAATTTGCACAAATCAGTGCTGGACTGAATTTGAACATAAACCCTATGCTTGTAACCCTAAAGCTAAGGATCTACAACACAGGCACAATTTTCCTTATTCCCTTAATACTGATGGTTCTCAGGTTTGACTGGCTGTGTCAGACACTCACTTCCAATTCGTGATTGTGATTTTGCCAAGTAAGACGTGTTCCCTTTGATACCCTATTCCTTTACCCATCATGCTCTGCAGCCATCATGTTCTATCTTTGCAACCTTCCAGCGGGTGGATTGATGTCCGTCTGTGCTATACATGGACATGTGCCTGTGAGAAGAGCTCATTGAAAACACATGTAAAGTGCTTTTAACCCACTAGTGTTCCAAAAATGGCATTTTTACAGATTTTCTCTATTACATTTTTTTTTTAACCAGTGCGAGAACAGTACATATGTAGTATAAAAGACACTCAGGAACATATTACAACAAAACAGATTCGCTCACTACTTCATAAATATTGTACGCGATACATTTAAGCCTTCAGCAGCAAATCTTTTAAGCCAGCCAGTGCTGTGTCTATATAGAATATTTTACAAAACCATATCAAAGCCAAACCATTCATATTTGATCCATTATCTTTTGACACAATCATCACGATTATCACCACACAACAAAGGAGACATTTCCTATTGTGACACTAGCACAGAGTGAACCATGTAAATCTCTCAAAACGGCATCATTCCTCTGTTCCATCTTGAATTTGAGGGCCTGGAAACACGAACCTTCTTGAGCCTGATGGTCCAGCTCTTTTGCAGGGGCTCATGTGATATGTTGTACCAGCTGAGCTGCCGCAGAGACACAGCAAGTGAACGTATCCACGCGCTGCAAATGAGTTACAGCAGAGCACACTTAAAAATGCTGTGCTTTTTGGTACGCTTCTCTGAAATCTTCACCGGCCCCCCACCATCTGCTTGACCACCATCATTCTAGTCAATAGAAAGACAGACACGTTTTAATTTTGCTTTGTAAAACCTATAAAAAAAAGAAATTAAGTGAATAATATCAGGGTTGTAAAAAGATGAATATAGTTAAAACAAGTAATCATGAGACTTTTTGTACTTAATTGCTGAACTGATATCAAACTAGATGCCGTAATAAAATAATGGGTCTGTTTTTTTACCCCATGATGTGGTATGATTCATTGTAACAGTTATACATGTTTTAAATGATTTAAAGTCCCTCGGTAGTCAATCATTTTATCCCTTAAAAGTCATCTTTGATCACCAAACATACATATTTAAGCGTTTTTTCCAAGAAAAAAAAATCTTCAAAAATTACAAAATTGAAGATAAATGATTTGTAGTATTATTTTTTATTGCTGAACCGATATAAAACTAAATGTAGTTAAAAAATAGTATGTAGTTAAAAGAAATTTGTAACATTAGTTAACTACATTAATTAACATGATGAACAATAAACAATACTTCTACAGCATTCATTAATCTTTGTTCATGGTCATTTCTGCATTTAGTAATTATTTAGTAATTAAAATCTAAATGTGTGTATGTTAACATTTGTTAATGCACTGTGACATTGTTTAACACAATGTGTTAGTACTAACTAACATTTACAAAGATTAATGAATGCTTTAAAAATATATTGTCAGTTCATGTTAGCTAATGCATTAACTAATGTTAACAACTGAGACCTTATTGTAAAGTGTTACCGTCTTTTTTACCCACAGTAGTGATTGTTTTTAACCGATTCATAGTAACAATGATTGATGTTTACAATTATTAGAAATATGTTTTTAATAACTATAAGATAATTAATCATAAATAATATCCAGTGTAATGCATTTGTGTTTCGTCTTTGTTTTGGAAGATTGACAAAAAACACACCATTTTTCTGTTGAGTCGAGCCATAATATCTCTGCCAAGGGTGTAAAAGGCCTCTTCGACATTTACACTGGTTTTTGCACTTGTTTCCAAAAACTTGATCCCGTAATCAATGGCCAGCTGGGGAAAAAAAATGGCACAAAATTACAACAGTTATTAACAAATATCCAGTATCACACAAACTAGCTCATTCCAAATAATACACCTATAAATAGGTAGTATTACAATAATGAAATTTTAATTTAAATACAAATTTTTTTTTTTCATTTTAAATGATTTCATTTATTCATCTATTTGTGTGAAATACTGTAAAAGCGTATAAGATGTGAGAGGTCTCACTTTCTCTCCTCTCTCTTTGGACACCTGTCTCCTGTCGTTCATGTCACATTTGTTTCCGAGGATCATCTTCTCTACGTCAGATGATGCATGCTGAAATTAGTGATTGAGAAGTTTAGCAGTCAAAAGAAATTTAATTCTCCAATAAGTATCAAATACTTGAAAAATTATATTTGATATGAATTTACAGCGTGTGTAACAGGCCTATTATACAATGGCCTCCAATTAATTAGACAAGCAGTGTACTGACCAATAAAAAATAAGGACCGGATCTGTTTTATAATGTAAATCATTTTACTTTATCAATTGAATGTATGTAATGTCAGTAACCTCCTCAATGTTGCGGATCCAGTTTTTAATGTTCTCAAATGACTTTTCGCTGGTGATGTCATATACCAACATAATGCCCTGAAAACAAAGCCAGCAGAAATATGAAACATCCATCTTCAGCAATCAAAGCTTAGTCATATATACAGTGAAGAAAATAAGTATTTGAACACCCTGCTATTTTGCAAGTTAAGTATTTGAACACCTGAGAAAATCAATGTTAATATTTGGTACAGTAGCCTTTGTTTGCAGTTACAGAGGTCAAACGTTTCCTGTAGTTTTTCACCAGGTTTGCACACACTGCAGGAGGGATTTTGGCACACTCCTCCACACAGATCTTCTCTAGATCAGTCAGGTTTCTGGGCTGTCGCTGAGAAACACGGAGTTTGAGCTCCCTCCAAAGATTCTCTATTGGGTTTAGGTCTGGAGACTGGCTAGGCCACGCCAGAACCTTGATGTGCTTCTTACAGAGCCACTCCTTGGTTATCCTGGCTGTGTGCTTCGAGTCATTGTCATGTTGGAAGACCCAGCCTCGACCCATCTTCAATGCTCTAACTGAGGGAAGGAGGTTGTTCCCCAAAATCTCGCAATACATGGCCCCGGTCATCCTCTCCTTAATACAGTGCAGTCGCCCTGTCCCATGTGCAGAAAAACACCCCCAAAGCATGATGCTACCACCCCCATGCTTCACAGTAGGGATGGTGTTCTTGGGATGGTACTCATCATTCTTCTTCCTCCAAACACGGTTAGTGGAATTATGACCAAAAAGTTCTATTTTGGTCTCATCTGACCACATGACTTTCTCCCATGACTCCTCTGGATCATCCAAATGGTCATTGGCAAACTTAAGATGGGCCTTGACATGTGCTGGTTTAAGCAGGGGAACCTTCCGTGCCATGCATGATTTCAAACCATGACGTCTTAGTGTATTACCAACAGTAACCTTGGAAACGGTGGTCCCAACTCTTTTCAGGTCATTGACCAGCTCCTCCCGTGTAGTTCTGGGCTGATTTCTCACCTTTCTTAGGATCATTGAGACCCCACAAGGTGAGATCTTGCATGGAGCCCCAGTCTGAGGGAGATTGACAGTCATGTTTAGCTTCTTCCATTTTCTAATGATTGCTCCAACAGTGGACCTTTTTTCACCAAGCTGCTTGGCAATTTCCCCGTAGCCCTTTCCAGCCTTGTGGAGGTGTACAATTTTGTTCTCTAGTGTCTTTGGACAGCTCTTTGGTCTTGGCCATGTTAGTAGTTGGATTCTTACTGATTGTATGGGGTGGACAGGGGTCTTTATGCAGCTAACGACCTCAAACAGGTGCATCTAATTTAGGATAATAAATGGAGTGGAGGTGGACATTTTAAAGGCAGACTAACAGGTCTTTGAGGGTCAGAATTCTAGCTGATAGACAGGTGTTCAAATACTTATTTGCAGCTGTATCTTACAAATAAATAGTTAAAAAATCATACATTGTGATTTCAGGATTTTTTTTTTTTAGATTATGTCTCTCACAGTGGACATGCACCTACGATGACAATTTCAGACCCCTCCATGATTTCTAAGTGGGAGAACTTGCAAAATAGCAGGGTGTTCAAATACTTATTTTCTTCACTGTATGTGTACACTGAAAATATATTCTTGTGTAACATTTTTGTCTTGTTTTCCAGTACAAATATCTAATCATTCAAATCAAGATACGTTTAATTAAATAGCTAAATGACTTTAGATATTAAGGTTGTGTTCACACTTGGCAGGTTTGGTTTGATTAAAATGAACTGGTGCGATTGCTCTAGTGCGGTTCATTTGAAGAGCTCTTAGCTGGTAAAAATATGCCATCATATGTGCACACACACAACGAGCACGTTTAACCCAGCACACAGCATTGTTTTAGATGTTCGTAAGTTCTGTCGCAAAATACGCGCAAGAAAAGCCCTTTTTTGTACAGTACCTTTCATGAATTTGGTTGCCCATAAAATCTTTAAAAGGAATACTTCAGGATTTAGCATTAAGCTTTGTATTAGTAGAAAACCTGTAGTATTTTCGAATTATCGTGCTTTCCTCCCTCATATCCCCCTGAGACGAGAGATTTATATATTTTTTGTCTGGAAAAAATTCTCAGATGACGCAAAAATCGTCATTTTGCGTCATCTGAGGATTTTTTGGCCAGAGGCTAAGAACTACAGCCAAATAGAAGGAGCTGTTCCGAGATGTTCTCAACCCACCCATAGATCTCACTCACAGAATGTACAAATAGTGTCAGACATCTTTTTTGGGAAGCTAAGGTAACAGGCTCTTGTTCTGTGGAGAAAGTTGAGCAGTAAGGGTTACGGGTTACATCCTCTTTTTCCTGGACATGTCCGGCCGTCAAGATCGTCCAAAAAGTCCGGCATTCAGCTTTTGCTTTCTGCAGTCGCCATTCATTGTTTACATGCACACCTTTTGTTTCAATCTAACTGAATTCATTCCGATTGGTGAATCTGAATGTAGTGTTTACATGAACGCTAAACAAGTGATCATTTGATGTGCGTTTAAACATTGCTAAGAAAATTCCCACTCCTCGGTGAGAGATAAGAGACCGGTGCGTCTCACAGGTGTCGCTCATCAGTAATCACACCACCGGCCTCGCACCGTTCTCCCGCGGCCCTCAGGCTCGTCCTGCTCGCCACAGTAAACATGATGAATGGTGACTGTAGAACGCAAAAGCCGAATCCCGGGCAGACTCATCATGGAGACTAGTAGCCTAGCCTTGTTGTTTAACTACTGCGCTCTATTACCGGTAGGCGTGGCCTCGTAAGGCAGCGAAGCAAGTGCATTCTGGGAGTTGTTGTCTTTCATCCACATAAGCCAAAAATAAATTTTCTGGCTTTTCTCAGTCTAGAAAGAAATTTCTTCTACATAAATGACCCATTTTAAATACACATTCATCTTTCCAGAGGTGAAGTATCCCTTTAAGCTATTTAGGGTAAACTTATTTGGCTTGCTGTTCGCAGAGGAGGGCCTCGAGAAAGCGGCTTCAACCCTATCTTAGATATACCCCGCAGTGGGACTACTAATGCTCGGAAGATGAGTCTGGTAGCAAGATGCCTAAATTATATTGGTGGAGTTGGGGAGGTGGAGGTATGCCAAAACAGCTGATGCAGGACCTAGTGTTGTCAAAAGTACCAACTTTAACTTCAACAATCAGAGGTGTTTAAGAATCAGTTCAACAGCGCACAAAATGATAGAGGGAAATGGTAGTTAATTTTTTTAATTTCAGTACTGACTTGACAACACTAGTCCTAAGTCTGTACTTTTGACAACACAAGCCCTAAGTCTATACTTTTGACAACACAAGCCCGGACCAAGGTGAGTGGCTGCTTAATATGCTCCGGAAGTTCATTGAAAGATTAGATGGATTCACTCCTCCTGAAATTACATTTAGGAACTTCACTTGGGTTCGGTGTTAAAAATGACAGTGTGAATGCTAAGCTAACCAGGACTACATGTCTCGTTTTCTTAGGGGTCACACACGTTTTCACACTGGGCACGTTTGCTGCGGTCCGAAAGCACCCTTCGCTACGTTCACACTGTCAGTCCAAATCCGATTATTTGTGTATCCAATTGGAATATGATCTAAAACTATGATCTAAAATTATTGATTACTGTTCAGATCGGATTTGTGTGTTCATGCTGCTCTTTCGTTTTCCGGGATATATGCATTGGTTTCTATGGCAATGACTTAAAACAACAACAATATTTTAACTATGGGAATGCGAGGGTTTTGCAATGCAGATGCTGCCTTCTTTGACTGTGACTATGTGTGGCCGCCGCGCTGGACTACTTCGTCTTATGAGGCAGCGGCAGAAACGGCAGAGGCTGGTTTGTGCGGATTTATTCGATGCTCTTTTCTCTGCCGGTTTCAAAACATGTCTTCATTTTATTGTCATTTTCTGCTTTTCGTCAGTCTGACCTGTTTACAATTTACGTAGCGTGAAAAAAAGTCACATAAACCACACGAAATCCGATCAGAGCGGTCAGACTGAAAAATATTTCCAGGAATGAAATTTGAATAGGATTTCAAACCCCATATGAATGTAGCTTGAAATGGATGTGTAAAAATTTCATATATACTTTTTGCCGTTCACACTTGCTAAATCTGCTCGTATTTCAATCAGATTTGGACTGTCAGTCGGAACAAGACTTTAATCCGGACCAAAATAACCAAGAGAATCGAACTACACGTGTGAACACACCCTTGTCTAGTATACTAAAAACTAAATAAAAATTGAGTTTATACTTAATATATTTTTTATATATATAAAATATAGAATTTGAAATTATACTTTTTGTTCAGAAAACAATCTGAAAACTAAGTAATTTTGCTTCTCAAGTAAATGTATCTTGATTTAAGAATTTTAGATATTTGTACTGGAAATCAAGACAAAAGTACTGAGTAAGACTTTTTTTTCTTTTTTTGCAGTGTAGTACCCAGTAGTGTCTTACCATAGCGCCTCTGTAATACGCCGTGGTGATCGTCCTAAATCTTTCCTGCCCTGCAGTGTCCCTGTAAAACAACCAGACAGTCACACGCAAATACGCATCCTCACCTCGTTCCTTCCGTCTTTTGTTGACGGACACTTTACATTGGTTAGTGGTGAATCCCATCTTGTTCTTTCCTAAATTTTTATATAAACATCCTGTAGAATGTGCAGATAGACGGCACGGATGTCCATGACACTATATTGTCTGCACGTCTCATCCTTCATTAGTCTGGTGGACAGGGTGTGTGAGCATTATGACTGTTAACAGGAAGAATAGCCACAGTGTGTGATGTCATTTCCTTCTTACTTATCAAGAACATTCAAGGACCATTATAATATCAGCACTTAAGGATCCCCAAAACCTTCGTATAGTGCCTAGATAATAACTAGCATATTGCTAGCACATTAACTGGTTTCTTTAACTGTTTTCTATTTTGTCTTGAAATATTTCCAGTTTAATTAAAAAAATCAAAAAGTTTAAAGGGCTTATCCAGTTTTAGAGCAGATCAAGTGCAAATGTATGAATGTTAGTGAAACCAAAAATAACAAACCATGATTAGCTACTTGCTATTGGTAGGCAAGTTAGTTGTAATGAAAAGAAAGTACACTTCATTGTATTGAATGTGCACTTGTAGTGTTCTTCAAATCTTAAAAGTGTGTTTTTAAAAGACAGTACTTCTATACTTAACACACTTAAGTGTACACTTTTTGAAAGTTTTTTCAAAGTTTTAATTTAAAGTAGATTTTAAATCATTCTGATGTGTTGCCTAACATGCAAAAGCACACATATATTTTAAATGTACTAAATTGCAACTACATCATTACAAATGTATAATTACAAATATATTTCATTACAAGTTTCAATAGAAATGACATTAAAGTTTATTTTAGTACATTAAGCATTACACGTTAACCATATTTCAAAGACAACAGGAGTAATTATGAAATTACATATAAAGATGGACTTGTGAAGGCGAAATAAGCAGTCTTAAGTTTAACTAATTGCATTTAATAAAAAGTACATAATACAATTCATTTAATTGCAAATGACATGCAGTTAAGAGTCTGAAAACATATTCAGTTCGCACTTAAGTATATTCTTTTTTGTAATAAGTACTCATTTTAAAAGTATGCTAAAGTGTACTTCTATTTTCACAAGTGCATTGTCATTCTAGATGAATAAAATGTTGGTGTGTGCTTTTAGGAGTAGACTACAATAGCATAATAGCCTCAAAGTTAACTGATATAATGTTTAAAAGCAACAAAACTCCAATTAAGTGTATAATCTGTTCCCTATATTCAAACCAAGAGTTTACACAGCTTTAAATATCTCTAAAGATGAAGTGTAAATGATGACATAACAGGATATATAAAACACGACTTGGCACTGCATATTAATGACAAACAAATGGCTCACCATATCTGCAGCTTGATTTTCTTGCCGTTCAGCTCGATAGTTCTGATTTTGAAATCAATTCCTGGCAACAGAGAAAAAGAGAGACATCGTCAGATCTTCAGTGACTGGCACCACATGGAATCAATCTTACACTGCAGTGGTGAAGATATAATGAGCTATTTACAGTTTCTGGGGTTAAACTGCTCCTTTTGCCCTTTTTTTTTTTGTCCTGCTGGTTAGTGGAAAATTGCTTGTTGCTTGTATCAGACAACAAGTTGTGTACTTTGCAACAAACCTTAGGTATTTCTCTGAATCTCTGTATATCTGACATATAAACCTATTGACGTTGTAGAAAGATGGTTTCCATTCAAGAAATAAATCAAGATTTCTAAGCTTATTTATTAAACAAATTCAATAGAAATTCAAAATTACACTCAATATAACTAGTCAAACGGGAGGCTTTGTGATGTGGTTTTCCTGTGGAAAAATGTCTAATGCTATACACAATATAGTAGTTCAAGATCTGGACTGGTAAATAAGAGGCATTAGTTGTGTGAACATGGTGTGAACAATCATTAAGAATTTTTTATTTTTTTTTTGCAGTTTAGAGACCAGAAAATTATATTTGGAGACTTGGGTGTTGCTTTACACCCAGAACACCCAAACACAACTCAAACATTTTATAGTTCATTGGCATTACAGTCAATGAAAGTTTACATTCAGTCGTTTACCAGATGCTTAGCTACAGTTTAAAATAAGGTACAAGCAATCTAGTTAAGCAATACACACACACACAGAGTCACAGGAAGTGGAGGTGGACAGCTCAGAGAAGTGTGGGGAAGTATGCAGAGTGGCCACAACTGGGGTCATGGACGCCCTGGCACAAGAAAGCAGATGCCAGTCAAAGGCTCCACTGCATTGGCGGAAGAATGCTGAGATGGGCTGAGTGAATATTATCACGAGAACATGATGGGGATTCAAACAGTACAGCTCTCTGTTCACGGTCAAGTCTACTATGACCCCACACAAAGGAACCATACTTTCCCCAGCACTCCGTCCTGACGTTGTCATCAAAATATTGTTTATGCAGAGTGGTCGTGATGATCTCTAACATGCCACACAAAAAAAAAAGGTACTTTTTTCAGGGAAATTGCTGTTTTGACTCAAAGAATGTGCTGGTTTTGTAGATAAATGGGATGTAAATACAAATGAAGTCTGAAAGAAAGTCGAGGCTCAGAGACCCCATTGCAAGACAGCATCGCAAACAAAGGCAGAGGGGGGCGGTGACGTTTTAATCAGATGGAAAAACTGACAAAGGAAATGACTAAACTCTCTGTGCAGGCAGACGGAAGACAACTGTGCAGCTTTCACACACACACAATGCAAAAAGTATTTTGTGTAAAAAAAAAATCCTTAAAGCAAGATAAATGTGCTTGAGAAGTTAAATTGCATAAGGAACACCTGTTTTCATTTTTTTCCCACTTTTTTTTTTTAAATTGTATATGTAACAAAATGTTACAAGGTTTATGGTGACAGGGAAAAACAATTATAGAAAATCTGAAATTTGAAAAAAAAAAAAGCTGATAAGGTTATTTATGCATTTGCCATGCAAATTTCGCACTTATTTGTCCTGACCTGTACGCATATGAATATTATTTTACAGCATCTTAGGTTGTCTGCATCAAGAGGAAGCACGTTCCTTGTTTGTCGTCATATGGAAAACATCATATGGTCATGCTTAAACCTGAACAGTGAACACTACAGCAAAACATCTTTTAAGTGGCTTGAATCCATCAGCATGAACACAACATTAATATGTAACTCAATAATACAGTTGATGTTTCTCTTGTGTAGACTCCAGTATGAACTTGTAAGGCCATTAGTGAGCAGGGTTTGACAGTTTAAAAGTAGATACAGCTGTGGTCAGCAAAATATGACTCTTACACCTTCACCGACAGCATTGTTTCCAGAGTATCTATATCTGTGGATCTGTATCAGATATAGATTATCTACCTATCTATCTATTTATTCATCTATCTATACCAACATATTCTATTAGTTAATACTAGTTTTTAATATTAATACTGATTTGTATAGAAATAAAAACACATAATACATTTAAATTAGGCTATATAAAATATTAAAATAAATGTATAAATGTATAATAGGTCTATATATATATATTAAACAAAACATTATGATAAATATATATTTTAATTGATCTAAGCTTTGTAATCGAAGGCCTATCCATGTCTAAATAAATATAGATGTTTTAGACATAATCATATAATTAACTGAAAAAAATCACATGTGCTTTTCAAACCTACTTTATCAATGCAAATGAAACTAGAAACTTAATTATTACAGTTTTACTGTATCTGAACACTATTGTCCTGCATATAACGGGACACCGTCCAATACCTTCTACCCAGATCACCGGTGAACTGACCGATTGTGGAGATGAAGGTGGTGTTAAACGCGTCCTCGCTGAATCTGAACAGCAGACATGTCTTTCCCACTCCACTGTCTCCAATTAGCAAGAGTTTGAAAAGGTAATCGTAAGTCTTCGCCATTTACCAAGCCAGTATTTCCTTAATGAATGACAGTGCACAGTTTCCCTTGTTCATGGCATTGACACAAAAATCATACGGTCTCGAGCGAGGGCGGGGCCTCGTTGTGTGACGTCAGCGCGACGGCACGTAAGCGATTGGTCAATGTAGTTTCTAGGAGGACAGTTTTTTCCTTTAGGAGGACAGACACGGTACTCTAGGAGCCAGATACATCACGGGTAGTTATAGAGAAAGCATTGCATATATAACAACAAATAATTAATCTATTGTGTGGCTTGTTAACAAATTAAAAAAAAATATTGATACTAAGCGTAAGAAGGATTTTTTTTTAATCAAGGTTCACTTTTCAGAAGAAAAAAAATCAACATCTGTCATTTGTGATTCAATAGACCTATGATATCAGCGTTTTTTCCAAGTCCAGTTAGTAGGCTAATGGTTTTGTTTTGAAAAATATCTATCTATCTATCTATCTATCTATCTATCTATCTATCTATCTATCTATCTATCATAAAAGGATGTTCCTTGTCGTATTGTATATAGCCATTTACCAGCCACTATGGGGCGTAGTCACACGACCAGATTAAATAGATTGTACATAACAGATAGATTAAATAAGTTGAAATTACTCTTCAATCAAAGAAGATAAAGAAGAACAACAAGTAAACTAAATCAAACAGTGAAATATGTGTTTTGTAGTGGAGGAAGCTGCTAAGAATAAAAAAAAGGAACTGCATCTTATGAGGAGTTCTGAGAAATGTCAGGGTTGCCAGTACCGGAAATATCAACCCAGAGGGTCCATTTGTTCTATTTTATTGCATTTGGAAATTTTACAGCTTTATCATTATTAGATAGATAGATAGATAGATAGATAGATAGATAGATAGATAGATAGATAGATAGATAGATAGATAGATAGATAGATAGATAGATTATATCATCTGATAGGCAGATCCAAAGACATAGATACTCGGATAGACATACACAGGGGCGGCGCTAGGGATGGGATGGTGGAGTAAGCCCCAAATATTTTTTGTAAAGCTCCGAATATTTAGTTACCTTCTACCTTGTCTTTCTCCTAGAGAAAAACAATTAATCAGAAAAACAAATGTGAATAAGATTACAGCTGCCGAGATTACCTAATCATGAAAAGTGCATATTACAGTTTTATTTATTTTTTCCCTTTGCATTGCTTAAAGGGATAGTTCACTTTGAAAAAATTTTTTGGTATGTTTTAGCTTACCTCAAGGGCATCCAAGATGTAGGTGTCTTTGTTTTTGCAGTAGTTTAAATTTTGATATTTTTAGGTCAAACCGTTCTTGTCTGTCAGTCATATAATGCAGGTCTATGGTCACCACCTCAAAGAGCATGCACAGAGAAGTCCAAATTAAACATGATTTAATGACTCGTAAATGTAAGTACACATTGATGGCCTAAGACACGAAACGAGTGGTTTGTGTGAGAAAACGAACAGTATTTATATAGTTTTTACCTCTTGTAACCACAGCCACGTCCAAGTGATCTGAGGGCGCGGGCGCTTCGGTCGGCGCAAGCGCCGGAAGTGATCTATTGTTTAAATTATTTCACTAACACAATAAGACTTTCTTTTAAGCCTTTCTTTCTTTTTCTTTATTCCCCTAAATCACTTTTATAATTAATTAATTCCTTTTAATAAAAATACCCAAATTTAGTTTGGGCTAAAACCCCGAACATCCACTGACCTTAGAACCGCCCCAGACAGGCCCACTGAGTCCGAAACAGAACCCTAACCCTAACCCTAACGAATAGCCTACGGGAAAAAACCCATACGAAATTTTCAGACTCAGTGTTCAAGAACCTTTAGATAAATAGATAGTTTTACTGGGGCCAATGTATAAAGGAGTGTTTTATTGTTGAGCATGCCTGGGCATGTCTGATCAGATTTACTTTATGAAGCTACGCGTGGCAACCCTGCAGTTCCCCGAGCGAGGAGGAAAGCAGCAGAGACTCACAAACACACACACACACGAATGCGAAAATCAGCAGCTCCCGACAATGCCTGTAAGTGGATTTGCTCAGCTAGACAACGATTCTTGCATTTGACAGTTGTTACTATAGATTCTATCGTATGCCGTTTTAATATTAATCCAGCTGTTGGTTATTTTAACCGTGCGATAAACATGGGAAAGTTTTTGATCTCACATGGCGCTGGTTCAGATGAGGCCTAATGTTTCACTTTACACGAGGAATATTTCAACTGTTACATTGCACCGAGGAAAAAGATAGGTTGGAATCAGATTGATGTTTCATTTCTGCTTTTAAAAGTAAGCTGTTATATTTTTCAGACTGACAAAGAGGGAAGTGATAAATATGGCTGTTGAATAATGTTGTTTTTTATGTGCAGAAGCATGAAAGAAGCGTGCTTAAATAGATTGCAGATTTTCTAAGTAAGAGATAAATAGCCTAACTGTCATATTGTTGAAGGAAATGTATATAAATGTATGTGTGTGTGTGAGAGAGAGAGAGAGAGAGAGAGAGAGAGAGAGAGATTATGTATAGGCTACGTATAACAAATTTAGTATTAATATTTTGTTAGTTCTCTGTTGTTTTTTTGCATGTTTATAATTTCTCTGTATGATAGCCTGGCCAAAAATAATGACAACACAATTTGGCATGTTTCACAGCGTTATCACAAATAAAACAATTGACTCTTAGCACAACTATAAAATATGCTTTGACAACCTTTAACACATTTTTTATATTAATCAATTTTAAATAAAGGGAGATGATGTCAAATGTCCTAAGCCAGACATTACTTTTGCCCACTACTGTGTGTGTGTGTGTGTGTGTGTGTATATATATATATATATATATATATATATATATATATATATATATATATATATATATATAATGTTTTTTTTTTTTCATTAGTATATTTTTATTTATTAATATATTCTTATTGTAACAGCTGGCCAAAGATCTACTCAACCCGTCCTTTGATTTTGAACGAAGGCAGCATAAGAAGAAAAGGCTTGTGCAGAGTCCCAACTCATACTTCATGGATGTAAAATGTCCAGGTTTGAGATCTATAGAAGAAACTTTGTTTGCCTTATGTGTAATATTTCACTTATAGAAAATGCAATCTTTTCTGCTTATTTCCATGTAGGTTGTTATAAGATCACAACTGTGTTTAGTCATGCGCAGACGGTTGTGTTATGTGTTGGGTGTTCAACCGTTCTCTGCCAACCAACAGGAGGAAAAGCAAGGCTGACTGAGGGTGTGTATTATTTACTGTAGGATTGTAATATGTCCAGGGTTACTGTTGATTTTGTATTTTTGCATCAGAAGTTATTGTTTATAATGTTATCTGGTGATACAGTGTCTCATATTGCAATATAATATGAAGCTATGTTTTCTCTTTCCAAATAGGTTGCTCTTTCAGAAGAAAGCAACACTGAGAAGGATGAAAAAGGAATGATGCTTTGAATACAAAGAAATTGCTCAACTTCTTAATGCCTTACTTTTTCATTGATTACAATGAATGAACTATAAATATGATTATGAACGGTGCATGGCAGGTTCTTTCTACCATGTTATCAGTTCAGTGGTTCTGAATAAAGATTCTTCTGCATGATACAACTGCATCCTGCAATTTAATTCTGTGTGATGTTTTACGTTTAATTTCTCATCTTGTGCAATAATCATAAGCATGTTGACTTTGTCATTTTTACCATCAAAGCTTTCAAAGTTGTTGAGGATATTGTTATCTTTGCCGTTAATAAAAGTTTGGGGTTGGAAGATTTTTTAAATGTTTTTATGTTATGAATTCTTGTTTGTTTATTTGACCAAAATATAGTTTAAAAAAACTGTAATATTGTCAAAAGATCCTTCAGAAATCATTCTAATATGATGCTGCTCAAGAAAAATTAGTTGAAAACAGTTGTGCTGCTTAACAGTTTTGTGTAAACTGATATATTTTTCAGGATTCTTTGCTGAATAGAAAGTTCATGCTAAATAAATGTAGACATTTCTTTAAAGACACAAATCTTACTGACCCTAAACTTTTGATCTGTACATGTGTGGGTTATTATACAGCACAAAATCAGCTAGAACACCAAAACACTAAATGTTTCACCTTAGCTTTTATGGTATCTTCATCTAGAACTTTTTGCTTAAAAAAATATACCATTAAATTAATACCTAAATCGCTTCCATTCAGTTGCAATTATGTATACTCCAGTAAACAAAGGAGGAAATGTTTTATTTGTGAAAAATAGAACACATTCAAGGGAAGAAACTTGACCATTTAAACATACTGAGTCACATTCTTAGAAAATGTACAAATACCGATTTTTCTTCAACTGGCAAAAAAGTGCACCAGCTCAACCAAAGCAACAGATAAACTTAAAAGTGAACATACGCACACAGGATGAATGATTTACATGCAAAAATGAAGTAACAATTAAATCCTATGGATGATATTTTTATTCAAAATAATTTCTTTGTCTGGTAATACTTAATTGTGGTGGATGTTGCAAAACATTCCTGGTTCCTCCTCATCAGACGCTTCAGAATTAATAATTCCAATGGTGACAAGAAAATGGTACATTTAGTAAGGCTTTGGTAGGGGTAAATCCTTGCTGTACCCATTGCTCTGCAAGAACTAAATTTAACCACCCTAATATTCAGTGTAGACTTGCAGTCATATTTTAAGTAGTATTGCACAAATGTTCCTGATCTATGACATTTATTGAGTCTGGCATTGGACGCCACTATGCCTGGGGCCTTCATCTTCATCATAGGCTTCACTGCTGTAGTTTCTCTTTTGTCTTTCATAATCTATTTCACAGAGGTCAACCTCTTCCATATCATCTGTCATCATGATGTGATCTCTGGTGGGAAGCAACCTCTCCAGGTCAGGCAGCATGTGCTCAGGTAGCCAATGTTTATCTGGGAATTCAATCTGAGGGAACAGAAATGTTTCTGTGAGATGTGACCATCCCAACACAAGATAAAGATAGCCATTGTTTGGAAAAATAAATAAATATATATAGTTTTGTTAATTCTGTCCCATGTTTTAGTTCAAACTCATTCCCCTGTTTACACTATGCTGTTTTCAACTGAAAATGGAAACTATGCGTTTTGGCCGTTCATTTACACAACAATAGCGTTTGGGGGACCTTAAAAAAAGCAATTTTTAAAAAACAGGTTTCAAAGTTTTTTTTAATCTGCCTGTTCACACCGGGACGAATTTCGCGCGCGTTATTCGCCAACGTTTAACGCCTCGTGACTAAACAAAGGGCGCCAATGTGAGTTTTCACACCGTAAAACGCCACGCGTAAAAGCGTCATTTTTAAAAAAACGCCTCGGGTTCGTTTTTTTTGTTTGACGCGCCGCGTCAAAAACTATCCGACCAATGAGATTGCCGCTTTTGCTCACGTGTCTGGAGCTTCTGAAGTTACATTAAAACACAACTTGGGGGCGCTCAAACACAAAACGGTCTTGCCGACCGGCGGCGAAGAAGATATACGCCAAGTAGCGTCTACACTGCCGGAAAGAAATAGACGAGGAAGATGCAAGGCAAGATGAATGTAGAGCTGCTGTTCTCGTTGGTGTCCGAACATAAAGAACTATATGACAAACGCGACAGCGACTACAAAAATCTTGATAAAAGAGAACTGTTATGGAGTGGTATTGCAGAGGGTGTTTCTGTTTTACATTAAGCGCCATCTAATGTCTGGGAATGAATTTGCATGTTCACTCGGCTCATCGTCAGCGAAAATCGCTTGGGTGTGAACACTAAAAACGCGTTGAAAAACGCTGGCGAATAACGCGCGCTGATATTCGTCCCGGTGTGTACGGCCTAGAGTAAAATTTGTGAAAATGGTGACATACGCATGCATATTACATGCTTCTCGTGTTACGCAGTACATTTGAGCTTCATCAAGAACCAATGAGGTTAATTCTTGTGTTACGCAGCACGTTTGAGCTTCAACAAGAACCAATGAGGTTCATTCTTGTGTTACGCAGCACGTTTGAGCTTCAACAAGAAACAATGTGGTTTGTTCTTGTGTTACGCAGCACGTTTGAGCTTCAACAAGAACCAATGAGGTTTGTCCTTGTGTTACGTAGCACGTTTGAGCTTCAACAAGAACCAATGAGGTTCATTCTTGTGTTACGCAGCACGTTTGAGCTTCAACAAGAAACAATGTGGATTGTTCTTGCGTGTCAATCAATTACAATTGAGCTTCTGTTTAAGCCCAGTGATCAATGTTTATTTGTGAATAAAAGCCAAAATCCAATCTGTTCATGATGAAAAACGAGTCTCTTCAGAAAATGTGGACTAAACCGCTTGATTCATGTGGATTAGTTTTACAATCTGTGTATAAACCTTTTGAAACAACAAAGTGGTAGTTGAGTGGACTGTCAATGGAGGGATAATTCATTTTTTAAAAATCTTAATTTGTGTTTCAAAGATGAGCACAGGTCTTGCATGTTTTGAACGACATGAGGCAGAGTAATTAATGGGAAAAAAAATAAAATCTGAGAACTAACTCTTAAATTTGTGACGACGATTTAACTATAATGAGGGAACAAATGAGTAAATCATGACCACAATTTACTAAAATGAGAGAATTAAATCTTAATTTGTGACCGCAATATATATATATATATATATATATATATATATATACTGGTTTTTGTTTTTTTGTCCGCATGTCATGTGTAAGGCTCCATTCTTTCACACGTTTTTCTCCATATTTTAATTTTATTTTTTACAAAATATCAGAGAATTTTAAAAACGTATAACACAGGGCACCGACTTACCTCAAACTTTATGATGAGAAGACCTTTCTCACAAGGGTCTCTGTACAGAGGCATGCCCTCGTTATAAATACATTTTAGTTCATTCGGTTTTACAACTTGACCTAAAACAAAAAAGACAATAAAAATTCAAACTGAATCAAAATTAAACTAATTAATTAAAACATGTATGTACTAAATATTAATTGAAATATTCACACAAATGAATAGTATGTGGGAATATATTTCATTTTAATTCAAATGTTTTATTCACTAAATAATATTTTAAAATTGACATTTTATACACAATTAAATTGTATATAGTAAATACCTGGAGATGAATGGATGAGCAGCGATCTTTTATCTAATGTGCTGATTGCTTTTTTAAACCCACAGAGTGCCTCCACCAGCTTGATCTTCATCGTCATGGTGAGGTTGTCCTCTTGCCTTTGGAAGACAGGGTGTTCTTTCAAATCCAATACGATTAAAACATCACCAGGCTCCAGTCCAGGCTCTTGATCTCCTTCTCCATGGAATGTGATTTTCTGGCCATCCTTCATACCTGTGACAAAGACCATTATTCGTATACTTCTGGAACGCTTGCTCCAAATAATTGAAACAAAAGGTGTTGTATTATATACCTTTGTCAATGTGAACTTCAAGAATCTTCTTCTTGCGCTCTACTTTGTGTCCATTGCAGTTTTTGCAGCGGTCCTTGGAATTGAACTTCTCTCCTTGTCCTTGGCAATCTGAGCACATGCTCTGAATCTGCTGGATCATTCCGGGTCCAATCTGTTGCACCTGGACCTGAACCCCTCTTCCTTTGCAAGTTGAGCATTTTTCAATTGTGCCTTTTTTGCCTCCATAACCTGCAACCATTCACATCTTAAATCAATAAATCAACATTGGATCTATAAGAATAATATTAATATATCAAGTTTCCCAATAAAGATGCACAAATTAAATAATAACCCTTCTTACCATCACATTTCTCACAGATCACATTCTTCTGAAGACCAAGTTTCCTCGTTGAGCCATTGTACAATTCCTCCAGTGTGACCCCAAGTTGGTGAACCACATTTTTACCTGAATAAAGGAAAATAACAACATACAAGTTATGAATGGATATTACTAAATTTAAACTTTGAAGTGCATAAAATTTATGCAAGTCCCCCAAACCTTTTTGTTTAGTCTTTCAATGGGGGGGACATACGTGCAGATATGTCTCACCTCTCCTTTCTCTCTGCATTCTGCCTCCACCACCAAAGAACATGTTGAAAATGTCCATGGGAGATTCTCCTGCCATGCCTCCCTCCTTGATGGCTTGTTCACCACCTTGGTCATACAAATCCCGTTTTTTGGGATCTGACAGGACCTCATAGGCTTGTGATATGAGTTTGAACTGGAGAATAGAAAAGATCCTAATATTACTATAATGCATGAACAAACACATCCCTGGAAAAATACTTTTCATCCTTGGTCAGTGTCCATGCTGCATTTAACAGATCAAATGAGTTCCAGAAACCCTGAATGCCTTAGTGCCTGTCTTAGTCACAAGTCACAACATATAAATAGGAAAATGTTGGCATTATTTTGTCACTTATTGGAGCAGTATGCTAGCTGGAGCCATTTACTTCCAGTCTTTGTGCTAAGCTAGGGTAGCGGTGGGTGTGTCAGACAGAGTTACAGCACGCACGGAGATGAAAAGGGTATGTATGAACTTATCTAACTATACTATGGGGGATACGGTGAATAATCTTAAGTCCCAAAAAGTCGGCGTGTTCCTTTAAAGGGTTAGTTCACAGATTGAATAAAAATTCTGTCATTAATTACACACCCTCGTGTCGTTCCCAAACCCGCAAGACCTTTGTTCATCTTCGGAACACACATTAAGATATTTTTGATGAAATCCGAGAGCTCTCTGATCCTTCTATAGACAGCAATTTAATTACCACTTTCAAGGCCCAGAAAGACATCTTTAAAATAGTCCATGTGACTCCAGGGATTCAACCTTAATGTTATGAATAACAGAATACCTTTTGTGCGCAGAAAACAAAAGAAAAAAAAACAACTTTATTAAAAAATTTCTTCTCTTCCCTCTCTATCTCCTACCTTATTTACGTAGTAAACACAGTGCAGTGCTTCCAAATTCTGTCAGAATGCCGGCTCATTATTGGCCTGCTCCTGCGTCAGCAGCATACGCATGTGTTGTGGTGATCACGTGACCAGCGTCTGCCAATAGTGAGGCGGCTGAAGCGCTGCACTGTGTTTACTGCGTGAATAGCGCAGGAGACTGACAGGGAAGAAAATAAATTGTTGAATAAAGTCTAAAGTTAAATAAAGTTTTCTTCTTTTTTTTCACACAAAAAGTATTCTCATCGCTTCATAACATTATAGGCCCGTGCCCACCGGGACGATTATCGCGCAAGTTTATCGCCAACATTTAACACCTCGTGACTAAACAAAGTGCATGAATGTGAGTATGCAGACCGGAACACTGCTCTCATCGAATCCCCTTGTCATAGAAAGTGTTAACAGCAGTATGACCAGTACCAATATCATAGTCAGCTAACTACTAGTTCACCTTGTTATTGGCTTTAAATTCTATTTAAATATCTAAACGTAAGTGTGAAGAAGAAAAATGAAAAAACTTCTAGATATCAATCTGCATATGCGAGGGACATTGGTTATGCTCATCTTTGCTCGCTCCTTTTAAGTTATCTTAAGTAAAACAGCTATTTTTTTCAAGAAGCACACACAAAAGGCCTGAACCAGAAGCGATGCGATCTGTTTTACAGAATACGGAAGTTACAATATGCAATTATTTTCACTTTTCACCACTAGGGGTCGCTAACCTCTTACAATAATAGAGGCGTAGGTTTTATGACGCAGTGATATGGATCTGATGATGGATCTAATAATCTTTATGGATGAGTGAAAACATTCATTTTTTAACATTACAGTGGTATGAAGCAGGTCGCGATTGTTAATAAGTGACATATCACACGCGAGTCCCGCGGACATAAAGGAAATAAATTTGACGAATTAAACTTGTGAGGGAACGCAGCGCTGTTCCACTTGGTCTAACGTTAACTGTTACACTATACTAAACAGCATTATGATGTTATTCTATGTGTTAGTTCGTTTGCTATATGAAACTAGCAGTAACGTTAAGCTAGATCAACATTTGAATAACATACTGATCATATTCTAACATTTCATCATGTTGATTTCATCGTGTATATAACATTGATTTGTTTTATGCACATTTGCTCACCTGTCTAATAAAGTATGTGCAAGAGCGGTGTCGCTGTCAAGTCGTGACTCGTGAAGCTCTGACAAGTCCAAGTTAGTCGCGGACGTGGAGCTCTCGGCATCTCGAAAGATGTTGATCTTCGTTTTAGTCCTCTTTTTGTCTCAAAGTCTGCTTGCCATGGTCCATAATGTTTGACCAAAACAACAACAGCGTGAGCGTCCTGCTAGGCATAACACAGTTGTCCACGTTTGTCGCCGTGGTTACTATGGCAGTCCGAGCGGAAACCATAGACGGCGGAAACCGAGGGTAACGCGGATATGACGCCATTGACTGGCGACTCCCAGCACACCCCTGCTCACACGCCCTGTTTCCTTGATTAAAATCGCAATTTCCTCACGATTTAAAAATAGTTGGAAACATTTGGAATATTGTAAGTTATCAACTTAAAGGATTAGTTCCCTTTTTAAAAAACTTTTGCTGATAATTTACTCACCCCCATGTCATCCAAGATGTCCATGTCTTTCTTTCTTCAGTCGAAAAGAAATTAAGGTTTTTGATGAAAACATTCTAGGATTTTTCTCCATATAATGGACTTTACTGGTAGCCAAACCGTCCAAGGTCCATATGACAGTTTCAGTGCAGCTTCAAATGGCTTTAAACGACAACAGACGATGCATAAGGGTCTTATCTAGCAAAACGATCGGTTATTTCTAAAAGAAATAAAAAAGTTTAAGTTTTATTAGCACAAATGCTCGGCTTGCTCTGTTCTCCTGTTCGAACTCGTTCATCAAAATGAACAAATCTTTTTTTGAGTCATTTCATTCATTCAACGAACATAATGAACGAAATGACTCGAAAAAAAGATTCGTTCATTTTGATGAACGAGTTCGAACAGGAGAGTCACGACCGCGGATCACAGAACAGAGCAAGGCATATAACTTCCTTTTTTATTTATTTATTTTAGAAATAACCGATCGTTTTGCTAGATAAGACCCTTATGCATCGTCTGTTGTCGTTTAAAGCCATTTGAAGCTGCACTGAAACTGTCATATGGACCTTGGATATCTTGGATGACATGGGGGTGAGTAAATTATCAGCAAAAGTTTTTTAAAAAGTGAACTAATCCTTTAACAATAAATATATATATAATTAAATATATAACACTGGCCTTGTGATTTTGGGATATTTTAATGCAAACATTTTACATATTGTACCTTTAAGTTGCACATAACACATGACAGAATTTTCATTTTTGGGTGAACTAACCCTTTAATCCAACCCAATTCCTACCCAATACCTAAACTTAAAAACTTCCATACTAACTACAAGCAGTAATTAGGAGTTTAATGAGTCAAAAGATGTAGTTAATAGTTAGGTAATAGGGAGAATTGGGCCCTAATCTAAAGTGGGCACCTTTTTGTTTTTATACCTTTTATCTTTCCCTTGGCCATTTTTTCCCCCATCAGTTTTCTACATTCAACATTTGTGTGCCAGTTTTTCACACCTCTTTTTATGTTTGATTTCTTTTTTTAGGCTTTTTTCTTTGGCTTTTAAACTTTTATTTAGCCTATTCATTCCTCCAATATTTTATTTGTGTTTATTTATTTTTGGAAATTGACACTTTGGTCTAATTCCCTTCAAAATTACAACAAAATAAATATATAAATAAAATAAAACAACATGAAATAAATCCACTTGTGTTTTATCGCCCGACTGTTCAGGGACCTTTTTTGTAGTTGTTGTGTGTTTTTTTTCTGCTTTATTCAAAACAAAACAAAAATAAAAAGCAATGACTATTTGCATCACTAAATGTGGATAGATCCCATAGCAGTGCAATCCTTCGCCGACATGAGTGTTCGGGACACTTCCAGAAAGTTCCTCTCGTTTCTGTCGCTGTCATTTACAAGGCAGAGTGAAACACTACACTGTATCTGCATTTGGCTCAGCACCTCCACTTACTTTCTCTCCTTCATTCGGGTTCTTATCCGGGTGATATTTCAACGCAAGTTTCCGATATGCCTTTTTGATCTCGTCCAGCGAGGCTTTGGGACTCACGCCGAGCAGGTCGTAGTAACCGGTTTCTCGAACCATCTTTGATAGAAATCAACTACAGTAGCCTATAGAAAATAATAACAACAGTCCTGCTCACTTCAAGAGTATGCAAGCTATGCGTATGACATTGTAACGTTATTCAGCTTTAAATTATGTTTAATCATGCCACGAGACATATATTTGTTAAATAAAAAAACAACAACATTAGAGCAGGTTTATTGAGTGGTCACATAGCCTACTGTTCTTAAGAGAAAGCTAACGTTAACGTGTCACACAACATTCCTCAAAACTGTCCCATAAATTCGCGAATAAGTCTAGAGAACACTTCAACTTAAGCCTCTCGCTTGTAGCCTACGTGTGAATGTTATAATTTTTTTTAGAATACTCACAAATAAAAGAAGAGGAAAAGCCGGTTCGCTGTGTCGCCGGGTTCGTCTCTCTATGTGACTGTTGTTCTGCTGTGTGAACGCAGCGCGCGCTGTCGCTGTTATATAAACGGTGGCGCTCCAGAACCTTCTCGAGCTCGCGCGCCGGAACCTTCGAGGGGAAGAATATATAGCTAGATCATAGGATGGGTTGAAAGAAGGGCAGGCCAATTCCCATGCGATTTGAGTCGAGACTAATAGGCTATGTGTATGAATTTTATTCTGCCAAGTATAAATATATGCTTCCAAGTATGAATGCTATGTTTTGTATAATGAATTTGCATGATGTTTTAGAGCAGGTTTTCAAACTGGGCACAAGGGGCAGAAGGAAGTGTTAAGGGGTCCATGGAAATGTTTAGAGAAAAACAGTGTAAACAAAATGTAAAAAATAAATAATTAAAATATGAAATGAAAAAATAAATTAAAATACAAATGTTGTAGGCTATTTATAAAATAAACAAATATTAGATTAAAATAAACAAATAAATAATACATCGTGCAGAAGAAGAAGAAGAAGAAAAACTTCGGTCCCTGTGCCGGGTGTCTTACATTGCAGCCTGTTCATTATCAAAATAAAATATTGGCTAGCCTACAGTCAACCAAACATATAAAAAGTTAAACTGTTCAATTTAACTAGTCAGTACAATCTGTGGCGTTCAGCGTGAGCTGAAGTACAAAGCAGAATTTACATTAAATATTAGTATAGGAGCATCCAAAATTTTGGAGGTCTGTTCTGGCAAACGCCCAGCAGAGGTCACTATTTAACTATCTAAACTTTTCTGCCATCTAATAAATTATTATGATGGATCTTGTAATATGATTATGTTATATATGCCTAATTATCGATTTCTGTGCATTAACAACAATAGGAGTAACAATATCCTATTATTTATTTGGCTATGGGGGGCATTTATGATTTACCAGTCTAATTTGTAATTGAGACAAGATGATTTCCCTTAATGAAAAAAAAAAAAAAAAAAAAAAAAAGCAGGATTTGCAGAATATATATTTTTTTCTACATTAGTCCATCATGTAACCATCCATGAGCACATGAAGCGTTAAGTGATGTTTTCTGGCCGGTTTCTTTCAGAATTATTGGTAAAGTGATGTATCATATGATGATATAGCAATGGACAAAGAAAAACATAATCTCTCCTTTATGTGCCGTCGCTATTCTCAGGGGAAACAAGCTGTAGGCCTACCTCGGGGGAAAATACATTGAATGCGATGTGAATCGCTTGAAAAAATGTGTTTGCTAAATTAAACAATGTAAATGTTTAATTTAACATGTCTATTGTCATTTAGAATAAGGCATAGCCCCTATTGACAAAATTTAAGTTTGGAAATAAAAGAAAAAGTTATTTTTTTCTCAGATTTTTCAATATTTTAATCAGACATCACATTGCATTTCATTTTTTTAAGTTGGCTACATGTGCCTTTAAACACTTTGAGGCATTTATTTAGCACAATTTGTTTATTTATAACAATATTTTTTATTAAAGGCACAATATGCAGAAATTGTGTTTTTGTCAAACAGCGACCCCTAGAGTCTCTGTGCAATACTTGCACTGTCGTAAATACATTGATTGCAATGTAGGCTAATTAAAAAATGCCAGATCAATGAAGTTAAATGTATGTCGCATTATTTCATAACATTGGCCGTTATGATGTCATTAGACATGATTATTGCAATTTATCATAATAGTTTGCAAATTGTGCTTGATTACACTAGATAATTATGTGAGATATTGACAACTGTTATCATGATAATCGCAGGAATCAACGTCAACAGCGTCGTGCAGCAAGCTAGGCAATAATAACGCAAAAAAAAAAAAAACGTAAGAGAAACAATGTTTATTAGCAAGTCTGCTAACAGCTCTGATAATAGAAATCTAGCTAAACATATTGTGGAAATGATTGGACTGGTCTAATTATCAATGAATGAATGAACAGCATCATAAAAATGACATAGCTACTACAAGCAAGGGCAACAACATACCTGTTGGCTATTCAATTAGCTTCATTCGAGGGCAGCATTATCAAATCGAAAAGTTGAGGTGGGCCGGTGGGTTGGTTTGGGGTTTAGCTTATTTATTGAAACATAACAATTTCAATAAATATGGAATGGTATTTACTTGGAAATGTGGTACCTAACAGAATGCAGATATATAAAACCATAATAAATAAAAACTTGATAATTTACAGCTGTGTATGCTACAAGTATAGCCTATTTTCCTTGGAACAAATAAATCAATTATACAAACTCGTAGCTGTTGGTGAGAAATAATTTTATTTATAATTGTTATGCTTAAATGAAAATATTCTGACAGTGAGACTTGATAACCACAGGATACTCACTCCCACTGTATAAAATGCCTAAACAAGTTAAAAACAATAAGCATCTTTACAAAGAAACTGACATAATTTCATAACAAACATTAATTGTATATTCCTCTAATAAATCTAATGGAATATAAATCACTATATTTACTATTATAGCCTGCTTTATAATATTATAGTAAATATATATATATATATATATATTGCATTTCTGCCCAACACATGGTAAATTACTACAGTACATTCATGGTAGGCTAAATGTTTTTAAGGGTTGATTAGGGGATTTAAAGTCTTTAATTTCGTTCATGTCACAATGTTTCTCCTGCTTTCCTCATCAGTCTTGTTGTGATGAATGTTGAGGTTGTTTCATCCGATTTAATACAAAATCATCGAGTGATTTGTGGTTTGTAACTGAGAGGTTTCTGTCGGACTGAAACGCTTCCCACTGGTTGTCGCAACGCTGTTTAATAAATTAATTAAGTGTCCGGGACCAGGAGTAAACGCAACTCTGTCCTTGGCCGTGTTGAAACAACTAAAATAACTGAAAACAGCGCTGTTTGTTGTTACCGTACTGACCGAGAAACCGCTTCAAATGATTCAGTGACGGAGCGATTCGAATGAATCCGAATAGTTTTAGACCGTTGCAAGCGCGTTTCACGTCCTCACGTGTTTCAGTTCAGGACTAACGTTACACAAAGGCCTTTCCGACCGCGTTTAGATGATTAATTCACAAATGATTGGTATCGCTGGTTCAGTCGACATAAATTCGGGACACATTTAATAACTGCTGAAATATTCACACGTAAAACGTTTCTCAGGTCAATCGGAACGCGTATCAAACTAAATTAGCCGTAGGCCTACCGCCAGGAAAAGAGGAGGAGGGAGGTTGGTGCCGTCGGGCGAGATGGAGATGATTGTCGGGCCGCATTTGGCCCGCGGGCCGCCAATTGAATAGCCCTGATACAACATAGAACGCAAACAAGTTTACAAGTAAGACTATCTAGTCCAGGGATGGAAATTAGCACCCGCCACCAGCCAAATGCAGGTGATTACCATGGCGGGTAAATAAAAATAGCATCATGCGACCTTCGTCTGTTATAGGACAAATTAGTTTGAATAAAGGAGCACACACTGAATGAATCACACACACAGTAAACAAATCCTTAACAAAAAAAACAAAACAAAAAACAGGGCTATTCTGGTGGGTGCAGTGATGCACTCATGTAGGCCTAGCCTTAAAGTCCCCATGAATTCAAAATTGACCATACTTACTTTGTTTGCCTAAATTGATCGTTTTGTGGTGATCATCCGTGCAAGTCAATCCACACAAAAAAAATTTTTGGCTTCGTAATCTTTAATCAAAGTCTGAAAATGCCCCTCCCCTCTGCATTGGAGGACCTTCCCTGATGACGTAGGTTTGACGGTTTGGGTGTCTGCTTAACATCCGTAACCAAGCCCGTCCAACTGACAGTAGACAGGCTACTAGAAACACCTACTTTTCTAGATCCAATCAGGTGCTAGTTGAAAAAAAAGCCATACCCACTATTTTGCCTCATTTAGTATTCCGTTTCTCTCGGAAATACGTCACAACACTGGAGAAAAGTCAGTTGCAACTTACGGTTCACGGGGACTTTAAGGGTAGGCGTAGCGCAATAAGATCCTAAAATCTGTCACAAAGAACCGGCAAAAGTAATGATTATGAATATGATAAATATAGCAAGGAGATATTTTAATTATTTATTAATAAACTAGTCTTTTCTTTGTCTGTTGGTTGCAAAGATGAAGACGATGCTGACTCGCCGCGCCAGAGAGAAATGCACATTTCATACGGATTACATAAGCAGAGAGCAGTCTGTGTCTGTTTTCTTTCGTTTTGAATTATTCTGTTTAAGTAGACATGTCTGTGAGGTGAGTAGGCTATACACTGAGTTTCGGTTCATTTATGAGACGATGTGCCAGCGCCTCCGTTTCGTGATTATATCGTCTGCTATATTTAATTCTTATTTATTAAATCCAGGCAATTGGTTGATGAAACATTGATTAAAATTAAGATACAATTAATACAAAACGAAATTCACTTTAAAGAAAGTTTTTTTGCTTTCTGTTTGATGTCTCTGTGAAAGTTTTAAAGCATTTTAGTGCGCTTTCAGAGCGGTCACGTCGTAACATTGTTTTCTTCCTCATATGCGAACTGAAATGAATATCAGTACATGGTTTGTGTGTGTAGGCTAAGAGAGAAAGAGAAAAAGCCAAGTATTGTAGATCTTGTAGTAGCCTATTAATTTTCTCATGCAGTTACACATTGTCGATTAAAAACAAGAAAGTAGCTGGTAAAAACATTGAGTGGCTGGTAGATTTTGAAATCCACCAGCCACAGTGGCCAGTGGACAAAAAAGTTAATTTCCATCACTGGTCTAGTCCATCAACTAGATCGCCAGGTCAGCATCGCTGTTGCATCCAGTGCTACCTTTTAACTCGCGCCAACGAGTGAAAGCCTGACCGAGTGGGACTGTTGTCCGGTTCCTCACGCGGTCAGATTCTCTTTTCCTTTTCCTACTTTATTCCGACCACGTTTTCTTAGCGGGATCCATCTTTCGGGATAAGCGCAAGTGTCTTCGTGCTTGTTGTTGTTGTTGTGTGTGACGTCGTTGCCATAAAGCAAGTCGTGATTCTCGAGAGATTTGTCGGGGGCGCCCCTCTCAGACTTGCATTGCTGGTATTTACCAAGGGGGTAATCCATCCGCCGGAAACTGAAGCTTCCTCCGGGGGCCGCCATTGTAGCTGGCTATCACCTGCGGTTAGCATCCCATTGATTCCCATTCATTTTGGTGTCACTTAACTTTACATCTGAGGTGTTCAAAGACTCATTTTGTCCTTTATTTATTTCTAAAGAAACACGACAATGTAAAAGGCTTATCTTACTTTATGGCCCCGTAGAAGCCGTTTTTGTAAAAATAGGCTAATGATTGCGTCATAACCATGCACGGGACTCTCTGTCGCACAGTAGAGAAGTTACCGTATAGACAGAAGGAGAAGCTCGCAGCAATCTTTTGCTATCTAATCTTTTTGCGTCTAAAGTCAGCCCATACTTCGCCCTTGGAAACTTCTGATCATCATTCAAGACAAGTATTGTGTTATATAGGTGGTTAAATTGCTCCAGGTCACGCTTCGCTGTCTCTGCAAGATTAGGTGATTCAGATTTGTCTTGGCACAACTACTAAAAGATTTACAACTGTCAGTCAGGTTGCTCACGTCACATCTACGTCGTCCAGCTCAGTGTGAGTCTGCGCAGTATGCTTGGCTATCAGGAAGTGAGTGCTCCTATCGGGCTTCAATTCTCTCCGTTGAAATCAATGGGGTCGCTGTGTCCATTTCTTTTACTGTCTATGGTATTTACTGCGGCGACCCCCCCCCCCCCCCCCAAGCTTTACTACCAGGATGATTCGCCCTATTATGAGTTTGTTTACCACTGAAATTACTTTGAAGCTGTTATATTAAGGTACAATTCTTGCATATTGTGCCTTTAATTTAACTGTTATATGAATTGGTGATATTCCTTTAACAAACCTGTCAGAGACAATGTTCTCTGTATGGTTCAAGGGATCAGACAAACGTGGGAAAGGGCTTAAAAATACTAATACCATCTTAAGAAATCAGAAAATGTTGGCTATTATTTTATGAGGTTTAGGGAAAGAAAATATCAGTAGCACGGCCCTTACAGGTAGCCCAAATCTGTCTTTGTCTAGCCTGTCTTTCTACACGATCATCTCGCAGTTTCGGGCTCTGGGTTTCTTTTGAGGCTTTATTAACACCTAAATCTACCTTTAAAACAATGGAAAGATATATACTATATATATTTATTTTTTATTTTATTTTATTTTATTTTTATTATGATTAGCGAGCCCTGATTGGATAAAATTTACCGGTTGGATGAAATTTGGTTGGAAGAAAAAATAATGTGGACGTTGAAGATCTCGAAAATGAAGTTTATTACAGCAGTGGCAAGGTAAACTAAGCACCTTGGGTTCATCGGCGTCAGAATGAACCCAGAACATCCAAATATTAAACCTTTTATCCTGTTAGTTTACCACTCTTGATGTAAATTAAGTTGCTCTTGTTGTAAAAGTGTTATATGTTAATTAATTTGAGACACCCCATTGTCTGAGAAGGTTCTCTGTTTACCACACCCATTCCCATTCTACAATTGACACTTGCTCAGGATGTGATCAACCCAAATGGTGAAGAAACAAAATAACTTCACTTTCTTCATCTCTATGATAATTGAGCCATTTTGGGGATGAGCTCATTCTAAAATAATTTTTTGAGTGGAATCTGGGTCGAGGCAGAATACAATTTCTTACAGTGTCCTCTCTGATGCTCTTGGCCCATAAGAAGCATCACATCCACTCCATTCTCACAGATTACACCCTCTTTCTCTATTGGGCAGGTGCCCAGTGGAATCTAGAAGTTGTCCCCTCTAGCCACCGGAGAATCTTACCCGTCTTTGGGTCGACACCTCTTGCACACTGGTTACAGCTCCGATTGGGCAGAATTATGAAAGAGACTCTTCTAAAATTTGGCAATATGATATGCAAACATTTTCTTGGGTGTGGGTGAGAAGACATTCAAGAACCAGTTCAGCCAGTATAGGAATGTCCTAAAGCGAACATTAAGTTATCTCTCTGTGTGTGTGTGTGTGTGTGTGTGTGTGTGTGTGTGTGTGGCCTGGTAAACCCTACGTTATGGGGACAAAATGTCCCCACAAGGATGGCAATATCTGAAATCCTTGTTCGTGTGGGGACATTTTTTGGTCCCCATGAGGAAATCAGCGTATAAATCACACTAAGTGATGTTGTTTGAAAATGTAAAAATGCAGAATGTCTCCTGTGATGGGTAGGTTTAGGGACAGGGGCAGTGTAAGGGGATAGAATATACAGTCTGTACAGTATAAAAATCATTATGTCTATGGAAAGTCCCCATAAAACATGAAAACACAACATGTGTGTATGTGTGTGTGTGTGTGTGTGGTTTTTCATTTTGTCATTTGTGTTGGGTCCATTTTCTCAGTGTGGACATCTTTTATCCACATGTGTGCATCCAATAATATATCTAATGCAAATCAGTATGCATTTATTTGTCCCTTCATGTGCAGTAAGTCTGTGTCTTTGTATATTTCTTAGTGTGGGTATGTCCTCTGCCCACCTGTTTTCCATCTATGTGCAAAGACTGCTGTTGGTTTGATCTCTTCTTGTTTTTTTCCCTCACTGTCCATTCTTTTCCTTTCCACTTGGACAGTAAGTCCTTCTAGAATAAGCACTCACTGTGTTGTTCAAGTCTGTGCCTCTCCATCAGTAACATCCATCCCATGGTGGGTCTCAGGGTTTTAAGATAATTTAGGCCTGGAGTTCTGGATCTCGCAGGTCTGGAAATCTTTGTATTCTGTTTTTTTTCTTTTTTTCTTGAGAAAATCCCCTGGCTCCATTGGTTCTGGCCATCTCGTCATTCAAACCACCTAATCATCTTTCCCAACATTTCAATGCTTATATCTGAAACAATAAAAGAGGTTGCCCCCCTTTCCTCTACAAGCATCTTTTCACATTCAAACATCAAAGACACAGAAGTTTCATCTCAAAGCATCAAACATCGGTAATGTTTTTGTTTTTTTACCAATTACTTCTAAACATAATGCCATTAAAACATTTATTATAAATCACAACTACATATCAATGCTAATAAAACATGTTTCATAAATCATAAAGAATCACCCCCTTTTGATAGTAAGCCTTTTTCTAAAATGTGACTATCATAAAACGAATAAAATCTGCATCAGCATTTGCTTGTGACTGAGCTACAGTCATGTTGCTCATGCAGTGATATGTTTGACAAGGTGCGAATCGCTGCTTCTTTATTTCCTTTTAACAGTCCCAACTGGGTTTCTAAATTGCCTATTTTCTTAAGCAAACCACAACAGCCCATCTTTCTTTTGTGTGAAAAGTGACACTGTCTTGCCGTGTGTCATCTTTCCACTAGCAAAACAAACAACTTCCTGATCTTCCTTTCTTTTCTCCAAACAGTGCCTTGCAATGTGAAATCCTTTCCACATGTATTCCACATGCACAATGCTTTGAAGAGGTCTCTCATTGTCCTGACCAGCTTTTCCACAAAGAATAACACCTTCTGAATTTATTCTTGCAAATCTCCTTGGTCTATGATGGAAACCATTAGATAATGTAGAACATTCTCTTCTGCCAAATGCAGCAACTGGATGTCTAGACTCACTCGTCAGACTCACTATAACACACAATAGTTGTGAAATAATTATGTGACCTGCGTTGGGTCTTTTCAATTACTTTAGAATTTCCTCAGAATTATAACAACTTCACAATCAGTTTTAAGTAGCCTACACTGTCAAAATGGTACCTTTTAGGTACAAGTGGCTATCACTGGGGTGGTACCTTTAATGAGAGGTACAAAATTGTACCTTATAACTTTGTACAAAGTTATATTTTAAGGGGCAATTTTGTACCCCAATTGTCTGAAACCAAGGGGGTAATCCACCAGCCGGAAACTGAAGTCTGCCAGGGGGCCGCCATTGGCTAACAAGCCTTCACCTGCTGTTAGCATTCCATTGACTCCCATTCATTTTTGCATCACTTTGACAGCGAATAACTTTACATCTGAGCCGTTTAAAGACTCCATTTGTCCAATGTTTATTTCTAAAGAAACACGACAATGTATAAAGGACTCCATTACCTTGTATCTTACGTTATAGTCTCGTAGAAGCAGTTTTTGTAAAAATAGGCTAACGATTGCGTCATAACACGCGACTCTCTGTCGCACAGTAGAGAAATTACCGTACAGATAGGAGGATAAGCTTTCGGAAATCTTTTACTGTCTATGAGGCAATCGGGGGGACGAGGAGGCATGAAGTCCGATAAAGTCAAGGGAGAAGCCCATAGAGAGTCCATAAAAGCAACGGGACAAAATATTTGTTTTGAGGAATTCAGATTTCTCTTGGCACAGCTAGTAGAAAACTTACCACTGTCAGACAGGTTGCTTACGTCACATCTACGTCGTCAAGCTCAGTTTGAGGCCCAGTCCCAAATCGCGCACTTCATGTGGACTTTCCAAGGGGGTAATCCATCGACCGGAAGTTGAAGCCGGCCGCGTGCCGCCATCTTGTAGTAGAACTTCACTTGCGTTAGCATTCCCATTGACTCCCATTCATTTTGGCGTCACTTTGACAGCGAATAACTTTACATCTGAGGCGTTTAAAGACTCCATTTGTCCATTTATTTCTAAAGACACACGACAATGTATAAAGGGCTCCATTACCTTTTATGTTACATTATGGCCCAGTAGAAACAGTTTTTGTAAAAATAGGCTAACGATTGCGTCATAACCACTCGACGCTCTGTCGCACAGTAGAGAAATTACCGTACAGACAGGAGGAGAAGCTCGCAGGCAATCAATGCATTAACTTAATATGGCGTACTGGCGTTAAATTTTAAAATAAATACTATACAAATTACTTACTCCTGCTCACTCACGCCAAATAACTCTTTGCTCAAGCTCGCCATCTCTGCAAGATCAACGTTGGCAGTTTTCATGCACAGCTACTAGAATATTTACATCTGTCAGACAGGGTGCTCACGTCATCAAGCTTAGTTTGAGTCGGTTTGAGTCTGCGCGTCAGGAACGGAAGTGCTAAAAAATCGCTAAAAATGGGCTTCAACTGTCTCAACTGAGTTCCAATAAGATGGCTCTGTCCACTTCTTATACTGTCTATGGGACTTTCGGTCTCGTGGACTTAAATTGCGCGTGCTCGCCGAGTCTACGAGTCCGTAGGCCGTCCCATTTAGCATTTTACCTCTCTGAAGTGTGCAGCGCTCCCTTTGTACCCTTGAAGCGGTCTTCCACGAAGCCCGCATAGATGCAGGCTCCACGCACTTTAACTACCCAGGAATCCTTGCGAAATGCCAATCAGAAAACGGATGGGAGGAGATTTCGCGCACGGACTGTAAACATGGCTGAGAAGAGAATATTTAAGTGTTATTATGGTTTTTATGACATAGGCGTACATTTTACCAGTTGTTACTTACAGTTTATATACAAACATCAACCAGTGGTTGATATCTCAAACATAATAATAGCGTATTAAATAATACGATCGCATTATGATTCATTACATAAATAGAACCGAATGTCATGGCTTTACTGAGTCATATAAACGTAGAATGAATATTGAAACCTATACATTTTTCTTAAACTCATTGTAAAAACAACAACCAGACCTTCTTCCTGTTTCCGACGTGACGATCGAGTCTGTCCCAAAAATACCGTCACCGAAGTGTGGACTCTGAGGAAGTCCACAAGTCCGGAGTGTGCCATTTGGGACTGGGCCTGAGCCTGCGCAGTACGCTTGGCAGTCAGGAAGCGAGTGCTTCTAATTGACTTCACTTTTCTCCGTTGAAGTCTATGGGGTCGCTGTGTCCATTTCTTTTACTGTCTATGTCTGAAACCAGAAGCGTAGATAGAAAAGCGTCTCTGGGTGTGCATAAGGAAAACTGGGTGTTGTAACAGTCACCAGCTGGAGTGCCCTTGAGAGCCACCAGAGGGCACTCCACACCAGACTTTCACTCCCTCACAAACTTCATTTCCCATTACGCACTGTCCGGACTCATTATCACCTTTGTCTCATCACCTTGTTAGTCTCTGATTGCATTCACCTGTTTCTCATCACCCTGTTAGTCCCTGTCTATTTATTCCAGGTTCATTCACTCACTTACTGCGAAGTTTTGTTGGTGTCATAGGCTACTGCATCTCCGAGCGTTTCCATGGTTTATCTTGGTTTTTGAACTACCGGTTTGCCTTGTTCCCTACCTGACTCTGGATTACCCGTTTACCTTGTTTTGTATGTTTGGACTGCCTACTTATTGCTACCTATTGCTTGTGTCTTCGACCACGATTCTGGATTACCCCTTTACATAATAATCTGTATCTGTGATAAACTGGGGCATTCCATGCACCTTTATGTTTCATGCACACAGACACTATGACACTACATTCAGTCTCTCTAACACACACACACACACACACACACAGTGTACAGCTTTTTTAAAATGTTTTTAGCAGGTTCATATAATTTCCAAATTGTTTGTAAACATTATTTTTAAAACTATTTGGTATACTGTTCAATTTATATGTTAAAAAATAAAATACATGGTTAAAAATAGTTTGGACAGGCAATTTAAGTAAAAAAATTAACAAAAACAATCTTTCCACCATAAACCGTCATTTCCACCACTACACACTTTAAGAAAAAAAATTAAGAATAACCAATGATGTGGATCTAAATGTATTTTAAATCAAGTATTAATAATTCATTACTTACAATACATGTGTGAGTGACTTTAAAAAATAAACATAGATCTGAGAAAAAATTAAAGGCTAGGCAAAAATCCCAACTCGGCAACTCGTGGCATTTAGCAACTTTAAATAAAAGTGTATTAAGGTCATGAAGCATTAAGATTTATTTTGTTACATGATTAGGTAGCCACTGATGTTGTTGAATTATACATAATCATTTTAAAATATTATATTGTAATAAAATAAATAAATTGAAAAGCGGTGGAAATGACATCTTTGAAACCACTCGTCAGAAAAACTGTTAAAAATAATAATATTCCATGGAATTTTAAAACGGCCCACTGTTATATTGTGTTAGAAGACAAATTAATGAAGCTAGGAAGATTATTTTAATTGTGTTTAAGAGAGTGAATTTTCCATAAGCTCACAGTGCCAAAAGTGCTCCTTTTAGTTGGAGAATCACCCATACATAAAGCTAAGTTTGGATCTTCACTTGCTTGTCTCAGAGCAGTTCATGACAGGTGTACAGTGCCACATTTATTGTCAGATTAATGTGCAAAAAAAAATAATAAATAAAAACGACCCGACTATCACTAACTTTACAGAATAGCCTGACTAGGCCTATATAAAATATAACTCAGGACTCAACATTAAGCCTTTTCATGTGCTTGTCCTTCAAACAAGTAAATCGGTCCACTTGTCCAAGTAAAAGAATTATTGTCCAGAAAAAAATAGGATTTTGTTTTGTGTTGTAGGACTAAATATAATTTATTCTGAAGCAATATATTCATCAGTGTTCAGTCAGCTTTTACATATTTAAATCTGCATATTTATGATATTTTAACTTTTATGAAGAACATTTTTCCCTAATCAGTTTAAATGTATGGTTCATCTTTCATTTTAAATTCTTAAATTTGATCAATAAATTCAATTGAAATAATAAGACACTATGCTGTTACCAATCAAATTAATAGGTACATTTACACTGAAAAATTACAACTGCATTAAATAATGTTATGAGATTGTTTTAAATATTTTTTGAATATACAAATTAAGACACACTGGAAAGAATGATAGCCCACTTTTAAACACGAAACTAAACCTGCAGTAGGGGCGGCAGGTGACCGTCTTGAGTTATTGAGTCATTTATTCATATGATTCGTTCAAACTGAATTGCTGAATCAGGAATGAGGCAGTTGTTTAATGGGTCATTGAATCTTTGACTCAACCGAATCATTCAAAGCGCTGAATCATTCAGGAATGCGGTTATGTGTTCCGGTGAGATGCGCTGTGGTTCTGTTGTGATGTTTGTTTAGAACTATTTTTGCTGCTCAAATAGAACAAAAGCAGTCAATATTGTGTCTAAAATGTAAGTGACTTGATATTAATTAGGCCTACTTGTTTCTTGAACTGTCATATGAAATCAGTGTCACATTTTCAATCGTGATGGTATTCAGCACTCGTGGTCGTGTGATTAACTACCGTATCATATCATATGTTATAAATATAAACTCCACATGAAATTTTAACCGCTCTATGTTCATTAAGTTTCTTTGTGTGATCTGCGCTCATTTGTTTCCATCTTTGTTTCCACCTGCAGTGCAACATCTGTCTCTTGATGAGTCTTTTTCTTCATTACCTCTGGTGTGTTACGTGGGCGGAGTCCATAGTCTATGGGCGGAGTCTGCGTGTGTCTCTGCTTCACTTCCTAATCTGTCATTTCTAGTTTTGACTCTGAAGTGTGTGGACGTGTCCCATGGAGCTCCTGCGCGATAGCATTTGTTTACCTGAAACCTTCATCAGCTTGAGGAGGAGTGTGTAGGTGGAGTCTGTGAGTGGCCCCTCGCAGCATCCATTCTAAAATTTGATTCAGGATGATGCGGTCGTGTTTTCAAGGAGCTGTGTAAGAGTTTTGTTCTTCTTTAACAACGTAAGATTATTTGCTTAATGGATTTTTAACATGTTGTTTGATATGTTTGTTTGTTTGACCTTTTTTTCATTGACATTTTAGCATTTTACAAATAGTGTGTGTAAGACTTTCTCTTAACTGGTTTAATATATTTTGTAACGTCTTAAATAACTGAACATTTACTTTTTTTAACGTTTTTAACATTTTTAAAATGTATGTTCGAAAACAGGGCTGTTTGTCTGATGTAATTTAAAAAATAACACATTTTTGAAAACTTTTAGAAAATGCCTTAACTTTTTCATTGACTTATTAACGTTTTTTAACATTTTACAAATGTATACCAACCCACGGTATTTTAATGATATACATTGTTTTTAATGTTTTTTAATCTGATTGTGAAAGTACACCTTGTCTTCAAATGTAAGTGAAAAACATTTCTTTAAATAAAAATCACTGATCTTATCTCTGTCTCTGTCATCCTTATACAATGCTTCTTACTCTCTCGGACATCACATTGCATATTTCATTTTTTATATAGAGTCGGCTACATGTGCCTTTAAAAACTTTGAGGCATTTATTTAGCATCATTTGTTTATTTTCAATCTCTATAAAAAGCATTTTTTATAATAATAAAAAATGCTTTTTATAGAGATTGAAAATGTGTGTTTAAAACAGGTCTGGGACGGAGGCACTTGCACAGCGCAACGGATCCGGATCAGATAATGATTGCGGATACAGACAGACACGGGGTGAACGTCAACCCGAGGGAACCCCATCCCCGGAACGCGATTTCAGGGAGCCGCGATTCGGAACCTAATTCCGTCACTGCCCCAGAGTCGGACCGTGCACGCAGTGTGTAGCCGAAATCGCGCAGCGCAATGTTAGCCGAAAATCAAAAGCCGGACTCAAGTAGGCCTATATAAATAGCACTATTTAAAGGCAGCGCTGCCTTTAAAAAAGACTAAACAGTTAAATTAATAAATTTAACTGTTTAGTTAAATTAATTGTCAGAGACAATGTTCTATATGGTTCAAGGGATCAGACAAACGTGGGAAAGGACTTAAAGACACACTTAATGACATCTTAAGAAATGTGAAAATGTAGGCTACAGAGATTTTATGAGGTTTAGGGAAAGAAAATATCATTAGCTCATGATGGCCCTTACATTTAGCCCTAAAATCTGTCTTTGTCTATTAATTATCTTCATGAAATACTTCTGAATAACGCATTTATGATTCTATTACATGATCATCTCTCAGCTTCGGACTCGGGGTACTGCTCTCATATCTACGGCATGGACACAGTTACTTTCAACTTGAGTGTTAAAGTGGAAGTGGATATATAGACCTTATTCAGACCAGCGCCATGACCGGTATGAAAGGGAGGCTGTGAGGGATAGACTTACTGTGTTTTCAATGGGATCCGCTGTAAAAAGCTGTATAAAGCTCCTAGATCACTTATCATTTTAAACAGATCATATTGTCTGGATTATTTGGTCTACTGGAATTTCTCAGAAACATATTTTTGCATAGTTTCGTCAGCAGAACAATCCACAAACACATTTAATAGCAGTACAACCCACTGAAGAGATGGAGGTCAATCCCTCACAGCCTCGCTTTCGTTCCTGTTAAAAATCAAAGATGGCGCTGCTGTGAATAAGGTCTATAACGATGGGCGTGGACTTCAGTGGAGAGCGAGCACTGCCTTTAACTCTCCAACTCAGGTCCGGCTGAGCACCATCTTCTACGCGCTTCGGCGTGTTTGGCAGATGCGCATCAGAAGAGATTTCTGAAGACATTTGACAGACGATAATATGAGAGCTCTACCATCATCATTACTGTGTCCATGCCTTTACACATGGGTTCTTCAGTTTCTTTTGAGAAAAATGGCATTCAAATCTATCTGTGCTGTATAGCCTACCACATTTATAGACTTTAAAAAAAAATTTTTAAAAAATTAAAAAAAATTATTAAAAATATTTTTAATGTTTTATTTATTTATTTTTACCGATTCTTTTTTTTCGAATTTAAAAAAAATTTAAAAAATTGACCGAAACGAGATTTCAACCGAGGGGAACCGCGATTCGAAACTTAATTCCGCCACTGCCCCAGAGGAGGTCTGTGTATGCCGTGAAGTGTTATAGCCGCCGCGCAAACTGACTCCTGAACGGATCCGCAAAACAGGTCTGGGACGGAGGCACTTGCACAGCGCAACGGATCCGGATCAGATAATGATTGCGGATACAGACAGACACGGGGTGAACGTCAACCCGAGGGAACCCCATCCCCGGAACGCGATTTCAGGGAGCCGCGATTCGGAACCTAATTCCGTCACTGCCCCAGAGTCGGACCGTGCACGCAGTGTGTAGCCGAAATCGCGCAGCGCAATGTTAGCCGAAAATCAAAAGCCGGACTCAAGTATATAAATACTGTAGCACAGATGGATTTGAATGTCATTGTATTCTCCAAAAACCTGAAGAGAACCATATCTACGGAATGGACAGTTACTTTCAATTTGAGTGTTAAAGTGGAGCTGGATATAACCAATGATGGGCGTGGACTTCAGTGGAGAGTGAGCAGCACTGCCTTTAACTCTCCAACTCAGTTCCGGCTGAGCACCATCTTCTACCT
The DNA here is from genome assembly GCA_031834385.1 of Semotilus atromaculatus. Classification (NCBI taxonomy): domain Eukaryota; kingdom Metazoa; phylum Chordata; class Actinopteri; order Cypriniformes; family Leuciscidae; genus Semotilus; species Semotilus atromaculatus. Next base: position 9,172,673 of record JAULUF010000027.1, read on the forward strand.
GCTTCGGCGTGTTTGGCAGTGGATCACCCCATACAGAGTTGGAGATGTCAACTGATTGGAAGATGTGGCAGCAGAGATTTTCCTTTCATTCATCCACGATCCACACTAAGTCTGACGATGGGACTATTGACGACGAAATCTGCAAAAGTGGATCGACAGACAATCTGACAACCTGTCACTTTGACCAAGACAAGAAACCCACGGCTGATCTGATCTCATCTCATGAACTTTCACAACCTCGTCCGAGTCGTCCGGATTATTCTGTAAAACATTCATTTGTGTTTTGTGGCTCATCAACGATAGTCCCAACGAAACGGCTGATTCGTTTGAAAAACTATTAATTTCACTGACTCAGAGTCGACTTACTTTTGAGAGACAATAACTTTATATATGGTGCACTTTCAGATGGAAAACTTCGAAGGATGATTTCATTCACTTAGAGCTATGTGATTGAGTTTTAGCATGATTTTGTCAAAGATGTATATTCTTCAATAAAAGACCATCATTATCACTGTGTCCATGCCTTTATGGTTTCTTCAGATTCTTTTGAGAAAATTTTCATTCAAATCCATATGTGATAGCCTACCACATTTATAGACTTTTATTTTTATTTTTTATTCTTCTTAATTTTTTTTTTTTATCAAAAAAAATAAATATATAGGCTATATATTTATATAATTATATATATATATATATATATATATTTTTTTTTTTTACCGAAACCTTGTTTCCGAAGAGGCGGAACGCCCGAAGCCGAAACGAGATTTCAACCGAGGGGAACCGCGATTCGAAACTTAATTCCGCCACTGCCCCAGCGGAGGTCTGTGTATGCAGTGAAGTGTTATAGCCGCCGCGCAAACTGACTCCTGAACGGATCCGCAAAACAGGTCTGGGACGGAGCCGCACTTGCACAGCGCAACGGATCCGGAACATAATGATTGTGGATCCAGACATATACGGGGTGAACGTCAACCCGAGGGAACCCATCCCCGGAACGAGATTTCATGGACCCGCGATTCGGAACCTAATTCCGCCACTGCCCCAGAGGAGGTCCGTGTGTGTAGCCGAAATCGCGCAGCGCAATGTTAGCCGAAATCGCGCAGCGCAGTGTTAGCAGACTCAAGTATATAAATACTGTAGCACAGATGGATTTGAATGTCATTGTATTCTCCAAAAACCCGAAGAGAACCATATCTACGGAATGGACACAGTTACTTTCAACTTGAGTGTTACAGTGGAGCTGGATATAACCAATGATGGGCGTGGACTTCAGTGGAGAGCGAGCACTACCTTTAACTCTCCAACTCAGGTCCGGCTGAGCACCATCTTCTACGCGCTTCGGCGTGTTTGGCAGATGCGCATCAGAAGAGATTTCTGAAGACATTTGACAGACGATAATATGAGAGCTCTACCATCATCATTACTGTGTCCATGCCTTTACACATGGGTTCTTCAGTTTCTTTTGAGAAAAATGGCATTCAAATCTATCTGTGCTGTATAGCCTACCACATTTATAGACTAAAAAAAAAAAAAAAAAAAAAATTATTTTTTTTTTATTAAAAATATTTTTAATGTTTTATTTATTTATTTATTTTTACCGTTTTTTTTTTTTTCGAATTTAAAAAAATGTAAAAAAATTAACCGAAACGAGATTTCAACCGAGGGGAACCGCGATTCGAAACTTAATTCCGCCACTGCCCCAGCGGAGGTCTGTGTATGCCGTGAAGTGTTATAGCCGCCGCGCAAACTGACTCCTGAACGGATCCGCAAAACAGGTCTGGGACGGAGGCACTTGCACAGCGCAACGGATCCGGATCAGATAATGATTGCGGATACAGACAGACACGGGGTGAACGTCAACCCGAGGGAACCCCATCCCCGGAACGCGATTTCAGGGAGCCGCGATTCGGAACCTAATTCCGTCACTGCCCCAGAGTCGGACCGTGCACGCAGTGTGTAGCCGAAATCGCGCAGCGCAATGTTAGCCGAAAATCAAAAGCCGGACTCAAGTATATAAATACTGTAGCACAGATGGATTTGAATGTCATTGTATTCTCCAAAAACCTGAAGAGAACCATATCTACGGAATGGACACAGTTACTTTCAATTTGAGTGTTAAAGTGGAGCTGGATATAACCAATGATGGGCGTGGACTTCAGTGGAGAGTGAGCAGCACTGCCTTTAACTCTCCAACTCAGTTCCGGCTGAGCACCATCTTCTACCTGCTTCGGCGTGTTTGGCAGTGGATCACCCCATACAGAGTTGGAGATGTCAACTGATTGGAAGATGTGGCAGCAGAGATTTTCCTTTCATTCATCCACGATCCACACTAAGTCTGACGATGGGACTATTGACGACGAAATCTGCAAAAGTGGATCGACAGACAATCAGGGGCGTGTCCAGAGCATTTTCAGTGGGGGGGCCATGCTGGGGCACTGCCTCCAAACGGGGTGGCCGCCAGTGACCAAAAAAAAAAGCTAAATTCTACAGTATATTACTTAAATCATATTGATTTTATTATTTTATTAACTTGAATAAAGTTACTTGTAAACAAATTTAGTAATAAAGCACATTTTTGATTAATTAAATTTTTTGTCATCCCTGTATATCCATTAAGTTAAATTTGAGAGCCAGTGTTTTATTATTTTTAGTGTTTTCATAAAACTAACAAGTTTATAAAATAAAAGCAATTTTAATAATGAGCAATTTTAAAAACCCAGAAGCAGAAACGATGTCAACTATTTTCTTTTAATTAGTTTGGCCATTACAATATACAGTAGTTTTATTCACAATCTCTTTCAAATAATAATAATTTAAAATAAAAAAATCCCCCCACTGTAATAATTCAAATGTTTGGCCAAAACATCATAGTGTTTCATTCAACATTTATTTCAGATAAATTTACAAAAAAGCTGAGTAACACAGTTAAATGCTTCTGATTGGCCATTGTGTTTAAGAAATCAACACATGTGTCTGTGATTGGCTACATCGCTCAACGCTGCAAACATGATGTTATAAAAAGAAACTGGCCTGTAAATCGTTTCTGTTTTGGTTTAGTCGTTCTTTTTCTGCAACAGATGAATAACAGTTTATTTGTTTTTATGTGTTTTATTCATTGATATTTATATTTTGCGCGAGTCCCGCGAATCGTTTTATTCTCCCGCAGCCCGCACAGAGTGAGTGCATTACCGCCCGCGCTCGCACTCGGCCATCAAATCTAGTCCCGCGCCGCACATCTATGCAAATCACCATGACAGTGTTTTTTGTTTGATAGCGCCCAGCGTATTTTACTTTTATTGTGTTTTATTAAACTTTGACTGAACATTGGATTGAAATCAACCACGACCAACGCGAGCAGAGCCTGACGGGGTAAAAACATTGATCTGAGAAAACCATACATATTAAACCATAGGCCTACATAAAGGTTACCAGCTCTTTGTTTGGTGTCTTGACTTCCCACACTTGATAAAGTAAAAGTCCTCGTCCGCGACGACCGTTGTTTCTCTGGCGATGCACTTCTTTGAATCACGAACTTCAGTAGAGTCTGTAACTGAACCAATCACAAGACATCTTATAGGGGGGGCACCTGGGGTGGCCAATCGAATTTCAGGGGGGGCCGGTGCCCCCCCTGGCCACCACGTAGACACGCCCCTGCAGACAATCTGACAACCTGTCACTTTGACCAAGACAAGAAACCCACGGCTGATCTGATCTCATCTCATGAACTTTCACAACCTCGTCCGAGTCGTCCGGATTATTCTGTAAAACATTCATTTGTGTTTTGTGGCTCATCAACGATTAGTCCCAACGAAACGGCTGATTCGTTTGAAAAACTATTAATTTCACTGACTCAGAGTCGACTTACTTTTGAGAGACAATAACTTTATATATGGTGCACTTTCAGATGGAAAACTTCGAAGGATGATTTCATTCACTTAGAGCTATGTGATTGAGTTTTAGCATGACTTTGTCAAAGATGTATATTCTTCAATAAAAGACCATCATTATCACTGTGTCCATGCCTTTATGGTTTCTTCAGATTCTTTTGAGAAAATTTTCATTCAAATCCATATGTGATAGCCTACCACATTTATAGACTTTTATTTTTATTTTTTATTCTTCTTAATTTTTTTTTTTTATCAAAAAAAATAAATATATAGGCTATATATTTATATATATATATATATATATATATATATATATATATATATATATATATATATATATATATCTTTTTTTTTTTTTACCGAAACCTTGTTTCCGAAGAGGCGGAACGCCCGAAGCCGAAACGAGATTTCAACCGAGGGGAACCGCGATTCGAAACTTAATTCCGCCACTGCCCCAGCGGAGGTCTGTGTATGCAGTGAAGTGTTATAGCCGCCGCGCAAACTGACTCCTGAACGGATCCGCAAAACAGGTCTGGGACGGAGCCGCACTTGCACAGCGCAACGGATCCGGAACATAATGATTGTGGATCCAGACATATACGGGGTGAACGTCAACCCGAGGGAACCCATCCCCGGAACGAGATTTCATGGACCCGCGATTCGGAACCTAATTCCGCCACTGCCCCAGAGGAGGTCCGTGTGTGTAGCCGAAATCGCGCAGCGCAATGTTAGCCGAAATCGCGCAGCGCAGTGTTAGCAGACACAAGTATATAAATACTGTAGCACAGATGGATTTGAATGTCATTGTATTCTCCAAAAACCCGAAGAGAACCATATCTACGGAATGGACACAGTTACTTTCAACTTGAGTGTTACAGTGGAGCTGGATATAACCAATGATGGGCGTGGACTTCAGTGGAGAGCGAGCACTACCTTTAACTCTCCAACTCAGGTCCGGCTGAGCAGGCCCGTCGGAACAGGACAGGCAAACCAAGCAATTGCTTGGGGCCCCGAGCTGGACTGGGGCCCCAAGACAACGACTGTTTAAGAATAAAATGCAACGACAAACTGTGAGCGTCCCTTTGATAGTCAATGCAGTAAAGTGCAATGACACTGTTATCGGAATCCCCCTCAAGGGGGCCCCCTCAGTAGTCGCTGACAGCAGCCAGCCAACCACGCGATCTCTGCTGCCGGCAAATACAAACCTCCTCGGCAGTCATCATGAAGCGGAATTATGCTTCAGGTAGCCAGAAAAGAAAGAAGAGAAAGGAAGAGGAGGATAAGAAAAATACCAGATAGTGGTAAAGTGATAACTTACACTGCATAAAAATAGTTCTACTTGTCTTGTACAAATGGTGTAATTTTGCAGCAGGTAACGTTAGGCTAGCAAAAATATGTTTATGTTAGCTACCTTCCTGACGGCAAATCCTGCTTGTAACGAACAGTTAGTGCACTTTTTTTTTTCGAACGGACGGAATATGGTTAACGTTACATAATGTAATATGTTTTTTAACGGTTTAAGGAAGACGCAGATCCATTTATCTTATTTAATGACATGACATTGCTATAGCTTTGTAATAGGTTTTGATGAAAGTGATGAAACTTTTCCACCGTGATAATCTATTTACCAATGGGGGTTAGGAAAACCACACAATAAATTCCGTGCATCAAACATTAGCTTGGGATGTTTTTAAGCATTGGTAGTGAAAGCAGCATCCCTTCCCTTCTAATATCAAAATATCGAAATGCTAACATATCTTTAAGTTTTCGGCAACACTTTATAAGAACCAGTTATTTAATATTTAGTTCATTGTCATTTAACTGTTAGCAAACAGTCTTTTTACTTAATAAATAATTTGTAACCTTACCCATCTATAAACATTATTAAACCTGAAAAAGGCAGAGGAACATGATTTTTTTCATAGCTTATGTCACTGTAATTATTTGTTTATGCACAGTATATGCAACAGCAGTATTTGCATTGTAAACCTTTTTTATTCATATAAATTGTGGAGTGCACTTAGAGGGGGGGGGGGGGGGGGGGGGTGGGCTCCATGTCTATTTTGCTTGGGGCCCCCAAATTCCTTCAAACGGCCCTGCGGCTGAGCACCATCTTCTACGCGCTTCGGCGTGTTTGGCAGATGCGCATCAGAAGAGATTTCTGAAGACATTTGACAGACGATAATATGAGAGCTCTACCATCATCATTACTGTGTCCATGCCTTTACACATGGGTTCTTCAGTTTCTTTTGAGAAAAATGGCATTCAAATCTATCTGTGCTGTATAGCCTACAACATTTATAGACTAAAAAAAATATATATATATATATTATTTTTTTTTTATTAAAAATATTTTTAATGTTTTATTTATTTATTTATTTTTACCGATTTTTTTTTTTTCGAATTTAAAAAAATGTAAAAAAATTAACCGAAACGAGATTTCAACCGAGGGGAACCGCGATTCGAAACTTAATTCCGCCACTGCCCCAGCGGAGGTCTGTGTATGCCGTGAAGTGTTATAGCCGCCGCGCAAACTGACTCCTGAACGGATCCGCAAAACAGGTCTGGGACGGAGGCACTTGCACAGCGCAACGGATCCGGATCAGATAATGATTGCGGATACAGACAGACACGGGGTGAACGTCAACCCGAGGGAACCCCATCCCCGGAACGCGATTTCAGGGAGCCGCGATTCGGAACCTAATTCCGTCACTGCCCCAGAGTCGGACCGTGCACGCAGTGTGTAGCCGAAATCGCGCAGCGCAATGTTAGCCGAAAATCAAAAGCCGGACTCAAGTATATAAATACTGTAGCACAGATGGATTTGAATGTCATTGTATTCTCCAAAAACCTGAAGAGAACCATATCTACGGAATGGACACAGTTACTTTCAATTTGAGTGTTAAAGTGGAGCTGGATATAACCAATGATGGGCGTGGACTTCAGTGGAGAGTGAGCAGCACTGCCTTTAACTCTCCAACTCAGTTCCGGCTGAGCACCATCTTCTACCTGCTTCGGCGTGTTTGGCAGTGGATCACCCCATACAGAGTTGGAGATGTCAACTGATTGGAAGATGTGGCAGCAGAGATTTTCCTTTCATTCATCCACGATCCACACTAAGTCTGACGATGGGACTAACGACGAAATCTGCAAAAGTGGATCGACAGACAATCTGACAACCTGTCACTTTGACCAAGACAAGAAACCCACGGCTGATCTGATCTCATCTCATGAACTTTCACAACCTCGTCCGAGTCGTCCGGATTATTCTGTAAAACATTCATTTGTGTTTTGTGGCTCATCAACGATTAGTCCCAACGAAACGGCTGATTCGTTTGAAAAACTATTAATTTCACTGACTCAGAGTCGACTTACTTTTGAGAGACAATAACTTTATATATGGTGCACTTTCAGATGGAAAACTTCGAAGGATGATTTCATTCACTTAGAGCTATGTGATTGAGTTTTAGCATGACTTTGTCAAAGATGTATATTCTTCAATAAAAGACCATCATTATCACTGTGTCCATGCCTTTATGGTTTCTTCAGATTCTTTTGAGAAAATTTTCATTCAAATCCATATGTGATAGCCTACCACATTTATAGACTTTTATTTTTATTTTTTATTCTTCTTAATTTTTTTTTTTTTATCCAAAAAAATAAATATATAGGCTATATATTTATATAATTATATATATATATATATATATTTTTTTTTTTTTTTACCGAAACCTTGTTTCCGAAGAGGCGGAACGCCCGAAGCCGAAACGAGATTTCAACCGAGGGGAACCGCGATTCGAAACTTAATTCCGCCACTGCCCCAGCGGAGGTCTGTGTATGCAGTGAAGTGTTATAGCCGCCGCGCAAACTGACTCCTGAACGGATCCGCAAAACAGGTCTGGGACGGAGCCGCACTTGCACAGCGCAACGGATCCGGAACATAATGATTGTGGATCCAGACATATACGGGGTGAACGTCAACCCGAGGGAACCCATCCCCGGAACGAGATTTCATGGACCCGCGATTCGGAACCTAATTCCGCCACTGCCCCAGAGGAGGTCCGTGTGTGTAGCCGAAATCGCGCAGCGCAATGTTAGCCGAAATCGCGCAGCGCAGTGTTAGCAGACTCAAGTATATAAATACTGTAGCACAGATGGATTTGAATGTCATTGTATTCTCCAAAAACCCGAAGAGAACCATATCTACGGAATGGACACAGTTACTTTCAACTTGAGTGTTACAGTGGAGCTGGATATAACCAATGATGGGCGTGGACTTCAGTGGAGAGCGAGCACTACCTTTAACTCTCCAACTCAGGTCCGGCTGAGCACCATCTTCTACGCGCTTCGGCGTGTTTGGCAGATGCGCATCAGAAGAGATTTCTGAAGACATTTGACAGACGATAATATGAGAGCTCTACCATCATCATTACTGTGTCCATGCCTTTACACATGGGTTCTTCAGTTTCTTTTGAGAAAAATGGCATTCAAATCTATCTGTGCTGTATAGCCTACCACATTTATAGACTAAAAAAAAAAAAAAAAAAAATATTATTTTTTTTTTATTAAAAATATTTTTAATGTTTTATTTATTTATTTATTTTTACCGTTTTTTTTTTTTTTGAATTTAAAAAAATGTAAAAAAATTAACCGAAACGAGATTTCAACCGAGGGGAACCGCGATTCGAAACTTAATTCCGCCACTGCCCCAGCGGAGGTCTGTGTATGCCGTGAAGTGTTATAGCCGCCGCGCAAACTGACTCCTGAACGGATCCGCAAAACAGGTCTGGGACGGAGGCACTTGCACAGCGCAACGGATCCGGATCAGATAATGATTGCGGATACAGACAGACACGGGGTGAACGTCAACCCGAGGGAACCCCATCCCCGGAACGCGATTTCAGGGAGCCGCGATTCGGAACCTAATTCCGTCACTGCCCCAGAGTCGGACCGTGCACGCAGTGTGTAGCCGAAATCGCGCAGCGCAATGTTAGCCGAAAATCAAAAGCCGGACTCAAGTATATAAATACTGTAGCACAGATGGATTTGAATGTCATTGTATTCTCCAAAAACCTGAAGAGAACCATATCTACGGAATGGACACAGTTACTTTCAATTTGAGTGTTAAAGTGGAGCTGGATATAACCAATGATGGGCGTGGACTTCAGTGGAGAGTGAGCAGCACTGCCTTTAACTCTCCAACTCAGTTCCGGCTGAGCACCATCTTCTACCTGCTTCGGCGTGTTTGGCAGTGGATCACCCCATACAGAGTTGGAGATGTCAACTGATTGGAAGATGTGGCAGCAGAGATTTTCCTTTCATTCATCCACGATCCACACTAAGTCTGACGATGGGACTATTGACGACGAAATCTGCAAAAGTGGATCGACAGACAATCTGACAACCTGTCACTTTGACCAAGACAAGAAACCCACGGCTGATCTGATCTCATCTCATGAACTTTCACAACCTCGTCCGAGTCGTCCGGATTATTCTGTAAAACATTCATTTGTGTTTTGTGGCTCATCAACGATTAGTCCCAACGAAACGGCTGATTCGTTTGAAAAACTATTAATTTCACTGACTCAGAGTCGACTTACTTTTGAGAGACAATAACTTTATATATGGTGCACTTTCAGATGGAAAACTTCGAAGGATGATTTCATTCACTTAGAGCTATGTGATTGAGTTTTAGCATGATTTTGTCAAAGATGTATATTCTTCAATAAAAGACCATCATTATCACTGTGTCCATGCCTTTATGGTTTCTTCAGATTCTTTTGAGAAAATTTTCATTCAAATCCATATGTGATAGCCTACCACATTTATAGACTTTTATTTTTATTTTTTATTCTTCTTAATTTTTTTTTTTTATCAAAAAAAAATAAATATATAGGCTATATATTTATATAATTATATATATATATATATATATATATTTTTTTTTTTTACCGAAACCTTGTTTCCGAAGAGGCGGAACGCCCGAAGCCGAAACGAGATTTCAACCGAGGGGAACCGCGATTCGAAACTTAATTCCGCCACTGCCCCAGCGGAGGTCTGTGTATGCAGTGAAGTGTTATAGCCGCCGCGCAAACTGACTCCTGAACGGATCCGCAAAACAGGTCTGGGACGGAGCCGCACTTGCACAGCGCAACGGATCCGGAACATAATGATTGTGGATCCAGACATATACGGGGTGAACGTCAACCCGAGGGAACCCATCCCCGGAACGAGATTTCATGGACCCGCGATTCGGAACCTAATTCCGCCACTGCCCCAGAGGAGGTCCGTGTGTGTAGCCGAAATCGCGCAGCGCAATGTTAGCCGAAATCGCGCAGCGCAGTGTTAGCAGACTCAAGTATATAAATACTGTAGCACAGATGGATTTGAATGTCATTGTATTCTCCAAAAACCCGAAGAGAACCATATCTACGGAATGGACACAGTTACTTTCAACTTGAGTGTTACAGTGGAGCTGGATATAACCAATGATGGGCGTGGACTTCAGTGGAGAGCGAGCACTACCTTTAACTCTCCAACTCAGGTCCGGCTGAGCACCATCTTCTACGCGCTTCGGCGTGTTTGGCAGATGCGCATCAGAAGAGATTTCTGAAGACATTTGACAGACGATAATATGAGAGCTCTACCATCATCATTACTGTGTCCATGCCTTTACACATGGGTTCTTCAGTTTCTTTTGAGAAAAATGGCATTCAAATCTATCTGTGCTGTATAGCCTACCACATTTATAGACTAAAAAAAAAATATATATATATATTTTTTTTTTTTTATTAAAAATATTTTTAATGTTTTATTTATTTATTTATTTTTACCGTTTTTTTTTTTTTCGAATTTAAAAAAATGTAAAAAAATTAACCGAAACGAGATTTCAACCGAGGGGAACCGCGATTCGAAACTTAATTCCGCCACTGCCCCAGCGGAGGTCTGTGTATGCCGTGAAGTGTTATAGCCGCCGCGCAAACTGACTCCTGAACGGATCCGCAAAACAGGTCTGGGACGGAGGCACTTGCACAGCGCAACGGATCCGGATCAGATAATGATTGCGGATACAGACAGACACGGGGTGAACGTCAACCCGAGGGAACCCCATCCCCGGAACGCGATTTCAGGGAGCCGCGATTCGGAACCTAATTCCGTCACTGCCCCAGAGTCGGACCGTGCACGCAGTGTGTAGCCGAAATCGCGCAGCGCAATGTTAGCCGAAAATCAAAAGCCGGACTCAAGTATATAAATACTGTAGCACAGATGGATTTGAATGTCATTGTATTCTCCAAAAACCTGAAGAGAACCATATCTACGGAATGGACACAGTTACTTTCAATTTGAGTGTTAAAGTGGAGCTGGATATAACCAATGATGGGCGTGGACTTCAGTGGAGAGTGAGCAGCACTGCCTTTAACTCTCCAACTCAGTTCCGGCTGAGCACCATCTTCTACCTGCTTCGGCGTGTTTGGCAGTGGATCACCCCATACAGAGTTGGAGATGTCAACTGATTGGAAGATGTGGCAGCAGAGATTTTCCTTTCATTCATCCACGATCCACACTAAGTCTGACGATGGGACTATTGACGACGAAATCTGCAAAAGTGGATCGACAGACAATCTGACAACCTGTCACTTTGACCAAGACAAGAAACCCACGGCTGATCTGATCTCATCTCATGAACTTTCACAACCTCGTCCGAGTCGTCCGGATTATTCTGTAAAACATTCATTTGTGTGTTGTGGCTCATCAACGATTAGTCCCAACGAAACGGCTGATTCGTTTGAAAAACTATTAATTTCACTGACTCAGAGTCGACTTACTTTTGAGAGACAATAACTTTATATATGGTGCACTTTCAGATGGAAAACTTCGAAGGATGATTTCATTCACTTAGAGCTATGTGATTGAGTTTTAGCATGACTTTGTCAAAGATGTATATTCTTCAATAAAAGACCATCATTATCACTGTGTCCATGCCTTTATGGTTTCTTCAGATTCTTTTGAGAAAATTTTCATTCAAATCCATATGTGATAGCCTACCACATTTATAGACTTTTATTTTTATTTTTTATTCTTCTTAATTTTTTTTTTTATCAAAAAAAATAAATATATAGGCTATATATTTATATAATTATATATATATATATATATATATATATTTTTTTTTTTTACCGAAACCTTGTTTCCGAAGAGGCGGAACGCCCGAAGCCGAAACGAGATTTCAACCGAGGGGAACCGCGATTCGAAACTTAATTCCGCCACTGCCCCAGCGGAGGTCTGTGTATGCAGTGAAGTGTTATAGCCGCCGCGCAAACTGACTCCTGAACGGATCCGCAAAACAGGTCTGGGACGGAGCCGCACTTGCACAGCGCAACGGATCCGGAACATAATGATTGTGGATCCAGACATATACGGGGTGAACGTCAACCCGAGGGAACCCATCCCCGGAACGAGATTTCATGGACCCGCGATTCGGAACCTAATTCCGCCACTGCCCCAGAGGAGGTCCGTGTGTGTAGCCGAAATCGCGCAGCGCAATGTTAGCCGAAATCGCGCAGCGCAGTGTTAGCAGACTCAAGTATATAAATACTGTAGCACAGATGGATTTGAATGTCATTGTATTCTCCAAAAACCCGAAGAGAACCATATCTACGGAATGGACACAGTTACTTTCAACTTGAGTGTTACAGTGGAGCTGGATATAACCAATGATGGGCGTGGACTTCAGTGGAGAGCGAGCACTACCTTTAACTCTCCAACTCAGGTCCGGCTGAGCACCATCTTCTACGCGCTTCGGCGTGTTTGGCAGATGCGCATCAGAAGAGATTTCTGAAGACATTTGACAGACGATAATATGAGAGCTCTACCATCATCATTACTGTGTCCATGCCTTTACACATGGGTTCTTCAGTTTCTTTTGAGAAAAATGGCATTCAAATCTATCTGTGCTGTATAGCCTACCACATTTATAGACTAAAAAAAAAATATATATATATATATTTTTTTTTTTATTAAAAATATTTTTAATGTTTTATTTATTTATTTATTTTTACCGTTTTTTTTTTTTTCGAATTTAAAAAAATGTAAAAAAATTAACCGAAACGAGATTTCAACCGAGGGGAACCGCGATTCGAAACTTAATTCCGCCACTGCCCCAGCGGAGGTCTGTGTATGCCGTGAAGTGTTATAGCCGCCGCGCAAACTGACTCCTGAACGGATCCGCAAAACAGGTCTGGGACGGAGGCACTTGCACAGCGCAACGGATCCGGATCAGATAATGATTGCGGATACAGACAGACACGGGGTGAACGTCAACCCGAGGGAACCCCATCCCCGGAACGCGATTTCAGGGAGCCGCGATTCGGAACCTAATTCCGTCACTGCCCCAGAGTCGGACCGTGCACGCAGTGTGTAGCCGAAATCGCGCAGCGCAATGTTAGCCGAAAATCAAAAGCCGGACTCAAGTATATAAATACTGTAGCACAGATGGATTTGAATGTCATTGTATTCTCCAAAAACCTGAAGAGAACCATATCTACGGAATGGACACAGTTACTTTCAATTTGAGTGTTAAAGTGGAGCTGGATATAACCAATGATGGGCGTGGACTTCAGTGGAGAGTGAGCAGCACTGCCTTTAACTCTCCAACTCAGTTCCGGCTGAGCACCATCTTCTACCTGCTTCGGCGTGTTTGGCAGTGGATCACCCCATACAGAGTTGGAGATGTCAACTGATTGGAAGATGTGAAAGCAGAGATTTTCCTTTCATTCATCCACGATCCACACTGAGTCTGACGATGGGACTATTGACGACGAAATCTGCAAAAGTGGATCGACAGACAATCTGACAACCTGTCACTTTGACCAAGACAAGAAACCCACGGCTGATCTGATCTCATCTCATGAACTTTCACAACCTCGTCCGAGTCGTCCGGGGCACTATTATTCTGTAAAACATTCATTTGTGTTTTGTGGCTCTTGAACGATTATGTGATTGAGTTTTATTATGACTTTGTCAAAGATGTATATATTCTTTAATAAAATATCATAAAGTCCTGTATTTCTCGTTGATTTATTACCAGAAAACTTTAGTTCGGTATCACTTAAAGCCTTTATGCATTATAAAAGTAATTACAGTTTAAACACTCTAATGAACGGGGTGTCGTGTATTTTTCTTATGCTGTATTGGTTCTTTAATTCCTATGCCTGTTTGACCGTGCTCAAGGAGTAGGCCTAGTCGTCGTCTAAAAACTGTACAAAGAAACAAGATGTATAGGCCTAAACAGTGTCGTCTAGTGGGGGAAAATAATTTACAATCAAAATTACAAACTTTTATAATAGATCGAAAGAGAGGGTTTCTGTATTAATTAGCTAAATGTATCTTTTCCTATACACCGTACACACTTTGTAGTTAATTGTGCACGCGTGATTGTTGCATAAAGATTGATGAGGGGTGTGTTACGTAGGCGGAGTCTACGTGTGTCACTGCGTCACTTCCTAATCTGTCATTTCTAGTTTTGACTCTGAAGTGTGTGGACGTGTCCCATGGAGCTCCTGCGCGATAGCATTTGTTTACCTGAAACCTTCATCAGCTTGAGGAGGAGTGTGTAGGTGGAGTCTGTGAGTGGCCCCTCGCAGCATCCATTCTAAAATTTGATTCAGGATGATGCGGTCGTGTTTTCAAGGAGCTGTGTAAGAGTTTTGTTCTTCTTTAACAACGGATTGTAAAACGTAGATTATTTGCTTAATGGATTTTTAACATGTTGTTTGATTGTTTGTTTGACCTTTTTTTCATTGACATTTTAACATTTTACAAATAGGCCTAGTGTGTGTAAGACTTTCTCTTAACTGGTTTAAAAAAAAAAAATTTGTAACGTCTTAAATAACTGAACATTTACTTTTTTAACGTTTTTAACATTTTTAAAATGTAGGCTATGTTTGAAAACAGGGCTGTTTTTCTGATGTAATTTTAAAAATAACACATTTTTGAAAACTTTTAGAAAATGCCTTAACTTTTTCATTGACTTATTAACGTTTTTTTAACATTTTACAAATGTATACCAACCCACGGTATTTTAATGATATAGGCTACATTGTTTTTAATGTCTTTTTTATCTGATTGTGAAAGTACACCTTGTCTTCAAATGTAAGTGAAAAGCATTTCTTTAAATAAAAATCACTGATCTTATCTCTGTCTCTGTCATCCTTATACAATGCTTCTTACTCTCTAAGTTTTTAAAGGCACATGTAGCCGACTCTATATAAAAAAATGAAATATGCAATGTGATGTCAGAGAGTCTCTCTGAAATCACATTGCATATTTCATTTTTTTATATAGAGTCGGCTATGCCTTTAAAAACTTTGAGGCATTTATTTAGCATCATTTGTTTACAATCTCTATAAAAAAAAACATTTTTTATTATTAATTTAACTGTTTAGTTAAATTAATTGTCAGAGACAATGTTCTATACACTCACCGGCCACTTTATTAGGTACACCTGTCCAACTGCTCCTTAACACTTAATTTCTAAGCAGCCAATCACATGGCGGCAACTCAGTGCATTTAGGCATGTAGACATGGTCAAGACAATCTCCTGCAGTTCAAACCGAGCATCAGTATGGGGAAGAAAGGTGATTTGAGTGACTTTGAACGTGGCATGATTGTTGGTGCCAGAAGGGCTGGTCTGAGTATTTCAGAAACTGCTAATCTACTGGGATTTTCACGCACAACCATCTCTAGGGTTTACAGAGAATGGTCCGAAAAAGAAAAAACATCCAGTGAGCGGCAGTTCTGTGGGCGGAAATGCCTTGTTGATGCCAGAGGTCAGAGGAGAATGGCCAGACTGGTTCGAGCTGATAGAAGGGCAACAGTGACTCAAATAACCACCCGTTACAACCAAGGTGGGCAGAAGAGCATCTCTGAACGCACAGTACGTCGAACTTTGAGGAAGATGGGCTACAGCAGCAGAAGACCACACCGGGTGCCACTCCTTTCAGCTAAGAACAGGAAACTGAGGCTACAATTTGCACAAGCTCATCGAAATTGGACAATAGAAGATTGGAAAAACGTTGCCTGGTCTGATGAGTCTCGATTTCTGCTGCGACATTCGGATGGTAGGGTCAGAATTTGGCGTCTACAACATGAAAGCATGGATCCATCCTGCCTTGTATCAACGGTTCAGGCTGGTGGTGGTGGTGTCATGGTGTGGGGAATATTTTCTTGGCACTCTTTGGGCCCCTTGGTACCAATTGAGCATTGTTGCAACGCCACAGCCTACCTGAGTATTGTTGCTGACCATGTCCATCCCTTTATGACCACAATGTACCCAACTTCTGATGGCTACTTTCAGCAGGATAATGCGCCATGTCATAAAGCTGGAATCATCTCAGACTGGTTTCTTGAACATGACAATGAGTTCGCTGTACTCAAATGGCCTCCACAGTCACCAGATCTCAATCCAATAGAGCATCTTTGGGATGTGGTGGAACGGGAGATTCGCATCATGGATGTGCAGCCGACAAATCTGCGGCAACTGTGTGATGCCATCATGTCAATATGGACCAAACTCCCTGAGGAATGCTTCCAGCACCTTGTTGAATCTATGCCACGAAGAATTGAGGCAGTTCTGAAGGCAAAAGGGGGTCCAACCCGTTACTAGCATGGGGTACCTAATAAAGTGGCCGGTGAGTGTATGGTTCAAGGGATCAGACAAACGTGGGAAAGGACTTAAAGACACACTTAATAACATCTTAAGAAATGTGAAAATGTAGGCTACAGAGATTTTATGAGGTTTAGGGAAAGAAAACATTAGCTCATGGCCCTTACATTTAGCCCTAAAATCTGTCTTTGTCTATTAATTATCTTCATGCGCTGAAATACTTCTGAATAACGCATTTATGATTCTATTACATGATCATCTCTCAGCTTCGGACTCGGGGTACTGCTCTCATATCTACGGCATGGACACAGTTACTTTCAACTTGAGTGTTAAAGTGGAAGTGGATATATAACGATGGGCGTGGACTTCAGTGGAGAGCGAGCACTACCTTTAACTCTCCAACTCAGGTCCGGCTGAGCACCATCTTCTACGCGCTTCGGCGTGTTTGGCAGATGCGCATCAGAAGAGATTTCTGAAGACATTTGACAGACGATAATATGAGAGCTCTACCATCATCATTACTGTGTCCATGCCTTTACACATGGGTTCTTCAGTTTCTTTTGAGAAAAATGGCATTCAAATCTATCTGTGCTATAGCCTACCACATTCATAGACTGTTTTAATAAAATAAAATAAATTATTATTAAAAATATTTTTAATGTTTTATTTATTTATTTCTTTTTACCGAATTTTTTTTTTGCCGAAACTTTGTTTCCGAAGTGGCGGAACGCCCGAAACGAGATTTCAACCGAGGGGAACCACGATTCGAAACTTAATTCCGCCACTGCCCCAGAGGAGGTCTGTGTATGCAGTGAAGTGTTATAGCCGCCGCGCAAACTGACTCCTGAACGGATCCGCAAAACAGGTCTGGGACGGAGGCACTTGCACAGCGCAACGGATCCAGATCAGATAATGATTGCGGATACAGACAGACGTCAACCGTTGTGAACGTCAACCCGAGGGAACCCCATCCCCGGAACGCGATTTCAGGGACCCGCGATTCGGAACCTAATTCCGTCACTGCCCCAGAGGAGGTCCGTGTGTGTTGCCGAAATCGCGCAGCGCAACGTTAGCCGAAAATCAAAAGCCGGACTCAAGTATATAGGCTAAAAACTGTAGCACAGATGGATTTGAATGTCATTGTATTCTCCAAAAACCTGAAGAGAACCATATCTACGGAATGGACACAGTTACTTTCAATTTGAGTGTTAAAGTGGAGCTGGATCATATAACCAATGATGGGCGTGGACTTCAGTGGAGAGTGAGCAGCACTGCCTTTAACTCTCCAACTCAGTTCCGGCTGAGCACCATCTTCTACCTGCTTCGGCGTGTTTGGCAGTGGATCACCCCATACAGAGTTGGAGATGTCAACTGATTGGAAGATGTGGCAGCAGAGATTTTCCTTTCATTCATCCATCCACACTAAGTCTGACGATGGGACTATTGACGACGAAATCTGCAAAAGTGGATCGACAGACAATCTGACTACCTGTTACTTTGACCAAGACGAGAAACCCACGGCGGATCTGATCTCATCTCATGAACTTTCACAACCTCTACCGAGTCGTCCGGATTATTCTGTAAAACATTCATTTGTGTTTTGTGGCTCATCAACGATTAGTCCCAACGAAACGGCTGATTCGTTTGAAAAACTATTAATTTCACTGACTCAGAGTCGACTTACTTTTGAGAGACAATAACTTTATATATGGTGCACTTTTAGATGGAAAACTTCGAAGGATGATTTCATTCACTTAGAGCTATGTGATTGAGTTTTAGCATGACTTTGTCAAAGATGTATATTCTTTAATAAAAGACCATCATTATTACTGTGTCCATGCCTTTATGGTTTCTTCAGATTCTTTTGAGAACATTTTCATTCAAATCCATATGTGCTATAGCCTACCACATTTATAGACTTTTATTTTTATTTTTTATTCTTCTTAATTTAAAAAAAAAAAATATATATATATATAGGCTATATATATATAGGCCTATATATATATAATTATATATATATATATATATATATATATTTTTTTTTTCGAATTTTTTTTGTCGAAACCTTGTTTCCGAAGAGGCAGAACGCCCGAAGCTGAAACGAGATTTCAACCGAGGGGAACCGCGATTCGAAACTTAATTCCGCCACTGCCCCAGCGGAGGTCTGTGTATGCAGTGAAGTGTTATAGCCGCCGCGCAAACTGACTCCTGAACGGATCCGCAAAACAGGTCTGGGACGGAGCCGCACTTGCACAGCGCAACGGATCCGGAACATAATGATTGTGGATCCAGACATATACGGGGTGAACGTCAACCCGAGGGAACGAGGGAACCCATCCCCGGAACGCGATTTCATGGACCCGCGATTCGGAACCTAATTCCGCCACTGCTCCAGAGGAGGTCCGTGTGTGTAGCCGAAATCGCGCAGCGCAATGTTAGCCGAAATCGCGCAGCGCAGTGTTAGCAGACTCAAGTATATAAATACTGTAGCACAGATGGATTTGAATGTCATTGTATTCTCCAAAAACCCGAAGAGAACCATATCTACGGAATGGACACAGTTACTTTCAACTTGAGTGTTACAGTGGAGCTGGATATAACCAATGATGGGCGTGGACTTCAGTGGAGAGTGAGCAGCACTGCCTTTAACTCTCCAACTCAGTTCCGGCTGAGCACCATCTTCTACGTGCTTCGGCGTGTTTGGCAGTGGATCACCCCATACAGAGTTGGAGATATCAACTGATTGGAAGATGTGGCAGCAGAGATTTTCCTTTCATTCATCCACGATCCACACTGAGTCTGACGATGGGACTATTGACGACGAAATCTGCAAAAGTGGATCGACAGACAATCTGACAACCTGTCACTTTGACCAAGACAAGAAACCCACGGCTGATCTGATCTCATCTCATGAACTTTCACAACCTTGTCCGAGTCGTCCGGGGCACTATTATTCTGTAAAACATTCATTTGTGTTTTGTGGCTCTTCAACGATTATGTGATTGAGTTTTATTATGACTTTGTCAAAGATGTATATATTCTTTAATAAAATATCATAAAGTCCTGTATTTCTCGTTGATTTATTACCAGAAAACTTTAGTTCGGTATCACTTAAAGCCTTTATAATGCATTATAAAAGTCATTACAGTTTAAACACTCTAATGAACGGGGTGTCGTGTATTTTTCTTATGCTGTAGGCTATTGGTTCTTTAATTCCTATGCCTGTTTGACCGTGCTCAAGGAGTAGGCCTAGTCGTCGTCTAAAAACTGTACAAAGAAACAAGATGTAGGCCTAAACAGTGTCGTCTAGTGGGGGAAAATAATTTACAATCAAAATTACAAACTTTTATAATAGATCGAAAGAGAGGGTTTCTGTATTAATTAGCTAAATGTCTCTTTTCCTATACACCGTACACACTTTTGTAGTTAATCGTGCACGCGTGATTGTTGCATAAAGATTGATGAGGGGTGTGTTACGTGGGCGGAGTCTACGTGTGTCACTGCGTCACTTCCTAATCTGTCATTTCTAGTTTTGACTCTGAAGTGTGTGGACGTGTCCCATGGAGCTCCTGCGCGATAGCATTTGTTTACCTGAAACCTTCATCAGCTTGAGGAGGAGTGTGTAAGTGGAGTCTGTGAGTGGCCCCTCGCAGCATCTAGTCTCTCATTCTAAAATTTGATTCAGGATGATGCGGTCGTGTTTTCAAGGAGCTGTGTAAGAGTTTTGTTCTTCTTTAACAACGGATTGTAAAACGTAAGATTATTTGCTTAATGGATTTTTAACATGATGTTTGTTTGTTTGTTTGACCCTTTTTTCATTGACATTTTAACATTTTACTAATAGTGTGTGTAAGACTTTCTCTTAACTGGTTTAAAAATATATATTTTGTAACGTCTTAAATAACTGGACATTTACTTTTTTAAAAAACGTTTTTAACATTTTTTTTAAATGTATGTTTGAAAACAGGGCTGTTTGTTTGATGTAATTTTAAAAATAACAAATTTTTGAAAACTTTTAGAAAATGCCTTAACTTTTTCATTGACTTATTAACGTTTTTTAACATTTTACAAATGTATACCAACCCACGGTATTTTAATGATATAGGCTACATTGTTTTTAATGTCTTTTTAATCTGATTGTGAAAGTACACCTTGTCTTCAAATGTAAGTGAAAAACATTTCTTTAAATAAAAATCACTGATCTTATCTCTGTCTCTGTCATCCTTATACAATGCTTCTTACTCTCTCTGACATCACATTGCATATTTCATTTTTTTAGAGTCGGCTACATGTGCCTTTAAAAACTTTGAGGCATTTATTTAGCATATTATTACTTTAACTGTTTAGTTAAATTAATTGTCAGAGACAATGTTCTATATGGTTCAAGGGATCAGACAAACGTGGGAAAGGACTTAAAGACACACTTAATAACATCTTAAGAAATGTGAAAATGTAGGCTACAGAGATTTTATGAGGTTTAGGGAAAGAAAATATCATTAGCTCATGGCCCTTACATGTAGCCCTAAAATCTGTCTTTGTCTATTAATTATCTTCATGCGCTGAAATACTTCTGAATAATGCATTTATGATTCTATTACATGATCATCTCTCAGCTTCACAGCTTATCAGAAATTTTCTCAATTATCTCATGATTTCACATGAAGTTTTAGTTGAACACTGGTATACTATGACCTATTGTTAGGGAGTTGTAAAAACAACAACAACAACAACAAAAAACTAGAATACTTATGGATTAAACTACTTAATTTAGTTAGTATACCATGATTGACAATATGTGGTTTGATACCTTGTAGTATCCATTTTGTAAAATTAGTTTTTCATGAAAATTGTCACTGGTTTTCTTATGGGGTAACCCCAGTGACACCGGTGACTCCCATTTATAGAGACACTTTATTCAAAGCTATTCATTTAGATTTTATGCCAAATGTAACAATTTAGTCTCATCTATAGCCTACTTAATTATGATTGAAGAATAATGATCTTTGGCCTTATGTGCCATTGGTGATTCATTGTGTCATTGGTGTTACTTTCTTTTTCTGGCACGTTAAATAAAATATCACATGTGACATGATGATAATAATTTTACATCCATTTAATTCTAATGCACTCAAAGTTAAGATTTAAAGGATTGCAAGGATAAATGATTTTAACTGTTTTTTCAAATATTTTCATTTTTATAGCAAATACATGGTAGGTCAGATGAACTATCATCTTTCAAACATACTTTTAACAAACCTGATTAAAATAACTAAAACATAATCTTCTTTTTTGTTGCATTATTGTTATTTTTTCTGTAACTCTGACTACATGTGCTGAAAAAAAATGTGAAATAATATTTAATAAAACCCTTAAATATTGCCAAAGAAGTAAGGTAACACAAATGTCAAAAAAATGGTAGGCACATGCAACCTTTCAATAAATGCACAAATATATATATAAAAAATCATTAAGTAATAATGTGTTCTAAGTTTAAATGTTAGAAAATTAAATCTGATCTCCAAAAGGTGACATTGGTATCATTTTTAGGGTGCCTATTTCATTCACGCTTTCTCCAAGAAAAACAGGATGGGGGACAGCTCCCCCAGGAAGGAAGGATGATTTAGCTATCATAACAATCAATGGATAAGATATAAAAGGTAACTTCCTGACCATTTTGTTTTGACCCCTGACTTTTTCCTGAAGTCACAGGTATAAACATCTAATTATATTGATCTTACAGCTTGGTCCGTGTGAAGTGTCCAAATTGTCACATTTTGGGGTTTCCCTGCCAGACAGGAAGGTTTCGGATAGATTTTATGATAGGAGACAGTGGTCTTTGATCGTAAAAACACTGGATGACCGGCCTATCTTTGCATTACTTTGATCAGAGGCACGAGGGTGTCTGGGGATCCTGCTCGCCATACCATGGGTTGGCACAATCTTTAATTATATCTGCGCGTCTCTCTAGTTTGTGCCATGGACTTCAGACCGCCGCGCTCCATGCGCGCCCAACAGACCGAGCCGTGAGCTCAATTCGGATCGCTGCGGGAACAGACTTAACACATACGAACTGCGGACGATCAGTGAGGGAACACACATCACAGACCGAGCAGCGACTTCGACTCCGGTTTAAAAATAACTTTTAAATAGGCTATATTGTATTGTTATCTCATATACATTTTTTATTCAACAGCTATGCTATTTCTTTAAACTCATTCCCCCTTTTTCATTCTCTGCACACTGCACAGACATTATGGACGCTTCTGTGCACCATGAAAAGCCACGCCTCCGAAGTCCGAACCCCGTCATGTTTAAAAATATTATTCATATAATTGGAATTAAAGTTAAAATTATACTATTAAGTGGAGGCACCGCCAAAATAAGTGTTTACAAAGTTTTGTTTAATTATTTATAAAAGAAACCAACCCCTGCGTTATTTTTTTTAATTATTATTTATTTTAGAACCAGACCCAGGGCCCCATCCCGTGTTATATTTACTAAAGAGGGTTAGCTACATACAGTACCATAAGCACAGGGACAAGGGGTTACAGATGCTTATGGGAAACGCAACCCTGGTTGGTCCTTCTTGTTGTTTCGGCACTGGTCCTTCACTTACTTTTTGCGTTTCTACTTCGAAGCCTAAAAGCCGTTTGAACTCAGTACAGTTTAGATAATACAATTTATTAAAATTATAATATTTCATTGAAGAAAGTTGTTTTAAAAAATCATTCAGGACATAAAGAATTTTAACAGACCATTCTGTATTATCTTATTTTCTTCATTTACAGTGGCTGCACTGCATGTGTTGAATCTTGCTGTTGAATTACACAGATCACATGTCCACTGTCAAGAGTTCTCATCCTCAAGTTTATTTGACCCTCTGCTCTGAGAAAGAGCAGACGGAGGACGAGGAGGAGATCAGTAGGAGGTCGTTAAAATAATCCATCATTAGGCCTATGTCTGAAGTGTCCACGCTTCATTGTGTAAGTGTTACATTTTATAGGCTTCATTTTGTTTGTTTTGGCAGTTTCATTGTGATCTCAATGCTGAAGACAGGTTAAAACCGAAATCAAAAAGAAACCTCAAACTTTCAGTTAGCCTATGTCTAGCATGTTCGCACAAAATATATTAATTTCGGTTGGATTTTTGTTCTTGATATCAAATTTCTTGACATCTGATTGGAGTAGATTTTAAAGTCATCTCCAGAGAGGAGAAACAGTTCCCTCACATTTCCTTCACTTAATTATGTTTTATTAACATTTCTTAATGTTTTATTACATTTACATATGTATGTGCTTAATAAAAATACCCTGCAATTGTACTTTCGGTAGGCCTATACCAAGGACACCATCCCACAGGGACGTTTGCCATTTTATATTTAAAACAATAATAAAAACCTAAAGTGATATTGACAAACTATAAATTATTTGTCAATTTCTAGTTTTCATATTTAAGTTCCATGTTTAAGTTTAAGTGTTCAGCAATAATAACATGCTCACAGGCTAGGTTGTCATTTAAAAGCAGGTGTAAAATGAGTCATTTAAACTAAGACAACTAGTGGTGAAACATGACTGGTGCAGTGAAAGCTTATGACAAAGACCTTCCTAAAGAACATAACACAACAATTAGCCTAATAATACTTAGATCTTTAGATCTTCCATTCCATTAATCTTGGATAATGTTATTCTACATTTCCTAATAGATAAAAAAGATAAAAGCATTAGGCAATGCATTATGAACAATAGGCTGCCTACATATTTGTAAATTAACATAATGAACAAGTGTTGTTTAAATTACTATACTTCTCTGAAGATTGCATTCATTAGCCTACATCTAAATAAAAAATTAGTCTTATTTTTGAAACTACTTTTAAACTCTCGAGGGCATAGGCCTACATTATTTTAAACAAATTAAAAATAATGTCTATAATTATTTTTCTCTATTGTTCATGAAGCCTATATGCTTGATGCCTGTGACAAAACAAGGGCATGATTAAAATGAATTGATGTTTTCATTTGTGTTGTCCACCAGATGGCCACAATAGCTGCACCGTGTTGAAAAGTTTCGAGAAGTCGACTCTTTTACGTTACAAGCGAGAGGAAAGCTCTTTGAAGCCCAAAAAACGCCAATTAATAAGCTGTAATAAATAGACAAATAAATAACTGTATGTATGTATGATTGAATGTATGTAGCCTATGTATGTTTGTATGTATGTATGTATGTATGTATGTATGTATGTATGTATGTATGTATGTATCATACCGGTATGTAATGCATGCATGCCAGATGGCCGGTTAGCATCTATTCACTCTTTTGATTCGCTTCTTTTGCATGAATAGGTCAAATGGGTTTGTGATTCAGTATGATTCACTGATCGATCACTCGCCCTCTGAATCATTTGTAGCGGTTTCCCTCACTACTAAAGGATACCTCAGAACGAGAACAAACCAGAGAGCTTGATAAGTGGATGTTTACCAATAATCTATTAAAATCTACAAAAGAGTCCTATCCTTTACCAGCGGTGAGGGTTTAGTTCAACACCAAGTGTTGCAGTGCAGCAAGTGAAGCTTGTGAACCAATTACAGGTAAAGACACTTTCCTTTCTTGAGAGAAAACACTAATACAAAACCAATGTTAGCCTATAAGCCTACTATTTACCTTTTCTGCTTATGGTTACGAATATTATCATACAGCATGAATTGTGCCTATCCCCAACACGACGTTTTTTTGTCGGCTATACAAAATTCAATGTGGTTTGACAAGCTGTGGACTTTTGGTCGGTTAACATGACCTCAATAGGGGGGGATATATTAGCCTACTATACTTTTCAGAATATATATTAACAATGCAATTAAACAGATAATAATGTTTATCTGGAATCAATGATCCTGATATCACAGTGTTTAGCGATGTTCATTTAACACTTAAGAAAAAAATCCTCATTTAAAAGTATGCCTATGGAATGAAATCAAAGCAAATAAGTATTTCTTAGAATATAATAATAATAATAATTGTTGTTAGAATAATTATTTATTTAAATAAAATGTTAACAACTTCTTCACTGCTTATATTTTAAAAATACAACATGCATAAAGCAAAAATAAAATGGGAAATTATTTTATAGCAAAGACCTCTGAAGATCCTCCCGCAAGTCTAATTTTTAACCTTTTTATGACAGACAACATTAGTTCAGGTTTAATGTAAAAGTAGTTCATGTGGTGAGACTTACTTAAAATACCATTTCTTGGAAGAATATAATTTAAAACTTAAAAAAAAAATGATTAAGATGTGTACATTAACATACATTTAAACTTGTATGCTTTGTTGCACTAAACAGAAATTACTAGATTTGAAAATAAAGTATTTGGTGTTTGGAACACAACAAATTACAAGCTATACAAAGGTCCAATGATAGGAAATATTTGTGTTAGGCTATTAGAAATTCACTGAAGAGAAAAATATGACTCTTTCTCTCTTTACCTAAAGGTGATGAAACTAAAATAAAAATTGAAATACAAAAATTTAATCAATATCACATTTGTAATAGTAAATTAATTTCGACTAGATATCTTAGAATAACTTAGATATAATAACTTAATATAAACTCAGTTGAGTGGGCTGTTTTATTAAAATTCAATGGACTGTATTCAATGGACCCATTAATATGCATTAACTGTTTTCACCTAAAGACATTTCACACTGAACAGACTTTTGCCAACTTTCAAAGAACTTCAAAACATTTCCTTGAAACTCAACATACTCAGTGCATGTGCACCTAGCTGAAGTTTTTCACTTGTAGAATTGTGACACTGCCTCATGGAGCTATTCATTCTGTCCTTATTATGCCAAGAACGGAAAGATTTTGAGTAGTTCATTGCAGTCCTGTAGTCAGCATGAGCACCAGCACTCAAACACACCAGCAAACTGATCCCGCCAGTAACCAGCTTGGAAACAGGTATGTGAATGAATGTAATAAGATCTGTTGAATTACCTTGCACTGCGATGGCTTCATCCTGTTGATTTTCCATCTTATGGATTGATATTTGATTCATTTTACGTGAATCAAAATTAATCAAATATCAATGCATTTCTCCCTTGTTTACGTTTTTTTATTTTTTAAAAAAAAAGCAAAATTTGAACATTTCTTTAACAATGAGACACTTTTAGTTTCTTTAGAATTTGTGTTAAGTTATCTTCAGCTACAGTTGCCATAGGTAAGAAAAACATGCGAAATGTTTCGTTTAAAAAGAGTTTGGCAGAACACTACTTGGAAAAATCTCTTGGTGTTTGTGCTTTCCACTCATTTACAAAGAGCATCAAGCCGGTCATTTTGCAGGGATGCCAGTTTTAAAGCAACCAAATGTGCCCTCTTACTTGTGGCTGTTACGTCAAGAACTGAAGTGAAGAGGAAAACAGAAGTTTCTATGACTGATGGGAACTAGTTTCTCACACATTTTGTGAGTTCCCGTCTGCCAACAAAGCTGCAGGGGCTTTAGGACTTAGTAACCAAAACCCATCATTGTGGGGGGCTTACAATGCTGTTGAGCAGTTGCGCCATGTGATTCATGGGTACGGCAGCAAGAGCTGGGTCTGTCCACAGGGAGGGCCAGAGTCCACTGCTATCTAACAGGCCAGCATTCTGCATTTCAGCTCAGACTGTTCACCTTTAGGGCCCATGACAAACCTTTTGGAGCAGGATGTTGGCGAAGGATTGTGTAAGTAGAGTAACTCTTATTTTGTTCATCATATTCAGAGTTTGGATATCAGGATTATGTTCTGACCATTCAATCACATCATCAGATTTGTAGTCATTGAACTGTGATTATCTCCTATTCAATGCAGCAGGGAAAAAGAGCGTTGAGGCGGTTCTGGCAGGTGCGGAATTGGCCCCAGCCCAATCCCTATGGACTACAGAATCCAGTGGATCAGTTCAGCTGAGAATAGATGAACTTTGCCCAGAACAGCCCATCACTGTGCATCAGATGTTTACCAACTCAGTTCAGAAGTATGGGAATCTGACTGCTTTGGCAACCAAAAGAGGAAACGAATGGGAAAAAGTGACCTTTTCGGAATATTATCACCTGAGTCGAATGGCCGGCAAAAGCTTTCTAAAGGTGATCTTGGAAAGTTTGGTAACACTTTATTTTACGGTGTCCTTGTTACATATGTTACATGTACTTACTGTAGTAATTATGCGTAATTACATGCAACTAACCCTCAACCAAACCCTAATCCTACCCTATCCCTATAGTAAGTACATGTAGTTACTTAATATTACTCTGTACTTAAATATATAATTACACTATAACAAGGACACCTTAAAATAAAGTGTAACCGAAAGTTTTTAAAAACACTAATTTCATGTTTGTTACAAAGCTTAGTTGCACAACTCATTCTCATAAGTCAAATGCATGGAATTTACGGATTAGATATAATACAGTGATATTTGATATTTGACAATTCTCCTAGCTTGGTCTGGAGCGGTTCCACAGTGTAGCCATCCTGGGATTTAACTCTGCAGAGTGGTTTATCGCTGCTGTTGGAACTGTGTTTGCTGGGTGAGACATACCTGTAGGTTGCTTACATTATGCCTAACATTTCATACTTGAAAGTTTTGGTGTTGCTAAACCCAAATTGTACTGCCAAACACTTGAGCTGTAAGTATGTTTGTATGTGCATAATCAACGTACAGCTGGTTTTTACTAGTCAAACTACAGTGTTAATTTCTCTGTCCAAGTATACATGACACAATACTTAAATCAAATATTTAAATAATTAAATACACCTTTTGTCTTTTGTGTCATGGGCACAATTCAAAGGCCAACTGTTTTACGATTATACAATTGTATACAAGCCAAGCTACAATTTCATTATCTAGGTCTGTTGTATACAAGCCAAGCTACAATTTCATTATCTAGGTCTGTAAATTCCCCAAAAACAGCTAAATAAAGCATTTACATGGCATTTTAATGATTTTGAAATTATTTAGCTGCATCCGAAAGCTAAAAAATGCTGCCTTAGGAAGATGCATTCCAAGGTAGGAAGGCATCAAGGCACGTCCGAATCCAATGTTAGCTTCACTTCCTGTCTCTTGAGATGCCTTTATCTGATCGAATTTTGAAGGCAGCATAGATGTATCCTTCACTGCCTATGATATCCCAGCATCCTGTGCATTCAATTCTGTGACAGTTAAAGGGATAATTCACCCCAACATTTAAATAATGTAATTAATTACTCACCCTCATGTTGTTTCAAACCCATAAGACTTTCATTCATCTTCCGAACACAAATAAAGATATTTTAAATGAAATCTGAGATATTTCTATCCCTCCATTGACAGTCTACACAACTACCACTTTGGACAGTTCATAAAGTTCAGAAAGAGATCGTAAAACTAATTAATATGAATTGAATGGTTTAGTCTAAATTTTCAGAGGAGACACAATCGCTTTAAATTCATCAATGTACACATCAGTTATGGTAAACGGAAGCTCAAGCATGCTTGCTTCCGTGCGAGAACCAATGAGGTTCATTCTCGTGTTTGAGCTTCCACAAGAACCAATGTGGTTTGTTCTTGTGCGTCAAGCATGCAAGGTTGAGGCCTAAGGCTAAAATCAATCTGTTCATCATATAAGCGATCATGTCTCTTCAGAAAATTTGGACTAAACACCTCAATTCATATGGATTATTTTTACAATCTCTTTATGAACTTTATCATGAAACATTTAACATAAAAATATCTTCATTTGTGTTCCAAAAATGAACGAAAGTCTTACGGGTTTGGAACGACACGAGTAAATGATGAAAGAATTTTCATTTTTGGGTGAACTAACCCTTTAAGCTAAAAAATAAAGATGAGTCTGAAAGTTGCGGTTGGTGGTTAGATGTGTAAATACGTTTTTGACCAATCTTTTTCACTTTTGATGTAATTTCTAGCGAGAAAGCAGTATTGTAGTAATTAAATATTAAAGGTACAATATGTAACATTTTTGCATTAAAATATCCCAAAGGCCAGTGTTATATATTTTGTTAAGTTGATAACTTACAATATTCCAAATGTTTCCAACTATTTTTAAATCGTGAGAAAATTGCGATTTTATCCAAGGAAACGGCGCGTGTGAGTAGGAGTCGCCAGTCAATGGCGTCATATCCGCGTTACTCTCGGTTTCCGCTCGGACTGCCATAGTAACCACGGCGACAGACGTGGACAACTGTGTTATGCCTAGCAGGACGCTCACGCTGTTGTTGTTTTGGTCAAACATTATGGACCATGGCAAGCAGACTTTGAGACAAAAAGAGGACTAAAACAAAGATCAACATCTTTTGAGATGCCGAGAGCTCCACGTCCGCGACTAACTTGGACTTGACAGAGCTTCACGAGTCACGACTTGACAGCGACACCGCTCTTGCACATACTTTATTAGACAGGTGAGCAACTGTGCATAAAACAAATCAATGTTATATAGCTCAACATGATGAAATGTTAGAATATCATCAGTATGTTATTCTAATGTTGATCTATAATGTTACTGCTAGTTTCATATAGCAAACGAACTAACACATAGAATAACATCATAATGCTGTTTAGTATAGTGTAACAGTTAACGTTAGACCAAGTGGAACAGCGCTGCGTTCCCTCGCAAGTTTAATTCGTCAAATAAACTGACCTTTGAGTAGTAATTCACCACTTGCATGTATTATGTAGAATGAAATGTTCTCATTCCTTTATATCCGCGGGACTCGCGTGTGATATTGTTATGTTATGAAAAGAAGACACATACGAGCAGTGCTTTGGCAGTACACTACTTGTTTACTTTTTTAGCCACACAGAACACGGCAGCCCAGGGCATGCGCACAAGCATAACTTTACAACAGTATTACGACAACAGATAACAATAAAGAACTGGTTAACAACCACAACAGATATATGTCTCTTATTAACAATCGCGACCTGCTTCATACCACTGTACACAGTAAATTTGAAATCCGGAAATCAACACCAATAGAGTTAATTTCAACACTTTAAAAGTGTATATATGGGAACCACCCACAAAGTGTTAGTTCAACACTTTCAAAAGTGTTGCCTCTCGCAATACCGACATAGTGTTACAATGTTAACACTAAGAGAGTAAAATATTAACACCAATGCAGATAACAACAACACTGTTACAGAGCACTTAAAATTCTACACTGTTCTGGTGTTGACCCCATCCTGGTGTTGATACACATTTTTACAAATAAAAACACTAAAGGAGTTACCAGTTTTTCTTATTAGGGTTCTGCATTACCTACTTTAAAGAAATGTAAAATAAGCTGACAAATCATTTAATCTAAAAAGAATAAATTCACTTTCAAATAAACACATCACTATATTACTCTTTCAAAACTTTATTTCAAAACAATTCAGAAAATTAAATTGTAAACTTAGTCTGGGATCATAGTAGAATACTGTATTCATTGTAAAGTTAAAAATAAAGGCAAAATGCAAACAGTTGTTTTAACTAGTTTATAAACGAACAAGCCCCTTTACATCATAGGTAGGTTAACTTTTAAAAATAAATGATGAAGGCACAATATAGGCATTTCTGTCATCAGAATTATACGAAAGTTGTTTATCAAATGGTCTTTAATACTTCAAGTCCTGTACATGTCAGTGAATGTAAGTCCTGTGTCAGTTAAGTTGACTCAGTACCTTCGACTTTGCAACAGTACAGCAACAACATTCACAAGATGAAAAAGTTGCAGGATATGAGTGGATCAGCTGTGTCCAGTTGCTAACAGTAAAGTTCAGTGCATTGTTTCACAGAGCAGGAAAGGCAGTGCAGATTCAACTTTCTCAAAATCCTGGAGTGCTGGTTCCCTAGACAACAAAAAACCAGACCAATTACAATTAATACCATTTGTGTTTTATAAATACAGCAAGTTTATGGTGGAAAAAGTACAATCATCTTAGACTTTCGTGACTCAAACAAGAAACTATTTTGGATAGATTAAAGGGATAGTTCATTTTAAAGTGACCTATCCCTTTAATCTATCCAAAATAGTTTCTTGTTTGTATTAAGAATGTCGGTATCCAAACAGTTAACTGGTCCCATTGACTTCCATAGTATATTGTATTTCTTACTATGGAAGTCCAGTTAACTGTTTGGTTACCGACATTCTTCAAAATATCTTCCATTGTGTTCAGCAGAAGAAAGAAATTCATACTGGGTTGAAACAACTTGAGGGTGAGTATATGATGACAGAATTTTCATTTTAAAGTAAACTATCCCTTTAAGACTTGAATTTGCTGATTTCCAAGTAAATTAATCCATTAATCCAAAAAATTTAATTCTGTCATTAATTATTCACCCTTATGTTGTTCCAAACCAGTTAAGAGTTTTGCTCATCTTTAGAACACTTAATGAAGATATTTATGAAATCTAAATCTTTCTGTCCCTTCATCGACAGCCTATTCAACTATCACTTCCAACGCCATTAAAATGTATAAAGGAAATCATAAGTAATCCATGTGACTCCAGTGGTTTAACCTCAATTTTACAACTTTTTTAACAACAATTTCAACTCATCTTTATTTACAAAATATCAATCTACAATGCACGTTCACACAACATCTGCTCTCGCATCAACAATATGCACGAGTTTAAATGTTCTCAAATTTTATAAATTAAATGGTAAATGTTTATTCTATTTTTTTGCAGCACTTGCGTAGTTTAATAAAATGTATGTTAAACCACTGGAGTCACATGGCGTACTTTAATGTACCTTTATTATACCTCTCTGGGGGTTGAACGTGGTAGTTGTGTGGACTGTCAATGGAGGGACAGGAAGCTCTCAGATTTCATTAAAAATATCTTAATTTGTGTTGTGAAGATGAAAAGTCTTACATGTTCGGAATGGCATGAGGGTGAGTAATTAATGACAAAATTACCATTTGTGGGTGAATTAACCATTTATAAATTAAGAATAAATTAAGACACGCACCTTAAGAAATCTCACAAAGTAGTCAGCTGCCGGAAGAATCTTTGTTCCCTTCTTGTGGCTTTATGATGTTGGGGGCAGGTGATGGGCAGAGATTTCCCAATCAGTTGAGTCTAAAATTAAACCGCAAGAAAACATCTACCGGTCAAATGATGAATACAATTGGTTTGAAATCTCATTTTAAGTAAAGAAAAAAAGATTTTCTTGTGTAAAGTAATTTGATTGGACAAATTCAAAATGAGTGCTATGAAACAAAGAATATCTAGTTATCCCAAATAGCAACAAAGCTATGATTATTTTTTATGTTTGTGCCTCATGTGTTATATATTAAATCTTACCATCACCAGGTTCTAGTCTGTACAGTCTTCGAAAACCAAGCCTGGTACCCTTAGCCACTTGGTGCATCATTGAAATGCTCCTATCAAACACACATAGCAAAATCAACATTTAATCATGAAATCATATCAAACATCAACCAAAAGTTAATCTGATAAAAGCATTTTGCCTAAATATTTAATCTGAAAGAGTTACTTACCCATTCTAAGAAAATTGGTCCTCCAAATAAGGAAATAAAGTGACAATTTCACGTGCATTGTTGGTCGCAGTTTGTGGAGTTGTTCGTCTTAAGTTATACGCTAGGTGTGCTGGCAAACGAGAGAAAAAGAAAGTTTGAGGATAAATACATACTTTATGATATTAGCAGATCACAAATATTGTCATAAAACAATATAACATTATAAAACACGCATTTTAAATGAGTTAAAAAACACTTACTCTGTGTTTTCACTGTTAAAAGCAAACTCCGTGTCTGCACTGCGTCACGAGTCAAAGAAGATGCAGGGTCTGTGAGAAAGGTTTAGGCGCGCACATCACATAAATATCGTTACAAAACAATATATTGGCATGAAATACGTGTTGTAAATTTAGTTAAAAATACATAACTTAACGTTACTTTCGGTGTTTTCCCTGACGTCAACGGCGTGGGACTCCTCGTCGTCAGCTCCGTATTGAGTAAAAGAAGATGCATTTGAAAAAGTTACGGCTCGTTTAAGCGCGCAGAGCATTTAAATATCGCTATAAATCAACATATTATAAAATACATATTGTAAATTAGATAAAACACTTACTTTCGTCGTTTCCCTGTTAACATGCAAACCCAAACCCATCCTGGTCTGCTACGCATCGCGCGTCATCGAAAACGCCCCACCGAGAGCGGTTTAGCCGTGCACAGCACATACATATTGTTATAAAGCAATATGATATTATAAAATGCATATATAAATGCGATAAAACACTTAATATATGCGTTTTCCCTCCTCGTACGACTTGCATCGCGAGTCACAGAAAATGGCGCCTGTGAAAAAAGTTTCAGCTCGTTTTGTCCCGCCCAGCTCGTAAATGTCCCGGATGTGACTAATAACACTCTTCTCGGTGTTATTGATTTAACTCTACATATTTTCACCTGCCAGAGGGTGCGGTTTACACTAGCAGTGTTAATCCCTTGAAATTCAACACCAGAAAATTAACACTTAATTTACTCTAAAAGTCCTTAACACCAGGATTTCAACACTGGAGAATTTACTGTGTAGTGTTAAAAAACATGAATGTTTTCACTCATCCATAAACATTATTAGATCCACCAGTCCCATCATTCAGCTCGTCACTGCGTCATAAACCTACACCTTTGTTATTGAAAGAGGTTAGCGACCCCTAGCGGTGAAAAAAATTGCATATTGTACCTTTAACTTAGCCTTTACCAAAGCTCTCTCTATTTTGTTGTGGATCATTAAAGCGTTATGCTGCCTCTGAAGTCGGTTACGTGAGGTACCTTTGTGCACAAACGCTGCCTGCAAAGTGCCTGATAGGGCAGCGAGGAAACAAGTCAGCTGCCTAAGCTTTCGGATGCAGCCTTAGTCTGATTGATATCTAAAAGTGCATGTAAATGTACTTCCTGTGAAACATGGAACAAGATAATCCAGGATTATTAAAAATGACCCTGGGTTGTCTTATCAATATAAAGCATGAAAAGCCCATTTACACATTGGCCAAGCTCTTACGGGCCTATAAATATCAAATGCAAACTGAAGCGAACGAAATAAATAGCAATATTAGGGCTAGAATCCCTGCCCTCACATCTATATTATTTGTTTATACTAGGGGCATAATGGCAGGGATTTATACCACAAACTCACCGGATGCCTGCCTCTATGTCGCTAATGACTCAAGAGCCAATGTCATTGTTGTGGAAAATCAAAAGCAGCTGGATAAGATTTTACAGGTAAAATTTGATGTACTTTATTTTCTCAACTTGAACCTCCTCATAATCAATGAACAAACTGATTAATACTCCTGTTTATATTGTTAGGTAAGGGATAAGCTGCCACACTTAAAAGCAATAGTACAGTATTCTGGATCTTTGAAGGAGAAGATGCCCAATCTCTATTCGGTGAGTGTTAGATAAACAGAGACCTCTTGAGTTTACATTTTTTTAACCGAAGACTTACGGTGACTGCTTGTCTTTGGACAGTGGGAAGAGTTCATGGGACTAGGACTGGAAATCTCTGATCAAGAACTAGATGAAGTCATCAGTAACCAGAAAGCCAATCAGTGCTGTGTACTTATTTACACATCTGGAACAACCGGATCACCGAAAGGAGTGATGTTAAGCCATGACAACGTAAGCAGCTATGAAAAAAATAACATTCACAATATAGTGGCAATGTTGTGTTGTAGATTCCTGACAATTTTAAATTCTGGACTCTGAAAGATCACATGGACAGCCCATCATACAAGCAGTGCTGGAGATATGCAGCCAGCTGAAATCAGACAAGAGTCTCTAGTCAGCTACCTTCCTCTCAGCCATATTGCTGCCCAAATCTACGATCTCTGGACAGGGATCCAGTGGGGGGAGCAGGTTTTCTTTGCTCAGCCAGATGCTTTAAAGGTAATTGCTCAAAAACAGGACTCTTGATTAGCTTTAAATTGGAGTATCCAGTACTGCTCCTGGAGGACCACCTTCCTGCAGAGTTTAGATCCAGCACGCCTACCCTGAAGTTGCTATTAATTTTGCACACTCTACTGGAAGGTGGAACTTTTGCTTTAGATCCTGTAACTGGTGTTGTCATCAAAAATCAATGTTGTAATTTAGACCAGCTCATTCGAGTCCAGGCCAAAACCTGAGTAGGTAGAGTCCAGGGGCCGGTTGTATAAACTGCTTAGACTAGTCTCGAAAGTTAGTCATCTAATTTTTTTCTTCTAGACTGGTAAAAAGGGAGATCGGTCTAATTTGAATCAGAAAAGTAAGACTGATTACCTCTTGACTAATTTCTAGTTGGACAAATGAGTTCTTAAGACTCAATTAACATAGTGGCTGAGTTTATGCAACTGGCCCAAGGGTTGAGTCCATGTGAAGGCCGGGTCCGTCATGAAAATATGGTCTTGGACTTGAGACTGGACTACTGCCACACTGTCAAATAAAGGATTGAAGTCTATTCTACATTGCTCACTTGTTTTATCTTTCCTATTAGGGGAGTTTGGTAGACACCCTTCGAGAGGTAAACCCCACAGCCCACATGGGCGTTCCTCGTGTTTGGGAGAAAATTATGGAAAAGATCAAAGAAGGCATATCACAGTGTGGATACATGAAAAGGAAATTGGTGACATGGGCCATGTCTGTTAGTCTGGAGGCTAATCAAAGGCTTACCAAGTACATAAATCATTTTAAAGTACTGTATATCATTGTCTGTATGTTACGTTCATTTTATTTAGACCTTAATGTTTTTATGATCATTGTCTTCAAATCAGGGATGAGGAAAAGTCATTCCTCTTCACTCTTGCTGACAGCTTGGTCTTACAAAAGCTTCGTGCCGAGCTGGGCTTCTCCAGTTGTGTGAAATTCTTTTCGGGAGCTGCGCCTATTGGAAGCGAAACCCTTCAGTTCTTCCTCGGTCTCAACATTCGACTGTATGAAGCTTACGGGATGAGTGAAAGCTCAGGACCCCACTTTATGTCTGGACCGAAAGTGTTCCGCTTTTTAAGGCAAGCCCTCTTACCTCAATTTACAGGTTGAATAATTTTAACTTGAAGGTCAATAATCAAGTTCACTGTGTAATGTTTCCTTGAACTCTTCTAGCTGTGGTAAGGTGGTTCCAGGCTGCAGATACAAACTAGTAAACATAGATGCTGACGGAATTGGAGAAGTGTGTTTTTGGGGCCGGAATGTCTTCATGGGCTTCCTCAACCTAGAGCATAAAACAAACGAGGCTTTGGATGAAGATGGATGGCTCCACTCTGGAGACTTGGGAAAGGTAGATGAAGATGGCTTTCTTTACATTACCGGAAGAATAAAAGGTAAAGGATGCTATTTTCAACCCTACACATTTTTTTACTGGCTTTGATGGTACAGTTTATTTGGATTTAGGTTAGATTTTAAAGGGCATTTCTATTCAATCTCTTTCCTTTCAGAGCTCATTATCACTGCCGGAGGAGAAAACGTTCCCCCACTTCCCATAGAGAATGCAGTGAAAAAGGAGTTGCCAATCATTAGCAATGCTATGCTAATCGGAGACAAAAGGAAATTTCTGTCCATGCTGCTAACGCTAAAGGTAAACTATGATTTAAGAAAAGTTCTGGCTTCAACAACTCAAATCATTTAGGTTATTCTGTTCTTCCTTTCCTTGGATAGTGCACAATCAATCCAGAGACCACAGAGCCTAAAGATGTTCTTAGCTTGGAGGCTGTGGAATACTGTCAGCGACTTGGTAGCCAAGCGACTAAAGTGTCAGACATCATTGGAGGAAAAGACAAGCTAGTGTACCAGTCCATTAAAGAGGGTATTGCCAAGGTCAATTCAAACGCAACCTCAAATGCACAACGCATACAAAAGTGGACCATATTAGAGAAAGATTTCTCCATTGTTGGAGGAGAACTAGGTGAGTGCTGAAATACCTCCATATAGATGTCCATTGCTTGTTTTTATAAACTGAGTGGAGGAATGTATCTGGATCTTAAAGGGATAGTTCACTTTGAAATAATTTTTTGGTATGTTTTAGCTTACCTCAAGGGCATCCAAGATGTAGGTGTCTTTGTTTCCACAGTAGTTTCAATTTTGATATTTTTAGGTCAAACCGTTATTGTCTGTCAGTCATATAATGCAGGTCTATGGTCACCACCTCAAAGAGCATGCACAGAGAAGTCCAAATTAAACATGATTTAATGACTCGTAAATGTAAGCACACATTGATGGCCTAAGACACGAAACGAGAGCGGTTTGTGTGAGAAAACGAACAGTATTTATATCGTTTTTACCTCTTGTAACCACAGCCACGTCCAAGTGATCTGAGGGCGCGGGCGGTTCGGTCTGAGGTAAAAACTATATAAATACTGTTCGTTTTCTCACACAAACCGCCCGTTTCGTGTCTTAGGCCATCAATGTGTACTTACATTTACGAGTCATTAAATCATGTTTAATTTGGACTTCTCTGTGCATGCTCTTTGAGGTGGTGACCATAGACCTGCATTATATGACTGACAGACAAGAACAGTTTGACCTAAAAATATCAAAATTGAAACTAGTGTGGAAACAAAGACACCTACATCTTGGATGCCCTTGAGGTAAGCTAAAACATACCAAAAATTAATTTCAAAGTGAACTAGCCCTTTAATTTGTATTGAACCTGCACGACTGTTCATTCCAAAAGATAATAGAATATACATTTCTTTTCAGGCCCTACAATGAAACTACGTCGCCCAGTGGTGTTGCAGAAGTATCACAATGAAATACAGAGTTTCTACAGAGAATAGAAGACCTCCAGACTGGCTGTATCTCTACCAAAGATACTGTTGCTTTTTGCCAAGACAGATTGCAGAAACATGTTTTTTTAATTTAACAACATAATTTACACCTATTTTTTTAATTACTATTTTTAAACATACTGTTAATTGTCTTACAGTGTTAGTTTGATGTTATATGATGTTTAATATTCCTGTATGTTTTGATCTTAAAAATAAAACTTGCTTGCTTTGTGGATATACTGTATATGGCAATGCTCTCATCTTTATCCAGTGTTATAATGATCGTAAAAAAGTGCTCTGTAAAAATAAAGACATAGGCTGATTTGCCCATAAAAAATAGACGTATATATTGCAACCACACTCATGTCTTGATGGTACACTCATTTCACAATTGACACAGCAAAGGTCAACAGCTGTTTGAACTATATTAATTGTTAACCATAATGCAAAGTTCATAGCTGATGTAAAAGCTCAAGCATAAAAATGTGAAACATCTATTCACTCTTTTATTAACGGATTTAACACACTTTAAAGAGAAAAAAAGTATGTATTTCAGCCCCTAATACTTTAGGACAAGATTATTCCTGTCAAGTGACAGAAAGGCAAGTTGTCTATTTAACCAGAGAAAATGTCCAGTCAATAAATACGGTTTATCTTAGATTATGTAGTTCCTTTTTGACAGATTAAAACAGCTCACAAATACAGTCACCGTAGAACAAGAATTTAAGACAGTGCTTTGCGGTTCTGGAGAAAGAAAAATGCAGACACTTAGTAGAATTGTGCGCAGATATCAGAATGATACGAAGATTAATTTCATGTTTTTTGACTGTCAGTTCTTTAGGCATGAGATCCAAACATAGACATTTAGAAAAGCCTCATTCCATGTCCTTAACTCTTTGGCAGATGTCATCGGTGAACTCTGAGCACTTAGAGTTTCCGCCAAGGTCTTTGGTCAGAAGCTGGAATATATATAAAAACAGGTCACAGATGTATCAAAATCTTGATGGTGGAAATTCATATTCATGCCCAAAGATCACTAATAATTGATCCTACCTTTTTGTCCCGTATGGTGTCGTAGCATGAGGTCTCAATCTTTTTAGCGTAACTGTGCAGTCCCATGTGACGCAGCATCATGACGGCACTCAGCAAAAGGGCGGTAGGGTTTGCCAGATCTTTGCCTGCGATATCAGGGGCAGTTCCGTGTACCTAACACACACAAAAAACAAGAATTATGATAAATGGAATGATACTAATTGATCACTCCATTGTAAAGCTATTGCAGCATCCAATATATACCGATTCAAATATGGCAACACCATTGGCTCCGATGTTCCCGCTGGGAGTGACTCCAAGGCCTCCAATCAATCCAGCACACAGATCACTGAAAGACAAATCAAAGGCTGGTGATAGTTGCAGTCTAAAGATAATATCACATTTAATATTTTCATATGATGCTTTATACCGACTCACCTCAAGATGTCGCCATATAGATTAGGCATTACCAGCACATCAAACTGAGAGGGATCTTGCACCATCTAGTGAATAAATCACAATGCAAAGATCTTAATGATTTGATGAAAATAAAGTGACTATTGGGCAGTGTTTTGTAATGTATAACCAAGTAATGAATTACTTTTCCCTTCTGTAATATTAGTTACTTCTGATGTAATAGCATTAAATACTTTATAAACTATAAAACAATAGTGTATTTAACACTAAAATGTAATGTCTAATGTTAAAATGTATGTTTTTAATGTAACCTTCTCCCTTTTAATACTTTAGTCAAGTCAAGAATATTTTATGTAATTTTATATTTATTTATAATAATTAAAAGGGCAGTTTCATGTCTATCCTTGTATTGTTCAACTGGTAGAGGTTGATATAGGATTTAGAAACTAATTAGTAATGCAATACTTTTTTAGAGAGTAATTAGTACAGTAATCTAATTACACTGTCGAATATGTAATTAGTAGCTAGTAATTATTTAATTTTTTAGAGTAACTGACCCAACACTGCACTTAAAGGTGCAGCATGTAAGACTGACAGCTAGGGAACGACAGGAACGAGCCAATTGACAATGGACAGCAGCAATGAGCCTTTCACTGTTTGATGAGTTGATTTATTGATTTATGATGAGCTGATATCGCATTTTAATATGCTACCGTACATAAATATTTTTAGATGGGTGCAGAGGCTTTTTAGGCCAGGTAGAATCTGCAATCTCTGACCCAGTTTGTTCGCTGGCTTCCATGGCTGTAATATGCCTCCGCCAACTGGCAACCTGTGGTAGCGAAATACTATTGGGTAAATGGCAACGTGCGGTTACGGTTTGGCACAGACCACAACAAAAACAGACATTCCGACACGGAACGCACATTTCAAAGTAGAATAAATGGCTGCAGCATTTTTTTTTTCCTTAGAGAAACGAATATGTGAACTCAGCATGTTTCCTAAAGAACTGCAAACATATGGTATTTTTATTATTTAGTACAGTCAAAAACTTACATACAGCACCTTTAAACTTGAAAAACGTTCCCATTTTAATATTAGATGAAAAACTTGGCCCAAAGTTTTGTTAATGTTTTTTTTGGTCATCGCTGTTGTAATGTATTGCGAACCCAGAATGTGTATCCATCGACAGAAACATGCATTAGCAGAACTTTGTCTGTCTGTTTTACGCATTGTTATTTTAAATAAACCATATTATCGATGCTTCGTTAGATTTAAGATGAACCGCGGCGCAAGTGCATGGTATGGGTATGGTTCGATTTTATTTTATGCTTTTGATGTGCTTTTTTAAATAAATATATATATTAGGGCTGTCAGTTAAACGCGTTATTAACGGCGTTAACGCAAACCCATTTTAACGGCGTTAATTTTTTTATCGCGCGATTAACGGTCTTTTTGCCCTAGCAAACTTTGTAGTTTTTTTCACATGCTTTTGCACCAGGACGCGGCATGCGCGGCGCTGCGCTATGAAACCCATTCATTTCAATGGCTTGCGCCGCGCGAGGACGTTTTGAAAGCGCAAGCGGATCTAGCTAGACCGGAAACAAAACAACAGGCACGCCGCACACACTTGTTTGGGCTTGCGAGCCGGATGCGCGAGTGCGAATCTCTCTGCTCGAGTCGCGCCTCGCGCGCTCTCAGATACACGCTGCTCTTGTAAGA
This sequence comes from Semotilus atromaculatus, assembly GCA_031834385.1. Lineage (NCBI taxonomy): Eukaryota > Metazoa > Chordata > Actinopteri > Cypriniformes > Leuciscidae > Semotilus > Semotilus atromaculatus. The sequence continues at coordinate 9,214,169 of JAULUF010000027.1, forward strand.
ATTTTCTCTGGGCTCGCTCAGAAAATATGCCTGCACTTAAAACGTGTTCAGTCAGTGCAATCGCGCATCTCTCCTCTTCCCCAGCTAACAATTTTAGGTTATAAGAACGTTTTCATAACGTTCCCATTAAGTTATAAAAACGTTATTTCTGAATGTTATAGGAACGTTCAAAACGTCCAGTTTTGAGTGGATGACGAGCGCGAGACGCCGAAATGGATACCAATAAGATTCTGAATTGAAAGTTTACTTTTTAAAAGTTGCCAAATGGTTCCATTGACAAGACCAAAGTGATCTGTGTGTTTTGTCGTTGTGAACTGAGCCATCATCATCGCAGCACGTCCAGTCTGAAATACCACTTGATGATGGCCAAGCACACACACACACACACACAGCTGATGCGAATTCTCCGCCCCCTCGTCAATATCAGGACCTCGTCAGTATTTCTTTCACCCTTTTATTGATGGACAGTGTTACATTGTGTGAGAGATTATTTGCTCCAAGTGAGAATGTTTTAGTGTGAAATTGAACAGTATATATGCCAATATTGTTTTTAATAAAAAACATTTGCACAAAGCAAGCCGATCCACTTTTCCATGTTGATAAGAGCATTAAAATGAGAAAAAAGAATGGGACAAAAAGAAATCAAGAGACATTTAGAATAGATAAAAATGTGCGATTAAATGCGATTAATCGCGAGTTAACTATGACATTAATGCGATTAATCGCGATTAAATATTTTAATCGTTTGACAGCACTAATATATATATATTATATTTATTAAAAAAGCACATCAAAAGCATTTCACAGTTGCAAGATGAGTACAAAAAAGTTCTTACATTGAGACAGACTGTATCCAGATACATCTCTGTGAATTTCACATCCTTGAAATTCTCAGCAACCTCTCTGCACTTCCGCAGAAACAGACCGTCAGACATTCGCCTAGAAGACATCACTGAATTCAGCATCTTTATATATTAAAATTATTTTACATCCAATAAGACATTTGTTACCAGTAAAAAAAAAATCCTCTTATATAGTAATTTTACTGTGCGATTTGTGACATTTCTAGTCAAGGTAAAACTCACATGATGTTGGCTTTGTGAACAGCCGTGACGCTGTTTCTTTGGTTATTTCTGGCGTACTCAAATGCATACTCAGCGATGCGTCTGCTGGCATCCTCTGTGATCAGTTTAATACTCTGCACAACTCCATCCACAATCTGATTCAGGTGAAAATAGAGCACATTTAATAGTGTGGTAACCACAACTGATTTTGTTCAAACCACTTTATCTTGACAAAATCAAGTTTAGGTATTAAAAAACAGAGTCGGGTTAGTTCATACAAAGGGGCAAGATATGATCACTGCTAAACAAACTATCGGTGTACTGCTATACAAAGATTTTGCATAACCACATCATATACATTACCATTCAAAAGTTTGGGGGTTTTGAGAAAATTCAAGAAAAGTGATTTTTAAATTTAGACTACTGTTCAAATGTTTGGGGTTGGTGCTTATGTTTTTGAAAAAAGTATCTTATGCTCAAGTCTGCATTTATTTGATCAAAAATACAGTAAAAAAGTAATATTGTGAAATACTTGAATTAAAAAATAACTTTTCTATTTGAATATTTTTTAAATGTAATTTATTCTGGTAATCAAAGCTGAATTTTCTGCATCATTACTCCAGTCTTCAGTCACATGATATTTCAGAAATCATTCTAATATGCTGATTTGCTGCTCAAGAAACATTTCTTATTATAATCAATGATGAAAACAGATAGTTCACCCAAAAAATTAAGGGTGTGTGCGAACCAAACAAATATACGGCACATGATGTTTATTCAGTGATATTTTTGAGTCTTCTTTTAAAAAGCTTGATGCTGCTCGCTATTCACTGCCAGTTTTTTATTTTTATTATTCTCCTTTTGTTGTCCATAAAAGAAAGAAGGGCATTTGGCATTAGGACAATACCAGGGTGAATACATGATGACTTTTTAGGGTGAACTATCCCTTTAATATTTTGGTGTAAACCATGATACTTTTTTTCAGGATTATTTAAATGAACAGAAAGTTCAATTAATAAAGTATTTACCGTCACTTTTGATCAACTGAATTTTAATTCATCCTTACAAAATAAATCTATTTATTTCATCCAAAAAAAAATTTGTACTGACCCCAAACTCTTGAATGGTAGTGTACATGTTTAAACTTTGAATAATGTGAACAGACAAAGGGAAGATCACATGAATGGAATGTGACGACCTGAATGTCATTTCACATAACGCTTTGACACACTATGGAGTGGGACCAGAGACAACTGATTTATAGCAACCGTGTGGCACCTACCTAAAGAATAAACAGCACAGAAATATGAGCTTTGCCCACTGAATTCCCGCTAGCACTGCGTGAAAAACTGGTTAAGATAGCATTAGATGACAATAGCATGACCTTTGACATTTGTGAAGGGAGCCAATCAGGACCTCAAAGGTCAAATGTCATCCTATTGTTGTATACTAGGCCTAAAGAACTAAACGGGTATAAATGTATATAAAGTTTCAGGAAAAAGTTCATGAACCCCATATCCTGATGTCAACCTGACTGGGATGCTTTGGCATGACAGCGATTCACGTCACATATCAGGAATACTGCTAAACTGAATCAGTTTAGTAAATGATGAATGGTCCAAAAAAAATTTATTCACTGCATCCAAATATGCCTAATTCCATACTATATAGTAGGCAAAAAAACAGTATGTGAGCCAACTAGTATGTCCGAATTCAAAGTATTCACAAAACAGTAGGGGAAAAATACCCAGATGACTGAGGGGCCGTTTACACAGAACGAATGTTTCCATTCGTCAGATCCAAATCTGATCTCCAATTAATACATAAATCCATGTAAAATGTCCAAGTATTCACATACTTTTTCCTGCAACTGCAGATCTCTGCAGCAGAAATCAAAAGAATAAGAACAACTAGCTCTGGTTTGGTTGGGTTACTGATTAATAGTTTGAAATACAGATGGGCACACATACATACCACGTGTTCAATCCCACTGTACTCTCCTTCTGTGTTTTCTCTGATGGTGACTAGATCCACATCGGTGTAAGGCGTCTTATAGCCCTCGATGGACACACAAGGACGCACATTGGCATACAGGTCGAAGGTCTTCCTTAGCAGCAGGTTCATGGACGGGTGTCCGGCAGCAATTGGCGTTTTCAGGGGGCCTGAAATATAATCGAAATTGACTGTGTGAGTTTCGTTAACACTATAATGATGATTCGACTGATGTGAGAGAGTCGACAAGTTTACCTTTTAACCCAATTTTGTTTTTGTCCATCGACTCTTTAGCCTCAGAAGGGATCATCCATTTGCCTCCAGGACCTTGGATGGCAGTGACGTTTCTCTCTTCCCACTGAATAGGGGCCTGATTGAGAAAAAAGGTGACAATGTAGCTTTAAAGTTGGCATGAAACTAAAATTACAATAGTCTTTTCTTCCCTATTGTGACATATCCGAGTGAAATTTGATTTTGTCCATCGGGAATTGATTGGATGGTTCTGGTTTGCTATTGGTTGATCTCACGTGAGTGACAGGTTGTCCTGCCCTCAGACACACTCCTGTCAGTTTAAATCTAGAGCTTGTGTCAACTAAACTCTCCCCTGTAAAGGCCTCATCGACACGACAGCCAATGGCGCAAATCCTCAACAAACCCGTCTCCATATTGGCATTATGAATCTGATCTTCAACCAGATGTAACTGGATTAAATATTCTGAATGTTCCGATCCAACCTGACTTCTGACCCATAATGCTGCCTGAATCATAATCATACACTGTTTGTTCGTTGGCCAGAGGAGAACTGGCCTCTCGACTGAGCCTGGCTTCTCATGTTTTTTTTTACTTCATTCTGTCTCCTGAAGGAGTTTTGGGTTCATTGCCACTGTCGCCTCTGGCTTGCTTAGTTGGGGACACTTAATATTCAACAATATTATTGATTTGCCTGCATTGACACCATTGTATGAGAACTGAACTGGACGATGTCATCCCTGTTTTCTCCAGAGCTGCTGTATATATAAATGGACTAAATTAATAACTTCTTTATAACAAAAATGAACCATCACTGAACTTCCTTAAGCTGGACTATGACACTATTATTACACATTATTTCCCTATTATCACTGTACAATCTGTATTGTAAAAAGCGCTATATAAATAAAGGTGACTTGACTAGATGTCGCTGCAAGAGGGAGAGGAAATTATTTTGGTTAAAGATTACAAGGGCACACAAATTAAAAAAAATAATGATTTGCACGGATAAATCATTTAAAATAAATCCTACAATATTCCATTAAAAAAAAAATGTATTTCCATTTTGAATTCATGGTGACTTTAAATACAACTGCACTATTCAGGTTGTGGGCAAATATTTACACAAATGTGCTGAATTCTCTTCTAAGACTGAAAGCAAGCAGTGCACAAAAGGGGTTAAAAGTATAATAGTCACTCAATGCACTTTTTGCAACTTGCATCCTAAGCTGAATTCCCGAAGAGTAAAACAACAGATCCGTACCTTTGCTGCTTCAAATATCTTCATCACTGCAGTGGAGATCTCTGGACCGATTCCATCTCCAGGTATTAACGTTACAGTTTGAATCTGTCAAAATAAAGCACAATAAATAAATTAAATAAATCGCAAAGTATCACAATCTGGCATTATTTTTCTGAGGCTTCTACATATATTTGAGGATTTCACTACTAAAGTACTAAAGTTCATCAAGTTTGAACTCCTGTAACTAATGTCTCCAGAAACACTTAATAACTTGAATTATTTTGCAGCATATGTTTTGAGCACGGTTGCTAGTGCCAAAAAGCCAACACCTTTGTGTGTAACTTGCACAACTACATATTTTCAGCAGGCTGCGAAATTAATGTTTGAGACTTCTTTTATGATTCACGCTTACCCCAAAGCTGAACATTAAGCTTTTCCAAGAACTTGCCTTTTTGATGTGTAAAACTGACCATTTACCATCCCTTTTATTATATTGATGATTATTTAGAACATTTTTATTGGTCAAAATTTGCATATTTCTATTCTTAAGGTCACTATATAATTGACTTTAAATTCCTGATATCAAATTCCACTTTCCTAATAGTTCTATAAAGTATCCTTTGACTAGATCCTAGTGACTAGATCACTTTGAAAGAATATTCTATTAACGTTACTTTTAAGTATTTTTTTTCTCTCCATACAATGAGTCCCGATGATTCCCCACAACTGTTTGATTACCCATATTCTTCAAAATTTCAGCAGAACAAAAAAATGCATACAGGTTTGGAACAACTTGAGGGTGCGTAAAAGATGCCAGAATTTTCATTTTTGGGTGAACTATCCCTTTAATACCATTGGAATTACCATGGTACGTGTAAAAAAACAAACAAAAAAAAACATGATATATCTTCAAAAATACTAGATTTGTTAGTGTTATCCATATAGTTTAGTTAATTTGTAACTGTGTCATCACAAATTATGGTACAGCAGTGAGAGTTAAATTCAACTTACCCCTCTAGAGAAGGTTCTGGGCTGTGGGGTCTGAGTCTTTATGGCTCCTATTACACGGGACACCTGCAGAGGCGATTTCAAAGGTACAAACAGATCAATAACACTGGAAGATCAATCAAGCTGAGACTACCCAATACACAAAGCCCAAAACTTTCTATTGGCCATGCATTTTTTGAAAAGCGCTGTGTTTAATGCGACTGCCACTATGGCTGATGTTCACTGCAGCACACAGTAGCTTAAGCAGTTAATTAGACTGAGCCAGACTTAATCTGATCCCATTAACTCTGCATGCAAACTTTAAGTGTTTTGTTGAACAGACAATGCAGCAAGTTCAATTAAGGCGACAAGCATGTAAGGTGAATTACACCAGGGACCATCCTGAAGCCAAAAGATTAAACCAATGCAAATCTTAGCCAATTATCTACGTGATTAGGTGTTACTCATCCCTGGTGTAAAATGAGGGGTGTACTTTCACAAATCTGCATGGTCAACACTTCAAGTATGAACATTCAGTTTAAATCAGCCTAAAACTTTAACGCTACTGGTCAATGGTGATCAAACACAAATGACAAGGATTTATTTTAAAGCAAACCCCTGAAAAAAGACAGCATATCTGATGGGGACATTACTATGATTTTTTTTTTTTTTTTTTGAAAGCAGTGAGAGAGTACTGCGAAATTTCGCACAAAAAAAAAAAATTTAATTCAGAATGCCACTCAAAAATTAATGAATGTCATTTCATTCAGAGGGACAGAAATCTCTCAGATTTTATAAAAAATATCTTCATTTTGTGTTTTGAAGATGAACAAAAGACTTAAGCAAAAACATGAGTAATTGATGACAGAATTTTAATTTTTGGTTGAACTAGGCTACCCCCCCTTACAAAATACAAATATGGCTCATTACAAAAAATTGTTTTACAAAAAACAATATAAGAGATTCAAAATTAAGACAATAGTAAGTTTTTGACTTCCAGGCCCCTTGTAAGAAAAGTAGTTTGTTTTGAGAAACTATTATTATTTTGCAATAACATTCACACATTTTAAATGTGTGGCTTAAGTTTGAACACATTTATAGACATCTGTGGAAACAATTATTCATTATGATGATTTATAGAGCTAATGTCTCCCACCATATGCACAGCAATTTATATTTCGTCCTTCAAATAGGCTATAAGTAATATGAATCCTAAACTACCAGTACATTAGAAGCCACAATTGTATGTTAGGCCTAAACACCAGTCTTTCTGAAGGACACTAAACAGTTCTTCTGCATATTTGTCATGTCCTTATCATCACTTATATCCATGAATGTATGTTCTAGAAGAACTATAACATTAATTTAATAAGGGAAACTCATAAATTAAGTCGTGACATCAGTCAGGCTGCATTCATGAAGCCAACATGTCGAGGTGACCTTCATCCACAAGCTGGTGGTTGGTTAGTTAGTTGGCGTTAATGGAGCTCCTTGTTGATGTAAATCAGCTAAGCTCATTTAACTATCTCCCCGTGACTATTTTAATGTCCACCTCAGATTTGCCATCTTCAATGACTATAATAACCCACTGCAAGCTAACGCGTTAAAGCTAACTGACTGAACTGAGATGCGCGTCTTACTTCCGGAGTTCCGCTCGCGTCACTTATCCGCACGCCGCATCTCTCGAGAAGTTTTAGGAGCTGAAAAGGCAAGAATGTCGTTTTAAATGACCACAACCTGATCTTGCTGTCGTACTAGCTGAGTTTATTTACTCTTTAGGCTGTTAAACAATAATGTGTGGATGGGGGATGACTGCAGTGGTGTTGAACATCTGTGGCGTTTGACTCGGGCGTGATTCAAACGCATTGTATTATTCTCTCAACTTCTCTTACACTCATCACTCATATGTGTTAAAAGACTAGTATATGAGTTGACTGGGAGCTGTTAAATGTGTTAAACATGTAAGTGCATGTGTGAAGGGCATGCAGTACAGGGCCGCTGGGGCATCTCTAATGCAACGCAACGTTGTTTTTTTTTCAGCGTACGGTAAGTATATACTTGCATTCATACTACACAAGCATAACAGCACACGGACTGCTATAATCTGAGGTTTGTCATATAATAGAGTCCTTACCGTTGACCTCCACGCGTTTCCAGCCATCCTGTGCTAATAGTGATCTTGCGAAGTTGCGACTAACGTTACTACACTCTCAATGCAGCTATCGGGTGTCTCATCCTCCGCTCTGTGTATCTCGGGTTGCCAGATTTTACCTAGACTAATATACTTACCTTGCGGCATGGGTTTTCAATCTTTTAGATGCCACGGACCGCAAAATATGACCATCATGGTGCGAGAGCCTTGATTTGTAGCTATATATTTTCATGCATAAATACCAAATTATTTGTATTTTATTTAGTTTATATTTATTTACCAAGTTATGCTTTATTATTATGTTTTTCTACTCATCATGCATTGTTTTTCAATCAATTTATTTTATTTTTTATTCAAATTAATGAATTTCATTTGTGAGTTTAATCATATTTTTAAATATTTATTTATTTGTATTTTTTGTATACAAAATGTACACTTTGTTTCTCTAAACACAGACCTATCACCTGCTATCACTCCCATAATTGGGCCCCCCTGGTTTGAAAACCCCTTATGCATAATACCTATGCATAATAGGAAGTAGACTATATGCAATAAAAAAAAGGAGCATCACAAAATCCTACACGGTTTCAGGGTAAGCTATTATTTATAAATTTTAACTATTAAATCACAAATGTTCCCAACGATTAGATGGGGATAATGCGATTTTCAAAATTGCAGACTGCAAATTTGGATTTAGATAAACCTGGCAACCATACATGCCCGCTGATCTGCACGCAGCTGTAAATGGATATATACACTAGATTTCGCCTTGGGGTTCTAAACACGCGTCGAAACCGCCGCCATCTTGGAACAGGGGTCTTGTCATAGGAAGTAGCCAGGTAACTCCACTATCTCCGCCTGTACTTCGAATTCATGGATGATGCCGGACGTTTGTGCTGCGTATGGATGTTCACACGACCGAAATCTGGACTCAATGATAAATACATGTCTGACGTTGGAACGAAAAAAAAAAAAAACTAGAAAATTGCATTCATGACGATATAAGGTGATTTTATTTTCGTTAGACCTTTGCCTACACTGACAGGAGGGGCTCCCTTGTTCCATGATGAACTGTCGTAGCCAACGCGACATCTAATGTATACATCTATGGCCGATGTAAAGACGAAAACTGTGACATGCTGTGAACTGTGAACGACGTACATGCTTTTGTTGCACTCCCCCTACTGCACTGGATGTCACTGTACATTTTCCAGGTTTTTTCACCCTTTTTCTTTTTTTGCAACGTGACTTTTCTCCCCTCATGATCAAAACATTTTTTAGTGACTGGGTAACTTTAAAGATAGAAAACAATTCGTGAGGTGGGAAACTGTACGTTTAGTGGCTGTATTGACTAGACCGATGCATGTTTAGACCACAACCACAAGATAGTTTTCTTGAATGTGTTCGCAACGATATTTTATACCTCATTTGTGCAAAATAAAAGGTATATTCAATCAATTCTGGCATCATTCAGGTCATTCTGCCGTTTATATCCAATGGAAGACACAGAACGACTTTGTTTGGAATAACAGTGGGTGAGTAAATTATGACAGAATGATTGTTTTTGAATAAACATTCACTTTAACCATTTAAATACCATTTAAATACTTAAGACTAAAATGCACGTTTAAGCTGTCTTATCTGAAAGCATCTTGCACTGCCATTGTTTTGTTTCAAGATGCACAACAGTAATGTTTTTTTTTTGTTTTGTTTTCTAAGGCACATTTATAAAAGCTACTTAATATCATATTTTAACGATTTCCTACTCCTGGCTTAATCAAAGACTGTAGATAATTTTTTAATATTTTATTTTATTTTTTAAATGGACTTTGGCTTACTCTAAGCCCTGTCTGTGAAACCAGGCCTGAGTCTTTTTAATAGTCAGCTTATTTACATTACTTTTAAGATGAATAAACAAAGACACAGGGATATCTGGCATGAATGTACCGTACTTTATCCAACAAAATGTAAATACAAAGATGCAAAGCTGATCATATGTCATACAATTTAGATAACAAAAACAAAACAAAAAGCTGCTTGAGCAAAGAAAAAGAAATACCATATGAAAACAAGCAATGTACAAAAAATTGTCCACATTAGGCATAGAATAAAAAGGCAAAAAGCATTCTCTAGAAATTGTAAACAAGAAGAGCAACATGGGAAAGCATCAGAAGTGGTTAATAAACAATACTAATGGTACACAATATAAGTGCATTACCATTAGGAAATATAGAAATAGCAGCATTTTTTAAAGCATAATTTAAAGCATAATGTTAAATACAGCATTGTTTTAGGAGTGCAAAGAGGAATTGTCTTGATTCTGAACATCCTGAGACAGTGATCAAATTGGAATAGGGGTAACTACAGTATCAGTCTCTCCAAACCAGTGGATCTCAACCTTTTGACTTCAAGACCCCCTATTGTCCCCAACAATACTTGAAGGCCCTCCTCACTCACATTGTAATGAAATATAGAGCTTTAGAGCTTAACATAACTAGAAAGATGTACACTGATGAGCCAATACATTATGACCAGTCACAGGTGAAGCAATTAGCAAATATCATTGATCATCTCTTAACAAGGCCGCATATCAAGTTCTAGGTAGATTAGATGGTAAGCAAACAAGGCGAAAGTACCTGTTTTTTGGCATGTTCACACCACAGGAACTAGGAGAGATTTTAGTTCTAGGAACTCCTTTTGAGGAACTAATTTAGCTCCTACTTCAGAGTAGGGTCTAAACCTGCACTATAGGAACTACCAGTGACGTTAGTGTACGCTGATTGGCCAAACACACGCGATTCACACCAGCACCCGCCATTTAAAAAAAAAGCTGTGTAAGCACAGATTATAGCCTATTTATTTTCTCCAGAAACTAACTCTACGAACATGGAAAACAGTGATAGATGGACCTCTTAAACTTTACGCTAAGGAGAAAAATCCAACGTGGCTTTAAGGGGACCAAGCGAAGCATGATTATGTATTTCTGCTCAGCTAGTAACACTGGACATAAACCACACAGCATACGCTAATGCCTTTTCATATACTGTCTACTGTGTGTTTATGTATAACAGTTCTATCTAATATCATATTTAGACTGTTAGACAGATCGTAAACTAATGAACACGGAGAATGCAAGCACTGTGTGCCCATGCTCTGGCTGGTGTTCTCAGCGCTGTCAAAATAAACAACGAGCGGCTAACGTCACTACTGGCGGTTCCTACTGGCGGTGCGAATGCAACCAGGAAAATGTTCCTAAGGGAACCATTAGTTCTCGGAGGAACCACCCTGGTAGCTAGTTCCTAGAACTACCTGGGGCAAATTCGAAAGTGGCTCTTGTGATACTTTGATGTCATACATCGATCGGTCTGCACAGGAACAAGGGCCAAATTGTTATGGCAAGGTGACTGGGTCAGATTATCTCTGAAACGGCAAGGCTTGTGGGTTGATCACGGTCAGCAGTGGTGAGAATTTACCAACAGTGATCCGAGGAGGGACTAACCACAAGCCGGTGACAGGGTGTTGGTCACCCAAGGCTAATTGATGCACAAGGACAACGAAGGCTATCCTGTGTGGTCCGAGCCAACAGAAGGTCTACTGTGGCGCAAGTCACACAAAATGTTAATGATGGTTGTGGGAGGAATGTGTCACAACACACAGTACATCACACCCTGCTGCGTATGGGGCTGCGAAGCCACAGAGCATTCAGAGTGCCTGTGATGACCCCTGTCCACCGTCAATAGCACCCCCAATGAGCAAGCGAACGTCATAACTGGACCTTGGAGCAGTGGAAGAAGGTTGTCTGGTCCGATGAGTCCCGTTTTCTTTTACATCACGTCGTCGGCCATGTACATGTGTGCCGTTTACTTGGGGAAGTGAAGGCACCAGGATGCACTGTGGGGCGACAATAAGCCGGTGGAGGAAGTGTGATGCTCTGGGCAATATTCTGCTGGGAATCCATGGGTCCAGCCATTCATGTGGACATACATTTGACATGTGCCACCTACTTAAACATTATTGAAGACCAGGTACACCCCTTCATGACAATGATGTTCCCTGATATCCTCTTCCAGAAGGATAATGCCCCCTGTCACACTGCACACAATGTTAGGAATGGTTTGAGGAACATGATGAAGAGTTCAAGGTGTTGCCCTGGCCTCCAAATTCCCCTGATCTCAATCCAATTGAGAAATCTGCTGAACCCACCATTTTGATCCACGGCATTTCCACCTCCGAACCTACAGGACTTGAAGGATCTTGGTCCTGGTCTTGGTGCCAGATACCACAGGACACCTTCAGGGGTCTTGTAAAGTCCATGCCTCGTGGGTCGGTGCTGTTTTGGCAGCATGCGGAGAACCAACGACATATTAGACAGGTGGTCATGTTTTGGCTCATCTGTGTATCTTTGATATAAAAATAACCAAATACAAAGACACATCCTGTTGTTGTTTTAGCTTAGTTTCAAGTAATCTGAGCCCTCCTTGGAAGTTCATTGCAGCACCCTGGTTGAGAACTACTGCATTAAATGGTGGCAAATCAGAAAGAACTCAAGTGTAGTTACAAAAACTAAACCCTTACACTGCAGGCAACACGGAGCATTTTGAATTTCTGGCACCGGTGATGCATCAAGCTTATGGACATTTAAAAATACATAGAAAAAGCTGTGGAAAACAGATGCATTCTTATGGAAACATAATTGGATGGAGAGATTTCCAGATTCAAACGGCATACTGCTTTGGTTGGTTCTTGAGGCTGAAGGTCCGTTCGTTTTGTGAGATCACATGTGCTGCTCGACTATTCAGGAGCCTGCATTCATGAAGAACATCTGTTGAGATGGTTACCGAAAGCATATTAAATCAATGCTTTGGAAGTGTGACTGCTGATGATGTGTTTAAAGAATGTTTTAGAAAATAATTATGATTAATGTACATGAGTTTAGCCCATACCACTGAACTGTTTATAGGCTTCATCAACAATGGCATTGTTTGATCTCTTTATCTCCCAAAAACCATCATCCACCCAAGGTTTGGTCTCTGGCACCTCAGGCAGTTGGCCATTTTTATACATGCCTGCTACAAATGAAAGAGAAAATTATAATTATAGAACATTTAGATATATAGGCAGAGTCTCAAAAAATGCAGAGAAAAATCTTTTCTTTTTTTTTAAGTAATGAAGAAAATTTTTATTTAAGTGCCCCTATTATGGATTTTTCAAAATGACCTTTCATGTAGTGTGTAACATAGCTCAAAGTGAATAAAACATACTGCAAAGTTTTAAATCTGAAAGTTCGCTCTTGAAAGATGGTGTTCAAAATACTTAGTTTTGAGTTTTATATTGTGTAGGTCTCCTGCTAACTGGCTAACTCACATTATTACTGTCTTACTGAAATACTTCTGCTAATCAGTTGTGGGCCACTATTACCTAAAACTCTGTCTATTAATGCAGATTGTCTGTCGTTCTTACTACTTTGAGTAAAGATTAAGCATGGAGCAAGATTGTTTAACCAACGTTTACATTACATCAGTCATTCACGCTAGAGCTCGGTTAATGTAATAAACACTTTTAAATGAAACAAAAGATTCTCCGCCCAGCTCTCCTGCAGAGGAAGGAGTGCTGCGCTAGTGTTGTAGTTCTCGAGACCGGTCTCGAGACCACTTTTTGATGGTCTCGGTCTCGTCTCGGACTCGACCGCATTTGGTCTCGGTCTTGTCTCGGTCTCGGTCTCGGACATTGAGGACTCGCGATTTTTTTTCAAGACCAGTCAAGACCATAACTGTGGAAATATCACTAAATTGCCAGTATATTGTCTCATTTTTTTGTAAACATCCTTGCTTTTATTGGATGTAAAACGGTCGATGAGTAATGTAGACGAACTGCTGCGCGTGTGACAGAGAGAGAGCGAGAGCGAGAGAGCGCCCCGGTCGCGCGCGCGCACACTCTTTCTCTTCTGAGCCAGGCGAAAGAATAAACAAGGGTTCACCGTCTCCTAAGCACTGTCTTGCATGGCACATATTAATAAAAATAAATCGACACGATGGTAAAAGGTCGGAAGACCATAGTTTCATGTGGAGCATTCGGATATTTTTTCCTGAATTACCGCTGGTTGTGAATTGTGCTAAAATACGTTTAAAAAAGGATTGTTGTAGGTTTAAAAACAACATAACTTTATGTATTGTTTATAAAAGGCGGAGAAAAGTGAAGACTTTAGTGATGAACAATGAATAATTGTTTTGCATTCTGTACTAAATGATGGAAGTCACCCAGGAGTATTGAATAAAGATGGTTACGTTTATTTAAACTTTGAGTGTTTAATATCTAGGCTATATATTTTTATGGGAATGTGGATCTTTCAGATCAATTTGAGAAGCTCTTTTGATCATGTTTCACAATTTTTTGTGTCATGTAGTGTGGGGCGCTGGTCTTGGTCTTGGTCTCGGTCTCGCCCTCCCTCGGTCTTGGTCTTGACTTGGTCTCGGCCCCTAAAAGTCTTGGTCTTGTCTCGGTCTCGATACACTCTGGTCTTGGTCTTGTCTTGGTCTCGGGTTAGGTGGTCTTGACTACAACACTATGCTGCGCTGCCTTCCTGCTGGGGGGCTCAACGTTGCAACCGGGATGTTGTTTTTGGCAGTGCCAGAGCAGATGTAGAAGCTGCAGGGGGACCCCTCTGTGACAAGCAGACTGGGGTCCAGTCCTCGGCGACCAGGTGGCAGTGTTATCACTCCAGTGTCTGAGGTCTCTGTCTGCTTTTGGACTGCCGGACAAAGTTGTCAACAGTGTCACCGAAGAGGTCATCTTGCGAGATGGGGGCACTGAGAAAGCACACTTTGTCAGCATCCCATATCTCTGCATGGTTCAGCCAGAGATTGGACTCCTGGACCACCAAGGTGGACATCGTCTGGCCGAGGACCTAGGTTGCCCGGAATGCGAAGTCAGTCACTGTGCGCATTTCCTGCATCAACCCCGGTTCAGAACTACCCTCAGGCACTACTTTGAGTGCTTTGGCCTTGCAGGATGGTTACCGCATGCAGGGTGGAGGCGGCCTGTCCAGGGGCACTGTAAGCCTTAGCAACCAGCAGTGACGTCAGCTCACAGGCCTTTGGCGGGAGCCGCGGACAGTTCCTCCAGGATAAATTACTGGGATAAATTACTCTTGTGCCTTATGTAAATCTAAAATCAAAGTGAATTGCGCTGGGTGCAAGATAGGGCCCTTAATCCGACTCCGTGTGAGCGACCACCCCAGAGGGGGTAAACTCAGCCTTAATACATCCTTAGAGGACTATTGCCTACTCTCTGATGCAGGTATCAACATCTGGTCCTCGGCCGGAGCACTGAATGACACGCTGGGTCCGCCATGGGAGGGACCCGTGTCATCCAGAAGCTCGACGGCACTTGACACGCTGGAGGACTGGCCTGGTGGAAGAGCTCCCACTATAACCCTGAGATGTCCCTGAGTGTTAACCACCACGGCCCTGTGCAGTGCAGAGGAACCGAGCTGGGTAACAGCAGATCGCAGTGTTGCCACAGTCATAGTCTCGCAATGACGGCATGAACCATCCAAGAACGCCATCCCAGCATGCTAGCACCCCAGACATGTGAGACCGTAATCATGGCCATCAGTCGAGGCCAGGAAATGACCGCATCCAGGAATACATGGATGGAAAGCCATCTTTTTAAAAAAGATGCTTGCTTGCTCTTTTAGAGACATCTGCTCTTTTACACCAAAGCACCCCGTGGGGAAATCACTGCAATTTACTCTGAATGTGCCATCAATTCTTCCAGCAAGAGAGATCTCCTCTTTATAATGCGCTTTTAGCTATGGTGACTGGAAGAGTGATCGCTGTTTGCAACCATTTAGCTACGAATCAGAAATCTAATGAATTGATTCATGCCGCCATCTTATATACCCGTATGTACAGGGGAGTGGCTAGGCATGCAAATTCCACTCGCCAATTTCATTTCATCCATTTTTCTAAAACTCAGAGGTGATTGGAGCTCCCAAGTGAGCCCCCATTTGTCAGTCAACATAACGTCAAACATGACTGACCGAAAGGGAACAGCATTTGAAATAGAAATCTTTTGTAATATGCTAAATGTCTTTACTGTCCCTTTAGATAAAATTTAATGCATCCTTGCTAATTATACATTTTTATTTCTTTGGTAGGAAAAATTGTACTGACTCTAACTTTTGAACGGTATATTTTTAGGGCTGTCAAAGTTAACTTGCACTAATTAATCAAATATGTTTGACCCCAAAAATGTTTATATCGTTTTAATTTTTCTTTTTTGTGTGTTAAGCATATTCTACACAAAACTGCACAGTACAAAATAAAACAAGTGCATCGCCTCATTTTAATGAGTTTTTCTATTAAAATCTTAAATAACAGGATTCAAATTCCAGCGAGTACCTTTAATTGTATCATCAATGTCTTTGCATAGTTGATATAAGTCACTTCCACGTCCCACCACCCTTTCACCTTAAATAACACAAAAGAGAATATGATAACTTGCAAGACGGAGTACAACATTTTCTGAAAAAAAGTGTTTAACAAAATAAAATGGAAAAACTCACCATCCAACACTTTCAAGTTTGAAAACATTTCAAGAATAATAGTTCGGTATGATGAACTCTTGCAGACTATAGCAAAATAAATAAGAATGAAGAAATGTTTTGAGTGCCAACAACATATATTAAATTAAAGACAAAAAATTGCTAACCTGGATTGGTGTAATTATAGGTGTTGTCCTTCAGTCTGATGCTCTCCAGCTTTCTTAAAGACTTGAGTGCATGAACATTATCAACACTGTAGGTGCAAATCAATATGTGTCATATAGAAAGGTGGACATGAAAGCGGATAAATATGAGTAGCTAAAAAAGGTGGCTTACCTCGGTATCACATTACCAGCAACATTCAAACTCTGTAAACTTTCACAGCTAGAAAGGGGTTCTGGGAAGAGAAATGATCAACTCTAAAAGTCAGATATAATAGCACTGATTTTTATAAACCGTGTAATCAGATTAAAGGGGCTCTATAAAAGAATTTATGTATTAATCACTTTTTTTTTATTGCCAATGTGTAAAACATTGCAAATAACAGCTTGTAACGAAACCAAAAAACCGAGACCTTCTCAGACTTCCTAGGTTGTCTATGAAAGCCTGTAGGCTCATTTTTATTTAAAGAACTCAGAACGTTTTTGCCAGGAACATCAATAGGATGTGACGTCGTTCAGTGACGCGTGAAATGAATGATTACAATGTAAAGGATAATGCTGAAAGAGCTAAAAGAAAAGGGGTTCATTCAAACTAGTGTCTCACATAGCCAGATCTAATTAGTCTAGTCTCAAATATACTTTATAGTCAAACTGTCATAATAGTGTATTTAATTTCCTCATCTGTCGACATGATGCCTGTGAATTGCAGAGCTAGTGAGAACATATCCACATTGCTATGATCCGAGGCTTTTTGTTGTGCGTTTATTTATTATTGAGAGGAAAGTGCGCTGCACATATTTACATATTCACATATTCATCTAAACATCGCTCTTATTAGCATTAGTTGCTGGCTGCATTTAACGTTCATTTTACAGCCACCGATTTTGCTAATAAAAAGGCTTTCTGAATTCTACTGATAGCCTCTTTTTAAGGTTGAAAAAATCATTACCTAAATTTGAGATTCTATTAGCTGACAAGTTAAGAACGAGAAGTCTTCGTAGAGGTGAAAGAGGTCCCAGATTTGTGATGTTATTTCCAGAGAGGTCCAGCCTCTCCAGGTTTACACACTCTCCTATACATCCAAGATCATAAATTCCTGCCAAAAAAAAACAAACAAACAACATAAGAAGTAAGATAAGAATGTATTCAGCAAAGACACTACAATATTGTTTTACCTAAATTCCTCAGTTTAAGAAACAAGATGGACTCCAAATCGAACTCCCCAGTGCGGGATTTCAGAAGCACAGTGGTGATCTTTGCACATTCTGTATCTGAAATATAAGGAGAAAATGTGTGATTATTTAGCTTTTTTTGATAGTCCGAACAGTTTTAAAGGTCTTTGTGTTGTTGTGTTCAGTATTTTCTGTGGGGAGATTATAAATGTGGCTTTACACGATTCACAAGATTCATGGTGATTACAGTTTTAATCTCCTTTTATGTGTCGCTTTTCTTTAACTCTCAAAGACTGGATTACAGACGCAGCTCCCTCTGGGTTTAACGTAATGTCCTGCAAATGTTAATTTTTCATGCTGACATTTTTATCATTATATTATATGTCCTTACATTTAATTTGTCATTTCTTCTTGATGTTTTGTTTTATTGCTTCTTTATTTTATAAATTAAAAAAATAATGTGTGTGTGTGTGTGTGTGTGTGTGTGTGTGTGTGTGTATGTATGTGTGTATATATATATATATATATATATATATATACACACACACACACACACACACACACACACACACACACACACACACACACACACAAAAGCACATAACATTAACAAAATAATTAGGCCAACTAAATTGAAAATGAAAACGGGAAATATGAAGAATAAAGCTAATTCAAAATATTAATAAAAACTCGATAGCCTATAAATAACACTAAAACAACACTTGGGATGGTCATGGGATTGGTTTCCTGTAATCCGGTACTCTAAAAAGGTGTAGAATCATATAAATATAACAATAATCTCACTTAACCTAACTGAATTGCCTTGGATATAATAGCATCTATACTAATCCATTTTAAATCGACCATGGCAACACGCACAGCAGCACCCACTTGAAAAAAATAGTTTTGTGAGCTAAAATATAATCGCTGAAATTATGTGGATACACTTAAAGTTGTCGCAAACCAACAGTTGGTTTAATTAACAGAGGCAAAGCATGTGTTTAATGAACCCTAATTGAGTGCGCATACGGAGCAACAAGCGAGTAATTCCCTAACGGAGACGCCATGCTGTTTTACTGAAATTATAATGCAAGGCTGCATTTATTATGTTGCCAGACCAATGAAATATCCCGCAAAATATATCCAATAAAAATCATTGTTTAGTCCCAGAAGTATTTTTGTGAATCAGCACCACAGTGTGTGGACAGCTACCGCTGCTAGCACGCGCTAAGGTTTAAAACACCGTTTATAATTAGCTACTCACCATTGTCCTTTTCCCTCTTAGAGTCCATGGTCGCTGAGATTTATGCAGTCATTCGCAGATTACAGCATGGGATAGATGTTTTGGTAATAAATGCTGGTGGGCATTTACAGTGTGCAGTGCGCCCGGGCAGATCTGAGCAGGTGTGACTGTTAGCTCTCTCCGGCTAGCCTGAGCCTCTCTGTAATGTCTGCCCTATATAGCGATGGTTTTAATGCGGGGATTGTTTGCCCCCCTGCTTAACGGCTCCGATGTTTTTCTTCATTTCAAACGTTCTCTTGGTTTAATTAACCCGCGGGATGAATTATTTATTTAAAGTTCACACCAGCCGGAAGTTGTTTTTGTGTGCTTATGGTTACTAGGATATTGTCATGGAAACTGCGAATGGAATGTCGAACTTAGAATTTTTCTGTTTTGTAAAGTTTGTTTTAAAAATGGAATAAGTAACGTTATAAAGAAAGATTTCCCAAAAACTTTAGCGAAACATTTTGTTGGTAGTATTTATAAATGACACTGTTTGTTTTGAACCACGAGTGACTTGGTGCTTTTCTTTAAAGACCACAGTTTTAAAAATCACGGTTCCACGAAGAGCTTTTAACATTCATGTAATCTTTCCATTGCACAAACGGTTCTTTAAAGTGGGGAAAACAGTTCTTTACTTCACCTAAAAATTAAACTTTTGTCATCGCTTACTCACCAAACCTGTATGAGTTTCTTTCTTCTGTTGAACACAAAAGAAGATATTTTGAAGAATGTTGGTAACAAGACAGTTGATGGACCCCATTGACTTCCGTAGTAGGAAAGAAAAATACTATGGAAGTCAATGGGTGTCGTCAACTTTTTGGTTACCAACAGAAGAAAGAAACTCTTGATGATAAAATTTTATTTTTTGCGTGAACTTTCCCTTTAAAATGTTTTTCACACATGACTGTTCACTAAAAGGTTCTTTGGGGAAACAAAAATGGCTCTTCTATATAGCAGTGTGATTGTTTAAAATATTTTAGTTATATTTTGTGTGTGTGTGTGTTAAGATTTTTTTTGTTTTTATTAGTAATTACTGTAGGCCTACATATAGGAATAAATTCAGGTTGATTGGGACACTTTTTGCTATTGAGAGGACTGGGATAACTACACTGAGATGACTACATTTATTACTAGGCTAAATAAAAATTGTATATAGTATTCATTTATATAATATGATATAATATAATATAATACTACTGGGTGTTCCATGCTGCCGCCTGGTGGTAAAAAGGTGTTAGTTGGTTCAATAATCATTTTCATTGAGAATTCCGTCATAGTGAGAGCGAACAGCGACAGGACGAGTAGCCTACATACTGCGCGCGTCAGGAACGGTTCGCGTCAAACAAGTGTAACGTTTCTTGAGCTGTTTAAGTATTTATGGAGAGTGTCGCCTTTTCCACCAACAGGCATAGGCTACTTCAAGAAGGACTGAAATTTCATGCTGGCTCCCAATTTTCTCGGCTGGCCAAACCGTGGACATAAATGCCTAGAACAGAGAAGACCAATGTGATGCATCTGCACGAGAGGAAAATCACTCGACTAAGATGGGTAATAAGCAAACGATATTTACTGATGAACAGCTAGACGCCTATCAGGTAAGAGACTAGTCTTGATCGTTCTTTGCAGATCATAGAGATAACAGCAACTAAATCAAGTTTTGTGTAAAAGAATGTTTTTGAAAGTCTTTCTTTTCTCTAAATAAATCAAATGACCAAAAAATATCAGGAAAGAAAAAAATGTCTTCATTTACTTTTTATTTATATATTTCAATATAAATATATTTATATATCAATATATCAATATATTTCAATATAATAAATGTATATACATATACATATATATATATATGTGTGCGTGTGTGTGTATGGGCCTATATAGGCTACACAAAATTATATAACTAATATAGGCTATAACAAATATATACATTAAATATAAATAAATACAAATTAGGAAAGTAAGATGAAAGCATATGCTGACAACAGTTTATTCCCAGAGAGGGTCTGTATGTTTTTTATGAGGCTTCACCTTGTTCTTAGTTTATTGTCTGCGGCATACAAGCCACTTTATTGTCTTTCACAGTGAGCAGATTGTAGGATTTTGCAAGGAAATTTGACATAGCTGTTGTTGAGCTTTTTAAACCATAAACCAATCAAAATGTCAGTATTTACTTCGGTAAATCTTTCTGATGTTCTTAAAACAAAATGCTCAACACACAGAAGTAAGCCACTTGCATTTATATTCATATATCATATATTATTTGCTCTTTTTGTGATACTTAAGGTCTGAGCATTGAGGCATATCTGAAGACATCTGATCATATTGTTCCAAAGCTCTTATCCTCCTCGTGCACGAACATGTGAGAAGAGAAGATGCTTTTGTCTTCGGTAACAGTAGTCTGTCATGCTTTGGCGAAACATCATAGTCTACTGCTTCGAGAAGGACTCATAGACGTTTAAATATTAATCTATTTCTGATTAGTAAGCTGTGGGATTTTCTTTAAAGTCCTGTGTTTTTATTATAGCAGTATGATGAAACATGATTAACATCAAATGGATTTATATACAAATAATCTTGGTATAGATATGTGATGTAACTGGTTCACCGAGTCAGATATTAAGGAGATTTGAATATTAAGCATCTGAGTTTCCCATCTGTCAATCATCAAAGTGCATCAAGGAGATCAATGGCTGTTAGCAACAATGGCCGCCACTCCTTGTGCTCTTTAATCACTGGGTTGAACGTACCTGGATCAGTGGAGCTTGGCCATTTGGCTGATGGACTCATTCTTCAGAGCAGCCAAGTCTTATCAAGTCATTCATCATGCTGGAAAGGTGAATCTGCTAGTGGGGGAGAATATTGCAGAAATTTAGCTTGCATTGGAAAAACTTATCCATGTCTTCAAGAAGGATTCTTGAATTCCAAAAATTTGGATTCTGTCATCATTATTCTTTTTTCCAAAACCGCTTGGCTTTTATTTTTGTCAGTGAAACACTTAAGGAGATGTTTTGTAAATGGTGACCAAACGGTGATCAGTCAACTCCATTCCAATTTCAATTTGACTCGATTCAAATTCATTTGGGAATATTTCCGTTATGATGTTAATTTAAATATGAACATAGAGGACAGATCTTGTTCAAACTTTCTTATTCATGCAAAGAATCATCATAAGAATCATTGATTTCAGAAATTGGCTACACTGGCCATGCTGTATAGCCTAGTTTTTATTTGTGTATTGAAAATAAACTGGTTCATTCAAACTGTTTGTTCAAGAATCGGAAATACACTAAATACACTAGTCGTGCTTTATGATTTTGATTCACTAAACATAACTTTTTCATAAGATTTGTTTTTTTTTCAAGTATCAAAATAGACTGGCTGCACTGATATGTTCATGAAGTTCATTTGTTAGTTAATGGGGATAAACTGGTCACTCTCAGAGTACGGGCACAATATTCTACTCTATGCCAGTGTAGGCTACTCCGCTCAATCGCTCAAGCCCAAAGTATACTTCAGCCGTCCGTGTTCCGCGACGGTCCGCTCACTGTCCGTGTGATGTAATTTACGTCATTAGGAGGGTCCGTAGACGTCCGTGGACACGGTCCACATGCAGCCCAATTTTTTGTGTCCACGGTGCGCGTACAACTTCATCCTTGTTTCCTTTCACATCATCTTAACTCCTGACTCCTCAGGAAGCTTCTTCACTCCTCGTTCACCGCGGTGCAATTAGTGAATTAAGATGCCCTTCAAGGTGGCTGAGTTCGATTGGTTTGTGGGCTTGAGGATGGATAACTGAGGAAAGTGTCAATTTGAGTATTGAGAAGCACCCAAAGTCCACACGTCTTTCATGGCCAAAAGAGTATACTTTGAAAGGCTCTCACGGTCAACTGTGCGCGAGACTGAGCGGAAGCATACCCGGGCCTTGAAGGGCCAAGCGTACGCTCCACTCATGTACCGCTCACGCTCACCGGTAAAATGACGTTCGCTCAAATCATGCTCCGACATGAAATTTCTTCCTATTTGTAATGAATTTCTTGAATAAACGCCTCAATTGCAGTAGATAACCGTTATGATGTGGCTTTAAAGCTAAATCGTATAAGTGGTATCCTATAAATAAACGTGACGTGACTTGACTGGACAGTGGCGAATTGGAGAGCTTGTGCAAACATATCCACATCGCAATCATCAGATGCTTTCTTTACTGCTGTTTTCTCACAGCCGTCCAATCACAGTGGAGGAGGGGTGGGACAGATACTACACTGACTGACCAACTGTCACATTCTACTTGTACAACAATAACAAATGACAACAACAAGCACATTTCTTCATCTAAACCCAGCGCCAGAGCAAGTGCGATACATTGTCAACATTTTTATATTAGGAAACAAACTATTTGCAAAATCAGATACTAGTAACAGTTCCGCAGATATTCCGTATCGTAGAACATGTAGTCTCATAAACAAAAGATGGCTTTTCGTTTATTTGTGAATCAGAATACACTGGTCACATTGTATTATTATTTTTGCATTGCAGCCCTCCACGACAACTCCAATACAGGGATGGTTCTTGTTTATTTCTTGTCACATTCAACATTGATTGCAAATTCACATTCATAACTCAAGAAAGATTTATATTGCTGCGAGTTAGCAAATGGCAACA
The DNA here is from genome assembly GCA_031834385.1 of Semotilus atromaculatus. Classification (NCBI taxonomy): domain Eukaryota; kingdom Metazoa; phylum Chordata; class Actinopteri; order Cypriniformes; family Leuciscidae; genus Semotilus; species Semotilus atromaculatus. The sequence continues at coordinate 9,237,675 of JAULUF010000027.1, forward strand.
TAGACTTTTTATCAGCTCTGCCAAAAATGGAAGAAAACAGACTATGCCAGCCTCATAAGTTACTGATCATGATGAGGTAAATTCCAAAATTTCGATGACCCATATAGGCATATTATTAGAGTGCAGGACTATTACCTACTGTGCATTTGGGATTTGTAACAGCGTAAGTATTTTAGAAAACTCCTTCAGCTCTCGTTCCTTTATATTATGCCTCTATGACGTGTTTTTAAGAAGTTATGAAGAAGCCATTTCATTGTTAGATATGTGGTCTACGTCTATGGTAATAATTTTACACACCGGGTCGTCTATCCTCTTCGCTAATAACTCGCAGCTGTGGCCTTACCTCACATCTCACAGATTCAAGCCTCAATATTTCAAATTAACGAGCAATTAACAGTACCCAAAGGCTTATACACGTAAATCATGAAACGGTCTTCCAAGCTGCTCCGTTGATTTGAGGATGTTTTTTTTTTTTTTTTTTTTCATAACGCTGGCTGGGTGGTCGGGTAAACATCATAAAGGAGAGCTTAATCATTAGCTAATAAATCTGTCGGCTCAGGTCAGCATGGCTACAATGAGTACAGTGAGTGGGGCAAGAAAAATGACACACAGACCTGGGAACAGTCTCACAATGGGTTTTAAGGCAAATCGTGCTACCGTGGGTCGACAGCTGTTCGCCATTCCCTGCGGTCATATTGCCAGGCCTCATTTCATATGTGTGTGTTTTTTTAACGGGTAACACTTATCATACACAGTGAAACCTAAGAGGCTTTGTGTGCTAATACAAAAGGTGTTGAAAAAGCCGACAAGGAGCTCAGGTGTTGATCCACGTGCAGCCATGCAGTGTGAATGCAAAACTGTTGGATTCACGATTCTAACTTTCCCTTTATCTTTATCATTTAAAACAGGATAAGTCACTGTACACTAGTTTGGGGTCAGTAACATTAATTTTTTTTTTTTAAATGTAAGAAATTAATAGTTTTATTCATAAAGGGTACCCAGACAGCAACATAGTGTCGGCCCAGATCCGGCCCGCATCTTGTACACGTGGATTCCACACGGCCCAGATGTGGGCCGGATCTGGGTCGACGCTTTGTTGTGGTGTGGGGTACGCTAGCGCGTTTTGGCTGCCGCTTTTTGATGAGCATTTATTAAGAGTTTTGGAGTATGCAAAGAATGCCTGTTTTTATCATGAGGAGGAATTACGCTTCACCCGTTGGATTACTGCTTTTATGATGTGGAATCATGCTGTTCTTCGCTGGAATCGCCTCTTCTGCTGTCCCTCCCAGGATTTGCACCACTGTGAGGTCCCGGCTGGTGTGGACTTCTCCAACAACTGCTCGCCAACTGTCGAACCTTAAGGGTAACGTTCATCTGGCGAAGGACACATACGCTCTCTGCAGTCATGTTGGAATACTGAGACCGACGCGCTATATACATCGCTCTTCAAGACGCAACTTTTCCTTCACTGTTACATCCACTGTTACTTATTCTGCATTTCTGCGCAAATCTCAAACGCTGTTGTGTAGGCCTAGGGGGGGTCATTTCAACAACTTGTCGTTTCTTAAGCGCGAGGTGGCTTCTCTGGTTTCATCTGCTCCCCGTCTGTTGAATTCTGCGCTATTCAATGCACGATCTGTCAATAAAAAGGCTATGATAGTATCTGACATTATTACAGAACAGAAATTGGATCTTGTGTGTTTAACGGAAACCTGGCACAAAGAGTCTGATGGTTTTCTTTATAATGAACTTACTCCTGCTGGATATGGTTTATTTTGATCTCCCACGTTCCTCTGGAAGAGGTGGGGATATTATTGTGATATAATAATAATAACCAACTCAACATGAGTCCTGTGGTTTTTCCACAGTTTAACTCTTTTGAATGTCTTGTTTTGAGTGCATCTGCCCACACTTCCACTGCCAGCTTGTGACCAGCTTTTTAAAAAAAACTATTAACCAGTTTTTGAACCAGCTTGTGGACTGTCCTACACATATTAAAGGTCATACTCTTGACTTGGTGATTTTTAAACGGCTCATTTGTGTCACAGTTTTACACCTCTGACTTGGGGCTGTGTGATCATCTGTCTATTTTTTTTATATAGAACTGCCTGACATAAACACTACCTCTTCTCACATTATTAACTATCGCAAATGGAGATCAACTGAACCCTCAGATTTCTCAGATTTTATTGGTTCTTCCTTGAGCATGTTTTCTTCATCTGATCAACTGGAGGACAATGTTCTCATGCTCAATTCTGTTCTCTCGTCTGGCCTGGACTTATCTGCTCCTTTGAAATCACGACTGGTTTCCTTTGGTCGATCCTCTCCCTGGTATAATGAGAATCTGCGTGCTATGAAGGCATCCTGTCGTTCAATGGTATGTCTGGATTGACTGGGTTTCACCAGGCCTGGAAGGATCACTTACTTGAATATAAGACCTAAATTGCATCAGCCAGGTCTGCATATTTTGCACAGATAATTGACAACAATCAGAACCACCCAAGACAATTGTTTAATTATATTAACAAATTTCTCAAATGTAACAGTTATTCAACTGTTCCAGCTTCGATTCACCTCTGTAATAAGTTTCTTGATTTTTTTTTTTTTTTTTTTTTTAGTCAAAGATTGATAACCTCCGTAAATGTATCTCTGCTCTTCCTTCATCTCTTCCTCACACAATCACTCCTGAATTTTCCGGTACCCTTCTCTTCGAATTTTTCTCATTCTCTTTTTATTAATGAGGTTTCAAAAATGAAAGCTGCCACTTCCATAGTTGATCCTGTACCAACTTGTCTGTTCCAATCATGTTTTGCTATTTTATGTCCTATTGTACTGAATATTATACATGTTTCTCTGTGCACTGGTGTGGTGCTGGCAACATTTAAAACTGCTGCTCTGACTCCTGTACCAAAAAAAAAAAAAAAGACACAGACGTTGACAATCTAAATAATTTTCTTTATGTATTTCTGAGATAAAAAAATGGATGTCTAGTAATTTTCTATGTCTAAACAGTGACAAGACGGAAGTAATGCTCATTGGTTCGCCGCTACGGAAGGCCGGGTCTTCAACTTTAAGTGTAGAAGGTTCTGCACTTCAATTTCAGACAAAATAAAAAAATTGGGCCGGTGATATTTGATACTAACTTAACATTTGTTCTTCATGTTCAGAGCACTGTCAAGACATAATTTTTTCATCTAAAAAATATAGCCAAATTGCAGGTATAAATTGCAAAAATATAGCTTGCATTGATTACTGTAATGCTTTGTTGGCGGGGGTCTCAAAAGCTACCCTTGACAAACTACAGTTGGTACAAAATTCTGTCTGGAAACATGACAAGGGATCATATTACTCCTGTACTGGAATCTTTACACTGACTCCCGGTCAGATTCCGTGTTGATTTTAAAATCCTATTGCTTACTTATAAGGCTTTGCATGGACTGACACCTCATTATCTTGCTGAACTTTTAACCCCTTACACACCAGCATGTGATCTCCGCTCTTCGGAAGCTGGCCTTTTGATTGTTCTGCATACTCGACTAAAATCCATGGGTGAAAGGGCCTTTTCGTCGAATGCTCCAAAACTTTGGGATTCCCTGCTGACTGAGATTAGGCAAGCTGAATCCCTTAGTGTTTTTAAATCATCCCTTAAAACTTATTTGTTTAGGGTAGCTTTTACATAATTGTTCATAATTGCCTTATTATTATTATTAATCGAATATTTCATAATGTTTTTATTTTGTATTTTATCATGTTTCTATTCTTGTGAAGTGCTTTGGGATGCTTTTTAAAGGCGCTATATAAAATAGTTTATTATTATTATTATTATTATTATTGTTCAGCAAGAATGCATTAAATTGGCAGTAAAGACACTTGTTACAAAAGATTTCAAATAAATGCTGCTATTCATCAAATAGTCCTGAAATAAATGTGTCACGGTTTCTACTAAATTATTAAGCAGCACAAATGTTTTCAAAATTATATTAATATGAAATGTTTATTGAGCAGCAAATCAGCATATTAGAATGTTTTCTGAAGGAAAACTTAAGGACACTGAAGAGTAACGATGCTGAAAATTCAGCTTCGCATCACAGGAATAAATTACATAAAAAAGAAAACAGTTATTTTAAATTGCAATAAAATTTTACAATATTACTGTTTCACTGTATCTTTGAACAAATAAATGAAGCCTTGGGTGAGTGTAAGAGACTTTCAAAAACATAAAAATCATTTGACTTTTCTCAAATTTGTACTTTTCTCACATAATGTTTTTTTTTTTTTTTTTGGCTATCACTAAAATAGATTAACATAGGTTTCAGCCAATCAGAAATTCTCTTTGCATTGGAATAATTTTGTGTGCTCTTGTTTACTGGCTGATGTTTTAGGAGGGCGGGGTTTTAGTGAGAGGGTGTGGCCTAATTCTGTGGCTAAGTCTTGCAAAATTTAGCAAAGCGGTAATAATAGGCTACTTACAAAAGACTTAGGTTAGAAATTATGCTTGGGGTTTAAGCCAGATGTTGTTTCATTTTTTTTGTTTGTATTATGATATGCAGTAAATACATTGTGTTTTCAGATAAATGATTATCTTTCTTTTTTTATCTTAGGACTGCACCTTCTTCACCCGCAAAGAGATTCTTCGGTGAGTATAGGCTTCTTTTTTGGCATATCCTGTGCTTATTTTGGGAAATAATTCTGTGGAGTCCAGCAGGAGTGCAATATGAATCGGAATCATAATCAATACAAGCAGACATTTTAAGTAAACTATCTTTTGCAGCTATTATGTTATGGTATTGTGTGTTCTACCACTTCGTTCAATTGCACTGCATTCCACTTGGTCTTATTAACCATGTCTAAGATCCTATATATCACTCTCACCCCATTCATTCAACGGATATTTCCCCTGTCAGCAGTTCAGCTCCAGTGATATTCATCCATGCTCATTCATACAGACCAGCCTGCATTTAACAGTCCGCTGGCTTCATTAGTATTCCATTCACAGGCTGTGCGCCGTTTGTTTGACTGAAATTCATATGGTTGCTCAGATGAGACCTGAGATCTAATAAAGGGAACCTGACCATTATAAAGGTTCTTTTTATGGGAATTGCCCTTAATGTGAGCTGCCATTTATGCAAATTTAAGAGCCTCTGAGCCCTGAACTTTAATCTAAAACTCCAAGTTCCAAAATCTAGTGAGCTCACTTCCTTTCTGCTGTCTACTTAACAGCTGCCTTGTACGGAACATCATAAGTGACTGATACGTTCTGTGACGTCACCCATAGACTTTCTGAAGAACGGTTTTGAGGCCGTTTATGGGGGGTATGGGCGGCGCCATCTTGGAAAATCTTACGATATTTCAATCGAAATGTTCAGAAAGGATACAGAGGTGGTATGATGTGTTGTGTCAGATCATGGCCGAGATGTCAAATTTCAGGAATTCCACTCGGCGCAGCCCGTTATCAGCTGTCAATCAAGCTGTCAATCAAAGTTAACCACGCTCTTATTTGTCATACATTTTATATCTAAATACGATCTTAACTAATGAGTTAGAAAAAAATTCACCCCCCTCACTCGGAACCTATCAAAAAATACAATAAAAGTCCATGGGACCAACCTGTAAAAACATGAATTTATGCTGTGAAAACGGACATTTGCTCCCTTTTGGGACCTGTCCCTAGCGGATTTTCGATGTATTGCAGTTTTTCGCACTTCCGGGTAGGCTTCATTTTTCAGATTAGAATGTTGCCGCTTGGTAAGACTTAGTAGTAGTTCATGATTTTGTCATTTGGGATGCTTTACATAGGCAATTCTGTGCGTCATTCAACATAAATGAATGTAAAACGCACAAGAGATTTGAAAAGCTAACTACGTGTTGCCACCAAATATTGGGTAAAATAGTCAAATTTTTATCAGATAGTTAGTTCATTTTTTAACAAAATATCTTTTCTTTTTTTTACGCTATTTTTCAGTATAACGCTAGTCACATGAAGCGCACGAAAGATTCGTCCCATGATTGATTTCAACTGTTTGACATTTGAATGTAGCTAAGCTAACAATGTGATACTCGAACAAGCTTACAAATAGAATTATAAAATAGCAAATTTTTAGTTAGATTTACCTTTTTCAATGTTACTTTTCAGTATTTATTGAAATATATAATTATAGCCAAATTTTTTCTCAACCTAGGCATTTGGACACAGTCAGCAACTCTAAGCTAACGCTGAGTTACCTATGTTAAAATAGTACATTTTTAAGGAGATTGTACTTTTTAGTGCTAGTTTTCAGTATTGAATAAAATATCTATCGTATATAGCTAGCTATATTTTCAGTCAATGTGTCTTAAGTCAGACGGCCAAGAAAACCTAGCCACGCCACTCTGGACAGCATACATCACAACTGATTTTAGCTGTTTGACATTAGCATGTAGCTAAGCTAACAATATGATACTCTGTAGTACATTCTTTAATTTTAAAATGAGTAAAATGTAGGTATATAGCCAACGTTTTTCCTCAAAAGAATCGTTTTTGGAAAGCATTCTTAAGCGAGAAACATTTGTCCTGGTAAACAGAGAGTGAGATTACATCCCATTCAATTGAGATTTATAGTCTCGCTCTGTCTGCAAGAATGTGATTTTCTTTCTTACTTTCTTTGTGGCTCTATCAGAATCTCTCCCTGACTGGGCATGCAGCAAGCAGCAAAGCGTGTAATTGTCTTTAACCACTAATATGACATTGCCCCAGTTGTAAGCCATTGGTATATACATATATAACGCTGTACTTTTGGCCCAATGCAGCAGTGTTCAGTGTAGCTGTACTAATCGGCTTTCAATCAGAAAGGTTTGTTGGTTTTAATCAGCATGAGCTCCAAGCCAAAACTAGAGTTCATCACTCAATTTCTGTCAGCTTCAATTAGACCATGTGGCTGCCCTCCAAAATGAGAATTTTCTCTACATAACTGGTAAGTTCTGTTAGTTTTATAAATAAAAAAAAGTGTAGCATATAAACAATGGCAACAGGATAATTGAGTGATTAAATTGTAGATTAAAATGCTTCATTGCACAGCTGCAGTGAAGTTGTAAATGTAGTAGATCAATCAAGTATGATATATTAATAGTATAATATATAACTAGTAATATGACATTTTTCAACTTTTAATATTAAATAGTCTAATCATGTTGTTTATAAGGCAGGTTTTATGTCACAATGACTGCTGTATCTTTGCATCTAATGAAATTATTTGTAATAAATTGAGGCAACAGTAGCTTGATCTGAATTACTATAGGGGCCGTTCACACAGAACACATTTTTGCCTTTCACTGCGCTTCTTTCCCATTGTTTTTCAATGTAAACATGTGATAGACAGACGTGTTTTGACCACTTGCATCTCGCACATGATACAGTGTTCTTAAAATGTGGTGCTCAAGTTAAAATAAATTGAACTTGCATCTTGCGCCATTCAACAAAACCTATTCTGTGTGAATGGCCTCAGGAGGTTGAAATAATTTTTAGTGTAGAAAATTCATTTTAGTCGGGACTTTAAATTGGGTCCGTGTACGTTGCATTCATTCATTTTTCGCTTTAATAGGCCTATTGAAAGTAGAAAAATGAGAAACCGGCGCATTTTTCCGAAAAAGCAAGAATTCTGCTTGTTTTTATGATTTTTGGTTCAGGAGTAATGGATAAACGGCTTGAATATTCGATTTCCACATGTGGGCTGGCATGAAACTCCCTGCTGATTGGTCAACCAAAGATCAACCCGTGCCGCTATCAGTTCTTCCTCAGTTCCGTGCGACAGACTAACAGTCCTCTGCTGCTATAGGATTCTTAAAGTGTTTATTACAAATAATCTCTCTTTCTCATCAAACAACCGGACTAAGGAATGCTTTGACAAACCACACTGGGCAGGCCATAGAAAGGGCTTTCTTCTCCATGTGTTCGACAAAAACGAAAAACTAATAAAGGCGCCGTTGAAAAAAAACAAAAAACGTTTTCCAAAATATTATTTTTAAGCCCAAAATTGGGATTTTCCAGAGCAATCTAACTTTTTTTGGCACACCACAGCGATTTCTTTTTGCTCTAGTAGCTCTGTAAACACAAATAGGCTCAGTCACAGTTATTGACTCAACCGTATTTTACAGCTCAGCTTAAGCAGACCAGCCATTAGTTACAGCTACCAAGAATCCTTTTACAATGTAGCTTTTATCTTGCATCTCAGTGCTGCTTCAGTGCATTATAACCAGGGTGATCTCATTCATTTTTATAGCTGCATTTTCATAAAGTTTACATATACATTACATGTGCATTTTAGTATGTTTGTTTAGACAAGAATAACAACATATTAACATGATCTACAATATAAACATAAACTTGTACAAATCTTTGCGAGGTTACTGATGGCTGATTGTAACTGTAATTGATTACAAATGTTTGCAACAATACCGCTGCATGTGATCGAGTTACGAGATACAATCCCATTGCGGGACTTTCATTTATCAGTTTAATGATGGAGAAACGTTCAAGAAACTTTTCAGATTTAATCATTACAATGTAAAGTTAGGTAAATGTGTAAACTGTGTTAAATAAATATGAGTTAAACATTTAATTACATGTATCATAAATATAATACAATCATCCAATCTATGAAATAAATATTCTTTGAATGGCAAAGTTGTTTTTTATACATTTGTACGAGATAATAAATAAAATTATACGATAATGTACCACTTGGATCGTACAAAAGCGTCCCACTTTGTATATTTTGTATGCCTATAAGTTTAGGTTTGGGTCATACATTTTTCTATGACCTAACTATATGAATTAATACAATTGGCCATTTCGTAAAATATTTACTACTACTCAAACAAACTACTTATGAAGCCATATTGAAAATTCAAATGTGAAAGGGTTTATGTTGAGAGACTGTGTATACTTATATATTGTATGCTACAATGTCTATCCAATTGTAGGAAAATGTTCATGTACTAGAACATGTTTGAATACCCAAACCCACACCTAAATTGTATGAAAAAGTATTAATGAGATTGTACAAATCCATATGAAATCTCAGAAATTATCTGTAAAATAGCTATGAATTGTCATGAAAGTGTGTTGAAATGCCCATAAACACTAACAAGATTTGCATTGTATTGTCATAACTGGTTCTTATTGTTTTGAGAACGACAAACATTTTGTAATTAAAATTGTAACAAACTTTGTGTTCGTAAGATGCTTCTTGAATGGTTTTCCAATGGTTGAAACTGAGACTTTTTGGGTAAACGCTGTTACCTGTGTTTCTCTCACGGCGTAGGATCGCTTTTCAACCCTTACGAAAGACCTGGAACCCAATCTCTTGATTAGACACAGACTTGCAAAGTGTCACATCAGGTCTGGTTCATTCCTTTGTATATTCCTATTCAAGATAACATAAAGAAATAAAGCCTTATGTTGTTATTCGACCTGGCTGTCAATTCCCTCTGTGCATTAGGTATAAATAAAACAAATTGCATGCTTTCTGGTCTAATAGGATTGACATATTGCTCTCGGGTTTCAGGATATGCTGTTAATCGCTGTCGTTTGAAGATCAAGTGTCTACTTTAAGAAATTAAAAGCAGATACAGGAGAAAGAGGCACAGTGTCAGTTTACAGTCAAATGACCCAATTACGGTAATACATAAGCCCAACAAACAGACTCTGATTGGCTGAGTTGTAGCTAGTGTACTTCCCCAAGTCTGACTCATGGCCAGAACATTTCCATGTCAGTTTCTGTGTAGGAAATGCAGTAGGTATCTGTCTTCTTTGCTTTGTTGTTCTCTCAGTGACTCAGCTTTGAGATTTTATGGAACAGGTACGAAAGAATCAGTGTTTTTATGTAAATGACTTGCCATGACATATTGATTATGGGAAATATGATTGGTCTTTAATCATCAGCAACTCAATGCCACTTGTCCCAGCCGCAATGTCCTAGTAGTTTCTCTAGATGTTCAAAGCTTTCATTACCCAATGCATTCGACCTTCTATTCCAATATCATTGCCATCTTTCACCAAACACTCAGGCTACACAAAATACATCGCTCTCACTGCAACTGAGAGTGTATTATGTTCAATCCAATGTCCTTTTCTGGGCATTATGTGTGATTGATAGATTGGTTGATGTTTGCCCTGGTGTGTAAAGCTTGAACGGATAATATGATATGATTCAGGATGCTGCGCTGCGTCATGTGATTTACTGATGTTTTCTTGGCCATGTCCGTCCGAGTCCCTGGTTGGGGACGTAGTGACAGTTAAATGAGATGTTATTACGATTCTGTTAGACATTTATGTGGATGTTCTTCTATAATGCAGTCTTTAAAAATGATTGGTCAGATGGCCCAGTCTGTTGTGATTGGTCATATGGCTGAGTCTGTTGTAACTGGTCTTCCATCTACAGTGCATGTCAGAAATTAAATGTCCATTACCATTTCTAAATTTCAGCTCCAGATCTTCCTCAGCATTTGATAGACAGTGATACAAACAGTAACAATGGCATCGGTTTTAACGTATTAAATCTAGCCCGAGTCCTCATCCTTTTGAAGTGAATGCAAAGTGGATTTGCTTTCGCAGCGCAGAAAACAGCGTCTTCTCAACATGTCGACAACATGCACCAAACTCGTCCAGTCTCAGCTACAACTACAGTGTTTGAGGGTCAAAGTAGACGTTATTCACGAGCATCTAATGAAGAACATAGGCGGGCATTATGCAAATTGTTACAGACCTACGTTGTTGCGAGGAGGATGTAAGACGGGATTTTCTGACAACTCATTTCGGGAAGTTCCGTTGATCTTTAATACTTTGCAGACCATTTACATTTATAATCAGCTATATTACACACTACATGAAAGGTAATATCTGAAAAAGCATAAAGAGCCTCAGATCTTCTCAGCTGTATTCAACATTGAAAATCATACAATGTTGTCATACACTTGACAGTTTGTTTTTATGTATTGAATTTCAGAGCCTATTTTACCCTATTAATGGAAAGTTATTTATATTATATCACCCAGAATTCCTTCTCCAAAGGCATTTTGCTGAGATCACATGAGTAGCTGGTGAAGATCTTCATGTTGATCTGTATACTGGTTGGAATTAATTGTGTTTTTGTGGCTGTTATAGCCATCTAATGAGAGAGACAGTAATGAAAGGCCTCATTTATCATAATGAAACCCATCCTACAGTCCCCTGGTGACTCATGATGGCTCATGGACTTTCATGTGACAGTGAATAAGCCTCACCATGGTGTGCAGGTTCCCTTAGCAAAGAAACATATTCCTTTCATGACAACATATCAAGTGACCTTATCACTATCACACATAGTTGAGTTGTTCACAAGTTGTTGCCTTTCTAAACTGCAATCAGAAAAAAACACAATGAAATTCCTCGATAAAATATGTGGCGTATCTGTAAAGACTTCTCATGGATGTGTTTCATGTGGTGGGTAAAAAAAAATCCATGCGTTTATTAACTGGGCTAAAGTGTAACATAGAGGCTGCCTCCATGAAAAGGGTTAATGAGATGTTTAATGCATTACTCTCTAATGGCCATTATAGGCTCAGCTTATTCTTCAGCAATGAACCATTACTGGCTTTTATCTCATGTCCCCAGAGTGCTTTGTAACACTCTGCTTACATTACCCATTCGCTGGGTGCTGTAATGCACCAGGGTGCTTTGAATAAACTGCAACATATTCCACATAAAAAATTAGCTTGATGTTGTTTAATACCTGGAGCTCTGGATAATAATACCATGCTAGAGCTACTGCTGCTATAGTCAAATAAAATATTGACGCGGTCTGATCTTTGTCTCTCTGACAATGTGCATAATTTATCTGAACCAGATGTTTGTTTGGTATTAGTTTGTGTAGTGCTTACTTGTGCAACAGCTAGGGTGTTGTGAGTGGTTGCTAGGGCATGCCATGCAGTTGACAAGGTGTTCTGAGTTTGTAAGAGTTTTGCTATGCAGTTGCCAATGTGTTTTGAGTGGTTTAGAGTGTTGCAATGTGGTTCCCAAGGTGTTCTGAGTGTTGCTATGCATTTGCCAAGATGTTCTGAGTGTTGATATGTGGTTGCCAATGTGATCTGATTGTATTAGAGTGTTGCAATGCAGTTGCCATGGTGTTCTGAGTGGTTTAGAGTTTTGCTATCCATTTGTCAAGATGTTCTGAGTGTGTTGGTGGTGTTGCTACGTGGTTTCCAAGATATTCTAAGTTTGTTAGAGTGTTGCTATGCAGTTGCCAAGGTGTTCTGAGAGTCTGAGAGTGTTGTTATGCCGTTGCAAAGGTGTTCTGAGTGTTAGAGTGTTGCTATGCAGTTGTTTGGGTGTTCTGATCGTGTTAGAGTTTTGCTATGCAGTTGTTAAGCCTGGAACACACCAAGCCGACGCAGACGAACTAGCGGCAACGAAAGCAGACTGTGTTGTCGCCTCGCGTCGGGGTAAAAAGCTGCACTTGAACACACCGAGAGAACTATTGCCGACTGTTAGCTAGAATAAGCGTTCTGCGCCTGCGTGTAAATAAGACAACTGTCTATTTCTGCAGATATATTTGTCTATATTCGTCATTCAAAAAGGGAAACCGATGCTACAGGCTGCAGATACACATAAACAAAGCAGTGCGTGCTTACCGTTTTGAATATCAATCCTGCTAAACACTTTCTTTATTCCACTCCGCTGATGTTAATATTGAAATATTCGCCAAGGCACTCAGGTAATATGACGTAACATATATGCCATCTATCTGTACCGTTTTGCTCACTGTTTTGCTATTATTATCGTGCACTGACTCGTTCACTAAGCTGAACAGGCAATCAGAGTTCCCTCTTTCTCCGACGGCCCGACGCAGATTCAACATGTCGAATCGGCCGAAAACAAGCCGACGAGGACCAATTTTAGCCAACGGTGTGGAACAAACAGAGGAAACTGAGTGTGCTAGAGTTTTGCTATGGGGTTGCCAAGGTGTTCTGAGTGTGTTAGAGAGTTGCCATGCGGTTGCAAATATGTTCTGAGTGTGTTTTGTGGTTTCAAAACATCTTTCAAACCTACCATAATTTGCATAAGGACTCTTACTTCCGACAGCTCTTTCAGGGATGCTATTTTTCATTTATTAAGCTGTGATCTGGTGTTTCATAAGTAGTTCCAGTTCTTACATAAGATGTGTCAGCGCATCTTGATTTATGTGGATGGACTGTGCCTCTGCAATGACACTGAGATTGGTTTTGATAACAGGGCCAGTGGAGCACGAGAAACAAAATGGACAATCACTGGCAAACCTAATAGAGTCTTGTACTTTATCACCTTCATAAAACACTCAGTTTCTCCTGTTCTCCGCACAGACCGGCACAATCCGCCACACTGTTATGCAAGGTTAGCGTAGGGTTATCGGCAATCGTTATGAATTGGCTTGTATTTCCTTGCATCCTGATTGGATGCCTGTGGGGGAACATGAGATTAGTCTCTGTTCTTGTAACTACAGCAGGGACAAGATACAGTATGTAATATACAATCATCAATACTAGAAATATGTCCACACCCTCAACTAATAGCAAAGCTTTTATCTGATAACATATTATCATATGTCATAATATAAATATAATGTGCCGCAGAGCAGTTATTGTAATGTATGTGTTTATTATTGACTTCTACAAGCTGGAGCAATTACTAATCACACGTTTAATCACTTCATTGGAGTTCATACAAAGTAGTGTTTCATATGAACTGAAGTATAATATTATATAATAACATTTCCTGTTTAATTATTGGTGTTGGGAAAACATAATCTAAAGTGTCATATTTGTGAGTCACAAACATGTTTTTTTACAGTCATGATTGGAGATGTGCATCTTTCTTTCTCTAGCCTTCTACATTTACTTTATCTCTCTATCTCTTTTGTTTGTTTATTATTCTTTTTAGGGCCCGAGCACCGATGGTGAGAGGACCCTATTGTTTTTGCTCCGTTTATTATTATTCTTCTCTAATAAGAATCGCTTTTTAGAGGGCCTAAACATGCTCGAAAACTCATGAAACTTTGCACACGCTTCAGAAGTGGTGAAAATTTACGTGTGATGTGGTTTTCAAAATTGGGTGGGGCAAATTCTGTAAATTATTGCCCCCACATTTTGCCCCGGCTCTACGTTTCACGTACAGGTATGAAATTTGGTACATACATGTAATGACCCAATACCTACAAAAAAGTCTCTTGGAGCGTAGCCCTAAACACAACAGGAAGTCAGCTATTTTGAACTTCCTCCTAGATTTTGTGCATTTTTCGTAATTTCCTGATGTTGTACTTCAACGAACTCCTCCTAGAGATTAAATCAGTTCCACATCATATTTTGTCAGTCTAATCTTAAGGCCTTTGCGACGTTAAATTGCGAAGATCTAGAGTTTTCGTCGAAGGATGTGACCTCGGCGGCCTGACAAAAATGTAGAAGTGCAAATCCAATTTCAGCCTCTGGGTGAAATATGCATCATCAGATAATGTCTGTGTAAATGTTGAATGCAGTTCCGGTGTTGCTAGGCAACCACAGACAGCCTGCAGTAACTCAGCCATACAATGTCCGATCTGCCCCAAACTTCACATGTTTGATAAGAGTCCTGTTCTGAACACATGACCATGCTCATATTAGATTATTGTAATAGCGCCACCTGCTGGTAGCAGGAAGTGTGGCAAACACAAATACTTTTGTGTTTGTATTTTTTGTGTTACAACCACAGACAGTCTGCAGTAACTCAGGCATACAATGTCCGATCTGCCCCAAACTTCACATGTTTGATAAGAGTCCTGTCCTGAACACATGACCATGCTCATATTTGGTTATAGCAATAGCGCCACCTGCTGGTAGCAGGAAGTGTGGCAAATACAAATACTTTGACATAGTCCTCCTGTATTTATTATCATTACATACTGCCCACCGTGCTCTGTCTTCCAAAAGCCACTGGGTGGCGGCGGCAGATTTACAAAATCTTCTGACCCTGCGCTCAGCTCTACTGTAGTTCACTAACCCTCTTTATTCCCATGAGAGTACTTGTCTTCCTCAGTTCTTTTTGCCACAGGCCCACATGCAAACCCACACATACAGACACACACACACAAACACACACAATCATATGTGCATTACATACAGTATCACACAGAACTGCTGCCCCAGACTAAATTATTGATACTATTGCTTTTAAAGATTGAATAATGAGCATGCGTTTACCGGAACACCACACACACACACACACACACACACCCACACCCACACCCCCCCCGGTTTACATTTTGAAAACCTGTACCTGTACGTGAAACGTAGAGCCGGGGCAAAATGTGGGGGCAATAATTTACAGCATTTGCCCCACCCAATTTTGAAAACCACATCACACGTAAATTTTCACCACTTCTGAAGCGTGTGCAAAGTTTCATGAGTTTTCGAGCATGTTTAGGCCCTCTAAAAAGCGATTCTTATTAGAGAAGAATAATAATAAACGGAGCAAAAACAATAGGGTCCACCGATGGTGAGAGGACCCTATTGTTTTTGCTCCGTTTATTAGGGCCCGAGCACCGATGGTGAGAGGACCCTATTGTTTTTGCTCCGTTTATTATTATTCTTCTCTAATAAGAATCGCTTTTTAGAGGGCCTAAACATGCTCGAAAACTCATGAAACTTTGCACACGCTTCAGAAGTGGTGAAAATTTACGTGTGATGTGGTTTTCAAAATTGGGTGGGGCAAATTCTGTAAATTATTGCCCCCACATTTTGCCCCGGCTCTGCGTTTCACGTACAGGTATGAAATTTGGTACATACATGTAATGACCCAATACCTACAAAAAAGTCTCTTGGAGCGTAGCCCTAAACACAACAGGAAGTGAGCTATTTTGAACTTCCTCCTAGATTTTGTGCATTTTTCGTAATTTCCTGATGTTGTATTTCAACGAACTCCTCCTAGAGATTTAATCAGTTCCACATCATATTTTGTCAGTCTAATCTTAAGGCCTTTGCGACGTTAAATTGCGAAGATCTAGAGTTTTCGTCGAAGGATGTGACCTCGGCGGCCTGACAAAAATGTAGATGTGCAAATCCAATTTCAGCCTCTGGGTGAAATATGCATCATCAGATAATGTCTGTGTAAATGTTGAATGCAATTCCGGTGTTGCTAGGCAACCACAGACAGCCTGCAGTAACTCAGCCATACAATGTCCAATCTGCCCCAAACTTCTCATGTTTGATAAGAGTTCTGTCCTGAACACATGACCATGCTCATATTAGATTATTGTAATAGCGCCACCTGCTGGAAGCAGGAAGTGTGGCAAATACAAATACTTTTGTGTTTGTATTTTTTGTGTTACAACCACATACAGCCTGCAGTAACTCAGGCATACAATGTCTGATCTGCCCCAAACTTCACACTACAGTTTTGATCTGATCCTCTTCAAATTTGGTGAGTGTAATCTTAAGGCCTTTGCGACGTTAAATTGCAAAGATTTTGAGTTTTCGTCGAAGGATGTGACCTCGCAACAACCCAGCATTTTTTAGAGTGTAGTCCTCCTATATTTATTATCATTACATACTGCCCACCGTGCTCTGTCTTGAAAAAAATGTCATTTAAAAATGTAACCTAATGGCTGGGTTTGTCCATATTTGACCTAAAATTGGGTTAAAACAACCCAGCATTTTTTACAGTGTAGTCCTATTTATTATCATTACATACTGCCCACCGTGCTCTGTCTTCCTAAAGCGGCCGGGTGGCGGCGGCACGGGTGCGAGGGCCCGCTTCATCGCTGCTTGCAGCTTTAATTTATTTTGTTTTGCTTTATTCATGCTTGCCTCATTTTATTTTAGTTTTATTCTACTTTGTTTTTTGTGTCTGCTTTGTTTTTGTTTTGTTTTGCTTTTTGTTTTGTTCAGTAATCAACAAACAAATACGATGATAAACAGGTTGTTTTGTTTTTGTGACATATACAAGCCTATTGGTGCAGAATGTCAATTATTCAATTGTTGCTTACACAAAGCTTCGTCAGCTTTCTATCGTCATGTGTTGCTGCTGTCCTATCATCTATGTTCAGGGTTTTTTTTATTTTTTTTTTTATTTTTTTTTTACTGCTGCAAAGGCCTATTACAGTGTCCGCTTCCCTCTGTCTTGTTGCCATGCTCAGAATGAGTCATCAGTTCACCGTTGGCTGGCAAGTCTCCAGATCTCTCTGTGAGGAACAAACAGACAAAACAGCCTTGTGAAATCTGCCTGCTAATTCAAGAGCACTGCTAATTCTTCTTACACTGAGTGCATAATTATGATGGGTTAGTGTGATTAACAATTGAGTTTTACAGTATTTGTGAAATGCATTTAGTTTTATCCATTGTGGTAATTTATTTGAAATATAAACCCCCTCTGTTGGAGAATAGATTGCTGCAGTATACTGCGTAAATAAAAACAAGTTTTTTTTAAAAATTGTATTGTTCGTTCGTTTCTTGCCTTTTTATTTGTTTTATTATATTTTATTTGTCATTGAATCAACAAAGAAAAAACTAATGAGGTCTTATTCAAAGGATGAGGTAAAAGGCCAGAGCAACAGTAATGAACTCCAGTAACCAGTTTTCACATTTTCTGCATTGCAGCTTGCATGGAAGATACCACGAGCTGGCTCCACATTTGGTTCCAATGGACTACACCAATGACCCTGATGTTAAAATCCCTTTAGCTCTCATAGTCAACATGCCGGAACTGAAGGTAATTCTAACAGTTCACCACTTTGCCAGTTACTACTTTTGTGATGCAGCAAAGTTCTGCTCCTCTGATCGAATTGGTCCAGCTGTATTCAGAGAGTTCATTTCGTATAACTGAACTGGAATGTTTTACTGTTTGTATCACTTGTCTGTGTTAACTACATAGAAATAAACTTCCATTTTGCATACAACATCATAAGGGGTGCAGAAATATACCCAGACCCTTGTTTAGCCAACAGAATACTTGTGCAATGACCTTCTCTGCACTTTTAGTTTATATCAAATATAATAGACACTTGTTTTTTTATAGGGCAAAATTGGTTTTTAATGACAATGCTGGCTGGGCTGTTTATATGACAGCACAAGCGGTGAGAGCGAGGGATATTACACCACTATGCTTGTGAAAGTTAACGCTCCATGAGATGGTGCCGTTTCAGCAAATTATGTTATAGCACTTTAGATTTCCCATGGTTGTAAAGACACATACGTTTAATCTGACTAAAGATTCAAAGGATTGTTTATAGTATTAGCCAAAAAGAGCATTTGCTTTATGCTAGCATTAAAGTCATAACAATGTTTCTTTATAGAGGAAGTGCTTTATTAGCACCATTCATAAGCTTGTTATTGTAAAACTCTTTCAGATCTTTCAAAAAGGCAAGGGCTGATGGATGTCTCCTCCAAAGTTTATCCTGTACTTTTTTTTAACCTTTTAAAGCCAGCTGTATCATCTTTGATAATCAAAGGCCTCTAATTATTAACTTGATCAAAACTGCTGAAAAAAACCCTGTTTTACACAATCTAATACATGCATTCTGTCATCTCATCGACAGTTTATACTTTATTTTTATTTTTTTAGCAAGTCAAAGGACTTTCGGTATAATAGTAAGAAACGTCCCCCTTCTGGTCATGATAAATGTATGTGTCTTTTTGCTGCAAAGTCTTTACTGATTTTATAAAGCAACTGAATAACTTTTATATTGTTGGTAATATTATGAATATTTACTGGACTGAAGTAGCTTGGGTTTACTTGATTATACATCATTTATTTATTTTGTTATTTTTGAAAAAAATCACATTAAAATGCGAATATCAGATTTGATATCAGGCTTTTGGGGAATGTTTTTCATCAATGTATTGCAATTAATAGGTTTTCCCTCCACAAATAAACCTACAGAGCTTAAAAAAAATGAAGCATTGACAACTGATACTTATATGCATGTATTTTAAACTGTTATAAAGATTGATGTAAGCTTTTATAAATTGATTTGCTTTACAAACGATCAGAATTCCATTTTACTTTTTGTCCATATAAATATCAGCAACTGTACCAAATTACTTAGTTTAGGCCTCTAAATAAAATTGAGTTGTTTTTTCCTCGAGTATGAGCTCCATATTCTCACTTTATCATACTGAGCCTTAAAAACCAGATGTATCATATATCATAGTCAACTGAGTTTTTCATGGCTGAGTTCAATAAAATGTTCCATTTAAAAATAATAATAAAAAACTAGAAATTCAGTCAAGTCAAGAAATTCATTATTATAGTAGCTTCGCTGATTCGTTCTCACCTTTACTTTCTCTGACTCAGCCCTCAGTCAGTCAAAATTTGTCAGATGTTTCAGCTCTAGAATAAGCCCCATTATGTCCCCTGTGTTGGAACATAATTGTACTGCCCTTTAAAGCTGTCATATGGACGAAGGAGCTATAAACCCAACCCTAGGAGGTGGACGATACTGATGGAGACCATTCAAGCTGGGATTGATCATGGGACTACAACAGCTTCCAGTTTCCAAAGATCCTCTCAACCTTTATAAACATGAATCCCAATCCACATTCAGTCTGATAATTAGCTTTTTCAAACAAAAATGGAGAGATTTAACACACTTAAAGGGCTGTTTACTTGACTTCTACCAATACAAATCCCTCAGAGTGTTTTGACATTACACATGGATGGATGTTCTCTGTACTGTTGCCCATGAAGCAGCCTAACCTAATTTTATTCGATTCAAACGAATCTGTTTATATGAACTCTAAACCTAGCAATCTGATTCCATATTTATTTACATGAATGTATTTTAAACAAAATGGCAAGTTCAGAAAGCCAGTGTGATTAATGTCACTGACGTTACCATGAGCATACACTGTAAAAAAAAAAAAGTTGGATTAACTTAAAAAAGTAAGTTACCTGGTTGCCTTAAAATTTTTAGTTCATTGAAATAAAAAATTTGAGTTAATACAACAAAGGAGATTGGTTTAATAAATAGAAACTCAAAATATTATGCTATCTGAACTACATTAATTATCTAAGTTGATTTGACAAAATATAAAAAGTCGTGAAAACAAATCTAAAAAATAAAACTGACATATCAGTAGAGCTTTTTTAGCAAATATTTTAGGGATGCACCGATATGAAAATGTTGGCCAAAACTGATAACCGATGTATTGGCTGATAAATCTAAATCCAACTTTTTATGTAATTTTTGAGAGCCTGATTACAAAAACAAAAGTCTCACCATTAAAAGCCATGTCCCAAGAACACAATTATAATGATGTTCTCATTATAATTTTATGTAGCCTATATACATTGGGCATGCGCTGCACTTAACTGTATTTTCCTTTTCAAAGTGATTCCAATCACATTTCAAGCAATTCAAAACCATCATGGTGAACAGTTGTCATCTGAAGTGTTTTAGCGGAAGGAAATAATCCATTATTTTTCGTCTTTAATATTGGCCAAATTTTCTTATTGGGGCAATAACGATAACACATATTGGCAGATACCGATATGGTGGCCAATATATCGTGCATCCCTAAAATATTTAGTAAATATTCAGTCTCCTGCACTAACCAGTTTGTAATATAAGACCACACGTTCGTAAGACATAAAACATATGTGAATACGCATCACAGCACTGTGCATCTGTACAAGGTATTTTTGAATTCTAATCAGATTCAACATTTACATTACATGCTTAATATTTTCCTGTTAATCAGATTTTTCCAGATTTACTCCACACATTCCAATCTAATCAAATTTTCAGTCAGATCAAACTTGCATTGTATTGATTGTGGTGTGTATATGAAGGCTATTTTGTCTGATTGTACACCCATGACATCATGAAAGAAAGTGCAAACCGCCACTCTCATTAATTATTTTTTTTAAGTCTAACCATTCATAGGATTTTGAGTGCTGTAAACAGAGGTGATATGTTTAGGTTGATTCTGCTCTGCTGTGTTCATGCTACTGTTCCCAGAGCTGTTGAGTCAGCTAGTAGCAGGGCATAAAAATTCCTTTAGGCCAATAGCCAGTAAGAAATATATGAGCACCAGTTTGGGGAGTCAGCCATTCTACATTTTATACATGACTCACTCAGCAAAACTCCCACTGCTGCACACATGCTTATGTACAGCCATATATTTGTACTCTATTGCTAGGCCTAGAGGCAATCTGTAGACTGTTTCCAAATTTTTTCCACTGATTTCAAGGGGAAACTTGATAGTTTGTAAAACATTTTAGAGAATAACATGGTATTGTTTGGTTTCCATTGTATTTACATAGTGATACCGTGATAGTTTTTTTTTGTAAAGTTTTACTTAAACATTCTAGTTCTATACAATGAAAAATTACAGGTTTGCATAAGAATATCTAGATATATGCAGAGAGAGAGAGTATTCTAATACTATTAAAATTGGTTTTCAGTAATTGAAATGAAGCTGAAATAAAATAAAATATATATATATTAGACGAAAAACTTCCATGAAGATTAGAAATGTTGCAACTAAAACAAGTTTAAATTGATGTACTAAAATGACGAAAACTGAAGTAAAAATAAATGGAAGGTAAATAGAAAAATAAACTACAAAAAATTACAAAATTAAAAAAAAAACACGAAAAAAGCCAGTTTACAATATTTATAATAATGTATAAATAGTTCTAAAATTACACTGTAGCCTATGCAGCCTTTAGTCCTTTTTTAAAGTGTTTCCTAATTAACCTAGTAGATGTCACTGGTGTAGCAGAGCTGTGGAGAGATGAGGATCTTTAACAAGTCTTTATTCAATGAACACAACATAAAGGTAATCCAAACCAGAGGACGATGGCAATAATTCAAACAAGATGATAAGGGAACATATGAAACATATCAGCATTACAACGTATGGAATATGGAAAGACAATGACCGACAAACAAAGATTGAAACACAAGGTGTTTCTCAATGTCAAGGATACTTCCTTGGCAGGACGCGTCCTTCCAAGTCATTTCCTTCAGAGGCTAGGCGAGGCTCCTCCTTAGCATTCGGAGAACACGTAAATGGAACAGGCTAGCAAGTGCACGTCATTGCGTCAGTGAAAAGGTCCGCTTTTTGTAGAGCTTGGAATACCTAATCACAAAACGTTGTAAATAAGGGTGAAGATATTGTTCAATACATTGTTTTAGGCTTCACATGCTAGTTATTTGTTACCAAGTTTTTTTTTCTATTGTAGTCTAAAGAAAAAGGTTTTAAAAAAATGGATATACAGTTTATATATTAAATATAAATTTGACCGGACGTTTATATTAAATAAATCATGACCGGACGTTTATATTAAATAATAAAGCAAAGACAAAATAAAGCAAGGACTTTATCCTTGGTCCCTGATAAAAAAGACGAGAAAGCTATGAATAACGCTGTGAATGGTATAATATTAACGTTAAATTACTTTGTACAATTAACTAATTATTTATAAAAGGAATACCGGTGACGGCAACTAAGCTAACAATTGTTAAAATAACAGGTCCGGTTCAGCCATCAATAACGTCATTTGTATATTTGTATAATTTGTAATATCAATATGGTAGTAAATCTACTGGCATTTAAACGTTAAACTTTACTTATATGACGGTTATAACAAATGTATGGTAACGTAAATTTATTTACATTTGAAAGCATATGCTCCGACTCAGCTAACGTCTTTTATTTTTTGAACAAGATAGCAAAGCTGCGCGCATAGGATTGTGGGCGATTAGAGAGCGCGAAGGCTACACATATGCATCCTTTCCTGTCTATGGGATATTTTCCGAATGAAGGACTCAGTCCTTGGTTGAAATTCTGAGGATCCTCGACATTGGAACAGTCCTTCGACGGATGTCGATGACGTAGCATCCTCGAAATTCCGGCTTCCGAGGATCCTTCCTTGACATTGAGAAACGGCTACAGGGTATATACACAGGCTAACAAGAGGATAAGGAGGCACAGGTGTGGGTAATCAGTTGTTATGGTGACTAACAAGGGTAACTATGGAGACAAAGGCAAACAGGAACAAACCACAGGAACTGAACACAGGGAATCGTGAAAGAAGAAACCTCTCAATTTCTGTTTTCTAGGAGAATCCATTCAGGAATCGGATTGTGGAATCGTTCTCCGAAGATGGCCTGGGAAACCTCAGCTTTAACGACTTTGTGGACATGTTTTCAGTTCTCAGCGAAATGGCTCCGAGAGAACTGAAAGCCATTTATGCTTTTAAAATATATGGTAAATGGCATTTTTCATTACCTTATGTGCAGTCCACTAGAACAACAATGTAAAATGAATTACAATGTGAATGTAAAAATGCCGTTTTAGAGGTTGTAATAGACATTTATATTGCAACATTCATAAATGGTGCAGCAACTTTATTACATGAACTCATTTGTAGTTAACTCTTATCATCATGTTTTGTTCTTAGACTTCAATGTGGATAATTACATCTGCAAGGAGGACTTAGAACAGACTCTAAACAGGTTAACAAAGGAGGAGTTAACACCGGAGGAGGTTATTCTGGTGTGTGAGAAGGCCATTGAGGAGGCCGACCTGGATGGAGACAGCAAGCTTTCCTTTGCGGACTTTGAGAACATGATCTCCAGGGCTCCTGACTTTTTAAGGTAAGAATATTGGTAAAGTGACCTGTTTCCTCAGATGTATGCTAACCAGAGTTTGATTTTGCTGTTGTATTACTAAAATTATTTAATTTAAAGTTATGCTTTTGGTAGTCCAATCTATCCAAGATGGTGGAGAATGCGGGCAATATTCTCATTAAATATATTGGGAGTTAATGTACTCACATCGGACATACTTATTCCTTATGAGTGTAAAGCCAGTTATGCTAGTTGCTAATGTCATTGTAAGCACTCTGCTCTGGAGGCACACTGCTATTATTTGGCTGCAGTACGCTCAGATATGCTTTATGGGGCAAGAGTTCCTCTGCTTGGCTTTTACAGGCCTTTTTGGACTTCACAGCTGTGCCTCACAGAACACATGATTGAGAGGGGCAGGAACGTTTTGTACCATAATTTGGAGAACTGGAGGCCAAAAAATCTAGAATTGCTTTCAGCAGCTGTCAGTCAATGAGGGAATTACTTTCTCAACCACTCATAGAACAGTTTTAGCATTCTGCTGACTGTACTTTTTTGTTTTTTAAGTTTAGTATATTTATTTATAAAGCACATTTTAAAACAACAGAAGTTTAAACCAAAGTGCTGTGCAGGTCGAGTAAAAACAGATTTAAACCTGATTTAAAAACTAGACAAATAATAATACAAAAACCAAATGGACAAATTAGAATTATACAACCTCAAATAGAGTTTTCTAGTGCCAGTCAA
This sequence comes from Semotilus atromaculatus, assembly GCA_031834385.1. Lineage (NCBI taxonomy): Eukaryota > Metazoa > Chordata > Actinopteri > Cypriniformes > Leuciscidae > Semotilus > Semotilus atromaculatus. The sequence goes on from JAULUF010000027.1 coordinate 9,262,016, forward strand.
TAATCTAGCTACCGCGTTTTGTAGCAATTGAAAATCATCTAAATCAGTTTGTTTTTTCTAAATAATATTATTTATTGCATTTTCTTGAACACTTACACAACAATGTACATCAAATGTCTGTAACAACACATATAATGTGCAAAAACAAAGCAAACAAACACTGGGGCACATATTACATGAAAAGTGCAATAGCACAAACCCACACTGGGTAATACAGTATGTACTTTGAGAGTCAGAGTTAACAATACATTGTAGTCAATAGTAACCACAAATATAAGCAATAAACTAGGGTTAATATAGTGCACATTAAAATATATTTCCATATGAATACTATACCTAATTAAGCATTTTGTTCCTCCTCTATTATATTGGTAATATCCCCATGTTCAATAAATTATAAAAAGGGACTCCAGACCCTCTTAAATTTGTCTTATTTACCCTTAAGAATATAGGTTATCTTTCCATTGCAGTGCATGAAGATATTTTAAGAAATCATCTTCTTGATTTTACCAATCTTAACTGAAAGAAACTGCTTTTTACAACAGCACTGATCTGATAGTCAAAACACAAAGTAATATCTAAGATAAAACAAAGGTTTTTGACACCGTCTTGCACATTGGTAGAGAGTGGACCAAGCTGATTGATTATGCCAGAAGTTATCTTAGTTTTATCACTAGTTAACTGTAAAAAAATTCATGTCCATCCAGCATTTAATGTCACAAAGACATTCAAAAAGATTAGACACCGACCCGCTGTCATTTTTAACAGTATGATAAAGCTGAGTGTCATCGGGTGAGTGTCATCGGCAGGGACCTAGGGGAATCATATATATAAAACAAAAAGAAGAGGTTCCAAAATGGAGCCATGTGGAACACCATAAGGGATTTGACTTCACGGGCATGTTTTTGACATTTTTGTGCGGGTACCTGATTATGCACATTTCTTTAGTGAATCGGGGGCAAAAACAATAAAGGCAGCATGTACAAACCAACAGGCACAATTCAAAGTTTGTGAATTCCTCCTTCACTGTTTTAAACGTTAATTCAAACGACATTAAAGGGTGACATGAGGTCAAATTGTCAGTTTAAGAGAATGATTATTTGGCGCTTCCCCCAATAGAAGTATGCACAGGTGGTTAATGTCTATTGTTGAAGATCTGGTGGAATTCCAAATTAATTTTAACATTTCATTATCAAAAGCCATCTGCTTGAATACTTTTTAAGAACGTAATGCTGAGACATTGTGAGACAGCAAAATTGCCTCGAATGGTTAAGGCTGTAAAACGCAAATCCAGATTTGTCACTTTTTTGGTCTTATAAATGATTTAGGGGTATGAAATGGGGTGTTTCAATTTTGACTAGTTCATGTGCTTTTACCTCTACTCTAATATGCTATTTCTCTCTTTGTTGTCTTTCTGTACCTCAGCACCTTCCATATACGAATCTAAAATGGCTTCAACGAAAGATACCAATGCTGACGTTCCTTGTAAAGGGAGTTGACAAGTCCACATTGAAGGATAAATGTCTACCGTTGTCCTTTGGTTTTTGCACCGGAAGCACACTAGACGGGATTACTGACAAATGCATGGCTGTTTTTTCAGAAAACTTTGGATCAGAAATTCCTTGGGTTTTCAGAGAGACAAAATTAAAGGTGAGGCCTTTTGTGGGTTTGACCCACACACCTGCTCCTGGAGTAAAACCAATGCGGGCGTAAACCGCTTTTATGGGCTTCTACCAATGTCCGTGGCACATTGGACAACATTTTGACTCACTCTCCTGTTTCTAAAGACTCTTATGCGGGATCAAATAAATCATGGGACAGTTTTCAGGAAGGAACAAACAAACTGGACAAGAGAGTGAGAGAGAGGGCTAAAAGCACATTACAGGCGTCAGCACCACTGAGACAGTGTTTTCTACAGCTATGCAATCTTTCTCCATTAAATGCATGAATTAGATTACGTTCCCCACCTTTTCCCATTCCCTAATGTTTCTATAGCTTAGCCATTTCACAATCTAATTGCTTATAGTACTGGAGCATGACGACAATCATATCTAAATGTTCTCCAGTTGAACGAAGGGCTCTGTCATCATATATTCTTCTATTGTCTTCTTCTCTGTCATTCGCTCTCCATGTATTTGTTCCGCCTGCAAATCCCTCTATCCCTTCTGTCCTAACTTGAGGTGTTAGTGTCAATCTGTCTCTTTTCTTTGACTTTTTTTCAGTATTTTATGTGATAGAGGGCATTTGACTTCAATTTTAATAAAGGTTTTCTCTCAATTGTTTGTGCATTTGTTTATGATTCTTTAGGGTCAATGCCAAATTTTGGTGATATGTGGAACACAAATAGAGAATTTCTAAAGAATGTTCACGCTGCTCTTTTCCAAAAAGGACAAAAAAGCACCACAAAAGTACCGTAAAACAGTCCATGTTACTTGTGTGCTATATTTCAAGTGTTTCAAAGCTTTTTCTCTCTTTGTCGTCTTTCTGTACTGCAGCACCTTCCATATACAAACCTAAAATGAACAGACTGAAATTTCTTGAACAGACCACTCCACATTGGAGGATAAATGTCTACCATTGTTTGCCTACATTTTTGGCTCTGGGAGCATTTCGGTCATAATTTACTCATACTTAAATCACACAAATTCACATAATGCATTTGTCAGTATCAAATAATTTCACATGAAATGTGAAATTATTTTTGAATTTGCAGCCTTCTAGACTGAGAAAAGCGAGAAAATGTTTTTTTGGCTTATGGTGCCAAAAACTCCCAACAACTCCCAGAATGCACTTGCTTCGCTGCCCTAGGAGGCCACTCCCAAGCCACGCCTACCGGTAAAAGAGCGCAGTTAAACAACAAGGCTAGGCTACTAGTGAGTCTCCGTGATGAGTCTGCCCTGGATTTTGTGATCGCCCAAAATGTCCAGGATTCGGCTTTTGCGTTCTACAGTCGCCATTCATCATGTTTACTGTGTGGCGAGCAGGACGAGACTGAGGGCCGCGGGAGAACGGCGTGAGGCCGGTGGCGTGATTACTGATGAGCGACACCTGTGAGACGCAGCAGTCTCGTATCTCTCACGGAGGAGCGGGAATTTTCTTATCAATGCTACCAATCACTTGTTTAGCGTTCATGTAAACACTACATTCAGATTCACCAATCGGAATGAATTCAGTTAGATTGAAACAAAAGGTGTGCATGTAAACAATGAATGGCAACTGCAGAAAGCAAAAGCTGAATCCCAGACATTTTGGACCATCTCAATGGTCGGACATGTCCGGGAAAAAGAGGATGTATGGTAACCCGTACCACTCAGCTTTCTCCACAGAAGAACAAGAGCCTGTTAGCTTAGCTTCCAAATAAAAGATTGCTGACACTATCTGTATATTCTGTGAGTGAGATCTATGGGCGGGTTGAAAACATGCAGAACAGCTCCTTCTATTGGTTGTAGTTCTTAGCCTCTGGCCAAAAAAATCCTCCGATGACGCAAAATGATGATTTTTGCGTCATCTGAGGATTTTTTCCCAGACAAAAAATACATAAATCTCTCGTCTCAGGGGGATATGAGGGTGGAAAGCACGGTAATTCGAAAATACTACAGGTTTTCTACTGATACAAAGCTTAATGCTAAATCCTGAAGTATCCCTTTAAGAGTTGAACTTTTTGTTAACTTATTTTAAATATTTGTACTGTATATTATGTCACATATTCAAAGCTAATTTTAAACAGCCAAACTTTTGCAAGCCCAGTCCTGGTCCTGGTTTTTCCGTTGTCCTCCTCTCGCTCTAGTTCAACCCCTATGCAGCTGCAAACCAACCAGCCTTAACAATAAAGATGGGCCAACAATGATTCTTCAGCCTATCTGTCGTATTCCACTTTAATGACTTTTAAAGCTGAATGAGATCGTTAGGAGTAGCGCTGCCTCAGCATTCGTATGATTATACACAGCACCCTTTGAGCCCGGTAAATCTCTACCCAGAGATGCACAGATCTGTCCTTGGCCATGTTAGTTCAGCTGATGATTTACTGGGTCAACCGCTTCCTGTCCTCTTACCAGCGTCCATCATTGATTCAAGCGCATTTTACTATTTTTGCAAGGAGATTGTTTAAGGTGTACATTTATATGCTGTGATGACAGCCAGGGTGTGTCACGGGGTGTGCTGTTTGAAGAAGGAGGCTTGAGGCAAAACTCCAATTCAAGTGTTTTACTCATAAAACAAGTAACAAATAGGTACAGGAAGACGGAAGGTTACCTGCACAAAACATCAGGTAACATTTACATTGGTAACATAAACACAAGAACCGACAAGGACAGACTGAAACAGAGAGAACTAAATACAGATCCAAATGAACACTAACAAGGTGAAGACAGGTGACACAGATGATGATAACGATGAACAGGTGGATGATTGAGGGAGTGAATTCAGGAGTGGAGACAAGAGGATCCTGGGAAGTGTAGTGAAGACAAAGACAGACAGGTGCAGACGAGGACTGTGACAGGGTGTGTGATCCTGCAGATCTTGTCATTTCATACATTGCGTGATAGTGGATTGATGAGTCATACATGTGCAATGGATATATTGGACATTGTGGGAGCCTGCTATGGCATTGCTATGTGGTTGCTAGGTCAAAGTCAAAAGAGACCCACCCCATCCCTAGATATAGATTATATGTCGTAATTGTAATTGTTTTGTTTTTTGTCATTTATTTATGAATTTTTCTCAAATTTCAACTTTTATCTTTTTATTTTTGTCAAAATAGTTTTTATCTCAATTTCGACTTTGTCATCATTGACTTTTTGTCAAAATTATAACTTGTCCTCTCGTGTTATTATGTAGTAATTTCAACATTTTATTTCATAATAATTACTTTTTATCTCATAATAAAGGCTTTATTGATAATTCATAATAATGACTTGTTGCAATTGTCTGTTTTCGCCATAAATTTATCTGACTTTTTAAAAGTCATAATTGCCTTTTTGTCTCATAATTTTGACTTGGTCATAATGATGAGATAAAAAGTCAATGAGGACAAAATTTTTCATTATTAGGACTTTATCTCATAATAAAGTTTCTTTGTCATAATTTTCACTTTTTATGCCTTCACTATAAACTATTTTATCATCCACTGGAGGGAAATCATAATTTTAATATGAGCACTCATTTAGTAGCAAAATGATCTTAAAGGGATTCACCCAAAAATGAAAATAATTTCTGCAACCTCATGTTTCTAACCCTGTTTGACATTCCGTCTTTTGTGGAGCACAAAAGAAGATCATTTGAAAAATGTTTCAATGAAAGTCAATGGAGTCCATTGTTTTGGACACTGACTTTCATTGTGTGGAGAAAAAAACTACATGAGGGTGAATAAATAATGACATTAATTTTGGGGTGAACTATCCCTTTAAATTCCAATAAAGCACCCATTATCTGAAATTGGTCAAGTTTCTCACATTGTTTTTATCGTCAAGTTCTGTGCGATAGGTACCAAACAACTAAAACAGACTTTAAAATAAATAAAAATGCACTTGGATTTTTGTTAATTGCCAAAAAGATCCCATTTGCAGGGCTTATGTAACCACGAAAATGGTTCTCAGACATAAAACAAGGCATGCCTGGATGGATTGTTGAGGAACCGTTTTAGCGATATCACGGCGGTGTGCGGTCATTAGGGATAAGGCCACCTGCGCTAATATGCAGTTAATTCCTCATCCCGTTACCTTCAACTCCCTTTATGAGGACTGCATTAAAAACTCCAGTGGGATGTAAGTGCTGATGATGCGCCTTCGTTAATTGCGCCTCTCACCCTGAGCATCTGCTGATTTAGATGTGCTTCTGTTCCAGCCTGATACAGACACTCCGGCTGCTGACAGTAATGTAGGCATTAGAGCATTGATTCTTCTGGACGCAGAGCATAAAACAGGACGTCAGCGACTCACACATGCAAGGTGGTTTGTGCACACACTCTGTGCTGGCCTTGGCTGCCCTCTAATCTTATTAGCTCAGTGATGTTTGCCATCCCAAGAGTTTCAAAACCATCCATTTTTGTGTTTTTAGGAGCCAGTTCGATAACAAGGGCAGGATATATCAGTATTACTGGATGTGTTCAAGTAATGGCTTTTTTGTCAGACACGCTAATCTCCTGATCAATAACTGTAAACAAGGAAACGCGATACGTTTGTTTGAATCCGTAAACACAACATTCTTGGTTTTACACAATGACTTGGATCCCATTTTCACTTTTCATTTATCCGTTAGAATTCCAAGTCTCTTTTGCAACTGCAGCCATATGCTAATGCGATTTAGCATAGTAGCGTGTGTTTCTGGATCAGTGGTTGTATCTGAAATCGCCCCCCATACCTTCAATAACTATTCCATTAGTCATATTGAAGGAGTGAATGAAAACAAATTCAGAAGCTTGCGTGTATAAACCTTAATTAAACAACAATCAATTAAAAAGGTATCACTGGACATCTGTACGTTTTCGGCATTTTCCGGCAGGTTTCTACTGTCAAGACGCAGGAATTCATCCAGCGCAACCCTCATGGTGCATTATGGGTATTCATTACGTGTAAATTGGTCGTTGCTGTCTTGCATTATGGGACTGTATGAGTGTGCTTGATAATGTCCACTGTTTTTGAACACCATGGTTGTACCTTCAAATAGTGCACTATATAAAGGTATAGGCAGCGATTTAGGGCACAACTTGTTTCGATTTCAGGATTACGTTAATAGATATTATGGTGGTCAAGAGCTGCATCTGAAATCTCATAATGCCTGAGTAGTTACTGCATTTGATGAGGAATTAACTTTGCAACTGTTAAAAAAGTATGTTCGTACATAGTGAATGTGTTTACTGTATTACAATAATGTTACCTACTAGGGAAGTATGCATATTCCGATGCAAGGAACATTTAACTGATTAGCTTAGCCACATTAGCCCCTGCTGGTAGATGTCATTCATACACAGAGTGTATGTGTCATACAGAGGAGGATACATTTTGTAGACCGCCTCTCGTCTTTTCTTAAATCTGCCTGAATACGCTGTCTATGCAATGAGTCTCTTATTTACGATTCCTGCTCCCCACAAAAACCAGATCAGTCACTGTTGGCAGCTTTATTGTCCCCTTTTACATGGAGATCTTGTCCGACACCATTTGGTCCCTTGAGTTTGTGCGTAAGTGTGCAAATCACAGTCTTGCTTCTCCAGGGAGTCAGAAAGGCCGCTATAAATTTCTTCCAGACATAAATCACACGTGAGGATTTCACTTCTACTTTCTGAATGGAGTGAGGAAATTTCTTTGTGATGTGCTTAATTTTCTAGGAAACAATGATTAATGATGTGTAGTTGTGCAGTATCGTGTATGCATGATTACTATGATCGATAGTCCTATATTTTAAATCCATATACAGTTAAGTAGATAGTTTAGCTTTTTTATTAAACACTCTGCATGAGCCAATTGAAGCAGAACATGTTCTTTGGTTGTCATGGTTGTTTTATGTTGCCCACGCTTATTGTTCTACAGGACATACAACAGCTAGCAGTGTTGTCGAGACCAGGGGCCTGTTTCAATAAGGAGGTTCAACCAACTCTGAGTTAAATCTTGAACTCTGAGTTGACTTACCCTGAGATGGGAAACTCTGAGTTTTCGGTTACAGAACAGCTGAAATGAGTTGGTTCAATCAACTCTTAAGTTGCCTGACTCTGAGTTAAGCGCGTGCACCACAACTATAAAAAGCCATTATCAATGGAGCGCAGATTTTGCGAGTCACCATGGCAACAGCGCCAGACAAAAAGAGGAATTACTGTTATACAGTGTTGGATGTAATTAATTATCAAGTAATCTAAATATTGTAATTTAATTAAAGGGATTACTCTTAATTCTGTAATTTAAAATAAAATCTGATGTAATTACATTAAATACTGTAGAGACTATAGAACAATTCAGTATAAAACAATAATGGATTTAAAATACATTTTTAAAATACAAGGTATATTTTTAATGTAACCTTCTCCCTCTACACACTTTGGTAAATTCAAGAATAATTCATGCAATTGTATATTGTTAATTTGAAAGCATTAAAAGTGCAGTTTCTTGTCTCTCCTTGTATTGTTCAAGTGGTTGAGGTTGATATGGGATTTAGTAATTAGTAATAAGTAGACCAATACTTTCTAAAGATAGTAATTATTACATTAATCTAATTACACTGTTAAAGATGTCATTTGTAGTAATTAATAACTATTTTAGAGTAACTTACCCAACTGTTATAATATCAGCGGGGAAACTGGAAGAACAGTAGCCTATGTTATTCAACCTAATTTTAATTTTCATGTACACTGTAAAAAATATTTTTGCAATTTAGTTATTTCAACTTATTTTTTAAACTAGATTGTCCAGACAACAAGAAAATTTTAGTTTTCTTGTCCTCAACTTATCGAAATAAGTTAGTTAAACTAAAAAAAACCCATGCAAAAAGATAACTCAAAATAATGAGTTAATTTTTTTTACAGTGTAGGCTATAGGTGCAATCCTGCAGGCATTAAAAGAACGTGGCAGCAGCTGAAAATAAAATATATAAACATAATTCAATCAGGTAAGGCTTGAGCATATCATGGGTGTGTTGGCTACCTGACTTTACAAACATTTGACATATTAAATAACTAAATAGCATCCAGTATATAGCAGTGCAGCAGCATTTCTGGCTGAGGGAATTCCTTCATCAGAGCCAGTCACTCCCGAAGATCCAAGGGCCTTCATAAAATGTAAGAGGTCTATATGTGTTATTTTTTATATAGGGTATTTTTGATATTTCCATTTATTTTACTTTGGGTTGGGTTTTTCGTTGGTCCCAACAGATTCTGATGGTAATATCTGTCTTTTGGAGCCTCCTGTCCCAACAGAACCCCAGAACTCAATACACCAGAAATTATGACAAATAGGCCTAAACTTCATAAATAGTAGGGACACACTTCAGTGTGTAATGCCACAGTTTAATTCTGTAGAATTTGTTTAGAACTACCGGAGGTGGAAAGAGTAATAAAATATTTTACTCAAGTAAAAATACTATTACTTTGATAAAAATTTTACTTAAGTACAAGTAAAAGAAGCCGGTCTAAAAATCTACTCAAGTTCTATTCCACGACTCTCCTATGTAGGGTTGTAATGTATGAGAGTTTCACAGTATGATAACCGTCTCAAAAAATATCACAGTTTATGGTATTAAACAATTATTAAATATATAAACTTCATTATTAAATTACGGTTATTATTATCATCAGTTAAAATGACAGTTAAATAAATTAAACATTTAAACATCTAATCAACTAATTTCAATAATTGATTATGAATTAGATTAACAACTTATTTTGTATCATTAATAACTTATTAAAATGTTTAAAAATAATTGAGTTCTATGAAATGTTTTTATTCAGATTTTTTTTTTTTATGATTTAATACAAATATATTATCAAAAACGGTGGTAATCAAATAAAAGTTTAGCAAACGTTTTAATTTTAATTTATTTTTTGGCAAAGTGCTGCAAAACAGATTTAGTCAATTAAACCATAGACAAACAATATATATATATATTCCTTAAATAATGTTTAAATAAATTGTAGTATTATTGTTGGTGTTTAAACACTGCTTCCTCTTTAAAAAAGGGGAGGAGGCCGCAAGAAACTCTGGGTTTACCGAAGAAAACCTGCTCCCGACCAGGTTAGGTTCACAGAGTAAGTTACCATGGTAACTGACTCTGAGTATAAGTTACCTCTCTTTCAGAAACGGGCTTGACTTACTCTGCTTTCTCGGGTTTGACTTACCTCCCATTCTGAAACGGAAAACCCAGAGTTTCCCTCATTTCAGGGTTAACATACTCAGAGTTTTCACTTAACCTCCTTTCTGAAACAGGCCCCTGTTCATTTGAGTCTGAAAACACAGTTTAAGATGGTAGCTGTGTTCTGGATCATGATAACTGGATTCTACCTGGTCTTAGCTGATATTAACTGGTTGCTAATAGCTTAGCAAGCACCATTGATGAATAAATGGAAAGCTAAGGGAGTTTACGCATAATGTGAATCACCTGTCATGAGTATTAGCTGATGGCTAATAGCTTAATAAGCAACAATAAATATAGCCTAAGCTGAATCAGTTAGCTGGTTGCTAATAGCCTATAGCACCATTGATTAATAAATAGAAAGCTAAAGCAGTTTACAGATAACTCACCTCTGTCATATAAGAGTATTAGCAGATGGCTAATAGCTTAATAAGCAGCAATAGTAAGTTCAATCAGTTAGCTGGTTATTAATAGCTTAGCAAGCACCTGATGATAAATAGAAACCTAAAATAGTTTACAGATAGCCTAATGTGAGTTTGTCATAATGAATATTAGCTGTTTGTTTGTTATTTATTAACAAATAATTAAATCTGTTAGCTGGTTGATTGCTAATAGCTAGAAAGCACAATTAATGAAAAAATGGAAATAAGTCATTGACAGATAATAGGACCTCTGTCACATTATATTTGTATACTCAGATGCATAATATGTTTGTTAACTGCTATAGGCCTACACCTGATAGCATATAAATATTAACTTTTCAGGAAGACTTAATGCACCATAAGCGTAATTCATGTATCGGATTTCTAGTGGCCTAAATAATTGCCCGAATAGATGTGTTACACACAGGCACAAATGTATTTAGCCTACAAAAGGATCACAATCACTCGAAAATGTATTATAGATTTTAGATTTGCTAGATTTTAATGTTCAATTTCAAATAGTAGCATCCTTATTTACATGTGTGAAGTGTTTCTACTACTGGAAATTTGTCATTTGACTCTATTAATACTCAGTGAAAGGCCATGAAAGAGAACAGACACAATGACATCTTGTCTTTCTGTGGTTCCAGCAGTTGTACTGAGTCTCGTAAAGGCAGATGTGCACCTTCACAGATGGTCTCTGTTATTGGCAAGTAAGGTAATTTAGAAGACTGTAAACTTTTAACAGCTTCCAATTCCCACTCTGTGTATTAATAATTATAGGCTCATGGTCAATAAAGTGTGGATGAGACAAGAATTGTTGCGCAACCCTCCCCCCTCCCCCAATGTTGGAAATATTGAAAATTACAATGTTACAAAGTTTTAAATGCATTACAATGTTGAAAATGTCAACATTGTATTATTTCATATTGGCCTACATAAATTAACATTTTCTCTTCTTTCCAAATGAGTCATGCTCTCACATTCATAACTGAAATGCAATTTCAGGGCAGCTAATATTTTGGGTGAGACATGTGGGTGTAATGACATTTGTCTAGTCTACCCCATCCACACAGCTCACGTCTGATGTTTTTTTCCTTTATTTACATGAAGTAAGCATGGTACTAATTTACCTTCCACACCCTGAAGGTAAGGTACATTTGGATATGTGCCTAATAACAGTGCACATTTATCCAGGTTAACATTAACTTTAGAGCAGGCAGCCATGTAAAGTGGCTAACGTTTAGCGGCTACATGTTTCTAATGATAAGGCACACCTGAGGCTTTTGAATAAAAGCCTCAATTTAAATTGTTCATCATATAAAACGATTGAGTGTCGAGTGAATTAGTTTTACGATCTCTTTATGAACTTTTATTAAAGTCTTACGGGTTTGGAACGACATGAGGGGGAGTAACTAATGACAATTGTTGTTTTTGGGTGAACTCTTCTAAAATCTCTTTTATCTCTTTTAAATTTGGCCGACTAAGCCTCTTCTTGTCGACTAATGATATCTGCAAGTAGTTTTTAAAAAATATACTTTTCAAATTTGAAGTACACTACAAGTGCACATTCAATACAATAAAGCACACTTTTTCACAAGGGCCATCATAAGGTACACCAATCACATGACTAACAAGAATGAAACTTGTCAAGACAAAGACACTCAGATATGTATATGTTTATTAAGTTAATAAATATTATTTCAACATTTCACAAATACACATACAGAAATCCCCAAAATATGGTGAAAAATAAAGTTGTACTATTCTAGTATTCAATAGAATCAGAAATAGCTTGGGTGGATGGAAGTAGTTTTCGTCAACAACTGTTTACTATTAGTGTATTTTTATGATGCTTGTCTGAGGATGAAGAAGTTATTTTTTCCAGTATTCCGGGGACAGCCATTTCCATTTATCAGTCTACAGGAAACAACAGGTACGTTATTACAACTATTATGAGAAAAGCTTCCACAATCATCTCTAAACATTATGTTCAATAATCTTAATTAATATGCTTAGAAATTTTTTACCAAAATCACACCAACACTCACCTTAATGGCCCGGGCAGAAATAATCTGCTTGGGTTTTAAGTCTGTTAGCATCTCGTAGGTATTAGTGTGTGATTTCTCCTCTGCTCTCGCTGTAGGTTGCGAGTCGGGAATCTGCTCGTACGTGTCGTCAATCAGGAAGTGATTTGGAACGGGTTCAAGAGGCACCTCGGCATACGTAGCGTCGCTTTCCTGTGCGCTGACCTTTGACATTCTCATCCCCGCCATGTTTTGGTTGCCAGGTATTCCGGCTAATTGATACATGGATGAATTGCATAGTACATCCAGGCTGTTGCTAAGACCTGGCAACATGTTGGTGGTGGGACTGTTGAGCGGTTCCCTCTGTACGTGGGAAGAGGTTTGCGGTTGGGTTCTTCTATTAAAGTGTCCTTTTTCTTCTTCACAGTCGTCATCCAGGAACGGTAGGGATTGACTTCTGCAGTTCGGCACTATGAGCTCGGAGTAAATGGTTCCTTGGTTTGTGGCAGGGATTTTCTGTTGTCTCTGGGCTCTGAGATCCCTTTTAGCTGTAAGTGAAATGTCTTTGCTCTCGGTTGGCGTTCTGACTCTTCCTTTGGACTTCTGGAGGTCTACCGTCGTGTACAGCACGCTTTCTGCACTGGACTTCACATCCAAGGAGGCGGCTTTCAGAGGAGGGCATTTTCTTGGCACTGGAGGTACTGCCTGTGGATGGAAATCATCATTATCCAGATATGAAGCCACAGTCAGATGTTTAAGCACTTTAATTTATGGTCACACTTTATATTAGGTGTCTTTAACTACTTACTTTCCTTATTGTGTTCATAACCCACTTTATTTTAAGGTGTCACTGTTACAGTGTAAACTATAGGATTAGGGTTTGATTTAGGGTTAGTTGCGTTTAAGTTGTGTGCTATTACTATAGTAACATGTAACGTGTAACAAGCACACTGTAAAATAAAGTGTTACCAATACACATTTGCTGCTATTAAGGTGGGATACAGGTATGTTTAGGGACGGGTTAGGTGGTTAAGTAGGTTTAAGGGTGGGTTACAGTGTAAAGGAAGGGTCAACAGTGTAAATATAGATGTAATTACAGGTATTAAATACATCTGTAATTGCATAATTTTTTAAGGTAATTTTTAAATGTAAGTACAATATAAAAACATGTATTTTTTGTATCAAATGATTAATAATATGGTATTGCATATAGTTAAAGACACTTCATATAAAGTGGGACCACATTTACACACAATTATAATAAGTAAATGAAGTATGTAAGTAAATGTATTGTAAATATACAATTTAATAAATACAACAAAGTAACCAATCAACAAGTTAATAAACGTAAATTAAAATGAATTACAAAAAAAACCCGATTATTTTAAATTGAATTCAAATGATTAAATGGCAAATGTGTCATACCGGTGTGTTCCTGTTGCCCTTGGGCGGCAAGGCGGGAGGTTGCATTGAGTCGTGTTTTTTACGTTGATCGCCCCAAATATCCCTTACAGCATTAACACTCAGTCCTGGCTTTTCCCTCATGTCAAAGTGAATTACATCATACAGCTCGCTTGTAGAAGACTGCAACACAAAACACAAAAATAAAAAAAGTTTAGAAAAGCAATAGCACATGGTAATATGCTTGCCTTGTACATACATACGTACAATATATATATATATATATATATTCATTATATATATATATATATATATATATATATATATATATATATATATAATTCATTCAAACGTTGGGTTAATTAAGGATTTTTGCAATTCTTTTTTTTTTAAGTCACCAAGGCTGCATTTATTTGATCAAAAATACAGTTAAAACAATTTGAAATATGTTTTCTATTTGAATATATTGTGAAATTTGCTCCTCAAGAAACATTTATTAATATTATAAATGTTGAAAACATTGTTTTTTTTTATAGGATTTAAAAAATATATAGATAGAAAAATAGAAGAAAAAAAATAGGATTCTTTAATGAATAGAAAGTTCAAAAGAACAGTGTTTCTGTGAAGTAGAAATATAAATGTCTTTCCTGTCACTTCTGATCAATATAATGCATCCTAGCTGAATAAAAGTATTTATTTCTTAAAAAATCATCTTACTGAAACCAAACCCTTTGAACGCTTATGTGTGAAAGAAATAAGTATTTTCTTAAAATATATAATATTATAAATTTGTATAGGCTATACAGTACAAACTCACCTCAAAACATGAGAGTGTCAGATATTCTCCAAATGGTTCAATGGGGCTTGACTTGTAATATTCAATGAGGCTAGTGAGAGTGTCGTGCATCTCTGTGTCGCCCGTCACAATAAAACGACCATCTTTATTCTGATTGATGACAAAGTGCCGACAACGATCGCGACCTCTGAAAAACAATTATTTGCACAATTAAAAAAAGGTCAGTAAATAAAAAAAAAAATATTAATTGAAAACATTCTGATAGTTTAAGAGTGACTGACACCACAAGCTAAAGATTAACCCCAGAAAATGCTGGAACGCAACCAAAAGTTTGCATTTTAAATGTTTCAAGGAAATGCAAACATCTGGTTATTAGCTGAGTCATTTTGAAGGAAAAGAACCATGCTTAATGGTACACTAATGCAATGACATTTCCAGCTCTTATTTTGTTTCTAAGTACACTTACTTATATGAAAGAATGTATCCAGTGGCTTTATCACTGAGCCGAATGAGGAAACAGCCCAGTTCCTTGTCTTTCAGATGCTCCTCTGCATCCCTGTGAAACACGACACCACCACAATTTATGATAGAGTTCCAACTTTGAATAATGCTTGCATAACAGTATGAGATTATGTAACCGAAAATTCCAAATGTAAAGGTTCCAAAAAATAAAGGTTCCAAAAGGGTTTTTCGCTGCAATGCCAGAGGAACCATTTTTGGTTCCAAAGAACCTTTCAGTGAACCGCTCTTAAAGGAACAGTTCACCCAAAAATAAAAATTCTGTAATTTACTCACCCTCATGTTGTTCCAAACCTGTATGAGGTTCATTCTTCTGTTGAACATAAAATAAGATATTTTGAAGAATGTTGGCAATCAAACAGTTGCCAGTAGCCATTAACTTTCATAGTAAAAAAATAAATAAAAAAATACTATGGAAGTCAATGGCTGCATCAAATGTCTGGTCACCAACATTCTTAAAAATATCTTCTTTTGTGTTCAACAGAAGAATGAAACTCATACAGGTTTGCAACAACTTGAGGGTGAGTAAATGATGACAAAAAATAAAGGGTTACACTTTATTGTAAGGTGTCATTGTTTCAGTGTAATTATATAAATACTGAGTAATATTAATTAAACACATGTACTTACTATAAGGTTATAGGATTAGGGTTTGGTTGAGGGTTAGTTGCATGGAATTATGCATAATTATGCATTTACTGTTATTATGGTAAGTAGGCTACATGTAACGTGTAACTACGTCACCTTAAAATGAAGTGTTACCAAATAAAGTGTAACTAACATTTTTATCAACTAAGTTAAGTTCAAATATATGTATCATTGTCAGTTCATGTTAGCTAATGCATTAACTAAATGTTAACAAATGAGGCCTTATTGTAAAGTGTTCCCAATAACCTCATATTTTTAAACTACAAGACACCTGAAATGAATTTGTATTGTATGCTAGAATAAAGCTGTTTTTACATCACGTAACAAAATAGTACCACTTGAAAATATCTGTTGCCTGTTCTAAAAGCTTGTTTGTCAGAAACATATCTTACTTTCTGCTGATAAATCCTTGAAACCATTCCGGAAAGTTGCCATTGTGGAGAATTAAAGGCGCCTGGGTCTCTGTAAACCACTTCAGGGCCAGTTCCCTCAGTTTGCTCTCTGTGTTCTCATGGACGTCTCCTTCAGGCTGGCTGTGGTCCATCCTCACACGATCCTGTGTCAATATAGAAAGGCAGGTGAGACGACGCACCCGATGTCCAATGTCACCGGCTCTAAACCCTGCAGGTCCACACCAACAGTCTCATTTGCCTTTTTCCCCGGCGACGTCATAAAACGCCTATGGCAGTTTCAACAGAGCCATTGTTCTTGTTTATCATGCCAGAGCAGAGTCAGTTCGGCATGGTTATAGTCTACCACACAAGGCACCTTTCTCAGTGAAAGCGAAACGGACGGAGGTCATGTAAATTTCCCATGTATTTCGTGTATGGTACAGTAAACATCTCAGCTTTTACTGTAATTTTATGATCTCAGAAGCCCAAATTAGATCACGTTACAAGTGATAAAAAAAAGATGACCTGTGTGAACTTGAGGGGAAATGACGTCATACATCCACTAAGAATCAGCTTGACTGTTTGATTCCATTGATTAGAGTGAGATTCAGGTGTGACGTGGGATTTAAGTGTCCCGTGACACACGTACCTTCAGGCGAAACACCAGGCAGGAGTGGAGCCTGTGAGGTTTGGGCCTCCTCTGGTCCATCGGATGTGTTCTCGTGAGGTAGTTAAGCTGCGATTTAGAGCTGTACTGTCTTTTGCAGTGTCCGCTGCTCCATACAGATCCTATGAATATATATATATATAAGTGTAAAACCATCAGTTCACTTCACTATATACTTTAGTCGAAGACTTCCAATAGAAAACTGTTTGTTATTGGTTCATCTTTTCTCTCTTTATTGGTGGATTTCTTGATTTTTCTTAAAAATTTAATTAAATAATTAAATGTTTGTAAGTTACTTTGTTAAAGAAAGTGACTCAATAAAGGGTTTATTTATTTATCTATATCTAACAAAGCCACTTGTTAGGTTCCTTTTTTCTTTCTTGCTTGCTTTCTTTCTTATTATTGATTGGTTGTTCAAGTTATTGGTTTTTAAAAACTTCCATAAATACTGACTCAATGACCAAAATTGTTTTTTTGCATTTTTCTCATTTATTTTCTTGTCTTGCTTATTTATTTATTTACTGTTACTTATGTTATTTAAGTTTTTTAAATTAAAATTATGTTTATGTACTGAAAGTTATGGGAACATTTACCTATTTATTATATATAATATAATAAATAACATATATATATATATATATGTGTGTGTGTGTGTGTGTGTGTGTGTGTGATTTTGTTAATTTTTTATTTATTTTTTAATCCTTAAATGAAACTAATTTTTAATGTACTTCAAGTTAAGAAGAACTTTTTCAGTAATTGCGCAGTGACTTCAATTTCACACTACCACACAATTTATTGCCATATTCATAAGAAAAAGTTGAACAAATATTACACATATCATACTGAAATAATTAACAAAAAAATAAGTTAGGCCTATTTTTATTTTACAGAGCCCATGTTACACGTTACAAGTCGTTACTTTAGTAATAAACACAAATTAACCAAACCCTAATCCTAACCTTATAATTGGTTAATTTATTAGGTATACTTCAATGCAGCCTTTAAAGTAAATACGCTGAGACATGAAAATCTTAAAATAAAGTGTAGCCTAACCAACATAATAATGATTGTAGATTAATATTCCTTAACCATCGCAAAATCTTGGACATGGAATGCCAGAGACGTACCTGTTGGTGCGCGTGGAAGCGTGCAGTGTGATTTGAGTGTCATGTTGCTCGAGATTAAAACTGTCCTTAGTCTCTCACTGTCTCACGCGCCTGAGACACTTCTGAAGAACATTATGAAGGTGTGTTGACTGTTATACCTCGCTGACATTCACCTCACACACATTGTTCCACACTGGGTTCGGAAAAACAGTGTGTTATACAGAGGGTAAGACGCTCAGCTCACGGATGAATGACAGCGCGAGGGAGGAAGGAAAAACACAAACATTCTATAGATCACAGCGTACAGTTTCCTGAAGAGAAATGGAACGCGCAGAGGAAAGAAATGTGGTCTCACTGCGCGCGCGCGCACACACACACACACACACACACACACACACACACACTCTTTCTGATTGTATCGGTGGGTTTTGTACTGGCAGGAAGTCATGTAAACCCAACTTGAAAACACAAGTGTGACTTGATACTAAGCCTATAATGGCTATAAAACATATTTGGGTAATTAGGCCATTCTTAATGTCGGAATGTCATTATTAATTATAATACAAAGTTGATTTTTATTAAAATAAATTATTAAAAATGTAATAACTTTGGGCATAAAAAAATAATAGGCCTACTTTTTTATTTTATGTACAGCATTAAGTACAGCATTAATTATTATACAAAGTATTAATCCAAGTGACATTTAAAAAATATATTTTCAAAAAAATCATTTCACAGAAATAAATTTAAATAAATAAACCCAATTTGAAACGTACAATTTAGTATTATAATATAATATGTAAATAAATTATAAATGATTAAAAAGAAATAAATTTGTATTTACTAACTTATTTATTCATCTATAATATTTTTTATTAATTATATACATAAAAAAAAATATATATATATATATATACGTTCAAATAAATATAAATTTGGACAATTATCCTACACTTAAAATGTACATAATATATAATTTAACATAATTATATAATATAATATTAACATTAAACCTTTGAAATCAGTGTCCCCAAGCGCATCATGTCAGTAGAGGTGTCATTGTGGGCACAGAATCATTACTCATCAGGGTTAAAGTGTGTGTACTGTATTTTTGTGGTATTTGCCCAGGCCAGGTCTGATCTGTTCTCCCCACCTCTCACAGAAACAGTGTGTGTCACGCTGGTGGACAGAGTTTTCCTGAGACCTTCCATCCAGTGTCTCTGTGGTGGCTTCAGCATTATACTGTATATCAGCTGTTTGATCTTTCACTGGAGGGATAGTTTAGGGACTGTACTTGTGCCTCATTTGGTGTTGGTGAACGGTACAACAACATATGCAAAAAACATGGTATGAGATAGTTCACCAAAAATGTTGTTTAATTGTGTCATTTACTTTATTGTATAATTTCAACTCCAGTTTTATTTATTTTGTTTTCAGCTTTAAGACGGTAGACACCTACATTCTTCCTAACTTCCTGTAATGTTAAAACAAGTGGAATTGTTCTTGTGACTAAGACATGTTTCATTAAATGTTAATCAGTTGTGCTGTGGAGGAGTTCCTTTGCAAAAAGTTTCTGTGGATTGTGTTATTCAAATCCATTTCACTTCAAATGAATCAGTTTAATGAATCATCATTACCTCAGATAAATAACAGTATTCTTTAACAGTTCAATTTTCTGAGCTTAAGATCATGAAACTACAAAAGTGTAATGCTAATACATTACCGGTCAAAAGTTTGATGCGGGTAATACTTTATTTATTTATTTGTTTTTAAAGTCTCATATGCTCACTAAGGTTATTATGGAAGCTTGTTTCCGCCACGGAATAAAAATTACAAATGGTTATTGAAACTTTTTATCTCACAATTTGGACTTTATTTTTCTCACAATTGTTTGGTATAAAGTCAGAATTGAAAATATAAACTTGCACTTCTGAGAGATAAACTCGCAATTGGGGGAAAATGTCAGAAAGTTCATAGATATGCCTACACGAAAACTACTAAAAACGCTGTAGCCTATTATTCATGCCAGGCTTGCAGTAGGTGACATTTTAAAATGTAATTTATTCCTATATGATGGCGAATCATTACTCCAGTCTTCAGTGTCACATGATCCTTCAGAAATCATTCTAATATTATGATTTGCTTCTCAATTATTTGAAATAGAAATCATTTGTATCAATTTTAAAGGCCCTTACTGTCCCTTTTGATACATTTATTGCATCCTTGTTGAATAAAAGTAGCCTATTAATTTCACACAAAAAAAAAAATCTAATTCAAGATCAGGATTTGTCCTTAAAAGTTTTCCTGCTGAAAGCCATTGCAATATACAATAAGTAATAAAATTGGTTGGTTTGTCCTCAGTTGGTTTTATTGATGTGATTCCAGGGGCGATCAAAACTTAAAATATATTTATATATTGATGTCCCCGTTCTCACCAATTTCAAAATCAAACCTACGCCACTCCTATTTTAACCAGTTGACATCAGTTCATCATTCATTGTTAAAGTCATCAAATACTGAATGAGGGATACAAATGGCACACGTTTTGTCGAATGACCCACTTGGCCCTCAAAGATTTGAGGTCAGAAGTTTAAACTGAAGGTAAAAGGAAAAAAAGACACTTGTCAGTGAGATGCTTTGAAGGAATATAGTGGCATTTCAGAAAGGTCAGATGTCTGTCTACAGCGGAGGATGTCAGAGTGACAGTTACGTGTGTTTGCTGCAGATCCTTGTGCCTTCTTTAAAAATTTGAATTAAGATAAAAACCATAAGAATAAAAGAAAACCCCAAAAAAAAACAAGTTAAAAGTTTTTTTTTTTTAACTCAGTTTAAATGATGGATTTTATCAAAAAGAAAATAAATGCAAATGACAATGCAAGTAAGAAATTGTGTGGTAAAATTTTACAATAATGTTGAATTTGTCACACTTTGTCACACAATCAACATTAAACGCATACTGTAACGTTGTTCGCTACCCTTCTCCTCATTCATTTTTTAAAGTTAGACATCAACCTTCTTAGCATTACTCAATTAATTAATTATAAACAATATAACAACAAAAAAAAATTATAAAAAAAAGTTTTCCCATTCATTTTTTGTAAATATTGTATAGGGTTACTAATGACCCAAGGTGTATAACAGTGTAAGTAGATTTTTTATATTTAAGTATATTTACAACAATAATTTAATCTTTGATGACTGAATAAGTGCAATTCAGTGTCTGATACAATGATGAACGATGTTTCTCAGTTTCTGCAGGCAGAAAACAAAAGAATAGGAACTATCATCAGCCAATCTTGAAATGGCTCAGTGATTTACAGCAGAGCAAGTACTGAACGCAGTCTAATATTAATGTCACTGAAGAAGCGGTCAGCGATCAAAATTTTGATTTTGAAGATGTTGAAAATTATACTTTTGAGAATATGTTTGAGATGGTGAATATGTGCCAGATGCTGAATGTACTGGAAATGAGCTCTGATGAGGACAGTGATGATGGTATAAAAAAAACCCTTCCAAGCTCCAAAAGATAACAAAATATCCTTTATCTTATACTTCTGTTATTGTTACTCTAATATCAGGAGAGTTTTAAATTATCGCCATAGGTAGAGATTCATCTGTTTTAGATATAGATCCATATAATAATCATTGGCAAAACATTCATGCATTTAAGGGTGAATGAATACTGTAACAAAATGTATTGCTAAGTTAGTGTTTAACTAACTGGACCTTATTGCAAAGTGTTACCATAATTGTTGTTAAACATGCAAAATACATTTTCTCATTTTTTTTTTTAAAATATGGTTTTCCAGCTCTGAATAAAGCCGTTTGAAACGTGACTTGTGTCGTTGGCCTCAACAGATGTCACCTTCAGGAAAGCTCACAGAGCGGCTTGTGGTGCAGGAAACCAAAGTGTTTCCCTCTCACTTTTCGTCTCAAACAAACTGTTAGAGCAGCAGCCATGGCAACCACAGATATTTTTTGGGGGCATGGAAACAGTTTAACAAACAAAAAGTTAATGTTTCGACATTCTAACAAGCAGAACGTCAGATTCAGAGATAATGGAAGCCCTGCTTATAAGTATGTCAGACTTTTTGCCGAAGGTCAAATGGTTTTTGTCACATGAGATGAGAGCAGAATCATATATTTGTCCTCTCGTCTCATTTGTATCTTTCTTCCTGATGTGAGGATCACTTTCATTCCCTGGGTAGGATCAGTCTCTAATGTAATTCATCTGTATTATTCATTCCAGTAATCCCGGTAGACGGGATGATGTAGGAAAGTCAGCTTTTACTGGAATTTGTGATGATGTAAGAAATTACAACATAACTGCTTTAAAACACAAACACTTGAATGGAAAGTTTCAGCTAAGCATATCAGATAATTTATGAACATATTTATAATATATTTTTATATTTTATTGATGCCCCAGGGAATATCAAATAGGAAGCAATCCTCAAATATGTTAAATAAATAGTATTTATGGCATATATGTCATATGTACATATTTTGTGGTAATACTTCTGAAAACATGCATGCTAAGTGCTGTTTTTTTTTTGTTATTAAATTACGAGCCTATATTTATATATTTGTTTAATATAACATAGGCTGATTATAGGCTAAATGTTGCAGACAGAATCTGGACTTGACAAAAATGACATTCAACTCAGACAAAATTTAACAGACATCTTAATATTATCAGCATAGGTATGTAAAACAAGCATATCAGGTAAAAAAGCAAACATTGCAGCAATAGTTGAATTAAGAGTGTAAATATCACTCTTTTGTGCAGTCACCCTGAGAGTGATAATGAAATTTATTTAACGACATTTATTTAAATTTAAATTTATCTATGTTTTCTTTTGCAGTCCGAATGATATTTCTTTATTTTATCATTATTATTTTTTTCTTGGGTATTGTTGGATTTATGTTGTGTGAAGCACAGTGGTCAACTTCTGTTGTGTTTACTTGTGCTATATAAAGAAAGAAAGAAGAAGAAGAAGAAATTAAATGAAAAAAAAAATATATATAATAAAAAAATGAAATTAAATGAAATTAATATAGGCTATATATATATATTATATATACACTATATTAATTATAGACTGTATTATACTATATAATTTGTATTCTGTTTACCCCGCTTTATAATGTTTCTTATGAATCAATCGCACTACGAGTGTTTACACATTTTTCATTTTCACCAATACTAACGATAGCTTGTGCAGCCAAACTACACGTCCCATCATCCTCTGGGGCAGCAGCACGAGAATGGAAGTCATGTGACGTCATGCGGATGGAAACTTGTGTCCGCTGTCGCTGATAGAGACGAAAGTCCAGAGAAAGATGCATGAAGAGGATGACAGCGCTGCAAATCCCAGCAGGAACTCTCGGATCCTGGCGACCAAGTCCTTGGATGTGGCCGAATGCGATGGCACGAAGGACCAGAACTCCAAATTATGTGGCTACTTGAATAAACTGACAGTGAAAGGGCCCCTGAGAGGCTTCAAAACGCGCTGGTTTGTGTACGACCCCAGGAAATGTTATTTGTATTACTTCAAGACTCCCCAAGACGCCCTTCCACTGGGACACATTGAGATCGCGGATGCTTGTTTCAGATATGATGTAGAGGTCGATGAGGGGCTTTTTGAGATCCACACCGAGGGGAAGGAGTTCCTACTGAAGGTATGTAGATCTTGTAGGCTACTTCTGCCTATGCCAATAAGGATCAACAGTTTTTAGTCCATTTAAAGAGCAAAAGCACTGAATTTATTGGATTCTTTATGAAATACTATTTTCTCAATGAACTTTAACGGTGTGAAGTGACTTTGCGAAAGTTCTAGTGCAACAAGTGGTTACTGACCATCCTTAAAGTGACCTACAGTAAACCAAAATTGTGCATAATTTAATATTTTCCCTTTTATAATAAATTAAAGAGAAAATATTGCATTTCATGCACGAATTTCGTCCACCATGCATGCACAATTTTACACACACACACACACACACACACACACACACACACACACACACACACACACACACACATATATGTGTGTGTGCATCATTTTACCCATACAATATTTATAATTAACCTATATGAAATTATGCATTCATAATTTCCCTATATTTATGTAAGGATGCATGTAGACACAAGGGAATATTTCTTTACATAAAGCACACTGGCTCAGTCATTCTGTTGTTAGGATACAATATAACATCCTGGACTCATCGTCTAAACCTCTTTCCTCATGACTGGAGAATGTAGGATTATAACACAAGATTAATTGTGGACTGTGCTGTCTCTGCAAGCTCTGCAACAGTTTGGTCTTCTCACTGGACAAGGACAGCGGTTTATCAGATCTAAAACTGTTCAGAGATGCAACAGGATGCTGCTTTCTTAACTTCAAGTTCTAGAAATTGAATTGTTCATAACACTACACTTGGTTTCAGGCCCTCATGACACTGCAGTGTAGCGATTTGTTATCACTATCTTGGTTTAAGGAAATGTCTTCTAACGGATCTGAGCTGGCACGAGTCCCAGCATGCCTGTGCTGACTGAAGATGAGCAGTGTTTACTCCAATACTTTGCATACCATGTAATATAACATTGTGGGTCAATGACATAGGGCTGTAGTCAACCAAAGAAATCCTTAGTCGACCAAAGTCTTGTCCTGGGCAACGATTAGTCGACTAAAAAAAATAAATAAAAAAAAAAACGCGATGGTTTGATTGAACATTTTTTAACAATTGTCATAGAGCATTTATAAAACAACAACGAAAAAACTTCAAAAATACATAAAACTATAATAATAATACAATTCTTTGAAAATTAAGTGATTTTTTTTTTTAACTGCAAAAAGTGAGGAGCACTGTCCTCCTAGGTCTATAGTAGCCTAACAGTCACAATCGCGCACCTGACCACACCACACGCTACAAAAACTGCTATCTGCCACAATGAAAAATCCTAAAGCTCTCGTTTATACAGGCTGTATATTCTTCTTTACTTTCAAAGCTATGGGTTAACTTTTGTCCAGCCGATCTAGGCGTTTTAAAACAAACACACAAAAAACCCCAAAGAGCCAAAAAACAATCCTAATAATAATAGGCTGTATTGTAGGACCGCATATAGGTTTATTTCGTTTTGTTACATTATTTAGGGTATTTTCAAATGCGTCAAGTCTGTACAAATAAAAACAAAAACATATCAAGAAAACACAATCTATTGAGTCAGCATGATAAAGCCGTTAAAGGGACTGCTCACGTCTTTTGCGCGCTCAAGTTCGATTTCAAATGTAGGCGCGCGGTGTGCGCGCTCATGATGGAAGCAACGCGGTCGCGGTGCGACGCGCTCTTTTTTTTCCAAGTGCGTCCACGCCGCATCGAGATAAAAACATATAGTGTATAAAAGCATAAAAACCGAAACAGGTAGCGTTCTAACTGAATGAATACAGCTAAACTACCTATATCCCTTACTGAGCACGAAGCAGCAGCGCAGCCACAGGTGCGAACCGAGTGTTCTATGTGTGTGCGCTAAACTGTGGCGCTGTTACAAAATAGCCTAAATTAAAGCATTTAAAGTTGGGGATAAACCATAGGCTAATTATATTTAGAATACAGTAATATATAACTGCTTATAAAGGAATAAATATCAAGGAGTAAATCATTGAAAAATTATTTCTATTGGTAAAAAAAAACAAAAAAAAATGCAACTGGTCGACCAATAAGAATGTCAGTCGACCAAGACGGCATCGACTGATTAGTCGACTAAAGGACTAAAGTTGACAGCCCTAGACATTATGTGTCTATATCTAACACGGATGGTGTTCTAGATTGATTGATATTAGAGTAACAATTACAGAAGAATAAAATTACGCTTATTTTGTTATCTTTGTTATTATTAAGATGTGTACATGCACATGTATTCAAGATTTAAGGAAAAGGTTACACCATATGACATTTTTAGAGGCATTAAATTGAAACTTTTCTCAAAAATGGTATTAAAGACTTTCAAATGAATCCAACATTAACAAACGGTACATTTCTAAGAATTGTTTCTTTATTTTGGACACTAATTGACCATTTATTAGTGTTTTTAAATGTGTTTTGATTCTCACAGTTAAAGAGCAACTTCATCACCAAAACTGGAACTGAGAACGAAACAAGCATGATTATTCTCAAAGGGGAGAGTCACATTCACACCTGACCCTGTTCCTCCGAAGACTGCTTTTATACCACAAAACGACAAGCAAAAATAGAGCCTTGGTTTCACTCTGCTTTTTTTTCTTTTGTTGCCCTTTCCGCATGCAGGCACCCAACAGGCAGGTGATGCATTACTGGCTGCAGCAGTTACAGCAGAAACGATGGGAGTTCTGTAACATGTCTGGTCACAGAGACAGCTGGTGCTCCCCCACCCCGTTTCACGTACATACGGGCCTGGTGGCCAAAGATGCAGGTGAGATTAGATGGAGAAGTGAGCAGGCCGTGAGGAATACACAATGAATACACAAGAAAGATAAAAATCAGTTTTTGATCATGTCCTCTATTCTTATGTGGAATTTTTCTCTGTCAACCTGTAGTTTGTTTGCTACTGATCATGTGAGGTGAGTCAAAGCTCATACTGTAAATGCACATGACTCCTCAGTCCGTGAGACACTGTTTTACATGTTTTTTTCAAGTAATGCAGTAAAATATAACCCTGTCAGTTGGTCCATTACTAATAATAAAGGTAAAAAAACAACTGATTTGTATACCAACAATAAAGTTATAATGATAATGTTTTAATGATATTTTTCTTAGCCAATTCGTTGTTGAATTATAAACATTTAAAGGTGGCTGTTATAAAAACTTTTTATGATGTTATATAATGAAAAATATAAAAAATATAATGAATATGATAATATAGTGAATATATAGCATATATAATATAAATATCATATCATATTTATATTATATATTATATTATATATACACATACAGTCACACACACACACACACACATATATATATATATATACAGGTGAAACTCGAAAAAAAAAATGTATTTCAGTAATTCAAATTAAATGGTGAAACTAAAATATTAAGTATATATAACTATATACACTCACCTAAAGGATTATTAGGAACACCATACTAACACTGTGTTTGACCCCCTTTCGGCTTCAGAACTGCCTTAATTCTACGTGGCATTGATTCAACAAGGTGCTGAAAGCATTCTTTAGAAATATTGGCCCATATTGATAGGATAGCATCTTGCAGTTGATGGAGATTTGTGGGATGCACATCCAGGGCACGAAGCTCCCGTTCCACCACATCCCAAAGATGCTCTATTGGGTTGAGATCTGGTGACTGTGGGGGCCATTTTAGTACAGTGAACTCATTGTCATGTTCAAGAAACCAATTTGAAATGAATCGAGCTTTGTGACATGGTGCATTATCCTGCTGGAAGTAGCCATCAAAGGATGGGTACATGGTAGCCATAAAGGGATGGACATGGTCAGAAACAATGCTCAGGTAGGCCGTGGCATTTAAACGATGCCCAATTGGCACTAAGGGGCCTAAAGTGTGCCAAGAAAACATCCCCCACACCATTACACCACCACCACCAGCCTGCACAGTGGTAATGATGGATCCATGTTCTCATTCTGTTTACGCCAAATTCTGACTCTACCATCTGAATGTCTCAACAGAAATCGAGACTCATCAGACCAGGCAACATTTTTCCAGTCTTCAACTGTCCAATTTTGGTGAGCTCTTGCAAATTGTAGCCTCTTTTTCCTATTTGTAGTGGAGATGAGTGGTACCCGGTGGGGTCTTCTGCTGTTGTAGCCCATCCGCCTCAAAGTTGTGCGTGTTGTGGCTTCACAAATGCTTTGCTGCATACCTCGGTTGTAACGAGTGGTTATTTCAGTCAAAGTTGCTCTTCTATCAGCTTGAATCAGTTGGCCCATTCTCCTCTGACCTCTAGCATCAACAAGGCATTTTCGCCCACAGGACTGCCGCATACTGGATGTTTTTTCCTTTTCACACCATTCTTTGTAAACCCTAGAAATGGTTGTGCATGAAAATCCCAGTAACTGAGCAGATTGTGAAATACTCAGACCGGCCCGTCTGGCACCAACAACCATGCCACTCTCAAAATTGCTTAAATCACCTTTCTTTCCCATTCTGACATTCAGTTTGGAGTTCAGGAGATTGTCTTGACCAGGACCACACCCCTAAATGCATTGAAGCAACTGCCATGTGATTGGTTGATTAGATAATTGCAAATTGAACAGGTGTTCCTAATAATCCTTTAGGTGAGTGTACATATGCATAATTATACTTTTCAGATGGCCGACATTTCTGTATTTAAAATCCTTTTTTCTTTTATTGATTTCATGTATATTCTAATTTTCTGAGATTCTGAATTTGGGGTTTTCATAAGCTGTAAGCCATCAATTAGCCATCAAAATTATAACTTTTGCACAATATTAAAAATTTTCTAGTTTCACCTGTATATGTATGTATACATTTCTATGTTAGATGCAAAAATATTGAATATATAAATATTGAAAATATTAAAAATAATTTATATAATAATAATTACATGTAATTTTTTTTTTTTTTTTTGTAGAACAAAATGTTTTGTTATAATTAAAATAAATAAATAAATGAATTAATTAATAAATAAAGTAGGACAGAATTTTCTAGTTATATTAGCCAACAAAGAGATAATGATAAAGAAATAAAGGGTTAATTTTTTTTTTTTCGGTTTCCCTTTCCTTTTAACAAGGGACTATAAAGGGTTTTGACAGTTTTGTGGTTTCTGCTCCGAGAATGTCTGTAGCATTTAGCATTATTTTTTAAGTCGAAAAGGCAGAACCAAAACAAAAAGCGAGTGCGCTTCCTCCTTATTAGTGTCAGTTTTCAAGTCATTTTTAATGAACAGAAAAAATGCACCTGTGAATTTTTTCTCTGCATTAGTCATTAAATTCAATGGATCAGCATAATTGTTACTGACCTTTATAATGTAACTTGTTTGCAACTTTGCATACGCAGCACGATTTCACATGCAAACAACATTCAGGAATGTTTCAGTGAAAGGATAGTAAAGTAGAGCTCATAGTCTTGGTATCACAATAACTTTTGTAACGCAGTCAATGGGAGCCGGAGTACAGCTATATTTAGAACTGTAAACTTGCTAAAATGTAGATATTCGTCAGCAACATTATTATTGCACCATGGAGTCAAAGACTATATTTGTAGTAGTTTCTGATACTTCCTGACTGTATTTTCATACATGAAGATCTTAGTATATATAAGACAGACTTAGTAGGGTAAGTAATTAATTTTATTCTGTAGTATTTATTTACATTACATAAATATTTGCTTAAATGTATATTCTGGTAATACATAACTATATACATAAATCTATGTTGGAATAAAACTAACAAAGGTAACAGGGTTGACAATTTTAGACTTTATTTAGACATTACTAACATTGTGCATGGCACTAGAAGATACTTTATTATTAGAAGACTAGTTTTGTGCTTGCAGAGTTCGCTTCCTAAAAATATGCAATTTTTATGCAACTATAGATTAACTGTAGAGAAGGGAGATTTAATGGTAACTGGTTTGCATAACCCAGGGGAATAAACCTTTAATTTATTTTTAAAAGTACATTATATAAATCCAATGGAATGTACAGGAGAAATCTTACATTTTCTGTTATTTTTTATCAAAATCTGCACATTTGTGCAACAAATTGTCAACCCTGTTACCATTATTAGCAATGATAAAAAATTAGAAATGATTAATTTTAATGATTGAAACATCCCTGTATTGGCACGTATTAAAAGTTTAAGTAAATGTTTGCACATAAGTTAAGTTTCTAATATTAACTAGAAATATGAACTACTTATTTCTCTGTTGTGCAAATTGACTGATGTGTGACAATAAGGACACATCTTGGATTGATGAATGACACTAAGAAAAGCGGGAGACTGTGCACTTGATACACACAAATGAACACCGATGACTCAAACCGTGACTGTGTTGTTTTAGAAGCAATGCTCAACGAGAAGCCCAACGAGAGCATGGAAAGTGTTCGGAATGACTTTGCTTTGGAGATGGACAATGACGGGCTGGTCGGGCTCCAGTCATCACGTAACCCTGTGGCACAACCTACCGCAGCTCTCAACTCACTCCGACACTGGGGCTCTGGGCTCAGGTAGGTCTGGGAGACTCGCACAAGTGAAAATCTATATGCAATTTGTATCAAAACAACATTTAATCCTGTGTTGCACACAGTATAGCATACAGTCATACATTTATATTTGTTTTTTAATAGCCTTCAATTTGCTTTAAATTATATATTTTTTTAAATCTGCTTTATGTTTTCTTAATATAGTATAATTCATATAATTATTTGATATCAGTCTGGTTACTAGCGCATTGTACTACACATCCCACTTAGTCAGTATGGTTCATTTATTTGGGGAATTGTGGTTGAAACAGAAGAATTTTCCACTTTTAATGGTCTTTATTTATGCATTCATAATTATAAATTGTTATGTTATATGTACATCTGCATTACATCTGTGAGTTAGAATTGTTCATATTTAACTACTCTGATGACTGTTGCCATGTGTGATCTCTTCCTCAAACTTTCCAAAAGACTTTGGATCTGTTAGATGACGTAATCCTGAAGCCGGCCAAAGGACTGAATCTGGATTCCAGCACTGATAAACAAACTAAACTAGTTGGAAATGCTTCAGCAGCTGTGTTAGATTTTAAGAGGCCGGGAATAGAATACTTTGACCCCTTATGCAAATAAAAAGAAGTCATGTGAGATTGGTTTAAAAAACAATGATCCCAGAACA
Organism: Semotilus atromaculatus; assembly: GCA_031834385.1. NCBI lineage: Eukaryota > Metazoa > Chordata > Actinopteri > Cypriniformes > Leuciscidae > Semotilus > Semotilus atromaculatus. The sequence continues at coordinate 9,292,685 of JAULUF010000027.1, forward strand.
TGCTGATAGCAAGATAAATGTACCACGTATTTCTTTATTATCTCAAGGTTTGGAATTAACCTTTGCTATGTAACTCAAATGAACATTTGACATCAGCAGTAGCATGTTTTAATATACTGTGATTGAGTTATTACTTTTAGAGATGGCATGGATTTTGCTCCTCCTTACTACATTGTGTGAAAACTGTGTTTTTTTTCAGAAATAGCATGTCTCACCTGCGGCCCGGCCGAGGAGGAGAGAACAGACGCAGTGTGTTTTACACAGCCAGCAGTGAGGACTGGGAAATGGTGGATCCTCCAACCAAGGACGCACCGGATCAAAAATCCCCAGCAGACAGCCAACGCCGGGAGAGCCCATCTCACCGATGTAAGATCATAATTCCGAGATTTATCCTAATAAAACACAAATGATTAAATTGAAAGGCCTTTAAAACTCACTCCTGACTGTCCACAGACTCCATTGGCTCAGCGTTCACGTTTGATTTCCGCAACCCCTCGAGGATGAAACGGCCGTTTCACGTGGGCTCTGGCAAAGTTAACCGCAGCGCAGAGAGCTCGCCGGTGGAGTGTAATGGGACCAAGACTTCCGAACTACAGCTCTGCATTCAGAGCCAGCAAGAAGAGATCAACCGGTTGCAGGAGCAAGAGAACAACCTCAGAGAGGAACTCGCCAGTCAGAAGGTACAATATGAATAAATCTAGTAGTGGTAGTTTTTTAAAGCAATCAGAACACTCTTAACTTTCATCCTTAAAAACTAAAAAAAATTCATAAACCATATTTTATTTATATTGTGTCCTTGGCGGGCAGCATTAGTATCAAATGTTAGTTTGCAATCCCATTCTAAATTTTCCAAAGTGTAATAATATAGTATTTGCTTGTGAAATGGCAACCTGTAAAATGTGTCTTCAATTATTTATTATTATTTCTTTCTTTCTTTCTTTTTTTTTCATGTTGTAGTTTCCTCATTCCTTGTAATGCTCATACATGGGGATTTCCCCTGTGCAAGTTAATGTTGGCACATTATCTGATGATTCTACTTTTTCTTCTACATTTGTAATACAAAGCATTTTCTAATACCCACCAGAAAAATGTGGTGCAGTGAATGCTTTCCAGTCATACATTTCTGTGTGCTTTTCTATAAAGGTGTTAGCGGATCTAAAACAAGGGCCTTGAGAACCACAAAATGGGTACTGTTGTTGTTATGAGTTCCCCTTTGGCCCATAGATGTGCGTCTAACACATTAACAGCTCTAAATAAGGATTCTGTGTTACATACACGGGCGTAATTTCCTATGGGGACAGGGGGGACATGTCCCCCCCACTTTTCAAAATCCTGTTTGTGTCCCCCCCACTTTCAAATTCGTTTTGTTATGATTTTTAACTAAAATCAATTAAGTCACCTGTTGTTTCTGTCGTTTCATCGCCGACTGTGCGGCAACCGCAATCCCTGCTCATTAGAACTTTCAGTGAGCTATTTTTAGAGTGTGCACGCGACGTTCCTGGACGTGGACGCGCGCATCGACACAGGCTCGCGCGCCAGTATCGCACAGACAGCGCGCCAGTATCGAGTTCTATTTCGCTGCTTGAACGAAAAACACACATGTATGCCAAAATGTCCGTTTTGTCGAGTCCACAAGAACAGTCTTAAATGAGTTAAATAAAATCTTAAATGAAAGTAAAGAGTAGTGAGAGAATGAGATGCGTGAGGTCCTGTCAGCAGGTCTTAAAGTGACAGCAGCCTCTAATTCTCTCTGTCAGTAAAGTTAACCAAAGAACAAAGGGAACAGAAAAAAATACTAACTGCTCTTGACTAAAGAATGCTTGTAGGATTAATTTATTTTTAATTTATATTTATGCAGTGCGGACTGTTTGATAACCTTATTCAATACCTGTTAGACAGGAAGGCACAGGTAAATATGACGTTTATTATGGGTTTATGTAAGGTTTGGTTTAAGTTCACTTAAATTATAAGTTGTTATATTTTTTTGAAGCCTAATAAATGTTTAAAATTTGTGAGGTGGGGGTGGTCATTTTCATCGAGACATCAGTAGCTATATTAATTTCAGTGATACTGGCCTTCATTCATAAACAGATGCCATTAAACAATTATTTTAAATATACTGTCTTTATGTTGTTTCTACATTACAGTGGAAATTGAGGCTCACATTATTTACATTTTTATTTACACACAAAACATTAATGGCTAACATTTTGACTTTATAAAATGATTCTCTAAAGTCTTGGCGATCGGCCCCTATAAACAATAAAGAAAGTCTTATACATAGGCTAGCCTACTATTCTTTTTGGCAGAATTTATCATTATAATCAAATTATTTCCTGGTTTTTGTATCACCATAGTCCCTAAATGTATGTACATCCAGGAAATGGGATTCAAATCGAAAACATTTCAAGTCAAGTATATTTATATAGCGCTTTTCACAATACAGATTGCATCAAAGCAGCTTCACAGTATCAATCAAAACATAATAAAAATGTTCGTTTCTTAGTGGAAAAACATCCACGTTTGGTAGAGTTGATCAATGGTATTAATGATTGGTTAATTAATTTGAATATCCCCAACTGAGCAAGCCAAAGGCAACAGTGGCAAGGAACTGAAAAACTCCATCAGGTGACCTAGTGGAGAGAAAAAAAAACCTTGGGAGAACCCAGGCTCAGTCGGGGGCCAGTTCTCCTCTGGCATTTATGAACTAGACGCCGGATTTACAGTAACTGTAAGGTAAAAATGTATATGAACGTCTCTAAACAGACTTTAAACGCGAACCTGTGATAAACGCTGATGGCATTCACATGCGCATTAAGAATTGATTCTATAGTTATGTGCGTTTGAATATATGTGCGCAGGTTTGTAATTCCCTACAAAACCATGCCTGAACAAACTACTATTTCCCCCCATTTTGTGTCCCCCCCACTTCTCAAACCAAAGTTACGCCCTTGGTTACATATATAAACAACAATATGTGGTTATTCATTGTTACAACATTACTGATAACATTTTATTAACCTTTTTAGGATTTGCATACTCAAAATAAAAATAAAGTGTGTGTAAAGCCAGGGAGGGACACACCAGGCCGTTTTTGAGAGTCGGCCGACTTAGGTTTTTCTGTGTGTTCCGCACTGTTGGCCCTAGTCGGACGCTGTTGTTGTTTTTTGGCCGATTCAACATATAGAATCGGCGTCAGGCTGTCGGTGAGAGAGCACTCTGATTGGCTGTTCAGTTTAGCAAACGAGTCAGTGCCCGAGAATGAGAGCAAAAGTGATGAAAGCGAGCACAGAAGTCATGACGGCACAGACAGAAAGGCTGTTCTAATTTTACGTCATCTCACCTGAGCGTTCCAACGCACGAATATTTTCATTATAACATGAGCGGAGTGAAATAAAGAATGTGATCAGCATGATTGATATTCAAAACAGTTAGCAAGCGCTGCTTTGTTAATGGTTTGTATATCTGCAGTCTTAGTTTCGCTTTCCCTTTTTGATATATCTACTGAAATAGACAGATATCTCCTTTACACGCAGGCGCAGAATGAGCGTCCTAGCTCTCAGTCGGCTGTAGTCCTTTTGGTGTGTTCAAGCACAGATTCATCAGCGCTAGTTCTTTGGCGTCGGTTTGGTGTGTCCCTACCTTAATGAGATTGCTAATGACTTGAAATGGTGTTATGTTTTATTAACAACTAAAAAGGCATGCTGAGAAAAGTATTTATCAAACCAAAACTTGTTCCAGCCAACCAACCGATCACTGGGTCTTTCTTCCTGAAGACTTGACGACTAATTTAGTTAATTTTAATTAACCCAATGTACCTGTATTTCAATTCGATGTCATATTTAAGGTTCCATCATTTCACCATGTACAGACTCTTGAAACAATTTTTACAGGGCAAATTGAATGTTTGTACAGAATAATGGTTAACTTTGATATCCATGTTTCTTTTTTGTTGTATCAGTGTTTTGTTGATAATGCACTAATCCATGAAGATAATTCCATAAGATAAGACCATTGAAAGCTGAAGATTATCATTGCCTTTCTCCAAAATGTTGATCTAATTAGTAATACCTAATACAATACCAGACCGTTTTAGGATCAGGATGTAACAGAAATGACTTTCGACAAGCCCCCAACTTATTTTTACCCAAGTTAAGAGTCCTTGTAAAGCAAGTGTTCTCAAATTCCTTGATTTTTATTTTTTTTTGTGTCCCATACAAAAGCAAGAAACCATGAATGAGTAATTTTGTCAATCTGAAGACAAGAGCTCATTGACTCAAATGGAGGTCTACATTTTCATAACTGGTTCAAATGCAAGGGTAGCCAATCCCACTCTTGGAGGGCTACCTTCCTGCAGACTTTAGATCCAATTCTGCCTTAACACACCTGCCTGTTACTTTCTACTTCAGGTGTGTTTGATTAGAGTTGGAGCAATATGGCAGGATGGTTGCCTTCCAGCAGCAGGGTGGACTACCCCTGTTCTTATGGATTAGGGTAAACTTTGACCTCAGGACTTTAAAGAGTGATCAGTGATTATAAAGGATCCCCATTTTGCTCGATCAGATCAGTTGGTGTGTGTCTGAGTTGTGTAAGTAATTGATGGGTCACTGTGCTCTGCTGAACTATATTAGATGCTTATTCACACTGTATTCCCTTCTCCCAGGAGTTGGTTAGTCTTCTCCAACAAACACTACGTAGCTCCCAATGCGATTGGCGTTCCACAGTGCCTCATGGGAACATGAAGCCTCACAATCATAACGAAGAAGAGAATGAGGTGGACAAAGCCTTGACAGAGCGGGACACCCAGATCAAAGATCTCTGTGGTCATATGGAGAGGCTAGCCTTGGAGAAGGAGAGTCTTCAACAGGAATTGAAAGGTTTGAAGATCAAAATCGGGGAGATAAATGAACAGCTGGGCATGCTCATGGAGACCATTCAGGCCAAGGACGAAGTCATCATGAAACTTTCCCAGCAGAGTGACGAAGGAGGAACCCAGTCAGCTGAATGCAACTCACCTAGTGCAACTAGGGAACAACAAGAGTTGGACAGCCTGAAGGTAGTACAAGAACACTGTTACATGTACTTTCCAATCAGTAGATCTGAATGTGTTTGTGAGATTATTAATAGCTTAGGGGGAAATATATCTGACACTGGCAACAGTTACATGCAAGATTAAGGCATGTACAGAATTACTTGACGTAGAGTTCAAGTCAAGTCTTGAGTGCTTTATTATAAGACAAATTCAAGTCTCAGATCCTTTTTGGTATTAGTTGTCTGTATATTGCAGGTTAGTTTCATGATAGTTGTTGTGTTTGATGTCATGGTTAACATTGTAGGGGTTGGAATTGTTGGGGGTTGGGTAACAACTGTTAAGGGAATCTATTACAGAAATGTAAAATAATGTTCAGATTTAGTCCTTTAATACTTTCAGTTTCATGTCCAAGCACAGTAACAGTACATACATGTAAAAGTTCTGATTATTTTTAGTGTCTTACATACAACTTGTTGGGTTTTCACACTTTCCCAGGACAGTCTTCATGGCTACAAATCCCAAAATAAATTCTTGAACAAAGAAATTCTCGAGTTGACAGTCTTACGAAGAAATGCTGAATCTAGAGAGAAAGTGCTAGAGGCAAAGGTCTGTGACTTCAGCTACTCAATGCACACAACCATCCTGGATGTTTTGTTTACAGATTCTTTCTTATGTGCCATGTTAGCATTTCCTTTTCCTTTCCCCTAGCATTCCACTATCCTTTGCAAGGTTGTTTTTTGTATGACTTTGTTTGCAGAGGATGTCCTCATTTGTTGTGTGTTCTACAGTACAACAGTTTGGAGGCCAAGATGTGTCAGGTGGAGAGCAAGTACCTGGTTCTACTACAGGAAGTGAAGACTCCTGTGTGCTCCTCTTCAGAGCAGACCCATAGTGGAGAGGTCATCACCCGCTTGCTAGAAGATGCGCTACAGGTGGAGAGTGCAGACCAGCAGGAGCACCCTATCCTCAAACCCAACGCTGTCAGGTATCATGTCCACCCCCCATGATAATGAAGTCACAAACATGAAAAGGTTGGCCGTCCTTGTTTATGTCAACATAAATTCAGTATATATTCAGTAAGTTGGATTAAAGTTGAGTAAAGAATAGACCTTATTCAGAGCATCGCCATGACTGGTATGAAAGCACGGCTGTGACAGATAGACTTACCGTGTTTTCAATTGCATCTGCTGTAAAAAGCTGTACTCCTAGACCACTTCTAATTTTCCACAGCTCATATTGTCGGGAGTTTTTTGTCTACTTAAATACCTTGGAAAGATATTTTTGCAGTTTTTTTGTCAGCAGAACAATAAATAACAGCACAACCCACATCATTTCATATGCAAAGAGTCCAGTCATAGCAGAGGTAATTTACATATTGCAGTCTTAAAGGTACAGTAGTAAAAAAAAATGTCAGTTTAATTGTTAGGGGCCAAGAGAAGGTATAGAGATGATCAAGTAAGAAACCTTGACTAACATTGCAAGAGGACGTATGGGGAAATGATGATGCAAATTTAAAAAATATGGCTCCTTTAAACTTCTGGTTACTGAAACAAACAGTAGAACTAGTTCTGTCTCCATAAGATTTGAGGTTTATTTTGTTTACTTTCATTTTTCAAGTGCTGCCACACAGCCACACTTCTAAAGATCCCATCTTCAAACATGTTTGGTCATGTTAGTGTTTTTCAAATGCTACTTGTCTACAGGAACAGGATGTTTTCTTGCTTCCACGAAACATGTCATGCTCTTTTTAAGTGGATCTATCCTAATACAAATGCTTGATTTCAACTTGTTGTTGGTTTCAAGAAGTTATTTTGACAACTCACCAACTTCTAGATTTGTTGTTTTGCTAATTTCTACTAGCTTACTTTTGAAATTGGGCTTTGTTACTTTGAAAATGTTGCCTCCTGTGGTACAAATTGTACATATAACCAGTGATAATGTTACCTTTTTCATATAGTGAGTATGACATTTTTGGCTTCAAAACTGTCCCGGAGGAGGAAGATGAGGAGGAAAAACTTGAAGCAAAAAAGAGAGCGCTGGACCTGAGGTCTCTCTCCCTGACAGACCAGGAGACATCAGTCAGAGTGAAGTGGGACAACTACCTGGCCATCACCATGAACAGAGAGTTGGTTCGATCTCCAGAGCTGAAGGCGCTGTTGCGAAGCGGGGTGCCTCATATCCACCGTTCCAAGGTGTGGATCTGGTGCGTGAGCTTCCATGTGAAGAAGTTTCGTGACAGCCTGCCGAAAGACTATTACCAAAAACTTCTGTGCACAGCGAACGATAAACCCAACCCGGCCTGCAAGCAAATAGAGCTTGATCTTCTGCGGACGCTCCCAAACAACAAGCACTATGCCTCTCCTGACTCAGATGGCGTCCAGAAACTCAGGAACGTGCTACTGGCTTTTTCTTGGAGGAATCCAGATATCGGCTACTGCCAAGGCCTCAACAGGTAGCAGATCCTAATGATTCCATCAGCTTTTGACTTCATTGCTGGGGTTTTTGAATGTCTAAAGCGAAATCAACTTCTTAATAGTCCCCTTGAAATTATGAATGTCCCCTTTTGGTATGAATAAAGTATGTTGGCCTTAAAGGGATAGTTCACCCCAAAAAAAATCTTTCATAAATTACTCACCCTCATGTCTTTCTAAACTTTCATTCATCTTCGGACCACAAATTAAAATCTTTTTGATTAAATTTGAGAGCTTTCTGTCCCTCCATTGACAGATACACAACTACCACTTTTACGCTTCAAAAAGTTCATAATTGAAATTCGTGTTACGCAGCACGTTTGAGCTTCAGCAAGAACCAATGAGGTTCATTCTCGTGTTACGCAGCACGTTTGAGCTTCAGCACAAGGTTTGTTCTCGCGCATCAAGCTGATTTTTATATTTGCTGATCAGTGTTTATATGTGAATAAAGCCTTAAATTCAATCTGTTGAAAAGCGATCATATCTCTTCATAAAATTTGGACTAAACCTCTCAATTTATATGGATTAGTTTCACAATCTCTTTATGACATTTTCGAAGCGTCAAAGTAGTAGTTGTGTAGATGTCAATGGAGGGACAGAAAGCAAAAAAGATCTTAATTTGTCTAACATAAACACTTTGAATAATATTGTGTGTTTCAAGGCTCTTAAGTGAGCCTTTAAATTATTTCTGATTATTAATTTTTTTAGGCTGGCAGCTATTGCTCTTCTGTATTTGGACCAAGAAGATGCTTTCTGGTGTCTCGTGGCCATTGTGGAGGTTTTCATGCCACGTGACTATTACACTAAAACACTGCTAGGCTCACAGGTACCGTTTCAAGATTATACATTCACTTGGTCTTGGTTTGTTGGATATCACATGACTCATGAATAGCATGCTAACAGCACGTCTCTTTTATATTCCGTCATCTGTCACGGTGACTTTTTAGTTTTAAAGGTTCCTTTCCATCGTCAAGACATTAACATACTTTCTGAGCAAACCACATTTACCACATTTTGAGCTTGTACAACATGGAATACTCTCATGTTTTAGCGAAGTTTTCGGTTACTAACCACATGATCATGTATGGAGTGACTTGCCATTTGGTTTTCATTTGAAACCATATTATTGGCACGCTTCTAGTTATGGCTTGTCATTGCTGACATGTGACCGCAGCAGGGTCCAAAATATAATATTTTAAGTGACTTAAATATATTTTGTATTTTTCTTAAAAATCTATATTTTTGTCCTGTTACAAAATGGTTTTGGTTTGTTAACCGTTTTAATTGTGTCTTATTTTTGATGTAGGTAGATCAGCGTGTGTTTAAGGACCTGATGTACGAGAAGTTACCCAGGCTTCATGCTCATTTCGAGCACTATAAGGTAGACTTCTCTCTAATCACCTTCAACTGGTTCCTGGTTGTGTTTGTGGACAGTGTTGTCAGTGACATCCTCTTCAAGATCTGGGACGCTTTTCTCTATGAGGGCCCCAAGGTATGCTGGATTAATGCCATATGTACATAACATAACATTGGAAACCAAGCAGCTGTGGTCTGACTATATACTAGTAATACCTACTTTTTCCCTTGTTTATTTAACCACAAAAGTAAATGATGTAAAACATTTACTAACAAACCTAAAATGAGCATTGTAAAACCTTAAATTAATGAATGATACTTAATAATACAGATGATAATACTAATACTCACCTTTCTTTTTAATTTCCATAATGAGTCTGATTGTTTCAGGGTGACAGTAGTTCTCCATGATTGCTGACGCTGATGTTTCTTTTTCCCTTGGCAGATAATATTCCGATTTGCTCTTGCGCTCTTCAAGTACAAAGAAGAGGAATTTCTAAAGCTCCAGGATCCCATGACCATTTTTAAGTACCTTCGGTACTTCACACGTACCATCTTGGATGCAAGGTGCGTGCAATCATGAAAATACAGTAATTGCTCAACTTTGTTTTGATTATTTTGATTATTTGTCAAAATGTCGACTTTATAGTAACTAAATACAGTGACTATATGTTTATATATTTATTATCATATTAATTTTAATAAGGAGAAAATACATATTTTAATGGATTAAAAATTTGCTTTAACGAGCAGTTGAACAGGTGTACCTAATAAAGTGGCCGGTGAGTGTGGTATGTATGTATTTATAAAACGGTTAGTTCCAATCCTTGATTCTGATTGGTCAATAGCTGTGTTTTATTCACGATAAAACGGCTATGACCGCTTCACCCAACGTTCTCTTACGAGAGGTTCTCTCGTATTGCGTAAGCTAGCTTACGCTACGGGAAAGATTCATCTTTTCTGAGAAATTGAAGCCAAAAAATTATCCTATAATTTGTATCCATTGTCAACGCAGTTCAGCTGCAGTAGACCATGAGCGGGCTAGCTAGCAGCTCATTGGCTCGCTCACTGGGAACTGCTTAAGCCTATGAGGAGACGCGAATGAACTCTCGTCCAATGAGAGTCGACATGCTCTCATTGCGTCATAGCCCGCCGAAGCGGGCGTGGTCAGAGAGTATAAATATCGGCGTCATAGGCTGTAACTCTGATTTTCATCTCTTCAGCGAGGCTACACGCATCTGCTGATCTGAAGGAAGCCGCCGTCGTCGAAAAGGCAACTTAGCGAGCATCTGGGAGACTGAGGAAGCCGGCCGTCTTCGCCACCTTCAGCCGTCCTGCGAGCTACCGCCATCCGACGGATTATATCCTTTTTTACTTGCATTTCTGTATCCTGTATCTAAAAGAGCCGAGCGTCTTTTTTAAGATGTCTCGTATTATTTCCTGCGGTTCTTGCCGCGCTCCCCTCGAGACTGGAGACCGCCACGTCATCTGTGCTCTCTGTCTCGGATTGGAGCACGCCGAGCTCGCCCTCGCTGATGGCGGCTGCGAGCTCTGCGAGAGTATGCCGTTGTCGACCCTGCGGGCTCGACTTCAGGCCATTATAGAAGCTTCCGTGCCGCCTCTGACTTCGCCGCGGAAGAAGAAACGCCACTCTCAGAGGCCGCCGGAACCCCAGCCTGAAGTGTTCATCCCGCCGGAGCCTGTCGCCTCCCGCTCTCCGTCTCCGCCGCTACCGGACATACAGCTGCCGCCGAGTGGCCGCTCTGTTGCCTCCGAGGACGCCGCGGACATTAAGGAGACATGTTCGCTTCTCGCTTCACACAGTGAGGAATGGTCCGGTTCTCGCGCTTCCTCGGCCCATGAATCCACCCCGACCCGCGCTGGCATCGAGGACGAATTAATGCGCCTCCTGTCTCAGGCCGTCGAACGCCTCGGGCTCGAGTGGTCCCCTCCCCCCGAGCAGACCACCAACCGCATGGATGGCAGTTACTTCCGCCAGCGTTCGACTCCCGCCACTAAGCGGGCCACGCCCTTCCTGCCTGAACTGCACGCGGAACTTTCTAAGTCCTGGAATGCCCCGCTCTCTGCCAGAACTCGCTCTGACTCTTCCACCCCGCTTCGCGTTGTGGACGGAGCCGCTGAGAAGGGCTATCTTTCCATTCCCCCTGTAGAGGACCTGGTCGCTGCACATTTGTGCCCGCCCTCCGCGAGATGGCGTTCATCACCTGTGCTTCCCTCTAAAGCCTGCAGAGCGACTTCGAGCTTTCACGCCCACGCTTATTCAGCCGCCGGCCAAGCAGCCTCTGCACTTCACTCCATGTCTGTCTTGCAGATTCTACAGGGTGACATACTCCGCGAATGGGATGAGAACGGAAGAGATCCCCCTACAGTCGCGGATTTGAGGAGCACCACGGATCTTGCCCTTCAAAATCTGCCGCTCAAGCCCTGGGGAAATGCATGGCCGCCATTTGTGTGTCTGAAAGACATTTGTGGCTCACACTCGCCGACATGGGAGATTCTGAGCACGCCGCGTTTCTCAACGCCCCGCTCTCTCCATCCGGCCTCTTCGGATCTGCCGTCACAGGTATTTTTGACAGATTTTCCGAAGTTCAGAAAGCTTCCCAGGCCATGAACCTCTTCCTGCCTCGTCGCGCTAGCTCCTCTGCAGGCCGCTCACGTGACCAGCCTCCTGCACGAGCCCCACCTCAGCGCCCAGCTCAGCACAGCCAGACTTCGCAGCGACGCCAGGGCGGCCGCCCTCGCTCTCGCTCTGACAGCCGCCACAGACCGCCGCCGCCTCGGGGGCCGCGGCCTAGGATCGCGCTGAAACCTGATCACTCGAAGTCTGCCTAGCACAGCTGAGAAAAAGACGGCGCTCTCCCGCCGCGGCCGGACCGCCGTCAAAGTACCGCCCTCTGCTAGTCCCCGCGCACGCGGCTACTACAGTAGTGTATCCCGCCATTACCAAGCCGGTTTCCCTTCCCGCTTGCATGAGCACAAACGCCGTTTTCACGGCGACCCAAAAAACTCTCAAAAAGAGCAAAAAGACATCTTGTGTAGAAAATGTGCCCACAACACTATGTTCACTCATACACAAAAGCACGTCAGTTCCCGTGTCCCACACAGAGCACACTCTCATAAAGCGGTCTCAATCCGCTCGAGTTTCAGAGTACATAAAAGCGCCCACGAACCCGTGTGCGCTTCCCCCCTCTGTTCACTCTGTTACACGGCCCATAAACTCCTCTCTGAGTGTAAGTCCCGTTGTTATAAGCACTATGAGCGCGCGCACACAGCCCGCCATGTGCAGCAACGAGGACCGGGTAGCCATTCACCCCCTAGCATTGCGCTTCAAAGCGTGGGAAGCTATTACGGGAATTTCCCAGTGGGTGCTAAACACAATAAGGCTAGGCTCTCGCTTACAGTTTCACCGCCGCCCTCCAAGTTTTCGAGCGCGGCTAGAAACTACTGTGAACCTAGAAGCGGCGACGCTGCTCCGTTCAGAGATAGCAAAACTATTGTGCAAAAGGGCTATAGAGAGAGTGCCTCTGTCTATGAGCGAGTCAGGGTTTTACAGCCGTTATTTTCTTGTTCCCAAGAAAGACGGCGGCCTCAGACCAATCTTAGACCTCAGAGTGCTGAACAAAGTTCTCATGAAGAGACCGTTCAAAATGCTCACTATCAGAAAACTCCTCGCGCATGTGCGCCAGGGGGACTGGTTCATTTCACTAGATCTGAAAGATGCTTATTTTCAGATTCAGATAAATCCCCTTCACAGGCCATTCTTACGTTTCGCCTTCGAAGGCCAGGTTTATCAATACACAGTCCTTCCGTTCGGCCTATCCTTGGCACCTCGTACGTTCACGAAGTGCATGGATGCGGCGCTCGCCCCCCTGCGGAGTCAGGGGCTGCGAATACTGAACTATTTGGACGACTGGCTGATTTTGGCACAATCACAGAGAGAGATACTGTCTCATCGTACAGTTCTCCTCGACCATCTGAAAGCTTTGGGCCTCTCTGTCAACTGGACAAAGAGCGCACTTCAACCCAGTCAGACTATCTCCTTCGTGGGTATAGAGCTAGACTCGGTCACGATGACGGCTCGCCTATCAACACAGCAACACAGTGCGTTCAGCGTCTCGCCGCATCTTTTCAGATGAACAGACTCACACCTCTGAAAACTTTTCAGAAGGCATTGGGCTATATGGCCTCAGCCTCCGCGGTGCTCCAGCTGCGGTTACTGCGCATGCTCCCGCTTCAGTTCTGGTTGAAGAGCCGTGTGTCTCTCCGTGCGTGGACCACGGGCCGCCAGCTGATAAAGGTAACGCAGACCTGTATTATTAGCTCTGCAGCCATGGACCGTGACAGAATGGTTTCAGCGGGGCGTTTCCATGGGGACTTTTTCTCGCCGAAAAGTCATCTCGACAGACGCATCCAACACGGGTTGGGGTGCGGTCTGCGAGGGCTCACCGGCCTTCGGCCCCTGGTCAGCTCAAGAGAGCCTCCTTCACATAAACTGTTTGGAGATGTTGGCGGTCGAGAACGCGCTCACGCGCTTTCTCCCGCGTGTTCACGGTCACCACGTGCTGATCCGTTTCGACAATATAGCCGTGGTCTCCTATCTAAACCGTCAGGGCGGAGTCAGATCCAGAAATCTTTTCAGACTGACAGAACGCATATTAGTTTGGTCGCAGTGTCACCTGCTCTCGCTCAGAGCGACGCACGTGCCGGGCCATCTGAACGACGGTCCAGACAGTCTGTCCAGGAACCCCATTCCCCCCGGGGAATGGTCCCTGCACACTCTTACAGTCAAAAAGCTGTGGCGAATATTCGGCAGAGCAGAGGTGGACCTCTTTGCCTCAGAAGAGAACACCCATTGCCCAATATTTTTCTCAAAGAGCGACGACGCGCTAGCCCAGACCTGGCCCAGCCGCCCGCTTTATGCATTCCCTCCGGTTTCTCTGCTACCACAGGTGCTTCAGAGAATCAGGGAAACACGCCACTCGGTGCTCCTCATAGCTCCGCGTTGGGAGGGTCAGACTTGGTTTCCGGAGCTCACTCAGCTGTCACAGACAGCCCCGTGGCCCATTCCAGTCAGAGCAGATCTCCTCTCTCAAGCTCGCGGCACGATCTGGCACCCCCACCCAGAGCGCTGGGCGCTACACGCGTGGGTGATCAACAACTACCCGTTGCTTTGCCAGAGGGAGTGTTAAACACGATCATGCAGGCTAGAGCGGCCTCTACGAGAAGGCTCTATGCATCTAAATGGTCTGTGTTCTCAAAATGGTGCACCGACAGAAATTTGGACCCACGGTCATGCGAGGTTCCTTCCTTGCTAAGTTTTCTCCAAGAGATGCTGGACAAGGGCAGGTCCCCGTCCACTCTCAAGGTGTATGTGGCAGCCGTCGCAGCGTTCGTCGAACCCCGGCGCGGCCAGTCACTGGGCAAAGACGGTTTGGGCATCCGCTTCCTCAGGGGAGCTAGAAGGATGAACCCCCCACGCCCCCCTTCGGTGCCGATTTGGGACCTTTCCATAGTTCTCGAAGCTATGAAAGCCCCCCCATTCGAACCACTAAACACCGTGGACCTCAAATACCTCTCGTTCAAAGCCGTTTTTCTGCTTGCGCTCGCATCAGTAAAACGTGTGGGAGACCTTCACGTGCTGTCAACTAGCGCTTCCTGTCTTGAGTTTGGGCCCAATGACTCCTTAGTCGTTCTCAAACCTAGACATGGTTATGTCCCAAAAGCGACTGGTACCCCGTTCAGGGCACAAGTTATTTCTCTATCGGCTCTGCCTGCATCCGATAACGAATCTGACTCTAATCTCCTGTGTCCGGTCAGGGCCCTGAGATTATACATTTCCCGCACTGCTCCTGTCAGACGATCTGAGCAGCTGTTTGTTTCGTTCGGTGGGCGCACCAAGGGGTTGGCCGCCTCGAAACAGACACTATCCAGATGGATAGTTGATGCCATTGCAGCCGCATATGCGTCAAAAGACCTGCCATGCCCTCTGGGCATCAGGGCTCATTCCACTAGAGGCATGGCCTCATCGTGGGCATGGTCCAGCGGAATTTCCATTCATGACATTTGTGTGGCAGCAGGATGGTCTTCCCCTTCCACCTTTGTCAGATTTTACAATCTCGAAGTTCCCGCCTTGCAGGCTAAACTACTAGCTATCTAGTATGTTACAGCTTCTCTGGTGAGCTGCACTAAAAGAGTTATTCACACAGACCGGTTCCCGCTCTGTCTCTCTTATCAAGTGCTTAGTACTACACAATCACCGGCCCGCTCTGCTGGCCTTGTCACATGTACATATATTCATTCCCACTATTAAGGGTTCCCCCGGGTCTCCCCTGGGACTCATAAGTGGATGCTTAGCACGCACGGCGTTGACCAGGTGTTCCCGTAGCGTAAGCTAGCTTACGCAATACGAGAGAACCTCTCGTAAGAGAACGAATCGGTTACCTAACGTAACCTCGGTTCTCTCTAGATGAGGGAACGAGTATTGCGTTCCTGGCCGTGCTTGTGCTACTAGCGTTTCTCGCTTTATTCTATGAAAACCAGAGTTACAGCCTATGACGCCGATATTTATACTCTCTGACCACGCCCGCTTCGGCGGGCTATGACGCAATGAGAGCATGTCGACTCTCATTGGACGAGAGTTCAATCGCGTCTCCTCATAGGCTTAAGCAGTTCCCTGTGAGCGAGCCAATGAGCTGCTAGCTAGCCCGCTCATGGTCTGCTGCAGCTGAACTGCGTTGACAATGGATACAAATTATAGGATATTTTTTTGGCTTCAATTTCTCAGAAAAGATTAATCTTTCCCGTAGCGTAAGCTAGCTTACGCAATACTCGTTCCCTCATCTAGAGAGAACCGAGGTTACGTTAGGTAACCGATTCGTTTTCTATGTATCACTACCAGGGCCGTTTCAAGATATTTGGGGGCCCTAGGCAAAAGAGTGAAGTGAGGTCCCAAGTCCTCCCTCAGGAAATTTTTTAAAATTCAGATAGGATTTCTTGTATTCTGGTGCATTTTAAGAGTCATGATGAATTACTGACTAATTACTGATGTGGCATTATCAATTTGGCACAGACATAGATTTAAGCAAAGCACCTAATAAAGCAACAAAAAATTCACGTATGGTGAATAGCCATACGTTTATTGTTATTCTCATAGCATCATTAAAGTGAAGTGTGGAGGATTCGATATTTACTTTACAGGAAAAGAACTTCACTTCCCATAATGCCACAGACAGTAACGCCATACGCAAAACTACCTGTTGCGGTATGGTACAAAGTGTTGAGATGTGTTGATGGAGAAGAATAGAAGGACAAACGCGAAGGAAAAAGGGCATTTTTCTCCAGATGGAATAGAAACATCACCAACGGAAATTGATAGCCAGCGTCCACCTAAAATGTAACTGACTTGATGGATTATTTTGTTTGGACCTAACTGCATGGGGGAGTCATAGGACCAGCTCATTTTGTTTGGAATTGACAAAGTTTTTACCGTGACCGCAGCCGCGGGAGTAAGTGACAACACTTCTCTAGCTTTTGCCTTTATACATGGCAAAAAATCTCATGCGATCGTAATCTGGACTCGTGCATCAAGAGGATTTAGCTAACTTTAAAGGAAGTTTTCGAACGCTATAACGTTAGCTACAACAGTGAAGGGGCGAGAAGTTGTCTAGTGTGTATTTTAAGCTTAAATTCTGCAAACAGAACAAAGTTGTGTATGACTATTAATTAGTTTAACTTTTTCACCCTCTAGAAACGCTCACATCGATCTACCGTTGTGTTTGGTCACTGATTTCAAGGTTTATGTTCGCAGAGATGTGAAAACATGTCAGACAGTTGTATTTGGAGATAATGATGGTTTAGTTACCGCTGTGTCTTTGCCGTTTTTCCTCTTCTTCTTTCTTTCTCTGTCTTTTGGAAAATCCTGAAGGGTATGAGCGCTTCATGATGACATTTTTAAATTTAAATGCCCGCGTAGCGCTGAGTTCTTCCACTGACAGCTAGTGGGGGACCTGATGGGGGGTGCGCGACGGTGGATGTCACTTCAACATGACAGTGATTAGGGCACTCATAGTGTTTGTCGTTGCATAGGGGGGATCCCTCTAGTTTGGGGGGCCCCTCTCACCCACGGAGCAGTTACTGAGTGATAGCGCTGTCTCACTGTGGTGGTTTGTTTACAGTGGTTGATACTGTTTGACGAGGGCAGATACACAACCTAAACGACCGTGCGGCAATCGGGGGCCCCCTTCAGCTGGGGGCCCTAGGCAGCTGCCTACCTTGCCTACCCCATTGCGACGGCTCTGATCACTACACAACACCCCTAGCAACCACCTTTAGCAACTTAAACACGTGTTTGATCTCATTGATATTGTTAATTGAAGCTAGAATAGAGTATTGTGAGAGATCGAGTAAGCGACTGTACCTGTGCATTTACAGTAGACATGGCATTCATAATACAAAAATCAGTTTGAATGTTCGCATAATCTTGTCCTTTTAACAGTTAAGGGGTTTTCCGTTCCTGTAGTCATCTGTCAGTTGCGTCTTTCATCTCCGTAATCACAAGTTTGAGTCCTTTCAATGTAAAAGTCTTCTCTACTGACTGACTCACTCATAAAGACAGTCTTTGCCGCCATCTATTGGCGAAATATTGTATGTGACTTCGGCATGGTCACTGTTGCTGTTTACGGCATAGACAGTATAAGAAGTGGACAGAGCCATCTCATTGGAACTCAATTGAGACAGTTGAAGCCCATTTTTAGCGATTTTTTTGCACTTCCGTTCCTGACGCGCAGACTCAAACCGACTCAAACTAAGCTTGATGACGTGAGCACCCTGTCTGACAGATGTAAATATTCTAGTAGCTGTGCGTGAAAACTGCCAACGTTGATCTTGCAGAGACGGCGAGCTTGAACAAAGAGTTCTTTGGCGTGAGTGAGCAGGAGTAAGTAATTTGTATAGTATTTATTTTAAAATGTAACGCCAGTACGCCATATTAAGTTAATGCATTGATTGCCTGCGAGCTTCTCCTCCTGTCTGTACGGTAATTTCTCTACTGTGAGACAGAGCGTCGAGTGGTTATGACGCAATCGTTAGCCTATTTTTACAAAAACTGTTTCTATGGGGCCATAATGTAACATAGAAGGTAATGGAGCCCTTTATACATTGTCGTGTGTCTTTAGAAATAAATAATGGACAAATGGAGTCTTTAAACGCCTCAGATGTAAAGTTATTCGCTGTCAAAGTGACGCCAAAATGAATGGGAGTCAATGGGAATGCTAACGCAAGTGAAGTTCTGCTACAAGATGGCGGCACGCGGCCGGCTTCAACTTCTGGTCGATGGATTACCCCCTTGGTTTACGGTCAGGGACTATTTTTTCCAGCGGAGGGAAGACTTTTAGTGATTTTACTTCATGAAAGTTGCATAGATACATATTTTTCGACTTTAATATTTTTTTTGTGTGGTAACCGTTTTACTCCGCTTCGCGTCGTGCCTAACAACGCCCTTCAGCCGTTACTTATTCACGATACAGCACAGCCTCTCGTACCTTATTGCTTACGAATGTTTGTTATGTGTATGTCATGCATTCATAAACACACACTTGTTCAGTACCATGATTATTTGTGTTTCTCGTAGGAAGTTGATGAGCATGGCCTTTGTGGACATGAACCCATTCCCACTGAGGCAGATCCAGAACCGCCGCACATTCCACCTGGAGAAGGTCCGTCTGGAGCTGACCGAGCTGGAAGCCATCCGTCAAACCTTCCTGCGGGAGAGAGACACCACCCTGGACGGCCGCACACTCATCAGTGACGACGACGAGGACAGCTGAACCACTGCCAATGAGGGAACAAAACCTGCTAAGCATTAGCCAATCACAATGTGTCTTATATCTTTCAATGTATTTCATTCAACAAACTGTGACTTCGAGAGACCAAAGAACAGTATTCCTTTTGATTAATCAAAAACGGATGCCTATTTTTCATTGTCTTTTAAATTCCTCTACCAATATTTCATCCATTTTTACATATGGACCAAAATCAGTATTAAAGTAACTAAATTACGATAGTAATTATTGTGCAGGTGCGGATTGGACACAATTCTAATACACTTGCATTATGCTAGACATATTACCAGACACCAACACTTTTTCTTTCAGTCGCACGACTCGCACTCATTAAACCATTTCATTTGTTTACATACTAATGGTAATAATATCAACACGTATTATATTGCATGATCATTTGATATAAATCAAATTCAGGTTTACAAGACTTGCCTTTTTTCTAAACATTCGGTACTGTTAATTTACAGTCATTTTAATAACTTCCACTTAATTCCAATCAAGGCGTGGAAAAGCACACACATGTTGCATACACAACATTTCACAAGATAGATCTTCCTGTCTGCTCACGACATGATTGCCAAACCCTGCCATATGACAGAATGACATTTTAACATGTTTCTCACAAGTATTAGCTCTTGTGTGTTTAGGTTCTAGAAGCACAATGCACATTTACTGCTGTCTAATTGCTACATTTATTTTTTAGATGCATTTGTTCCACGCATGTTTCTGTGCTCTTCTCTTCCATTTTAAATATCCTAACAAAAAATGTATGTTGTTATACTTATAATTTTAGTCTAAAATCCACAAAAAAAAAATGCTTAAAAAATGCTTAAAATGCAGATAATAATATGGAAAATGTGAACAAGTTTTTTTGTTTGTTTTTGTCATGGGTTCCACGCATGTTCATTTTGTGTTGTTACTGAAATTCACTTAAAATCGAAAATGGAATAAGAATCCATAAGGGCCTGTATTATGAGGAAATGTATATCTAAAATTAATAGCACTTTTCTTAAATTTTCATGCACAATTTGGCTTTGAAATCATCTGTTACACACGTATGCTTGGAAAAGCTACTTCTTTTTAAATATCAGTGCATGTACATCTACTAAGTGCAGTCAATTAATCTCTTCTACGCCATTGCATCATGATAATACACATATTACATTTTAACACCTGTCATGACGAACAAAGATGTAAAACTGTCTTTTGTTTTTGAGAGCTGGTCTCTCAAATTGACCATGTTTTTTTTCCATGTAGGACATAGATTTTGTCACCCACAGCGCCTTTATAAAGAAAATGTATTCTTTATGAGATACATTTTAAGACAGTCTAATCCCTCATTTACATAATTATTATTTTTTATATATAGAAATTTTGGTATGAGACTTGTTGGAGCATTCAGTGTTCCGCAACATATTTCATGTAGGTTAAGCCATCAAATACATTTCATGTTATGTTTCTTCAGTGAGTAAGCTATGGTTTCAAACCGTCTTTGTTGCTGTTGCTCAATGCAATGTGTTGAGCAGACCTTTGATACAAAATTATTGAATTCTTTGAAATGTTACTGAAACGTACATCATTATAATCCTCCAATAGGGTTTTTTTTCTTCTTTTTTTTTCTACTTATGCATGATTTCCCAATAAATTTCTATTGCATACAATTGTTATGTGTAGATTTTATATACAGTTCATCTGCGCTCTTCATGAACAATATCAATTACAAAGGTCTTCCTCACTGTACATTTTAGATAACTAAACTAACTAAAGTTAACTAAACTTAATAGTTTAAGTCAAGCACAAACACATAATTTTAAGTTGAAACAACACATTTCTTATTCTAATGTTGAATTTTAAGTTGTGATAAATAATCACAATCATTTTTAACAGTGTAGACCTACATGATAAATAGTTTGATAGGAAATACTGCATAAGCACAACAATAGAGTTCCTGTTTTGTGTTGGTTATGTACTAAAAATAATCAATCTTGAGTCATCTAAAATATTCTTATGTACTAAAATAAACTTTTCATTTTTAAGTAAAAAAATTGGGATGTTGGGGGGGGGAAATAATGCTTAGTTAAATTATTTGTCGGCAATATTAGTTAATCTCATACAGATGAGATGCAGCTTGCTTATGTCCAGCAGATGGCGATATATAATGGAGCAAGCACAAGCAATAAAAACAGTAGACAAAATGATTTATTTAGTATTCCTGACTCCAAAATTCACAGCGTGTTCTAATAAATCATTCATAGTTGATACTGGATTTATTTGCGAACTCAATGAGTGACACTCGCGAATCAGACATGACTGAAGCATAACCTATAGCCTATAGTAAAAATAATTTACTTATAGCTTATTGGTATTTATTTATTATTCGTTATTTATTGGTTTCGTTATTAAACTGTCATTTATTTTTAGTACATTTTATTTGTAACGCTTACTCTAGTCAAATGATTGGTTTAGGCCTACTCATATTAGGCCTATGGATATTCATCTGACTATTCAAGTAGGCTATTCATGGCACAATTGAATTAAAATTGATTATTTCAAGAAATACTCTTACTGCCAGTGCTACAAACGCAGAGTCCGATTACTCCGATTAAGTGTAAAGGAGGAAGCCATTTAGCGTATTTGAAAAAAAATGAATAGCCTATATCCTTTAGTTCGACTGAAATAAAAAAAACGGATTGAATTATTCAGAAAAAAATCTAATAAATGACTCATGCAAGCGGATGTGTTTGAACCAGTTCAACTGATTCACTCAAAAGATTAGCCAATCTGACATTACCGCTGTGCTCAACAGGTGGCGCATGAGCGAGCTCGAGATTGACAACATAAGAGCGTGCGCTCATCCAGTCTCCAGTTTAACAGCGCGAGTCGCGCAAGATACGAGCTCGAACCCGGGAATATGCTGCAACTGTCAGCGGAATACAGTAATATAAGAGTTATTTCTTAAAAAAGGTAAGACATCCTTTTTATAAATCATTTACAATATCAAATAAATAAACCCTTCTTGTAGTTCAGTGTGTCTTGTAAAACTTGTGAACAAGGAGATCATATTGTGTGAATGATTCTCATGGTTATTAACCAGCAAACTGAACTTTTCTAACGTTCCGGCAAAGTTCTGAACAAGCGTTCTTCCAGTAACATTAATAGAACGTTCGCTTTCATTTTCTCAAAACAGCAGGAAACATGTTATTTACACATCGTTCAATGAAGGTTTTCTATTCCGTTTTTTAACTGTCACTGTTTGTTTGTTTCAGAACATTGCCATGATGTTTGCAAAATCATCAAAGGGAATGTTCCCCTCTATTTGCATAACCAAAAATGTTTTTAAAACGTTTGTAAAACTGGTCATTTTGACAATTCAGAGGACATTAAGAAATAATGTTTTCATAACTCAATGGGAACGTTAGAAAACGTCCTTATGTTTGTTAGCTGGGTATGCAGCTCTTAGTTATAGAGAGCATAACAAACAATCAAAACAGTAGGCTGTTTTCTGTACATCTGTGTGGTAAATATTATCATTATATTAATATAGGCTACTTATATTCTTTACTTTTATAACAATAAAACTGTAAGGGTTGTCAGCCTGTCAGAACACTAATGCTGCCCAGCACGGTTGGCATTTTTTTACAGAACTCTCAATTTCACCTGATAATTCTCATGACATTGAACCCTCATTTTCCTCTAAAGAAAGTAATGAAGACTTGATATGTACGTCAACTTTGGCATTTCATGCTTCAAGAACTAAACTTGAGGTGCCAAGGGTTTTATATCACATTGCCTCAAGCAAAATTCCTCCAAGCAAGGAAAATTCTACACGTTCTCTTATGCTTTCTTGCAAGTGAAGGAATGCAGTGTGCAGCATGCTGGAACATGTGCTTATGTGAGTGTTTGTTAATTGCAGAGTTGCACCCTACAAATCAACAGAACTTCCCTGATATTGTGACAGATTTGGCCTGCTGTCCCTTGTTTACTGAGACACAAACATCATCATCAATGAGGACATTAGGAATGGCTGTGTTCAAGCAACAAAAAGTGGAGGATTTCTATGATATTGGTGAAGATCTTGGAAGGTAAGTGATATGATCGGTTGCCTGAGGATGTCTTGTAATTGCTTCTAGCTTTTGTTTGTTGTCGACTATAGCCGGTGAGCAATATGAACTCTCCCTTTTGCAGGACAGGTTCAAATGAGCTATAATTTGGGAAAAGAAAAAATTTGACCTTATAACTGACAAGCCAATCTGAATTTTCACATCACTGGACAGCGCATCCAAAGTATGATATCATTAAATATTATTAAAGGGAGTTACAAAAATGTAAATTCTGTCATCATTTACTCACTCTCATGTTGTTTTAAATTGTTTGCATTTTTTCTTCTGTGGAACACAAAAGAAGATATTTTGAAGAATGTTTCAACTGTTTTTGTTCATACAATGAACAAATGGGGTCAAAGGGGAAAGTCAATGGGGTTGCCAGTGTTGTTTTGGGCCCTATTTGTCTTTCATTTGTGTGGGCAAACTTTACAGAAAGACATTTTTTCAGATTGTTTTGTACATAATATATTTTTGTCAACAATCTTAAAGGCAGCATGAAACAGAAGTTACAAAAGTATTTTTTTCCTAATGTGACGTATAACCAAGTGAAACGCTTCTCGAACAACAACAACAAAATTGATTTTGTTCATGGGGAATTGACTCGTGCCCTCGCGCCAGTCATGTCATCAGAGAAAAGAAGAGATGTCGGGGGGATTATATTTATTAAAGACTATGAGGGTACTTGAATAAAAAAAACAAAACAATAATGTGCAAGGATAAATCATTTTTAATAAATACTACAATACTCCAGAAAAAAAGATATGTCCATTTTGATTTCATTGTCACTTTTTGTTGACAACTGTTTTAGTTTATACAATAGAAAAGTCAATGGGGTCCAATGTATTTTTTTTGGACCCCATTGACTTTCAGTGTACGCACAAACAGAACACAAAGACATTTACCAGAATATTTTCTTTTGTGTTTCTGGGAAACCAATCATTTTATATTCCTCATATTATAGAAAAAAACTGAACAAAATCATGAGGGCCCCCCACCCTCCTTTCCCTTGGCACCAGTTCTCATTCTTGAGTCATGTTTTGTTCTCTCTTACAAAGCACACTCTTAAAAATCTGCCCCAACAGGCAAGCAAAACACTGATTAATGCAAAAAAACCTGTTATAATAACAGCATTTCTACCATTTCAGCAGAAGGAAGTTGCAAATCCATCCAGACAGGAAGTGCTAAACACATTCAGGAAAGGTGCAGTCTCACACCCAGGTTACTACCGGGTCTCGCCCCTGGCTATAGGTTGCAGGTGTAAATCAGTCACCCTTTGGCACTTCTCTGTCAATGGTTTGTCAATGGTTTCTTATCAAAACTTGAATATGTACAAGAAAGGCCATAAAACTGTTCTCACGGAAGCTTGGAAAGGCGTCCTCCTGTAATTCGGAAAGGCTGTTCCCTTTTGTCACAGAGGCCTCCTAGTTGAGGTACTATGAGTAGAAAGACAGATGTTGGTTATTGTTTACAATATGTAACAGCTCAGCCATCTGCCTGGATGGCTTTGTGTCCCGCTCAATGGCTCAGTTTCTATGACACACCCTGGATTAGATGAGATACCTGATCTCCCCTGCAGGACTGTTACTGAGACCGGGATTGATAGCGCTGTACATTTACCGGGAGCGAGTTACTTTAAATTAATGAAGGGCCAGTTTTGTGTTTTCAAACCTTTAATGCAATTAGATTTTTAGGCTACCCTTTCTTAAGAACTCGCATTTGATATCAACAGTTCGAAGTTTGCGTGTTGCTTATCTAACAATATAATTCTCTTAATAAGCTTAAAAATAAATAGCATACTTTACTGACCTAAATACCCTTTCACACCAAGAACAATAACTATATTAATAACTATGACTATATCCACACCAATGGACATTAGTATTCAGTTTATTATAAGCGTGCTGCAGTTTTGTCCTCTGCCACTTTAAATTCTCAAGTTGTTAAAGCAGGATGGATGATTAGCTGTCAATGTGGCTGGAAGTGAAAGTGTTTCCAACAAAATTGTTCTTCTATGTCATTAGCGATATAGTTGTGGTGTGGACTTCCCTATTCTCATATAGAATGATTTTTAAAACTTTATAGGTTTAGTTATCGTACTTGGTGTTATAGGCCTTAAATCAAAAGAAGGCCTAATTCACATGTTCTTTGCTGTCAAATCTAAAAAGGCAGAGAAAGCGGAAGAAATGTTAAAAATATGTTTCGTTATGTTATGTTTCAGTATTTTTTAGTATTGAGTATTTTTGTAGTATTTTACCCAATTTGTATGTGTGCTGTGCTATGTTTTTCTATGAGTTTTATATGCTTATATTAGATTATTGTGTCGTTAGCTTAGCAACATGCTAACTTTGAACTCTGATGATATCAAATGCTAACCAAGATCTCCTGTGCGAAGCGCTTTTTGTGTGTTGAGTGTTTCAAATCAGTCACTTGTCTGGTTCTGTGATGTTAGGATGCTGTATTAAAAGGCAGCCTATGTAGGTCGTGGACACACATCAGCTCAGTACAGAGCTTTAGTGTTAGCTTTACCACCTGTACTTACCTACATTAAATATGAGCCAATAGTCATTTTTACAGCAGAGAAGATACAATAATACAACATTTTGTAGTGATGACTACAGCAAAACTTACAAAAGCCAAAGGTTGTTAGCTTGTTAGCAATGTGTGTTAATAACAATCAGGTCCTATCTTAGAAAATGTTAGTTCTCTTTCCAATGTTTTTGTTTTCTTGTTTCAAAATGATACCTCCATTCCCAAAGACATGTCGTGGAGGGTCAGTTGCGTTTGAGGTGGAAGTACTCACGCACACAGACACGTATCTTGTGAAAGAGGAAATAGCTCAAATGTGGTTTCACAGAGTGTGTGATGATCTGTAACACATTAGCAGCTGCAAACTGAAACATGTATGTTAGAAGAGGACAGCGAGAGAGAGACTGAAGGGGAAAATAAAGACACTTTGAACGCAAAGAGTTGTTCACACTCACAAACTCCCACCAGCCGTCGTGTTCCGTGTGGGTTGGAGGAGACTGGCTGTCACACTACCGCATGAATCACCTGCTTCAAAGGCTGACGATGTGGGACAAATGAGACCCTTTTAGGCAACCATTTTGTTCCTCGGAGGTTGGGGCTTGTTGCTGACAGGGGCTTTATTCAGAGATGATAGGAATCTCCGTCATGGACAGATGACAGTGTACAAGTTGGCTATATTTGTCTCAGTCAGTGGACATGTTTGTTACATCAACATTTATTTAAAAAGAGATGAAATTTGAAAGAGACGGTGATGTAAATCCAACATTTTTGTTGCGTATTTTTGGCATGTATTGAGACTATGTTAACAATATGACACGGCCTAAAAGTAATAGTTCATTTACTCATTTACTCACCCTCATGTCGTTCCAAACCCTTAATACTTTCATTCATTTTCTGAACACTTTAAAAATTAAGATATTTTTAGTGAAATCTGAGAGGTTTCTGTCCCTCCATTGAAAGTCTACTCAGCCAAAACTCGGACGCTTCAAAACATTCATAAAGATATCGTAAAATAAATTCAAATGAACTGAAGTGGTTCAATCTAAGTCTTTTGAAGAGACGATATCACTTTATCTGATGTACAGATTTAATTTAGGCTTTTATTCACATATAAACTTTGATCAGCACACAAGAATGGGTGAATAAGGTTTGTTTCCACGCGTCAAGCAAGTATGGTTGAGCTTCCATTTTCCATATTGGTGTGCTGATCAATGTTTATATGTGAATAAATCCTAGATTAAGTATGTTCATCATATTCAATAATTAAATCAATAATAATTATTACAAAATTCTAGATATTTCTTACTTACAATTGATTATTGATGCCTAGGATGTAGATTGTGTTACCCAAGTATTTTAATATGATGTTTCGTCCACATTTCGAAAATCAAACATCATGAAAAACATTTGGTCTTGGTATTTTTTTAGACAATGGAACCAGTTCTGAAAAAGAACCGGTTGTCAATTCTCAACTCTTGCATCTTTCCTATTACTCTATCATGTATTTTAGCAGGGCGAAACATATTGTGTAACCACTCATAGCTTTAAAATAGTACAAATCACCGTCGTGTTTTACTGAGTAATGCAACTCTCATAACTTATATCAGAAACCGTAATATTTATATGAATATTTAAATTCAATGAATTACTAAAAACTACACAATCAAATGATATAATGTGTTTAAAGGTCTATTAGATTTGGATTCATGTGATCCAGTCAGTATATATGAGTAGTAGTGGTGCAGATACCAGTTCCAGCTAGTTTATTAGTCGACAGGTAAGATAGAGGAAGAGTAATCCATAAACATAGTGATCGTGTTACAGTAAAGCAAGTTTTTTTTTTCATAAGCTAATCTATATTTGGTTAAAGTAGACGGATGATGCTGGATGGTCCACCATGAACAGCATCTAACAATTTTAAATTTAGCTAGACTTGTTTTATGAGGAAATAAAAAGCCATCTTCCCCTTCACTGTCTTTAGGTTAAGCAATAGGAGGAAGTGATGAAAGCCATTGAAGAAAGATTAAGAGAATTGGTGCAGTTTGGTAATGTCCTGTGTATTTTGACAGGTCTCTGCTACCATATGATAGATGCCATGATATAAATATATGTATATTTTTTAAGAGATCATGCAAATCATCTCCATAGTAACAGACTATACGCACAGCATTTGATTTATGATTTATGAACACAACAGCATACCATATGATTCTGGGCTGTATTTTTACTAGCTGCATATAATGACTCACAGATAAGTCATTTTATGCTCTATATACAGGGCTGTCGTCATGAGGACAACCAGGTGACAAGAGTTAATGTCAATACTCCCTACCAATAAATCTGTTGTTCCAGGCCCCCGTTCATTTAATTATTATATAAAGAGAATCATCTCAAACTTTTCTGCCACGTCAGAGTGATTTATGAGTCATAGAGTGAACACTGCAATGACTAATACTATAAGTTATCGTGCTACACACTTTATAACATACTAGTCAAGAAATGTTTTACTCATATTTCAGCAAGTCGTGGTAGGAGACTATATAATTTAACACATGAACAGAAACAAAGCTGTAATGGACAGAAGAACAGTCCGTTCAACATGTGCTATGGATCCCTACACTGAGCTGACCTACAGTCGTGATCAGGGGTATCTGGGTAAAGTTGGCTATTTTAAGCAAGCTAAAACAGGCTCCCAGTGCAATTATAGTGAATATTTGTGTATGTCAAAGTTTGAACAAAAAAAAAAAAAATTGGCAAAGGAGTTGGAGGAAATGGGATCCGTCGAAACATCAACGCACATTCTTTGCATTCTTCCCCCCACTGCTCTTTTGCCTCATGCAGCACAAACAAGATGCTTTGATGAAGAATCTGTTAATGTTTTTAAACTAATCTGTCCAAAGCGTTGAAAAGGAAGTATTCGGCAGCTGTGAAGCGAAGGAGTTGAAAAGCTGTTATGATAGAATAGATTGTGTGGGAGGGTTGACAGTCTGTGTTCACTTGGAGAGGAAATCACTGGCAGGATTTAAAAGAAATGACATCCATGATGCAATAATAGTTTATTGTTTTTACATGTAATTAATACTTCCGGTCCTGTCTGCTAATTGTTTAAAGAAATATGCACTTATTCCCTTGTGATGGAATAAAAACACACACACACTGTTGTTTTAAACTTTCTGTTTAACTCAGACCGATAAAGAATGCGTTAACATCTGTTCCATCCTTTTGTCAAAGCAGAGGACCCAGTTTTTCATATATACACACATGGATACAATGAATCTCAGTGTTATAATGTCCCCTCAGGCCATCATGGACATGCATTTGAATATTGCACTGGCGCCATTGGGTCAAGTGAGGTCCTCCGGCTAATATCCAGCAGCTGTTGGGAGTGGAAAGTCCACTGAGACCTCCAGCCGTCAAAAACACAAGCGGGCTTAGAACAGAGACTAGTGGAACGCCTGCTAGTGCTATGGGATGCCTCTCTCCTCCCTCAGCTTTTCTGCAAATTGCACCTCCGACAAAGCATTTAACACATTTAACACTTTTTTTTTTTTCTTCACAAGGCTTTTTGAATGTCAGGATCAGTTTGTGAAGTGTTTGTTTGGTTTAAGAGAATGAGGTAGTCCTTATCAGGAAGTGTTAAGATACAGTAACATTTACCGTTATTACGGGATTTTTCACAGGCAAAATCCAGTCATTTTAATAGGAATCCACGCTATTGGAAATTTCGTTTGAGGGTTCAAGTTGAACATTGGAGGTTTTTTTTTTCTTCTTCAGTTGAGCAATATTAATCTGAATATGGTCCTATTCTGATTATGTAAGCATCCTGTAAATACATTTACAACCAAAACCAGATTTAGCCAATACTCCATTTTCTAGAAATCTGCATAAAAACGTCTGGAATATGTATTAATCAGATTTTTGGGTCTTAAATACCTTATTCAGAATATCCACCTTAATTGAATTTACAACTGCATATGTCCAAACAAAGGTAATTTTGGCACAGCTCGAAAATTCAAGAATAAAGTAATACTTTTATACAGAATGTACCTTAATCAGAAAATGATGTGCTTTGAGTAAATTCCTCTTTGATCCGCTTTCTGCTTCGTCATGTGTTGTGACTTGAAAGCCAAGCGGGTATAAACGACATTATTGTGGCCTGGCCTGTAGAGGTGAAATATGCCTCTAATGTGATAAATGGGAAAAAAAACTTGAGATGCTGAGATGTTATGGTCTAGGTTTGCATTCTCCCGTGGCTCTGGGAGAGACCGGCCATCCCTCGGGATACACATTCCTGTTGGGTCTGTTTTGGCTTTCCACGGCTGTGATGTGTGTGTATGTGTACGAGGGAAACCTCTTATCGTGTAGGCCCCTCTGAGCTCTCTGCGGGCAGCCCGACCCTTTTTCCAGGCGGAGGCCTCACAGTGTTTGGCGTCCTTGTATTTCAGTGGGTTATAGGTTGTTAAACAAACACAGTTATCGATTTGGCCAATAGTCCCTACTGATTTAGCAATCAGACTTATTCGGTTATTTGCCAGAGGCACTGAACTGTAATGCAATTCTTCTCTTGATTTAATTACATGAACGGGAAACTGCATTAGACACAGTGAGAAAAATGTCCTCTGAGTGAAATAAAAGTCTTTTTTTTTAAATCAGTGTTTCTTGTCCCAGCGTATACATCTCTCTGTCTTTATTATGTCTGTGATTTTGCAATAAAACAAACAGAATGGTGAGGTGAACTCCCCTTGTCCTTCGGCCTGCTTTCTGGAAACAAATAAAATGACTGTGGTGAAGGAAGGAATAGAAACAAACTGGGTTGTGAATCAATGGGTGAACCTTACAAAACAAATCTGAGTCATAATTCACACCAAAATAAAAAGTTCTATATTTTATATAAATGTATAATTTTTTACACCTTAAAAGAAAAAGAAAAGAATATAATATATATAATAGATTTTTGGGGTGAAACGTGACCTGGACATGTTCTTGATAGGTTTAATGAGATTCCCCCAAATGTATTAATTTCTAGTTTATTTGGTAGGGACAGATACAGTAGATTATCTTCTTGAATCAATCCCATGTCAGTATCATAGTGTTTATAGCCAATGCTAATTCGCAATACCTGTCCCTAGAACGGCTTTTTATATTAAATATAACACTAGATGGATAACTGAAAAAAATAAACAATAAACAGTGAATACATTAAAAGGTCCAAAAAACCAAACAGCACAAATAACACATGACCCTCTCTTGGTGACTCGGGACGACATAAAATGTGTAGCCCCCCAATCAGTACCAGTAGAAGAGGAGAATTATTACCCAGCAAACATTGGTCCGACGGCAACGTCGTGTCCCTGGCCAAAAATAGTTACGGCCAGGACGGCATAAATCGGTAAAAATATGTAACACAGAACATTTCCTAAAAATGCATTCAGATACATTTGTACATGTCTACAGTTGCATGTATAGTTGTTATTTTAACGTTTAGCTATGTGTAGTTCAATATAGTGTCGGGTGAGAGGACGTCACCTGGCGACGTCTTTTGCACGTGCATTTATAGTCCATCATGACCCTCTATGGAATCCTTGTGAAATATGCAAAAGGTGTGCTTAATCCTTGCATGGTTAATATAGTGCAATAATTCATTTTATTGACCACGTAGTTTTTAAGAGGTTGTGAAGACGTCCACTGGCGTCCTGTACACGTCTAGTCAGGCTGTGAATAAATACACGTCAACTGACGTCTTCTGCACGTCTAGTCTAGCAAGATCAGGAATGATCTTTATGAAATACACGCTTTGTATACAAAGTAAATATATTTACTTTATTTTTTGTTTTTATAAATTATAATCACCAAGTGCCCAGTGTGGTGATTGCAAAGCCACTGCATTTTAGTCATTATTTCAACCTGTTGTACTTGATGTATTCGTTGTTATTTTTATGGAATGTATGCATGTACATGTAAAACAGAAATATACCCGGTCACCATTTATTTCTGAGTTGGATGTAATTGCCCAAACCATAAACTGCGCTGCCAAGATGTAGTGATAAAAGATCTCGCGATCCTACAAAATCCCGCGATAGGATAGATTATCTCGCGAGATGTTAACGCGTTCTCCAGAACTTTGAACAACAACAACCACGAGGAGAGGAGGGAGTTGTATCGATATTATTAAAATAATATCATTTTAAGTTGGGTAAGTACATTTTGGATTATTACAGATTAACGTGCTTAAGGTTTACTTGTTTGACATGAATGAACCGAAAGAAATGATGCCCACATTTTCAACTGAAAATTACTGAGTTTGGCTAAAATTAGCTAGTAGGCTAAAAGTTACTTTGAGCGTATACAAAGGTATACCAGTCCAGTATAAAGTATGTTTAATGATACAGTCTAAGTTATTACTGTAACTTATTAATTTAGCCTTGTGAGAGTTTATTTCAGAAATTAAATTATCTGAAATAGAATGAAATGTTTAGCTGGATTTCAGTAACTGCTTTAAAAATAAAAGCAGAACATCTTTTATACAATAAAATAAAATGTAATGCATGTTGATTACATTTTTCTATGCATGTTGATTACTTTTTACTAATGTTTCATTCATGATTCATTCACCTTGTTTCATGTTTTTTTTTATTATTTGGCTGTAGACCATAAAAATATTTTGAAAATAAGTGCATATCATTTACCTCAAATTTTTAATTGTATTTATTTTAAAAAGAACTATATTCTCTTCCCTTAGATGCTGTGGAGATGTGGAGCCCAAACGCTACAGACTCTGAGACTGATCCAGCAATGGCAGAACACCTGAAACACCTCCAGGAAGAGCTGGGACAGTGGATACAAACAATGAACCAAACAATGTGTTTAAAGGGATAGTTCACCCAAAAATGTAAATTGTTATAATTTATTTAACCTCATGTTTCAAACCTGTATACCTTTCTATGTTATGCTAAACACAAAGGTGTTTGGAGGAATGTTTGTAACCAAGTAGATGTCGCCTCCCATTAACTACCATAATATATATATTTTTTCCAATAATGGTAGTCAATGGTTTCTCTATTTGCTTGGTTACAAACATTCTTCAAAATATCATCTTTTGTGTTCAGCAGAAGAAAGAAACTCATACAGGCTTGGATCATGAGGGTGAGTAAATGACAGAATTTTTGGGTGAACTGTCCCTCTATATAATAATTCAGTATTTTGTAGAGATGCACCGATTGATCGAGGTGACCGGAGTTGGCCGATTTTCACGTGATCGGCCATGACTGGCGATCGGCCGGTCAGTCTGACATATGCCAATTTTATGCCAGTCAAATGCACTCTGGCGCCCCATGATTAACATCGCGCAACATCAGCATCACACGAAACGCACATGTAGGAATCCTCGTGAATTACGGCCGTTCAGACCGCAAGCGCATATTTTTTGCCTTGTGCATGTTAATCAATGAGTGCATTCACACCGTGAGCGGGAGCAGCGCGTGAGCGTCGAGCAGGAGCGTCGCGTGAGCAGCAGTGAAACGTTTCAGCGCCAAGTCTATTTCTACACTGCTCACGCTCAAATAAAGTGAAAGCACACTTTTGATGGACAAAATAGCCTAAATATGATTTCACATAAAAAGTGCCCAAAATGCACAGAATTTACGTGTTTTATCAAGAACTGGAGTAGGCTATGTCAGAAAAGAAACGTAGACTCAAAATATTTATAGAAAATTAACCCATTTAAATTGTTTTTATTATTCAGTTTTTACAATTGATTGTAATAGGCCTGTGTTTGTGTGTTTTGAGAAAAATCTTTATACTGCAAGGCTATATCTATTAAATGTATTATTTATATATTATTGTATTGCCATTACCTGTTTTCATACAGATGTTTAGTTTGCTAAATATATATCAAAAAAAAATTATTGGATATGATGTGAAAAGGAAACGGTTCTTCCATAACACTGCACTTTAGATGTGTGTGAATTTCCCACATCAGGGGTAATTTATATAGTTCTATTTTATAGCGATTATCTATGTCAAACTTAATAAAAATCGGAATCGGCCTAAAACATAGTAATCGGTGCATCTCTAGTATTTTGTGATTGGTATTTTAGTTTGGTTAAATGTTAAACATTGAAAAAAAATTAGGAGAGATTTTGGCTGTTCAAGATCAATAAAATGTTGTGCTAAATCAGAACTTGCTTCTTTTTTGCTTATGTCCACAAATAATGTGTTCTTGTTTGTGATGTACACGTGATTAAAACGTTTTATTGACGTTCAGGTCTGACTGGACCAATTTTGGACCTTTTTAGAACCTTTGTCCAAGACTTGATTGCCTTTCGCGATGTTACGCAATAGGTGTGTGATTATTTTATATGCAGGCTTATGCCTACACTTATGCATAAACACACCTTATAAACATCCAGAAGAAGACTAATTCTGACGTCCAGGGACGCGCTGAAGAGACATGGAATTCACGGCCAGAAAAGACGTTGAATTCACGGCCAGATGACGTCAAAGACGTCGGTTCAACTTTCATTTTGGAACTATTTTTCAACCATGACTGGACGTGTCGGACGGACGTCTTTTCAACGGTCATTACACGTCCAAATGTTTGCTGGGTATTATTATTATTTATAGAACCTCTCAGTGGGGCTTTTCATACGAAACACAGGAAGTAACTGGCTGCAATCGTGGTCTAATCATCTGCTCGCTGTGCATAATCCCCTCAGCCTATTCTCACAGCGCATTTGGAACTTACATGAACAAGAACAGCAGGCGACAAACAGAACTTTAGTCTGCAGCTTCATATTTTTATATACTTCCAATGTGAGATCAGAGAAAAGGGAACAGGAACACAGAAGTACTTAGAAGAATCAAAAACACACAGAGTTGTTTAACATGTTTTTGTCTATCTATCTATCTATCTATCTATCTATCTATCTATCTATCTATCTATACATATACAATATATATATATATATATATATATATACTTTAACAACAAAGAATGCTACTGAAACAGAGTCCACTATTTACAAAGTCTGCGGTTGTCTGCTGGAAGTGTCCTGCAGATGACATGTTTCGAAACCTTGCGAAACATCCCGCACATTTCACAGAGAAGACATCATCCCTCGTTTTTCTTTCCCCCCCTCATCCTGTTGTCAATTTCCCCCTATCCCTCCTCTCTGCTCTGTCCTTCCGTGGCGTTATGGCCGTCTGTCACGAGCACCTGAGGAGTTGGACAGTATTTCGCGGTCACAGCTGATAATGAGTCAGGCCAAATGTACATCTGAAGACGTGAGGCATGATGTCAAGAACGGCTAGCTAAATCAGTTTAGACGCAGTCCGTCTAGATCTGTGGTGTGATAGGCACATGCTAGATATCGTGACTCAGAGACGCTTCCTAAATCTGCTCACGTCATCATGTGATGCCCCTCCATGTGCATCAGGAGTCAGTTTCTGTATTAAAGGTGCAGTAAGTGATTAATCAACCCAAATAAACACAACCCTCTTCATTGCTCTGCCCCCCAAAATGCACGAACATGTCATGCATGATGTATGTCTCTTTATTATAGCTGAAGTGAAGCAAAATAATGAATCTGACCTTTTCTCTTTTGTAATGTCTCTCAGCCATCTCTCTTTCTACAGTCTTTCTTCAAATATCCCTCTTGCTCATTCTCTCTCATGGGTTGACACGCCCCCTACTGCTGATTGGCTACAAGTGTGTTCTGCTGTTCGCTGTGATCCACTTTCAACAGCGTTTCTCAGGAATCATTTACTGCCGATTATTAAAGGAGTTTCAAACTTCAAGGGCACCATTTTCCAACCTCTGTTATTTTTGCTGCTATTTCTGTATATGTAAATTACCTCTGTTATGACTGGCTAATCATACCCCCCCCCCCCCCCCCCTTTCAAAAAGCAATTTTCAACTTTTATAAGTCATATAAGATTCATCTAATTTAATGTGATTTAAGTTGAAATTACTCAAATATCCAAGTTGACTGTACACTGTAATTTATTTTACAGTGCATCACACAAAAGTTTTGGGTAAGAAATTTAATGACAATTAGGCACATTTTCCTGTCAAATTGTCATTAGCGTAATGCATCCGAACATTTTACTTGTTTTGTAATTCCCATCATTCTCAGTGATGATTTTTCAATTCAGATAAAAAAAGTGATAATGTAATTCAGCAAAGACGCATTCAATTGATTAAAAGTCACAGTAAAGACATTTATAATGTTACAAAAGATTTCTGTTTCACATACAAACTTTTCTTTTAAAGTGTCTGTTAATCAAAATTTCATGAAAAATTTCTGAAGGATCATGACATTATGTCTATTATGATTATTGGAGTACGTCTGCAGAATGTGATAAATTGAACACTTTTATTTCAAAAGAGAAATAAAGGTCCTGTTTTCTATTATTCAACCCTCTTTAAAACCTTTTACTTTCTTCCTGGATGTCGCTAAATCTGGAATCATTATCAGTATTGCTGCATCCCTAATTTCTCCTTTAATTGATCTCTTCTGCCCACAGTCTACACAAACCCATAGATAACATGAGCAGCAGACATATTTCATCTGTCAAGACTGGGGAGATATTATTTGAAATGTTCAAAGCATGTGCGAGGAAGCGAAAGCCTCTTTGACACAGAAGCGGTGGGTGGTTGGCATTCCTCTTCTCTGTCTTTTCTCTGAGAGCGTTTTCCTCCCACACCGTGACCCCAGTTGTGCGCTTCCCTGCGGCAGGATTTCCTTTTAGGCTCTTGCTATGCAAGAAATGTTCTGTTCCGAGATTCTATAGGGAGCATTTCCTTGCAGACATATTGCAGCATTAAGGATCCAACTCATAACTGATTGTTCAGTACAACAGTGCAATCCCAGTGGGTTTCACAGGCTAAGAGCAAAGCTATGCCAAGTTACTGAATACTGAACGTGGGCGGTCATATGTTAATGTGCTTTGTGATGTCAGTAACTCTTGCAAAAGAGTCTCTGTTATTAAACTGGAAAATGTGGTGCTATATGTTGCATGTGATGCAGCTAAATAGAGCTTATTATTAGACTGACACTAATTTGACTCCAGATAAGTATTTTCTCTTGTTTATAATTCTAAGGAAATTAAGCATTTAATGCTTTTATTGAAAATATTCCCAGCAATGTCTCAGTGGCATGTGGTCGACTTTTGCAATGGAGGTAAAAGTTTGGTTGTTTTAGTTCAGTGTAAATTCATGTTCAAGTTTAAAGGCATAAAGCAGCATTTTAACTTGGGGCTGATAATAAACCAATATTATAGTATTTGTATGTTTATATTAACATACTTTTTCTTAAATCACATCAAAGTCTCATCAGTTTTTTTTATTTTGAAAACACCACAAAGGGGAACACTTGAATTTAACCAAACTGTGTGGTGCTTAAAAAAAACAACTTACAGATCAGATAAAGATTTGTGTTTCAATTTGATGTTGATTCAGATAAACCAGAAGGTCACACATTAGTGCCAAAAGTTGGCTTCATCCGAAATTGCATACTTCCCTATGTGACAAAAGAAATATGAAATATGTCTGAATTACATTCACACATTCATACTATAACATACTTTTTTAGCGGTTGTGAAGTAATTACTCGTTACATTATATATTAAGTACCTACTCAGGGGAGTTTCGGATGCAGCCTTAGTCTGTTCATTTCCACAAGTTTGACCTTTTTGATTTGTATTCGGTTATATCATGTGATCAATCGTAGTGATGTGGAAGCAGCAACTCCCTTCACATTTCATGCAGTGTTGCTGCACTTTGTCGCTAGATTAGCAACTTTTCACACCCCTTAGTATAATTTTTTCTTCAAAATAGCGACTAGCGACATATCTAGTGACTTTTTGGACTGCTGGTTGACATTTAGTCAGTCACTATATCACACTCGTTCCGTTGTCTGACAGAAAATATGTAAAGGAGAACAGCTTTATCGGACATTCGACTATATATTAAAATATGTGAGCAAGGATTAGGAGAGAAAACAAATGTTAAGTGCTGACAGATGGCATATTACGTCATCTAGCAACATTTAACGACTTTTTGAGCTAATTTGCATTGAAAATAGTTGCCAACGCTGATAAATTCAAGGGAGGAAAAAAGAAAGTGCTGCCTTTTACTGAAACTAAATCAGCTGGTGTGGGTACAGTGTCACTTTAGATAAATGAGTGGTCTATACATTGTTCCAGTTTTAGTAATGTTAATTTTGTTTAATCTTGTTCTGTCGATTACTTTCTTAACCCCCTTCTTTTGAGGAAACGTTAAATCCCCTGGAATGTTTTAATCCTACAAAACTGACAGATACAATGTGGCAGTTTTTTGTGCCATTGCGTTATTAATCATATCCTGAGGAGATGAATGTTAGAAGTGATTACGCAGATCATTCATCATCTGGCTTATTATGCAGAAGAACTAAATGCTCTCTCTCTCTCTCTCTTTTACTCAGTGGGCAGTTTGCTATTGTGAAGCGCTGTAAGGAGAAGAGTACTGGTGTGGACTACGCTGCAAAGTTCATAAAAAAGCGTCAGAGTCGTGCAAGCCGGAGAGGTGTTCGGCGAGAGGATATCGAGAGAGAAGTGGACATCCTCCAGGATCTCCAACACCCCAACATCATCTCTCTGCATGACGTCTACGAGAACCGCACTGACGTGGTGCTCATCCTGGAGCTGTAAGTGAGAACACGTCCTCCCACGCTGTTTGGGAAGAGCTAAAATTACCCACTAGCACTGCTGTCCTCACTGTATCGCTCTTAAAGGGGCCAAGCACGGACCAAGCACGATGTTCTCTCACCATTCCTGATTTCAAACACACACTCACAGTGTACGGCTTGGTCTTGTGGCTCTCAGAACAGAAACAAAAGCTGATGCTCTCCGTATGTTTTTCCGTCATCTCCGGGCGCGTTCATATGTAAATATTTTGTCTGCTAGATTGAAAGATCTGAAAAAAAAACATACATTTACCCGCTCATAGAGAAATCAGGACAGAAGTGGTTAAAACTAGACAAAAAAGACGGATTAAAACACCAGGTGTAAACGCGTATGTGTCTTCCTCGTCTACCTGTGATCCGATTGACCAAATCGCATCTTAATACCAGGTGTAAACAGGGCCTAAGTTCGAAAGATTGCCTCATTGCCGAAATTACTTTGCAGGCAGTACCTCACGAAACTGATTCCGGGACGACTTTTGAGGCAGCATAACGTTTTAGTGATCTACAACAAAATAGCAAGCAAATAATAAGCACATTTTTCATTACTACAATAGTAATGTCTCACTAGAAATGACATCAAAAGTGGAAAACATTGGATAAAACGACCACCAACCACAACTTTCAGATGCTATATTTATTTTGTAGCTCAAATGTCACAGAATGGATAGCACATGATTATGGTTAAAGGCAGTGAATATACATCTATGCTGCCCTCAAAAATCAGATTAAAGCTGCCGTCGGCAACTCTGGCTGATTGAGTGGACTTAGGCAAAATTTTGAATGTTTACAACTCTCATGCCCCTCCCCCACTATCAACGAATACCCTCCCACAGAGTTCGTGCTCGTCAGTGCGCCATCACTCTTCGCTACTTCGCGAACTTCAGGCGTGTGCATGTGATTGACGTGTGCATGCACGACTTGTGATTGACAGTCCTATCTCACACCCCCCTGCGCTGATTGGACACAATGAACCGGGAGCGGTGGATTTTTGCAAAACAAATAACACGCTCCAGGTGGAGTTAGAAGCTCGGGTTTTTTTCTAAAACCACTTAATTTATGTTGTTCTGTCGGAATATAGTGTCGAATTCGCTGAATATGATCAAAAAAAAGTTGCCGACGGCAGCTTTAAGGTTTTTCAATAGACAGGATGTGGTACAATCATTGGATTCTGACGTGCATTGAGCTTTCAGACACATCCTTAGTTGTACATGACTACTTTCATCTTTTCTCTGACCCTTAGAATTCAGAAGAGTGTTTTTGTTACTTCACACTCAAGATTTCTGAATGTAAATGAAAAATCCAGCAAAATATTAGCTGAATTGAAAGGCCATTTGTGGAAATGTGATAGGAAACCCATTACAACTCTAACAAACAGGGTAGTGCCTTCAAATGAATGTGAGCTACTGCTTGATTTCAAGTGCCTGTCCTCAAATGACATTCCTCTTTAGTTGACTAATGCCTGACGCTCTCGTCCAAGAGCTCATAATTTATCTTACTCACTTATTCACTTAGTCTCTTTAGGCTTTCTCAAAAGAACGCTTACCATCTAGCCCTGAGCTATAACAGCTGCTTCAAGTACCATTTTAATCAACAAACACCTGATTCATTGAGTCAGGTGCATTAGTCGGCAAAAACATTGGCTGCAGGATGTAGTCTGCATCCCATTCTGCATATTCTCCATCCTACATAGTACAGTATGTGACATTTGTATTGGTGTGTCCCAAATCATTGTGCATTGTAAATATTATGCCAAGGGTGCAAAGATGGCATAGTACTTTTTATGTATTTCTATAGGATTTTCATCAGTGCATCAGTTTGGCTTATATGTTTGGCTAATATTTTTATACTTTTACCCATGACCCATGACCCTTTGCTTAATATTACCCATTGGTTACATGACCCATGTAAGAAGAGGAGTTTAAACTACCATGCTACCCATTTTTAAATGTACGAACCTTAAATTTAAGTTATAAAGGATTTAAATATAATGGTTATAAAATATATTCACACAGTCGTAGTTAATGTATAACCTGTACATTATATATTAGTTAATGCATAAAATATGTGTTTTATAAATTATATAATAGTGCATTTATGTAATAAACAGCTGTCAGCTGTTAAATTTAAGTACATTATTAGATAATACCAATTTAGGTCAACCAAATACCAAGCAATGCTTAATTTTGTTCAGTGTGTGGTGTAAAAAGGTCGCATTAGCTATCAAAGAAAAAACACTTAAGCAAAACATGGTCAGGTCAAAGTATCTGTATAATTTTTGGTCCCAAATTTTACTTTATTTTGCTATCATCACTTACATAAATTAACTATAGTGTTGTGCACCCACCAGTAAAAAAATATATACAAAATTACATCTAGTGGAATTTTTGGTTTGACTGTATGCAAATAACTTATCATATCACTACTATATATATATATTGGTAAAAGGCTATTTCCCAAAACTGGCATACTGTTGTTTACATTCTCAAATACAGTATATTAACATTGCCAGTAAGTCTTGTTGACTGTTCTATTTGTCACACTATGTGTATTTGGTGTATCTCGTGATCTGGAGGCCATTGTCATTCTCTGAATGTGTGGGGGAAGCTGTAGTAAATGTCAGAACTCTAGAGTTTCTGGGAGGCCCGGCTCAGGTTTTCACTGCCTGGGATGTGTGCATGGGAGCGTAGAAGCTCAATTAGGACTAATTGTGGCCTGAATCCAATCTGAACGGTGGCTGAATGGACTGTCTGTGACAGTCAGCTGCTCTGCATTTTAAGTAAAGAGCATCGTTCTGGGTGCACTGATCAGATCTTGTAGTGTACAAATTCAGCTAAGCTGATATACAACCATATTAAAATGTGTGTGAGTGTTTGGGAAAGAGATTTCTGCAGAGCTATGATAAAGTGGTTTGATGTTAGTGATAAAAAAGACCTGTGCTAAACTGTTTAAGCTCTGCTGTGGTTAATTGTCACAGAGGAAGTTTACTAGTCGTATTATTGAGATGAACATCTCTGTATGTATGAGATAAAATGTACTTGGTGTGTCAAGTCAAGTCAAGTTATCTTTATTTGTATAGCGCTTTTTACAATACAGATTATTTCAAAGCAGTGATAATAACGGGAAAATAATGCAACCGAGTTTGTTTCGGCTGTACATCAGATCTAGAAGAAAATAGCGTCATAGTCCAGTTTATGTTAGTTCAGTGATGGTTAATCTTTGTTGTAAAAAGGTTATTAATTTAGTTAATTTATATATATATATAGCCACTCTGGAGAAAACAGTGATGTGATCGCTTATGACAGCTTAGCACAGCCCCAGTTTTCATTTAATGGTGTCAATGCAGTCAGATCAATAATATTGTTGAATAATAAGTGTCCCCAATTAAGCAAGCCAAAAGCCAAAGGCGACAAAGGCGGTGCTCAGTTTATACTCAGTTAGGAGGGTATTTTTTTGTTTAGACTTATAAATTGTTTTAACAATGGTTGTAGGTTTGAGATTATTTTTCCCTCAACTAACATAATTAAACTAACATTATTACATT
Source organism: Semotilus atromaculatus (assembly GCA_031834385.1). Classification (NCBI taxonomy): domain Eukaryota; kingdom Metazoa; phylum Chordata; class Actinopteri; order Cypriniformes; family Leuciscidae; genus Semotilus; species Semotilus atromaculatus. The sequence continues at coordinate 9,334,296 of JAULUF010000027.1, forward strand.
GAAATAGACAAATGATGTACAATTTTAGAAATGCAAAAATGCAACAGGGATGGATGGATGGATGGATAGATAGTCATCTTTGCTGGACTTGTTTGAGGATGCATCTTTGAATATCTATCACTCTACTGGTCAGCATGATATATGGGTAACCCACTTCTAACCACCTGACTCTTTTTTTTTTCTCAGTGTTTCAGGAGGTGAGCTCTTCGACTTCCTGGCTCAGAAGGAGTCGCTGAGTGAAGAGGAAGCCACAGAATTCATCAAACAGATTCTCAACGGAGTTCAATACCTGCACTCCAAGAAAATTTCACATTTTGACCTGAAGGTACAAAACAAGTTTTGTCCACGGCTTTCTCGGTCGTATAGTTTCCTATAAATGGCTTGGTTGTGGAGCGAGAAATAGCTATACTGGTTGCCATGGCAACTGTATAGCTCTTCCTCAAGCAGAGGTGAATTGGCCTTTACTGAAGAACAATTGGGTCTGTTGCATGGCAACACCTGAAACTTTGCATGACAAAATAGCTAGTCCCTTTTCTAAGACCTGCTATTGTACTGTTTCTTGGGAATGCATACATGACCCCATTTCTGTCAACCGTCTGGAAATTCCTTCCTTTCACCATTTTAGCTTATAAACAACTTCCTCTGCTAATGACAGCTCTAACTAATCACTGCGGCATACGCCGTCCCATCATGGACAGGCAGTGGACTGAGAGCGTAAGTGTGTTTGAACCCCATTCACATGTGTTCCTCGTCCAGCCTGGCCCAGATCCAGACATTCTAACACAGCAAGGTTATCAGCAGCACTTGATGAAACATGTCACCCACGCTGTTCCCTGCGATAATCTCCATCCTGTTTTTCTAAGTGCTATGTCTCCACAGTCACCAGCACATGCTTAAACTCCACAAGGGCAGACAGAGACACTCAAAAGATATTACTTTGGCGAACTCCCTCTCTTGCTCCAGTCAACACATGCTAACTGCTATGTAAACAAAACTTATGTGTGATGCACGCAAAAGAATTGTTCATAAAGATAGCTATTTTAGCTAACAGCTAAATTCAGTGACTTTGGAAGTTACAAAGTTACTAATTAGGTCACTGGATATTAGCTTATCTCAGCTTTGCATAACTAGCAAATTCTTTCATTTAAAAATATATTAGCTTAGCAGAACTTATTTTCTTGTTCAAAACAACATGCTTACTGGTCTTTTGACAAATACACCATGCCATGCTGACGCCTAATGAAAGAGTCCAGGGAAAGATGGGTGGGTCTGGAATCTTCCTCTGTTATTCACTCTTGCTTAGTAAAATAGTTTAGTGACACCAAGTCATGCTCTGGACATGTTTTCTTCGTAGTAGTGTAGAAAATTTGAGATTAAAACATGTTGATCTGAACAGATGCATTAACAGCATTCATTAAAATTGACATTTTTATCGCACTGAATTTTTTATTGAATATTCATCTTGGTACGAACAGTCCTTTACTCCCAAAGACTCTCACTCAAAGATATTAGCTTTGCATAACTCTCTCTCGTACACCAATGAACATGCTAACCGCTGACAAAACGAACCATGCTCACAAAAGAATTGTTCTTTGAAAATGTTATTTTAGCTAACAGCTAAATTTAGATAATTTGGAAGTAGCCAGAGACTAATTAGTATAGGTCACTGTATATTAGCTTAGCTTAGCATAGCTCCCAAAAAATCCCAATCAAAAAGATTTGCATGACTTCCGTTCTCGCTCAAAACAACACATTCTAACTGGTATGTGAACAAAGACTTGTGCCATGGTCACGGAAGAATTATTCATAAAAATTATTTTTTTAAATTATTATTACAAATATTTTAGCTAGCAGCCAAATTCAAAGAAGTAGCCAGTGACTAATTGACTTTCTTTTTACATTAATAAGGAAGCAAATTTCCCTACTTGTAAATCCTAAACATGGCACAATTCCTGAGTGTACATCCTCCTCCACACTTGAAGTCAGCTGGATACCTCTTTTCACCTCTTGGGTGCGTTGAGGCATTAATACGGGAACATAACATGTGTTGAGTCCCACGCAACGTCCCTCAGAATTACATGAAACATTCAGCCACTTCATCAGCATGCAAACTGCTGAGGTTGAGGTTAACGCTGATTAGCCGTACACACAAATGACAAATACCATTTATGGACTTGAAAATGGAAAGCTATTGTATCTCCACTGTTGTTTTCATAGTCATGAATGATACAAAAACATGGTGCACTAAACTAGCCTGTATTTTCTGCCAGGCTTAAAAATATAAGCAAGACTCATCCTCAATATTACCTATCAGGCTATAAAGTGCTTTGTGAACTCAAGATGTTCCAGTTTCACTTTTTTCAATTCAATTTTCTCTCTCTCTCATTTACACTATATAGAACTGAAGACAAATGTTTCACACTTGATTTTAAAATTGAGATATTTTTTTTAAGAAGTATTGATCATGTAAAATTATAATATAGTAGAACAAACTGAATAATGAATGACAGGTTCAGCATTGGACGGTCAGACAGTGACACCCATAATGTCAATGGAAACATAGCTACCAATTGATTGAAGTTCTAGACTTAGTTTGGGTGACTGTTTATGGTTTTAATATGTAATTGAATTGTTTTTCAGCCTGAGAACATCATGCTGCTGGATAACAATATCCAACTGCCACGGATCAAGCTTATCGACTTCGGTTTGGCGCATAGGATAAAAGACGGAGTAGAGTTCAAAAACATTTTTGGGACTCCAGAATTTGTTGGTAAGTTCATGATGTAAAATGCTAAGTGAGTGAGTCATTGTCTTGGATGACACTGATGGGTCAGATGCTTCTGAAATTCTCTACCATCTTTGGACATCTTACATTGTTGTTTTGAATCAAATGTAGCTAATGCCTCTAACCTGGTTTATTTTCAGCTCCAGAGATAGTCAACTATGAGCAGCTGGGATTAGAGGCCGACATGTGGTGAGAACTTTTTAGCAGATCACGCTTTGTACTTTACAAACAGCAAGCGTCAAAGCTCGGATATGGCTTAACCATGTGCTCTCTTCCGTCCCTCTGTTTCCTCCAGGACCATCGGAGTCATCACATACATCCTGTGAGTATGAATGGAAGAATGACATCTAGACATTCCACAGAATGATAGACAGATTCCATGGAGTCCCATACACATGGAATTAACAGGTCACATGCTAAACAGATGTATTGATGAACCACACCAATGAATAATGAATAAGAGGTTCTCATAATGGGCCTTTCACATATCAAACAATAAAAACCTTAATGTTACATCCATGCCCATGTGAATTGTGAACATGATCGGATTAATATCTGAACGCACTCAGTATACCAGTTTATAGGGAATTTTTAGATGTTTAGATTAAAAAATCTGACAATAAACACTTTTTTTTTGTATTATAAATTTAGATCATGTTAAATTTTAATATACGAGAACAAACAATATCCAATAATATTTAAAACATAATTTATTCCTGTGATGGCAAAGCTGTATTCACATATATTCAAAAGCGCATAGAATTAACAGTTCACAAGCTCATATTGATTGTGAATGATAGAGGTAAACAAATATATCAATATACCAGAAAAGTGAATAATGAATGACAGGTTGAGCCTTGGGCCATCAGACAGCGACACCCAAACTTTTCCACCCATCACCATTGTGAACATAATTACAGCACTTAACAGCTGTCTAATGCGTAAACTCCTGCATGTGTTTGGATTTAACAGGAATTTTCGAATGTGCTTGTACATAGGTCAAGCATTTGTCTTTCTTTTTCAGATTAAGCGGGGCTTCGCCATTCCTGGGCGACTCCAAACAGGAAACTCTTGCAAACATATCAGCTGTTAACTTTGAATTTGATGAGGAGTTCTTCGGCAACACAAGTGAACTGGCCAAAAGCTTCATCAAAGAGCTGCTGGTGAAAGATACAAGGTGAGAGTTCAAATCACAATTCAGCCATAAAGAGCAACAACAGTAAAGGCTTCAGAATGTTTTTTTTTTTCTCTTTTTTTAGAAGGGCTGTCAATAAAAAAATTTTGTGATTAAATCTAATATTTTGTAGTTAAGTTTGTCTTTGAATATATTTATGCTACAGTGTTTTTAGTGTCTCCACAAGTACAAAAAAAAATCTATATAACATGCATTAACATGCTAATTTTGACTGTTTAATTGTCATTAATAGCGTTTAAACACGTTTGAGCTTGTCATTTTCATTACTGTCAGGTTAATGTTAAATTATCCCTCATACCAGTTCTGTATTACATTCTATGGTGGCATCCTACAGATATAGTGTTTATTATGGAGTCACGTAATTTTGTACAGTCGCTCTCCAGCCCTACAAATAATTTAGGCCGTATACTGGATCTTGTTTTGTCTCGTGGTTTCTCTGTACATATCAGTGAAGTATTTGATGCTGGCATTTCTGATCATGTTTGAGCCTGTTATTTCATATGACCAGCCTATCCTTTCTCAGCCTGTACATAACTTTTGTGCCTTTCATGCTACTACTGCTCTTGAATTCTTATTCCAAGTTCCTTTCAGATTCTAATGTCTCTTTGTCATTCTGTATGAACACAGAACTACTGGTTGAAACTTTCAATTCCACTTGAAATTCCTTGAGTGTGCTGTTGGATCGCCTCGTACTTAAAGGGGAGGACCTTCTCTGTAAATATCGTGTCATTTACTTCACCCGCTGCGCCTATCAGTTGTGTGTTCCACAGGGATCTATTCTTGACCCTCTTTTGTTTTCCCTCTACATGCTTCCTTTAGGCTCAATATTCCAGAAACATAACATAAATTATCATTGTTACGCTGATGACCTCCAACTATATCTTCCAATCAAACCAGGAAATGACTTTTCATTAGATAATCTCTTCGCATGCCTCAATGAAGTCAAGACCTGGATGACAAATAACTCACTGCAACTGAATGAAAACAAAACCGAAGTGCTTTTAGACTAAGTCCTGCTGCAACCAACAACACAGTTAGGTTCCTTAAGTAAAAACCTACACAATCATGCAAAAAATCTTGGAGTCTATTTTGATCCTCTTCTCCAACTAGACAAGCATGTAGTTGTAAAGAGTAGCTTCTTTCAACTCAGAACAGTAGCAAAAGTGAAACACTTTCTTTCTAGTGAAGACCTTGACTTTGATTTGAATTGTGATTCATGCACCAATTTCCTCTCGATCGGATTACTGTAGCTCTCTGTACGTCGGCCTACCTCAATCTACACTGTCTCGGTTACAGATGGTTCAAAATTCAATAGCCAGATTGTTAACAGGAACCAAGAAAAGGGATCATATCTCCCCTTTGCTTGCCTCATTGTATTGGCTACCAATTTACAGCCGACTTAAAGATCCTTCTTTTCACATACAAGGCACTGCACAATTCTACCCCGGATTATATTTGTGATCTTATTATAGGCTATACACAGCGTCTAGGTCACTAAGATCTCGTGATCCAGGGCCAGGGCCTAAGATCCACTAAGATCCAGGGCCTCTCCATTACTGGATGCTTTTAAATCCAGTTTAAAGACTTATTTTTATTCTCTAGCATTCGAGTGATGCTGTGAACAGTATGTATTTTAAACAGCTGGTGTTCTACGTTATACATGTGTGTATACATTCTGATTGATTTTGATACTTGATTATTATCTCCATTTCTGTCTTTTTTCTACTCCTTTTCTCTTAAATTCTGATACATTTTTATTGTATTGTAAAGCAATTTTGATCTACTACGGTCGTGTTAAACTTGATTTGACTTGACTTCTTTTATTTTTTTCTCTCTTTAAGTTCGTTTGCGTTTACCTTCAGTTTTCTTTGTCTTTGTTTTCTTTGCAGAAAGAGGCTTAAGATACAAGACGCACTCAACCACCCCTGGATTAAGGTAACAACTTGGATTATGTCTGAAACATGCACAATTGAAAGCATATTTATCTACGTTTGTGTGGCTTATGTGAAATGAGAGCTTCTTACTGGCATTATCTTATATGTGAGTGTTGAACTTTGCTCTGCTGTTTAGAGTGAACTGACCGGGGTTGTACGCACATCATTAATAACGATACATATGACAAACTTACTGTAAACGTGCTATATCACATATTCCATGCTCTACATTGTGCAATTGAAGTGAAAGTTCATCCAATAGTGAACATTCTGTCAATATTTACTCACACTCGTGCCGGTCCAAACCAGTTTGGCTTACTTTCTTTTGTATTTGAATTAAAAAGAAGATATTTCGAAAAAAATCTCAATCTTTGTTTTGTCCATAAAATAAAAGTTTGTTTTGTCAATACAATAAAAGTCAGTGGGGTCCTATGTTGTTTTGGACCTAAAAAATCTTTTAAAAAATCTGGAACGTCATGAGGATGAGTAAATAATGCCAGAATTTTCATCTTTGGGAGAACTATCCAGATATCCTGGTATTACCTTGTTGCCCAACTGCTAGATGCACGTATGCATGCAAGTCTTCATCATGGAAGCAATCGCATGTCGATGAAGTCTTCTAATCAATGATTGGACTGTAGATACGACTCAATCCAGTGTGTACCATGCTGTTCTCCTCATCCTAACACCACCATCCCTTTGATCCGAGATCCATCTTCCTGCCTGGTCTGCTGCGTGAGTTGAGTGCTTTGACTCCCTGGTGAAAAAGCGAACGAGTTTCTTACTCATTCTTCCTCCTAATTTCTCTATGCGAAGACCCACGAACGGCCGGAGGACAGCAGCGCCACCCTAGAGGCGCAAGAGAAAGTGGAATCACAGCAGCTGAAGACCAAACGCCTGAAAGAGTACACCATTCAATCCCACTCCAGCATGCCACCCAACAACACCTATGTCAACTTTGAGCGTTTTGCCAACATTCTGGAGGACATCTCGTTGGTAGAAATGGGTCTCGAAAATGTGGCTCAGAAGCGTGAATCCCTTCAGGATGACATTGAGGCTCTTCTTTCCAACTACAGTGAGAAGGAAACTTGGTATAAAGAGGAAAATGAGACCATCCGGCAGGAGATCTCACAGGTGCGCTATGAATTCCGCAAAGTGGAGGCGTTGAAGAAAGGCCTCCAGGAGGACTTGAGGACAACCGATGCCAACTTAGCCAGCATTGACAGACGATACCTGACTAGAGAAGAGCACCTGAGCTCCCTCAGACAGGAGCTGGACGCAGAACTACGCTGGTTGCAGGAGGTTATGGGTTCACTAAACGGAGAGGCAGGGAACAGGGGCTTGGGTTCTAACTCAGCACTGAACAATGAGGTGAACAAGGCCCTGAAAGAGCTGTTGAGCAGGGCCTGTGGGGGCGAACTACGTCCTCGAGCACAACCCGACATCACTGAGTCTAGCTGAAAGAGATTAGACTGCAGTTGTAATACGCTTGTATTATGAGAGTTGCAGGATGTGTAGTCAGTGGCGTAGATGGTGGAGTCGCAACCACTGTGAAAGAAATGTATAAGTTTGTCCCCACACATTTTGGGCAATAGTAATATTTAAAAAATCTAATTTTGTCATGATTTACTCACCCTCATGTTGTTCCAAACCAGTATGACTTTCTTTGGTGGAATACAAAAGATATTTTGAGAAATTGTCCATACCAAAATATTTTTTTGTCCATACAATGAAAGTCAATTGTTACCAAAAATGCTTGGCTACCAACATTCTTCAAAATATCTTTTTATCTATTCCACAGAAGAAAGTAAGTCATACAGATTTTAAATGACATTAGGGTAAGTAAATGATGACAGAATATACATTTTTGGGTGAACGACCTTTGTGATCTATTTAATATTCTTGAGCTAGGCTAATACAACTTTAAACTAATACAGTTTAAAATGTCTAAGGACCAGGATGTAGCAACCTTTTATTATTCTGGATGTCATATATTACCCACTTTATGAAATTCCTGACCTGTCCTGCACTTTCTGGGATATAATTATATTTCAAGTGTTTAGTTTTTGTGAAGAGAAAAAAAAAAAATAAAGAACAAAGTACTTTAAGACCAAGCAAAATCAGTTTGGCAGTGAAATGGATGAATGTGCAAGCATCAAGTTCCCAGTTCGAATAACGCACTGAATATTGTCACCTTATTATTATTCATGAGCCAGGCTTGGCAAGGTTTATATCACAAGACTTAAACTAGTAACAATTAAAGATCAATATCTCAACAAAACATTAGTTTAAGAGACTTTTGAGTACTGTAGTACCTCAAAATCAGAGTTTTCATGCAAAACACTCAATTTTAAAGTCAGTTTTGCAGAAATGTTGCTGTTTATTTGTAACTTGCTTGTTTTGTATATACTTGAGAATATATATATATATATAATATTTAAGTTATACACATGTTGCTACCCTACATCATTCAAGAGCATACTTTTGAATTTAACATATTTTCTGTTGTTTACAGGGGCCATACTTTTGATTTTGGCCAAAAATGTTTACTTGCTTTTATTTTCTCTCTCTTATAAGTAGGTTTAAGTTCTCTAATTGATTTGTAAATGCACCTATTTGAAGTATTTTTAGAAATGGTACATGCTCATTGCCAGTTTTAATTTTACATTTAAACTGAATTTTCTTTCTTGCACATGTAATTTATTGTATATTCCTGTTACTTTCTACTTTAATTTAATTCAAAAAGTCATGTTTTTAATATGTGATGTGCATTGATTTGTGAATGTCAGCACTTGGATGTTTTCTTCAGCATGTCATGACAGATGTCATTTCTTTCTGCACTAAATAAAGCACTGGAATGATGATTAAATACCTCACACTGATCATTAGTCCTGCAGCTGGCCATGGTGCATTGTGGGATTGAGGGAGATGAAGTGTATTCAGTCCCTCAGGGGTGTGTATTTCTTGGAACTTGTGCAGTCATGTGCAATTGCTAAGGCATCACTTTTACCATTGCTCAAACAATAAATGGGGGAAAAAATGTAGGCTAGCGAATTGAACAAAGCCCTAACCCAAAATAGTGAACTTCTGTAACACTGTGCTACAGACATGAGTGATACCCCAAATTAGCGAGAGGTAACCTGACTTAAGATGTTTTACCTGGTAGTTGATAAAATAGGGAAATCCAAAGACTTACATTATATTGAATGGTAACGACAATGTGATTTTATTTCCTTTAGCCCATAAACCCCCGACAAGCCCTGGTGCGACGACAATCTGTGGTGAACATTGAGAACTTCAGGAGACAACATGTTCGGAGGAGGTGGCAGGTAGGAGCTTTACATAGTTTTAGATCTGGAAATGGTGCTGTATGTTTCCCCAATACATCTTTACCAATACTTTTAAAAATATAAATTATATATACTGTATGTCTCTGCGCTTTCTGTTCAACCCTGTTGGGACATCTCACCTTTAAGTAAAATAAGGATTGGGGGGAGTGGCCTATTTGAGTTTTCTTTTACAGTATAAAAATAAAAATGTCTGTCCTGAAACTCAAGAAGGCGCAGGCTCCTAACTCAATCTGCTTGCAATCACATCGTTCTCTATAGGGCACAGCTGATTGGTCCCTGCTGTATCAGTTGCCAAAGAGCTCGCTGCTCAACCTTCAAATACTTGGCCAGCATTTGCTGTAGCAGTTGCAGCGTGCTTTTAAAAACCCTCCACCTTCCTACAGCTCCGCCTGTATAGACACAGGGGTGAAAAGTACAAAATCGAAGGAAGGTGGAAGGAGCCACGAAGTGGAAGGAGCCACTTTTACTAAATTGGCTATAACTCGTGAACGGAACAAGATATTTTCCCCAAACTCGGTGCACATGTGTAAGAGCTCATTCTGTTGTCGTGTAAAAAAGTATGCATCGACTGGCCACTTGGTGGTGCTATTACATGGAAAAAACATAAATATGTAGCTACAACTACACAACCCTATATCAGATTGCCTTGAAAATTGGTATGCAGTGTCTTCGTTCAAGGTGCTAAGACTGACTTTGAGGACATTCGTGTATCTTGACAAACGCAGCTGCTGGCGGCCAATGAAGTTAAAGCAGCTATCAGACAAGGTAAACGGAGGCCGATCGAAACGAGGAGGCCTCTGTGAGGCTTGTGTGAAATTCGAAAGAAATCGGCCACCGGGGGGCGCCTTCATGTTTTTCACATGCGTAAAGGATATAATACCACACAATTTTTCGCCCATGCCATACCGCATAGTAGAACTTCTCATTCTCAGCAACTTTGCCTCTAGGACTGCCAATGCCAATCAAATAGTTCGTTAAATATTTAAGATTATTTAAACAACAACTATTCAACACAAACTATTCCTAGGTTTTTGTCTTAACCTCGATAACTGTTAACAAGCTTAAAAAACCATCTATTTCCTAAGGCTTGCTAATTAAAACAATACCTTTTTACTCATGTGCTTAAATGCCTTGCTTGAACCCCAATAATTGCTGCTCGCAGCTATATATTTTTTAATGTTTTTGAAAAAAATGTCTCTTCTGCTGATCAAAGCTGCATTTATTTGATCAAACATACGTACAAACAGTAATATTGTTAAGTATTTCATTTAAATTAAAATTTTTTCTGATTTTCAAATGTAATTTATTCCAGTGATGGTAAAGCTTAACTTTCAGCATCATTACACCAGTGTCACAAGGACCTTACAGAAATCATTCTAAGCTGATTTGATGCTCAAAAACAGTATTGAAAACAGTTGTGCTTCTTAATATCTTTGTGAAAACTGTTTCCAGGATTCGTTAAATTGAAAGTTTAAAAGAAAAGCATTTGTTTGGATTAGAAATCTTTTGTAACATCATAAATGTCTATACTGCACTACTTTACTGACCCCAAACTTTTGAACTATAGTGTTTAGTCTAAAATGTAATTACATTTTCTCCCTGTTCTCCAATAGCTTTCTTTCAGAATCGTGGCCCTCTGCAACCACTTGACACGCATGATGAAGAAAGGTCACCCAAAACCACAGGTATTGCATGAGCCTGGCTCAATTTGACTTTAAAATTACAATGTAAAATGTACTCTGTACATTTCCAATAAAGATAATTGTCTGGTTCCAGTAGGTCCAGCAGTCTCAGGTAATAATATGACCTGTTAAATCACAAGAGCGACCCTCTGTTGTCTTAGATCCCAAGATAACATACTCTGTCACGTTGGTATCTGTCGAATACCGTTTTAAAAATGCTATCTTTGTCGGGGTTTACAGGACAAACCCAAGATGGGCTACGTAGGGCGCACGGTGGCCATGTTCGAAAGAGAGTGTGAGAGCGATCAAGAGGAGGAGGTGATGCAGAGGAAACCCCGAACCAGGAAGAGAAGTAGCACCTCCTGAAACTCCTTGCTGCTCCTACGACCGACTACAAGCGTCTCAGCCGTACTCAGGTTTTGAGGTGAACCAGCAGCGCGTGTGCCTTTTCCAAATGCACACAGGTTGGATTGTTTTTAGAAAGGTTTTGTATTTGGTTTGTTTGACTTCATAGAGATTTGTCACCACATCTATAAACATGATGCAACAAGAGCAGTTGTGGCAAATATAGACCGTTCATGTTTTGAAGCCGTGTATAAATGTATTAATGTACATAATAGGATAGGTAAGACTTTACTGGATGTATTACGAGTTTGTATGTAAAGTTTAATTGTACAATGTCAAAATACACATTAGAGATGTTTAACGTCACACATGCCACTTTGCCTTGAGCCTTGTCTGACTTAATATGTGCCACAACATTTTTGCATTCCTTTATTGAACGTCATTTCAATGGTGCATGATTGATATTGCCAACTTCATTTATTCTGTATGAAAGTTGTTGTTGATGTCATTTTTTATCATTTTACTGTGCAGATTGTTATCTCAAGGTGTGGTCATATTTACAGTTATTCTGCAGATTTTCGTGGGAAATCTGAAATTTTTGGGTGGAAAATCAGCCAAATATTTTTCCATATTTGTGAAAAATCTTCCCACACAGATTTCACAGTGGGTTCAAGTTGGTCACACGAATTTTCCACGATGACTAACAGAAAAATTGTTGAAAATGACTTCTGTGTGGACTGTGCTTCATATATCGCTACACTATTGACAATGGACCTTTTTTTTGCATGCAAAATGTAGAAAATTTGCATTTGATGAAGGAAGTCCGTGTCAAATGGACTGGGTTTGAAGTCCAGTTTAAAACAGTGTAATACTCAATGTATTAGCTATTAAGTGTCTTAAATTTAGGTCAATTATCAAGCCTGGGTCGACAATGACTTGTAAATTGTCTCAAGACAATAATGATGTTTCAGATGCCATTTTGATTTCAAAAACCTATGTTTGAAATGCATGGGAAAGTCCATCGCTCTGTTGGGGAAAGACAACTAGGAATCGGCAATGCTGTTGGATTGTGAAATGAAACTATGTATGTTCTGTATCATTAACTATGTTTCCATCCACCTATTCTTATGCGCATTTTGGGATACTGCATAAAAAAGTGACAAGATGCGCATTAATTCTAAAAATGTGCATAAAAGACTAGTGCACTCAATTCCCAGACAGCATCATAGTGTTGGCCCAGATCCGGGCCACATCTGGTACATGTGAATTCCATGCATTATATATTGCTGTCTGTGTTAAAGCGGATACGTTTTTATATCCAATGAGAAGACATGCACATAAACTACGATGGAAACACATTAATCCTTCAATGCGCAACAAAAAACTCATGTGACTTTGCCTCAACAGTGGATGTGATTGGATAACTGGACTAACCAATGGACCATTTTCATTGCACGGAATCTCAAATGTTGGTTTACGTATTCTGAAATGCCTGAGACAAAGTCTGTGATTAAAATGGCTTGGTTTAATTCCCTCCCAGAAACATCTCACATTACACCAGACTTCTCTTGAGCCACATGGGATGGAAATCGTGCTTCTTTTACAAAATGGTTTATGCGATATTCCAATTTTACGCATAAGGTAAATTCACAACTTTGGATGGAAACATAGCAATTGAGACATTATGGTACTTGAGATATTTTAGGACTGCGCCACATATTGGTCAGATGTTATCAAAATTATGAAAATGAGACATGTATTCAAATCTTTTGAACCTAAAATTGCAGTTACGCCATTGTCTGGCTCTTTGGCTCCAGTATTCCCTTGACCCTACATAGGACAATGGTTTTGGAAAATGGATGGGTTTACTTTTTAATAGTACAGTAACCAGATTAAAGTTACACATATGTAAATGATTGTATCACAGTGCCTTGAGGCTGAATGTGATTGTAGGATTTAAAGTGTGTCATAGGCTGCACGCAGTGCCCTGTGCTCTACATACAACAGCATCAGGAAGAGGTTGTAGTATCTTATTGTTTCCAGGAATGTGTTCTATAAAATGGGCTTATAAATCTCAATGTAATTTTCTAAGTGGGCTCAAAGGTTCCAATTTATTTCTTTAAAAATTGTAAGAAATACAGTTGTTCATTCTGCTAGAGTATTAAACCTTAATTGATTTTAAACCATTTTGCAGTGCGTATTTATACATTACCTGTTCAAATCTTTTTGTTTACGTGTATAAACATGACTATGTTCAGTGCATATTAATGTACACCTGTATCGCATCATTTCCTGTGCATCAGTCACATGATTGGTGGTGTTAGGGGACTAAACAGTATTGTTTACCAGTAAAATGCCAGATTTTCCTCTAAGTGGAAAATATTCGTAAAATGTGCCTCAAAAAAATATCTCCCTTATATCCATTTATTTTATATACTTGATGACATGTGCTTGTGTTGTTCACAACCAATGTGAAATGAAAAAAGTTTACTAAGAATAAAATGCCCCTTTTGTACAAATAGGAGAAGTAATAAATGATTAATATATTTACTGAAGTGCTTGTTTGATTATTTTCGATTCACTAGTAAGGTCAGGAAATTGAAATTAAGAAGAATTTCATTAAATCTTCATGAGGTGCATTATGGGATGCTTACTGACAGAGTTCAAGGCTGCTTTTACTATCTGCTCATCCTCCAAAACAATTGAAAAATTAATAGATAAATCAGATTAATAATTGCATTATTAACTAATCTTATTTAACTAAAGTTATTATTATTATTAGTAGTAGTAGTAGTTAATGTTATATATTAAATTGATCAATGAATAGCTTTTTAGTATTTAATTGTATATAATAATAATACTTAAAATAATTAACTAGAAATAATAATTGTAGATTGTAGTGAATATATTAATATATTAATAACTTATGATAATATTATATAATTAATAATAATAACTACTACTAACAATAATAATGATGAATTGTATAATTTAATAGTTAGTAAATATATGAATAAATAACCTGATGTTAATATAATATATTATAATCAATAATAATAACTAACAATAATATCTTAAATATTAAATGTTTGATTAATAAATTGCAAATGTCTGAATAATAATAATAATAATACAAAATAATTGCATTTCTGTACAGAAATTCATAAAGGAACCATTTATGTTTGTTTACACAGTTTCAAACATTTCAGCCTTTAAATTAAGATTTTTAAGCTCATGTAACACATCAATTCAAAGTCAGTACAGAGTGAACTGACTGCTTTGGACTTGTGTTATTCTGTAATCAAACTTTTGTGTCACAATCAGTCAGTTAGTGAGAAAGTTTGCCCTCTCGTTCAGGCATTCAGGCAGTTTCACAACAGCAGTGTTGTCTGGGCTCAATTTAGCTGAACGCAGTTGTGGTGAAAACTTGACCTGAACTAAATAAACTGCCATTAGAGAAGTAGGCCAGTGGCAATTTAAAAAGTATCAGGTGGAAGAAGCGAACCAGTTTTTTTTTTTATCTAAAAAAAAAAAAGTGCGTGTGTGTGTGTGTTCATTTTAATTTCACTAATTTCTTAATAACAATGAGCTGAATTTTACCAAGGGTGCCAAAGTTTGTTCCATTCCAGACCATTGCCCTACATATTTCAGTAATCTTTCCTTATCCAATCCAATTTGTACTGGTAATGTATTATGTACAGCCAATGTTATGCAGTGAGATTAAGAGTTGTCATAATGTCATTAATGGGGACCTGTTATGCAAAATTCACTTTTACGTGGTGTTTGAACTTACTTAAATGTGTGTCAAGGGTGTGTACACAACCACCCTATATTGATAAAAGTCCACTTTTTTTTTGAATCCCCATAAATCATAAGTGTCTCAGAACAAGCCATTTGTAAATTTTTAATAAAATTTCCTAAAAGGACTTTGGTCATACTAGGCAGCGGTCTGTTAACAAGAAATAACAGACGCATTCTACATTGGAATTCTACCAAGCCATGTAATAAACAGATATAATAGGCTACATGTGATTTCTTTACTTGCTGCTGTTTACGTTCACAGACATAACCAACAGAGTTTATGTAAACTTCGTGTGTTTTTGACATAACCTTGTGTGTATTTGACCATTTAAGCACAATAAGACGTGAAAGAGAACTTAGTTTAATACTCGATGCTCCGTCTGACATCGTGCTTTGGGTACAGGCTATGTGCGCTCAGAAAACCATATCCGAAGTTTAGACTGAAATGGATTTAAAATGCATGCAGTTAATAAACTTTGATGATCATGAATAACTGCAATGTCACATGAGTGACTACGATAGAGATGATAATCAAAACCAAACAGATGTTTTAGTCTGGTCAGAGTATCATTATCCAAGGCACGAGCAGTAAAGGCTCCGCCCTCTACTGGAAAGCAGGGCGGGGAGAAGCAGCTCATTTGCATTTAAAGATACATGCATGAAGTACATGATTATCAGCATGTTTTTCCAAAAGGTCCTCGCTTGCTGCAGCCTGTAGCACGATGACGTAGCTGGATGGTCCAACACGTAGTGGACGCTGTTACGCGCGCATGCGCACTAGTCAAGTCAAGTCATCTTCATTTATATAGCGCTTTTAACAATGTAGATTGTTTCAAAGCAGCTTTACATAGATACGCGCATATAATTTAATGTAACAGAGATTGTTTTGGCTTTATAGCGGTTCTTGAATAATGTTATTTTCCAGCTAAAGTTAGTTTTGATTGATTCACTTCTGTCGAACTGATAATTTGTTATTAAATTAGGGGACGACACCGTTCACTTTAAACAGACTTTAAACGCGAACCTGTGATAAACGCTAAACGCTTATGACGTCACATGCGCATTAAGAATTAGAGTTGGTGAACAATCGCACGTGCTTTGATCTTCTAAGAAGAATAAAGTTAAATATAAATGGTCACTTGAGTATGGAAGCTCTTTTCCGCCACAGAATAAAACATTTTAAAAAATAATTGCGACTTTTTCCTTACAATTGCGAGTTTACATCTCGCATACTGACTTTATTTCTCAGAATTGTGAGATATAAAGTCAGAATTGCGTGAAATAAAGTCGCAATTACGTGTTATAAAGTCAGAATTGCGTGAAATATAGTCGCAATTGTGTGCTATAAAGTCAGACTTTTTTCTCGCAATTCTGAATTTTATAACATAATTGCGAGTTATATCTTCCAATTCTGACATATTTTCTCAGAATTGTGAGATATAAACTCGCAATTGCGAGTTATAAAGTCAAATTCTAAGGAAAAAAATGACTTATTTTTTTAAACCTCAGAATAGTTTAATATCTCACAATTCTGACACGCAATTGCGACTTTATATCATGCAATTCTGACTTTATATCTCGCAATTTGCGTATTATAAAGTCAGAATTTCAAGTAGTCTCGCAATTGCGAGTTTATCATAATTCTTTCTGACTTAATAACACGCAATTACAACTTTATATCACGCAAATCTGACTTAACACACATTTGTGACTTTATATCACGAAATTCTGACTTTATAACCTGCAATTGCGACAAAAAAACTAAATTCTGAGATAAAAAGTCAGAATAGTGAGATAAAAAGTCGCAATTACCTTTTTTATTTCTCATTCTGTGGTGAAAACAAGCTTCCAGACGTGTCTCACTGAACAGCAAAGAGGAACCTTATCTTTTATTTAGTTTTTTTAAAGTTTTTTTTACATCTGACAAGATTTATTTTCTTGATGCTGTTATTATTTTAGCATTTTCCCTTGAATGTTTACTGGTACTTTACAACATGGTATAATAAATTATCTGTGGGGTATTTTGAGCTGAAACTTCCTTCTGTGGACACGTGAGACTATTAGCCTACATATTGTTAAAAAAAAGGCATAATAGGTCCCCTTTAACATCAACAATGTCTCACATTATTGGGTTGGTGTCTTTTGTTTAATTCAATCAAATGATTGAGTACTTGATTTAAGAATTACTTGTAACTCACAGCCTTTAGAAATGTTTCTGGCATGTTATCAATTAAAGAGTTTTACTATCCTATTTATGTGATAAGACCGCTGGGGTGGCCATTTCTGCACTGCAAGTGTGTGCTTTCATTTTTGGTTTATTATTTCAACAACGATTCTTGAAGAATCCCCTTGGTACACATAGGCTACACATACTTTTTCCACAAAAGTCTTTCTTCAACAAATATCTGCATAACTGCTGAAATCTGTTACTTTTTCCACAAACTTCAAGCTGCTTTTTTACGACCTTCAACTTATCAGATTCCTGTTGAATTATGGAATAAATCAGAAACTCTGATTATAGCTTAATGCTTCACATAACTTGCTTATCTTATCTGCTGCTTCCAATGTAGGCCTATTTTAACCATCACAGCATCATTAAAGCAACTATTAACCGGCCTCAGATCAGTTTTTACAGGTGCCAGTGTAACTGATATCTATCTGTTACTGCTTAAAACAGAAGATGAATTGCAGTTGCTGGAATGTAGATGTAAGCTTAAACCGTGGGTGGATCACAAAGATTTGCTTGTGTGGAATTGTTAACATTTTTTTTTTTTTTGCCCCAGGCCATTGCATATCTTTAGCAAAAGTATAGTCCTAAACCTATGTGAGTTTTTGTTTACAGAAGCACTTGTAGGTCTACATATTTTCATCAGTCATTTAGGCTACCTCTGACCTTAGATAACTCAAAGTCTCAAACATGATGCTAAATGAGCCATTGAATTTCGACTAAAACATCATAGGCTATATTGTAAAAAAACTATTTAAAACAAATCCCCTATTTAAGCACAGTCAAATTTAGCCATGAATATAATTGATTAACTAGGGTATATGCAAATGATTCTGCAAATATTTCATACATATAGCCTAGCTCTGGATGAACGTTTCAGTTTTTAATTATTTATTTATTTTTTATAAACGTGTCAGTTAGGCTATAGGTCAGGACATTCATGACATGACGTAAGTCACGATCATCATTACTACCCAAACATCGGCACGCACCAGAAGTTATGATAATTGTAATGACAGTGCCACCTACTGGTTAGACATTGTATTCTCCAATATATATATCATTGAACTGATTCATAGCTACTGGGGGAAAACTGAATACCGGTAAGTTTATGTATAGCCTAAATTATTATTATTATAGCCTAATTGTTGTTGTGTGTTGTTGTTGTTGTTGTTAGATAGCCTATATTCTATTGTCCTTGTACAATCTTCCACTTCTTGCATTTTTTTTTTTACAAAATAGTTATTTTAATTTTTTGTCTTGACCCATCTATTGCTGAACACTCAGTGCAATCAATGTAGGCTATATTTATGATATTATATTTATTATAACTATCTGAAAATCTACCTTTCATTGCCATGAATCTATTAATTTTGACACAGAACGTTTGAAATTCAGCTCCATCTATTGTCTCCGTCAAACAGAAAATCTTATGGGTTTGACAAAAGTATTTTTTTATTTGATAAAACATAGCATATGCCTATTTATCTGTTTTCTTTTTAATATAGGCCTATATTTTAATCTATATAATGTAAGAAATTATCTGAAGGACAGCCAGTATGTGATAATGTGTCATAATTGTATGACAAATAAGAAATCATATTAAATGCTAGGCTACATTTGTGCTAAAAACATTCTAGGCTAAGTTGAAGATCACAAGATGAAGAAGATTTTAGAAAAAAATCAATTTCGTTCTTGGGGGAGGAAAAAAAAATCCCTTTACCAGAAGGTGATTTTCACTGAAACCATTACAAATGTCTCCCTCTGTTGGCCAAAAAGTGGACGTGCATGATTAAAGTACTGAGAGGTTTCCCGCCGTTATCAAAATTCAGCGCGAACTTTACTGGTCACGAGTCTCACGACCATGGTGACGACTCAAGAGACACCCGGGTTTCTACAAGGATTCCCCATGAGAGACGAGTTCATCTCTTAAAATGTCATTATTGTGGGTGTACCAGCAGTATTACTACACAGGTAATTTAATTGGCACATGATTTAAAATTAACAGCACAAAAACAACCATGTCCATTTAGCTTTTAGCAAGTGTTGGCCACACGAAAACAAATGCAAGGAGTTTAATAAGATTTCACAGATGCCTCACACTTTCTCCCTTATCCAAAGCCAAGTATTTAGCCCAGACAATATTATTACTTTGTTACAAATTATTATTTGATGATGTACTTCTAGAAAGTTGACATTTTAAAGGATAGAGTGCCTGATGATTTCAAGCCAGACAAGAACTAAATAAAATGGAATAGAGGGTTTGTAAGAATGTGGGGAGCAGCTCATGTAGGCCTATACGGGATCTCTGGGAAACTCTTGTGTGATCCAGATCTTATTGGGCTGCACTGCAACCCATCTGGACGTGGGCAGCAAGTAAGCAAATGTTACATTTGGATTGCATGGAAATCCCACTGATGTACTGAACAGACAGTTCCAGCAAATGCTAAATGACCCAGTTTCACGATTGTTAGTAATTAGCGATTCCAATTAAATAGACCATATATTGTATGATATGCCTTAAGGTAACCACATTTCCAGATTACCAGAACCAGATCACAACAAGTCTTCAAGGCTAAAAAAAAAGCACATTTTTTTTTTAGCCTTGAAGACTTGTGATTGTGATTTCCCCCTCAAATTCTTGTTGACTGATGATAAATTATGGGAAAATCAGGTGTAAAGTGTGGTGGTAATTGTCTTTAAGTGTATTGTTAAAGGCAAATCATTTTTAAAGCTTCACCAAAAATGTATTATAATTATAATAAATAAAATAAAAAAGTACAACCTCAATAGCCAACTAATTGGTAGTTGTATGATTTCTTGACTGGCCCATTCCTTTTATATGAAATAATGGGTTTGACATCGTCATCTAAATTTGACTCATTAGATTGAAATTGATATCAGAATTGGATTTGTAGATGGTTGAGTGCTGCTGAATTATATGAAGATAAGGAGCTGATCATCATTAATCATGCATTAATGATGCATGAGAGATTTCTCTCTCTCTCTCTCTCTCTCTCTCTCTGTGTGTGTGTGTGTGTGTGTGTGTGTGTGTGATCATTAGGTTGGTTTCTGGTCAGATGACGACATTGAGGAGATGAGTTTCTGCTTTCTGGAGGGCCCTCTCCATTATTCATTCAGGTCTCGTATACCCTATTCTTAGAATAGATGCTTAATGGACATATCCGCTCAGGTCGCTCTGTTCCCTACCTGTTAATGTGTCACATATCGGTAAATGTTACTCTTTGTGACATTACTCTTTGTGTGTTTTTCTCTTTGTAGTCTGGGATCAGTTTTGTTTGCCATATACATGTCATAGAGGGCTTTAGATCTGCCAATAAATACATAAATTAGCCCAAAAACATAGCTACAGCCTAAAATAGCAACGCCAGTTTTATTGATAAACAATCTCTGGATATTTGGACTGCAAACGAGACAAAAATACTTTACAAAAATATATTTTTGCAGTGTAATCGCATTAGATTCAATTATTGATCCAGCTGAAAAGGCGATTAATTGGTTTGTCAATAGAATTGATTCAGGGTTCTTGCTCTGGCAGAAATGGGGCGGAAGCATATCTAGGGCATTAGATCTCTGGGGGACCATTAGGCCTTTTGCCTTTTTCTGGGTTAAAGGCATGACTGAAAATCTTGGGCCAGAGTGTTGAAGACACCAAAACACGCCCTATAAAGTGGATAACGTTTGCTTCCAATAGTGCACTATCGTTCTGTAATGATGATACACACTGAGACGATGAAGATGAACCCAATTGGAGAAGTTTATTGCAGTGCAGAGGCAGAGATGTGGTAAGTAGAACAGGGTAAGTATACACTTGTAAGGATGCTGGCCGATCACACAGGCTTTTAAAATAAGCATGATAACAGAATATGGAGCATTCACAGAACGTGCTGGAGGTACATGCAAGTAATGCATAAAATTCCTTTTCCACTTCATAACAAAACTTCTTTCCTTCAACAGGACAAAATCACTGGCATGCGTTTGAGATCAACTTGCAGATCATAACAAAAACAAAGATTCAGGTAAGCAGCTCAATATATAATTAAATCACTCATAAACAATGTCGCTTATCTTCCTGTATTACTGCATAAATATATAAACACTGTATATGAGATTTATTAATTGTGCTAATTTTCCCTATTTTTAAAGTTAACCTTTAACCTTTATTCACTTGTAGCATTTACAATGATTTATTTAAAAATGTGATTGTTTTATTGTTAATGTGCTTAGACAAAATAGTATAGAATTTAGTATTGACTGTTTATCAATAATCTACCATAATATGGAAGCAATGATTGCACAGACAGCAACATAGTGTTGGTCCAGATCTGGGCCACATCTTGTACTTGTGGATTCAACGCATACCAGATATGGGCCGGATCTGGGCCGACACTATGTTGCTGTCTGGATGACTTGACAGTATCGGCCAGAAATGTAATATGTGACCCGTTCTGGCGAAATGAGTCAGAAGTCGCAACGTTCCATTTTAAGATATGGGCCGATTATGTGGAAAAACAATGAAATAATAATAAAAAAATTGTTTTAATTTCAAAGAACAGACATTCAAAAATAATCCCCCAAAGTTTCGTAGTCCAGATAATTGAGTAAAGGTATTTAAATGACTATTAAAGTTTACAAAGTTTTACTAAATTCACTGGAAATGAAATGAAATGAAACTCTCGTCACCTCTGAGCATTTCCCGGGTATCCCCTGAAACGTCTCTATCGCTGCTCTCCAAATATGGTGTTACACGTTGTATAGAACCAATCAAAAAGCTTAGAAATGTACACAAACGCTGATCATTTGTCAATGGGAAGCCTCGTTTCGACTGACCGGCACGCGATTGGTCCAGCCATCCTCCTGTCAGACTCGCAGCGCTCTGTGTAAACAAGCTAGCAGATCTCCTCAGAAAGATTAAATATGATTAATTTGAGAAATGTTGCTGTCAAAAGAGAGCAAAGTCACCAAAGCGAACTCACTGGAGGCTTCTAACCCAAGCTCTGCTGCTGGTCAGCATGAGTGGCTAAGGCTTGTCAGTGATGACAGCGACAGCGAAAGTGACAGCCCTGTGGAAGAGGATCACGATGATGATGAAAACATTGAACAGCCTGTGACTGATGTCGGGGAAGTTAATAGGGTCATGTCTAGTTGTGAAGCAGTTAGTAGTGAGCGAGATGACGAGTTAGCAAAAATACGTGCATTTCGCTGTAAAGGGTGTAAACTCAACGATGGAGAGCCGTGTTTTCGGTCATTTGATGAAGATTACGGTTACGAGATACGTCTGTCTATGGCCTCTCTCACCGAAT
The DNA here is from genome assembly GCA_031834385.1 of Semotilus atromaculatus. NCBI lineage: Eukaryota > Metazoa > Chordata > Actinopteri > Cypriniformes > Leuciscidae > Semotilus > Semotilus atromaculatus. The sequence goes on from JAULUF010000027.1 coordinate 9,356,939, forward strand.
ACGAGAAAGACCTGGTCCTGTTGGGGAAACTTTTGCATATCATAGGCTAGCATTATTTGTTCTCTGTTTCCTTGTCTCTCTCCCTCTCTCACTTTCTCTCTCTCTCTCTCTCTCTCTCTCTCTCTCTCTCTCTCTCTCTCTCTCTCTCTCTCACACACACACACACACACACACAGACACAAAAACACACAAGCCTCTCTCTCAAGCAAAAATGTTGCACCTCTGTTCAATCTTTCTGATTTTAGTACATTTTTGTAAAAGTGCCTTTTAAATTATTTATTCAAATAAAAACTTTCCAATAATTTGAGCTTCAGCCTGGTTTAATAGCATTTATATATATTAATGTATTTGGTCAAATTAAGCTGTAAAATAAATAGTTTATCGCTTTAAATGCAATGGATTTTGAAAGATATCCACAAAAAACGGGCAAAAAACTTTAAAAGCGATTTTCTCAGGTTTTCAATTGGAAAAAGAGGGCAGATGACCATAATTCAAATGTGTACATCTTTACAACCATTCAAGGTGACTTTGACAAGGATATCATTTCATTAATACCAATTCTTTTTTTTGGGTCACTGTGACTCATTTTGCTGGATCAGGTCACATATTATTGTGTATCCCGCAATATATTATTTCCTGGCAGCTATATGTTTCTGTGACTTGTTTATCAGTGATGGCATAACTATAAGTAACCCATTTATAATCAAATCTGTTGGGAAACAATAGCACAAAGACACACAGTTGTATTTTTCCAACCAGACTTAAGTCCAATCAGGATATTCCCACGAGGAAGAAAGTGCTAAATTAGTATAAATAACTATGAGTCAGCCCTCTCGACCCAGTCCTGCCCTCACTGAGGCTTCTTTGGGAGAGGACTTTGTGTCTTTGTGCTCTTTCTAAAGACCTGAGACGACCCACACGATGTCATTGGGAAGGATTTGTTTGTTGTGTGCTCTGTTAATTGGTCTCTGGTGACGTTCGGTACTTTGAACACATTCAATTTGCATAGAAAAGCACCTTGACTTTATAATTATAAATCTAAATCTTAAAAGTCATAAAAAAATACTTTAAAATCAACTTTTATCTATTTATTTACCTGGATTCTAAATTTAATTTGAAAAGATACAAATCTCAAAGACTAAAAAATGAATTATGTCAAATCAAATTATTTTCAAAGGAGGATTTGAGCCATTTAAAATTAGACTGCATTTGATAGACCTTCTGTCTGTAAAGAGACATTTTCCCCTTTTAAAACTCTTGTGCCAATATTTTCATTTTCTTTGCTCTTCAATGGATTCTTCTTTGGATCAGAGCCCATTATAAACACACTGACATACAGGTTTTTTTTTTACTGTTAAACTCCTTTTTACAATCTCTGTCTCTGTTGATAATGCAAAAACAATGAAGCCATAAGTGATTTCCCCCAAAGTGTAAATACTGTGAATCTGTGGCTCTCAAACACCACTCTTTTTGTTGTATTACCCCAATAAGCCCAACACAGCAACACTGACTCCAACAACCAATTGTGTGAGTTTGGGGGCAGAGAAAACTGTTTGTTCAACCAATGACAGATGGGAACACATGCAACTAGCTGATAGGCTAAGTCTAAACTTATGTCCACATATTATACATTTATACAAACTACAATTAAAATTTGAGTTTTCTGCCAGAATATTAACCTTTAAGTTTACAGACATTTCCTTTAACTCTAAAACAAAACACAATGCAAAGCCTTAAACACCTGTGAAAAATCTATATGGAAAATCAAGCGCTTTTTAAAATGTTAAATCAAACAGTCAGCCTTGGATCTCTCTTAAGTAAATAAATAATCACATTGATTTTTTTTTCCTTTTAGGGTTTAAAAGAATGCCAGGTATACTGTGAACATGAAAAGAAATAGGGAGCAACATGTTCTGATGGCGAGGTGTGATCATTACAATGGCAGTGGTTATTTTTGTAATCTGATGGTTCAGTTATTTAGGGCCCTCTGTGACAAATGAGATCATTATTTCTGGTGGGGATGAATTACCTATTGAATTACTTAACAAGTTAATGAGCAATTTTCTGAGTGCGTGGGCATGATGCATCTCGCCCCACAGATATGAAGACATTATTACGTGAAGAAAGGCTGACGTTCAGAAAGAACAAAGTGGTTCACTGGGTATTTTCTTTTATAAAATGAGATTCAAAGCATGCTTTAGTATAATTGGAACTGAATTACAAAACACTTCAATTTCAATTACAGGGTCACTTATACTGTTCAATAGTCATTACAGTTGGGCAAGATGACCAAAATCTATCTATCTAGTAATGCTGTATCACAGTAATGGTATATGTCATGATTTTTGTGGAATTTCACAGTAAAAAAAAAAAGCAGTGAGTTTCACAGACCTGCCAACTAATAGCCGTCGAAATGTATTTACTGCGGTATAAACAACACTATAGCGGTAAATCTTTACTAGCTTGCACATGGATAAACCATCATACTGCTTCTTTTTCATCATCTTTCTTTGATGTGGATTGATATACGAGCTTTGGGCTTGTCCTCCTGTGGCACGAAACCCAAAAGTGTCTTGACTTTAGGTCCTGTGGTCTTTCTGCAGTCAGAGTATCAATTTTAATGTTACTTTTGGCTCAGACTCGATGTTTAATGATGACTTCCACATATTCTTATGAATGAGTAGAGCTTTTCCCGTCTAGCCTGCTGAAATATAAATGCAACTTTAGTTACGTAAATGGATGAGTGGAAAAAGCCAATGAGCCACGCTGTTGTTAAAAACCTAAAAATCTATTTTAAGACCCAAAACAAATAAAAAGACAAGTGAATTTGCCAGATTTTGCCAGAGAATGTGCATATCTTGATTTCTATCATAAAGCCTGTTCACACCGAGAATGATAACTAAAAAGATTAACTAAAGATATATTATCTGACACAAGATAAAATTCTGTTTATTACTGTTTATTACCTATTATTTCTGATTGACTGTCAATGTTATGGTTCATCGCTCTGAAAGTGATTCTAAAGATATCGTTTGTGGTGTGGACTGTCCTGTTCTCATCAAATTAAAACTATTATTTAAACTTTATAGTTATTATATGGTTATAGTTATCATCTTTGGTGTGAACAGGACTTTACATTATATCTGTATTTCGGACTTTAAATGTGCTGAAGTTCCATCTATTCATTGTTGTTCCTATTGCAACATGAATATCAAATGAGCAATTATACTGACAGTCCTGCTGAGAATCCTGCCGTCTCTCGTGGTTAAGTGTGTTTGTCTTTCCTCCAACCATGAAGTCAACAATCAAACGATAGTTCACTTTTTATGGATAGTCCATCCATCGTAAACAAACTGCAAATGCTTCCTGTGGGTTAATAAAGGCCTTCTGAAGCAAAACGATGAGTTTGTGTAAGAAAAATATTCATATTTAACACATTACAAAGTAAAATTCTAGCTTCCGGCCAAACAAACAAACATATGCAATCTACTTGCCCCTAATGCGCAACTTATGAAATTGATGACGTCAGAAGTAGCGTAGTGCGTCATGGTGTAGCGTAAATATCAGCAGTACGTCGCATTACTCACATAAAGTTGCACTTTACACTTAGTGGAATCCGTATGTTCATTTGGCCATAATATTTTAAAAAAAAAATTACACAAACTCATCGGTTTGCTTCAGGCGAACTTTATTAACCCCCTGGAGCCGTTTGGAGTTCGTTTACGATGGATGGATGCACGTTTTTGAGCTTCAATCTGTTGGTTGCAATCCACTGCCATTATAAAACTTGGAAGAACCAGGATATATTTTTTTTATATAACTACGACTGTATTCTGATTGTATTTGTCATATACACCTAGGATGGCATGAGGGTGAGTAAATCATACGCTAATTTTCTGATTGTATTCGTCATATACACCTAGGATGGTGTGAGGGTGAGTAAATCATATACTAATTGTCATTTGAAAGTGAACTACTCCTTTAATTTACCATGCTCTGTTTGGTCACAGCTCTGAACTGAATATCACTTGAGCATGTCAAGTTTCCCCCTTTTTACTTAGTTTGGACAAAATATGGATGGAAATGGCTAAAGAGAATGAGACCACATCCCTCACATGACAGAAAATGAATTAATTTGGGCTGGGCCAGACCTCCTCACCTCCCACTGGGCTCGACAGCTTGTGACCACTGAGCCTAACAGTCAAACAGTAGTGGCCTCTTACAGTTTTGATCCATTTTAATGGCCAAGACCTCAGCTTTTTCAGTTAGTATTTGATACCAGTCCACCAAAATCTCCTAGGAGTACAAATGGTAAACCCTCAAGAATTGGGGGAGTTTGCCCGTTTAATTAATTTCAGTGTTTCATTAAAATCCTTGAAATGAATCTTACCCTTGTGGAGCAAAGTCTTTTCGCACTCAGCATGCACAAAACACCCTGTAAAGCTTGCGAGACAACATGTTTCCTCCGATTTTTGCCTGTTCACACTGAGACACCTAGAGTGATGCAGCAAAACTGGATTTGAACCCAGGTTCCATTGCTGAACAAACCTCGTACCACTAGATTAACACATTTTGCACTTATATGAGGGGAACTACAAAGTAAAATCACATTTTCTCCTTATGAGCACTTTCAGCTAATTAACACGAGTGAAGTGCACTCAGCAATCTCACCTCAATCCATTGACAGTTTAGCAGCATCCCTCCACCGCCCCTTCTCCACACTTCTTCTATCCCTAACCACTTACATGGGGGGAGTACTCTGGGTTCGGACCGAACTCCGAGCTCGGAGCCCTCCCCCGGACAGCACGCCAAATACGCATTAAACCTTATCCACTCTAATTATATGTAAGTGTGAACTCGTGAATTCTAGTCATATATCAACTATGTGATATACCATGTGAACCATGTGACTCAGGACTTGTTACTTCCTTAAAAAAAATTAGGTATTGAAATTCTGGTCCATACTAAAAGCCATTAATTATTTTGTCAGATAGTACACAACATTAAAATATTATACTGTTTTATGTATTAAAAAAGTTAAAAGAAATCTAAAAAATGTAAATACTTTTAAGAGTTGATTAAGGGGTCACTGTAATGTGAGTGAAAGCATGAAAGACTTTCACACTTAATAACACATAACAGTGATTATTTGTGATATTAAACATCAACTTTATTAACAGATTAACAACTCTAAATCATGTAAAAATATTTAAAAGTAAGCACCCTATGAAATACCGTCTGTTATATACACAATATTGATGTCAGTAATATCAGCCGGTATGTTGTGCATCCCTATTACTCACATTTATACTTACATTTGACTTTGTTGCAAGTCTCTTAAGATGAAATAAACAGCTTGTTCTGCCATTGAACAAGCAACACACTCATTTAGTCTATATGAGAGGTAAGATTAGTAGTAGGAATATTAGCAGTCATAAGTCATCTGAATAGTGTCTCAAGGTCGAGTTTCAGTTAATGCCAAGAGGAAGTGACTTTTGTTGTGGTTGTACAGATGTATCCTCATAAGATGTTATATACATACAGTATATTGCAGGATAAGACCAGTTAATAAGAACATACCCTTTTCTGAGAAGTACATGTGTGTTCTCTGTGCCGTTACTAATAGAACTGTTTTTTCTATTGACATAATACCTGATCTTGCCATTACTGAGAAGTTAAACCAGTACATGACCTTACTTCACATCTTTGCAGTTAGAATGGTTAGGGTTATGCTAGTTGGGTAACTTCCACTCATCTTCTTAGTAAAAGGGAAGTGTAATTTGTTAATCTGCTCAGAGAACATTTGCACTTCTCTTTACAAGTATTCAGTGGACTTGAGACCAGATTGGACCCTCTTCCCAATACCTACAGTATAATGTGAAATGAGAGTGCCATTGCTCAATGCAACTGGTTGATTGGTTCAGACCATGATTTTCTGCAGAACAGGGAAATGGAAAAAAGGGGGATCGAGGAGGAGGACATCTGAATCACCGTCCAGAAAAACATTTGCTTTTCTATTCTCCAGAGGATGTGGGTTTTATTCTGCATTTCTACATTCCCCGTTCTCTCCTTCCCAGAAACTGTAGAGCGGTTAATCACCAGAGACCAATCCTGTAATATTCAATACTCTCTGACAGATAATAGATTCAGTCTTTAAGGTCAAGTTGTGATTTGCAAGTTATATTTCATATATCTGCCTCATAGGCTGGGCTTTTTTTTGGAAGGTTTGTTTTAAGAATGACTTTGGTGGCTTTGATATTTGAATAGATGTTTTAGATGAGTATAGCAAACAAAAAGGTCTGTCATCAACTGTCTCCTGGTGCAATATCAAAGCCATATTGCATATAACAATGCACACAAGGGCTGCCAAATTAGATGTGTAATGTTGTTTGATAGAGAATCCTAGTGAATTTTTTTTAGACTTGTTAGACAGGCATAGCATTCAGTTCATTAATGCCATTAATGAACTAATGTAATGATAGCCTATATAAATATCTACCCCTGTACATATTTCAAAACATCCATCAATCGCATGAAAAAGCTTAGCATTACGCAAATATATATATATATATATATATATATATATATATTTTTTTTTTACAAATAATCTTAAGTCGTCTTTCAAATATTTTATAAACATACTTTCTGTATTATTATATCCACTCTGCTGTCTAGTTCTCAGCATTGTCCATTGAAAAACCTTTAACAGTCAACAATTTATGTGATCAGTTGAAACAAAATGCTTAAAGACAAATGGAATACAGCAAACAAATATAACCACATTTATTTCTGAAAGTATAAAATATTACACTATAAAGGCCACTTTGCAAGGGTAAATTAACAACTTTTCCAAATATTTACACAGTTAATACCTTTCCCTCTTAGATATTGTCCAGCTCTGTGGCAAACCGAAATGTCCTTTTTCTCACTTGACCACAGGAAGTAGTTGGCAAGAGTTTCAAATAATTTACTTGATAGCAGAAATTGAATGGCAGGAGTTTTGAAGGTTCCTGATTTTCTTTTTGTACATCCTTCAGAGGCGTCGGGTATTCTGGATGGTTCACGCTCTCCGTTCAAAACCAGTGAAGAGGCACAGTTTGACATCGAATTGACAGGCACTATATGCCCTTGAACTGGGAGGCTTTAAAACAAAAACAATAAAGCGAAAATTTGCAGTTCACATTCTTTACAATGGCACCAGTCAAGCCTCCGGAGCTTTCTCTTGTTAAGTGTTCGGTGTCACAGGCAAGTTTCACTCGCTGTATTTATGCGCTTTATGAAGTTTCCTCGCTCTTGAGTCTACTTGCGTGTACGTACGTTCTTACTGTATCCATACACTACCGGAGATGCGGTGTCAGAATGAGGTAGAACCGTTGTACCAAAAACATAGCTAGAACTTTTAACCTATGAAGTAACAGTCACATCAAATCAACTCTATAGAGTGGATTTAAAAAGCAAACTAAAGCAATAAATTCACATTCAACCACACCTACAATAGAGATCACTAACAGGCTGGAATATCTGAAGTGTTCCCAGAATAAATTCCTCCCTCTTTCCCCTTCCCTTTCTGGAAAAAAGGCTGCTTTGTTTTGTCTAGAGATTCGCTTTTTCACAGATACCAATATGCTGCTTCATCGGATGTTGTCGCCACAGGAGAAATTTTCCTCTTTTTTTTGTTTCAAGAGGAAACCAACTCAAAAGGTAAAGTAGTAAAGTTGAGCCAAGATCACAAAACCTTACAACCCCCCCAAACCTCCCCCCCCCCCCCTCCTTAACACTCCCCCCAACCTTAACCCCCTCAAACCCCCCCCCACCCACCCACCCACCACACACACACACACACACACACACACACTGCTACAACGCAATCTGCAGTCCAACAGAAAGGGAATAGACGCAGACGTACACGCACAGACACGCACAAAATCACACTCCGTCACTTTTCAGTTTGTAACTGAAAGCGTTACTGTTTTGCTGGGCTACGCTGAACTCCCTCTGCTGCATTCTGTGCCTCTTCCCAAGGCTAGAATGGAGGCAGGGATTGTGCTGGAGTCGGGTGACTCCAGACCAGCTGGGGGCAGTCATGCTCAAGCTAGGCTCTGATCTCCCAGAGCCCTTTCACAGGACTAGGACCATCCGCCAGCTGCCATGCCACCCAAGCCTTTCTGGGAGATGATACTCTCTGTGGATTTAAGAAGTCTCTCAAGGCATGGCGCGTTGATCTTGGCCGGAGGCGGTCGACTGGGAGCAGACTCTGTCTTACATAGACGGTCCGTGCTGGAGGACACAGAGTTGTCCTGTGTCGCGTCACTGTCCCTGTGAGCCGTTAGAACGTTCCGAACCGTCCCCTGAGCTTGTTCAGCCGTCAGGGAGCAGATGGGTGATGTGTGGAGCCATTTTAGGTTGGTTGCAGAGTAGGGCCCTGGGGGTGTGAGGTCGCTGACTCTCATTGCCTTGTTACCCATTGAAAGGGCACTTGTGGTGGCAGGGTTTGCCATGCCAGTGAGCAGGGGAGATGTAGCTGGAGACAACTGTAAAGTATTGAAAGAGGGAGAATTACTTAAGATTTCAATGCAAACAGAGGCAAACCTTTCCTGATGATCTCCTTGCAATTGGTTTGCTATGATATAAGAAAATACTTTTATATTACTAAAATGGAAGAAAACTACTTTTAAATCTAGTGAAAAATTAAATGCAAAAATATGCTCTAAAAATGTTGGTAACCATCAAGAACTAATAATAAATTTCCTTATTAACTAAATGCATGCAACCTCACCGTATACATCTTAAATGTATTTAAAGTCGAAATATACTTTAAGGTGAAATTCATTCATTCATAAATATCATGGTTTTTTGGGAGTTGCGCCACATGGCATTTTACAATTATTCATGAATGAATATCTAAGGAACATATTTACAAATCATTGTTTGGATTAACAGCATTTTTACATGTATTTTTGCATTAACAGAAAAAAGAAAAAAAAAACATCAGGTCATCAACCCAGAAACTATTACAATAATAACTTGTGTAGGGGTATAAAATCAGCACGAGAATATCCTTTTACCTTGGTGACTTCTATCTGTCCTCTGAAAGCTTTCCAAAATTACCTGTTCTTTTCCATCATTGTTCTTAGTGAACATGAGATGTGCATTTTATACCTCTGTACTGTAAAAATAGATTTTAATCCCTTCTTGTCTGTCCTGTTCCTCTCTGGCCCAGTGATTACAGTATAATAGGTATTTCAGTCTCTTCTGTTAATTCAGCCTGGTGTCTTAACTTACACATGTTCATGACAGCTCTCAGAGAGTCTTACCTTGGTTTTCTTAGATGGGGTCGTCTGCTCCATCAGCGCCGCAGTATTGGCTTGGTTGCTTCGTTGAGGTTTTATGTGAGGGAACCAGTTCTTCAACATTTCCTCCATTTTCAGAATGATGTTAACATATCTCTCTCTGCATGGCACAGGAAGGACAATTTTAAGTCTCGTAACCCACAGAAGCACTAAAAAACAGTTTGAGACTTAATGTGAATGACGTGACTAAAAATGTAAGTTTACGGTTCTGTAACCTTGTTTGGGGGTCAGGCGAGTTGAAAGAACACTTAACCGCAAGTACACTGCATCATGCGTACATGTACACACAGACACAAACGTGTTTCTCAAAATGAGAACATATCCTGTGTTGATTCACATGTTTGTACACACACACGTGGTACAGAGTGCAACCGTTTCCCTTGCCTCTAAATATAGACTTAAGCCTGCAGCGGGGCACTGACGTCCACGTCACGGGGAAAAGAAATAGTAGCGCTAAGGAGCAGTGATGCAGACACACGCACATGGTGCCCATTGACTCGCACCAGTCCCCGACAGATGGTTAATGGGGATTAGTGCAAGTCACATGACAAAGTATCTGCTATGGCCCCATTCTCAGCATTTCTCATTTAAATGGCTACTGTCGTAAAAACTTACTTTAATATTCCCTATTCTGATGCACCTTTGCGTTGGGGGACTTGCCAGCTGGCATGATGGAATTGGTGAATGATAGCAGGGGTCAGGTGGTGGGGACGCAGCCACGCCCCCACTTGTGTCAGCTTGGTTATGGCTTGGCTCAGTGCCTCGTTCAGATGGCCTGAATTAGTACCCCACCCAAAACCCCATCATCTATGTTTTTAGTGGCTGAATACCCGCTTCAGGCGTATTTTTTTGCCAGGTGTGTTTTCATGCCGCACAGTTTGCAACACCGCTGGACGTGGCCCAAAGTACACCACCGATCTAGATGTTCTAGACTCTGCTCTCACACGTGAATATTGGACGTTGTGAAGCAGCACAATGAGAGCAGATCTGGGCTGCGTGCCAGGTGCTGTTAAGAGGAAAAGTAAATGACGCACCTAAGCCCAGCCTGACCCATTATGAGGTCATTTAATGCAACAAAAGCACTGACTCCCCCCCCCAAAGACGACATCTCAGACTTTACACCGTCTAGCCAGAGGAGGGCTAATCAATCGGATGACAGGCTACTCCCTCAAGGAGCTGGGACATTTTTAACGACCAGTGTTTGAGTTCTATTCTTGTCCAGCCATTTTTAGATTTGTGGTGGCAGGTCCGCACTGGCCTAGCAGCCCCCCCCCCTCCTGCTGCTCTGGACCAAGCATCATGCTGCGAAGCCATGTGTTTTCACATCATCTTGTCTCGTTCACTTATACCCTCAGAGCAAAGACATTCACAAGACTTCCAGACAGAGTAGAGGGCATAGAAGTCACTTGCAAACGATGTGGGATAATTTAATCTTGACTTACTGCTAATGTACGTTAACACCGAAACAACGTTGCAAGTAGTGGATTGAGGTAGATTAAGTAAATGGACACAACATCTCTCAGATCGATCTGCGAAAGAGTGCTGTCCGGACTCCCACCCTCAATCGGCCCGTGAGTGAAGCAAAAGAAACTCACCCCATGCAGGGATTCTGCAGGACCCCCATTATCCTCTGGATGCGGTCCATGGCCACACTCTCTTGGAAACTGCTGAGGCCTGTGAAAGGAGAAGATACAGTTTAAACCTTTTCTTTTATGAGCAGTGCCAGCTTATTGTCTCTGACAGGCTGTGCTACGTCTGCGAGGCAGATGGGTTCTTGTGAAACACGTGGGACGACAGACTTGCTGTCTCTGTGGCCAGGAAGTCCAGTGTCACCCAGAGCTTGTGCATTGACTGCAGTCCCAGACTCATGAGCAGGTCCGCCTGGTGCGCAACCTGTTTTATAGTACATGTGGGGCTCTAGCCAATAAAACTTTTCTTTAAGTACCCAGTAACGCTAATACCATCTGTTGGTGTTTTACAGTAAGGTCAAGCTTGAGCAAGTTTTCTGTGTTCCAACCAGCCGTGCTTTTCCTGTCTGCACTGAAAGCGAAAATACTTTGCGATGTAACAGTTAGTCAACCAGAATATTGTGTGGGTGGTTCTCTGTTTGCATGCGTAAACCAAAGAACAGAAATGCCACAATTTTCCATATGCCATCAATTTCACAGTTCTACATTCTATGACTTGAAGGTACCTTGAGATGTTTCGTACCTTCCACAGCTAGTATATCCTTTTCCAATGTTTGATGTTTAATATACATGAGGAATGATGTGATTTTAATCCAGTATGGGCGGGACTGCATAAATGGGAACCAAGTGACCTAAACCGCTTTTAAATCACGCTTTGTCACCTTGTTAGGACACAGAATCAAATTTTTCAATATACAATATTTCATCCCACTACGCAAGGACACAAAGGAAACAGCTAACCCAAACCCTTGAGCTTATCTCTATAGTGTCTTCGGTATTTCATTCGAGGTCCTGGGGTATTTTTGGAGTCGTGTGGTTTGCACTGCTTTAGACATGCGTCTTTCAACCGTACAAGTTTTATTTTGACTAAGCGAGGCAGCATGTGCCACCAGGAAAATTCATTTTGGGTGCCTCGTTTTGTGTAGTTTCATGACACATCTCTGTCCCAAATCTCATGGTTCAAGAAGCGTGTCATCACCTGCTGCCTCTAGTTTGGCAGTTCTCCTTGTATACTGATTTTTTTTTGGATCAAGGCTGATGCTTTAGACTAGAAGACTAATAAGAATGAATAAAGCATTACTTACGTTCTCTGTATCTGCCTGAGCGGAGGCCATTAAGGATTGAGGACAGTGGGTGAATGTAACACTGCAGCTCCAAACACTGCAAAACAAAGAGCATCATTCAGTATTTCATTCGTTTGTCCGATATTATTTAATGTTTAGCATTTCTCGAATAATTTCTAGAGTTTGGCTGTTTTCATTTCAGGGTGTTGACAGTACACTTTGCCAATTACCATAAACAAACATCAAGTTAGGACATTCCTTTGTACTGCTCATAATTTCCTAACAACAATGACATTGATGTAAAAAGTGACTCATCTACTCTCTCACACATTTATGCAAATGTAATGGAACGAGTTATCACTGCATTTATACAAGGTAGAGGAAAACACTGCATTTTTTCATTCAGTGGCCTCGTGTGACTCATTCACTTTTCACCTAGAAAGAACACATGGAGGAGGGGTCTTCCTGGAAGTGGTTTTGCTTTGAATATTTTTTTTTATTTTTATTCTGCTCGGGTGGAGATAGATCATGTGGGAGATAAGGGTGCCTTTCAGAACACCATGTCCCTTCCCTGGCATGCCAGCAAGTCAAAAAAGTGGTACGTCTCACCTTGCATGCGAACAGCCTGTCTTTCTCCATTTGTTCAGGTGTGAGCTGCCTCTCCCTTTGCTCCGGCACCATGGAGCTCCGTGTTCTCTTCAGCGCCTGCCTCTTTTTGCCTATAGGGCTCTCCGGGCACCGGCTGTAATTGGTCCGATCCCCTTGTCCCAGGAGAGAATGGCTGCCATCCTCGCTGTAGTCAGAGCTATTGCAGCTAGAAGGAGAACTTCCCCGAGAACTCATGTTCTCTTTGTCCATTACCTCCCCTTTATCTCCATTCCTCTTTGAGAGCGACTGGCAAGTTTGGACCCCCTGGACGACCCCCGAGGTGGGAGATTTTGGCAAGGTGGTTTGTCCCTGCACTTTGGTACAGTCTGATTCTAACTCACTATCGTTGTCCTCATCGTCACTGGCCAGCCAGTCAATGGAATAGTCCGAATCTGAAGTTGACATCTTAGGAAGCAGGGTCTAACCAGCATGGACCATCACTGACCTGCAGCGGAAACAGGGAGTACTTTAATCTCCAATTTAAATACACGTTAATAATGAACATTATTACACAATACAACATGAGTTGGCATTAAATTGTGTAATAGAAAAGGAATGTTTTCTCTTTCATTGTATTGCTTTGACAGCAATATAAAAGCAAAAATTCCACCTTCATTTGCCGACCTATTTGCAAGATTAATAGTCTAGCAGATACCAGTGGTCCAAAATGAGAGCTTAAGCATGCATCTTCAATAAAATCCTGTGGGATACTGCATTCATACCAGCGTGTTTTCCAGACACACCACCTGAGTCACACACAGACTAAAGATAAACAGCGGGCATAAAAAAAGACACTCCTGTTTCACGAACAGTGCCGAGAATTAAATAAACTGACGTTTATGGTTAATTCTTATGTTTTCAATGACAACACCTGATTCTTCTGTACATGAACAGTACCAAAACAAACCCTAAAAAAAAAAATACTATTACACATTTTTGTAAAAACCTAAATTAGCCATAAGCATAATATTGTAGCAACAGGAGACAGTCTTTATTTATTCAAAACCTCTATGTTTGAAATAAGATTTTATGCTGGTCTTTTAAGAACAATTTTGCACCCTGTGAAGCACATGCATTTGTTTGTTCTGATTGCACCTAATTGAAAAACACTTGAAAATAAAGCAATACAGAACTAACAGTCTGTGTTGAAACAGGTGATACAAAAACAGCACATATTTAAAGCCCTGTTTGTTTATTCAATGAGACTAGAACGCCGCAGCCATGGTGACCACCGTTTGACAGAACAAAGGCCCTAGAAATAAACCGTTCTTTCTGTAGAATTTCATTCATAAATTGCTCAAAATCATACATTACTTGCACGTTTTATTTAGGCGCAAGTTGGTAGTGTATGCTGCTTACATTTATAAGTAAATTAGTTTGTGGGCATGGTTTTAAAAGAGGGTGATTTAAAAATAGTCTAGGAACACACAGCTGGGACCAGATCTGCTGCCTTACCAGGGTTTTTTTTTCTGGCATTACCAATAATATTTCTGCTTGTATTATCAATTCCATCACTCCTTGGTACTTAATAATAGACATGCCTTAAGGAATATGCATAAAAGGTGTTGAGAACGTTGATTAATGAGCCAAGCCACAAATATTTGCTAAAAGCGTATGTTTAACAGAAGCTACTGCCGCCCGACCACTCATCTTTGTATAGATGAGCCAAGGGCTTCTTATGAATAAACAGGACATGTATGATGCAAAAATATGTTAAGCCTAATTGAATAAAAGGAAACTGCACACACACTGCATTACACCGTCCTTAATTAATACCCCAAATAGTTGGTTTTCAATAAAAAAACAGAATCACTGTGGTTATATTAAGTTGAACAAATAAAGTAATTTTATGGGATTTTTACAGTATAACAGTCACATTAGGTTATTACAAAAATAAAAAAATGTCCCAAAAACATTTTTAAAATGCACTCTAAATGTAACTTTTAAATGAAAATACTTTATTATACAATAGAAGTACTTAAACTTTATCACGCAAATTCTTGTAGTCATTGTGCACGCACGAGGATTTTCAGATCGCCTAAGCACATTACATCTCTTGGGCATTTAATCCTTCCATCAGCTGGTCGGTATCATTGCAAACAAATGGACTGCTGAGCCAGAGTTCTGCCCTGCCAATAAAACCACATTAAGTAATAGCTCAACCTCAAGCACGCGACTAATTGGCTTTATAACAGTTACTCAACCTTCCAAATGGATGTAACTGCTGACCAGCTTTTTCCTGTCAGTACTGGTTTCACCAAAAGTTTCAAACCAAATCAAACAAAACGCCGCGTTTAGCACGACTGCCGTTAGCGAACAAACTGCTCTTTCAAATCGTAAAACTGCCTACATCGGATACTTTACAAGTTTTGTCGACAGCTGGGGACGGGGATGAAAAGGCCCTTTATTAGTTTGTGGTAACAGATAATTTGACAAAACAAAGACAATCATTGAAAGCTTTATTTTCACAGTGTTTACGTTTGGCTACCAGTGTAAAGACAAAAGCGGGCACGTGACAATTATTTAATAGCGGCATTTAGCGCAAAGGCAAGGAAGTCATGTATGTAACCGAGACATATTTCTTATACGCCTGCAAGTAATATCGGTTGCTATGGGCACCACGTATCTTAATATTAAAAGGACTATGAAATAAAACAAACCCCGTGCAGAATGAATGTAACAACGTTACCTGTCTGATATCTGAGGGTGGGGCCCTGGTGATGACTAACACCCTTCCAAGACAAGACCACCGCAATTTTTTGGCCTTTTCAAACAGATTACAAAATGTTACATAGGCTAACTTATATAGGCTATGCCTATAGCTTTAGCTATAACGTTATATTAAAACGAATACTGTCGCAAAAAAAAACGAGTATGAACAAAGCCACGAACTATTACAAAATATACGATTGACCAAATCATGCTATCATATAAGCTACATTTAACCAATGAATAGTATAAGTATTTAAATATACATAAAGAACGCATGTGTATCATTTAATAGGCGGATTCCGCCTCTGTTCACGCAGCGGCATCTTCTACGTTAACATCTCTTACATACACATAAAGCCCCATACCTCACTTGTATTCCTGGATGTGCAATTTTTACCCCACAAAAACCTATTATCAAAAGCAATCGGTGTTATTTAAAACGCGAATCCTACCTCAAGCCGGATGGGACGAATCGCCGCACTGTCCTTTGTTTCAGCGGTATATCCAAAGACAACTGGAGCGCCCGATCGAGCCTCTGTTGAGAAGCGTACGTGGTTTCAGTGATGTAGACCTGCGGTTGTGTGGCCCCGTGTTACTTCTCCCAAGGCAACGTGTCTGAGAGGGCGGGCACTAAAACGCCGAGCGTTCCGATTTGTGCTTCCAGACCCGAATCTGACAAATAGAGATTGCGTTGGAAGCCAACTCCGGCTGATAGGGGAGACGAGCTTACATATTAAAATAATATGCAAATTAACAAAACACGTGGACACGCGGATCGGTTTCATTCCAACAGGCGGACAGAATGTCAACTGCTAGCGTTTTTTTTTTTGGGTTGTTGCTCACAGATACTAACTTTTTTTATAAGCTACCTCATTAACTCGGATGCGATGACGCCAGATATGCACCCCCCCCTCTCATTATGTTTGGGTTGAGTTAAAGTCACCATGAAATCAAATTGGACAATTCTTTTTAATGAATATTGCAGTAGCTATATGATTTATGTACATCATTATTTCTGTTATTATGTGAACCCCTAAACTTCAATCCTCTCCTTCTTTACAGTGACATTTCTTCTTTTCTCTGATGACATACTGGCGCGAGGGCGGGGCAACCTGTCACTCACATGAGATCAACCAATAGCAAACCACAACCATCTAATCAATTCCTGATGGACAAAATGAGGTCCAATCCTAAGAAACAATTATTCTTTCACTCAAGATGTACGTCACAGTAGGGAAGAAAAGACAATCGCAACCTCCAACTTTAAAACGTATTATGTTTGTTCATAGAGCAAGGGTGTTAATTATGGGGGAGTTTGGGAGGGTCTGACATCCAAATAAAGTAAAAGTTTGTAAAAGTACATATTTTCACATTTAATTGTTGCAACAGAGGTTTCAAAGGTTTCATAAGACATATTACAAGTTAAAGTGCAAGTTTTTCACCTGTCTACAAATAGATGCTATCAGAAATCATGTTCACCATATTGTTATGTTGTAGTATATGTTGTACTTATTTTGTTTATAATTAGTTTAAATTTTACAAATGGGAATTACAAAAAAATCAAGTAATACGTCATGACATATAACATTAATGAGTATTTGGGGATAAAGGTGAACAATAACATATTGAATATTGGCAATAACACAATAACATATAACACAAAAAACATATTGGTCCTTAAATAGGCTCCTTTTTATAGACATTGATAAATTTACTAATTGGATTTTTCTGGGGTTGTTTCGTGATATTGATCATTTAGCAACTGTAAACAAACCAATGTGGAAACATTTGCATGCACCACGAGCCAGCGACACATGTGTCTATAAGCGATTCAATGTGCGCATTGCTACTGTTGCTCTCTGTTTCACTGGATGCAGGAGCCCCGTAGCGGCGCTTATCCTTACCTGCCCTAGACTGACTGCAATGTGCACAGCTGCGCGTATGTGGACCAAGTGGTATGAATGAATGAGGCTGAACGTGATAGGCCACGTTCTGTTTCGTATCGGGTTGCACACATGCTGCCTTTACGCTCGCACTGTTTTTACACAGCAGCCCGTGGAGTTTCCATGGTGAGGGGGGGCAGGGTGGAAAGCAGTTCACTTGCTGTGTTAAGAATGTTGCGCCTTCTCTAGAAGCCTCACAGCAGGTGAAGTTGTGTAGATATATTCCGTCATACGTTATTCAGCGCACTTTTTCAAACAGCCCAAACGGGAGGAAAAGGGCATGCCAGGTGGTCTGCGTCCACTTGAAAGGTTCACGCTCATGCTGTGGTGGTTGGTCAAGTTGGTGGCTGTGACGGTGAGAGAGCAAATGAGGACTCGCAGTCTCTCTCTCTCTGGGGGGTGGGATCTCTGGTTGGAGTCCAGACAAAGATTCAACGGCTGGAGCCAATGAGTCATAAGTCCTCCTCCCCGGAAAACGTGAGCACATGTGAGAGAGAAAAACCTACCCATCTCTCCTTTCGGCTTTGCACAATTGAAAGTCATAATTGATGTGAACTGAATGTTTCTTCCAAATCTCTCCCTCTCAGTTCCTGTCGTTATTTGACAACCAGGAGAACATTAACAAAACATTGTGGGTTCTGAACTTAGCCAAAGACGCCACCCAGATGGATTAGTGACACAAACCGGTCTGGTTTTAAATGGAGACTTTCTTCTGGGAACGGGTCCTATTGAGGCCAGTAATAGCATGTTCGGGCCAATTTATAAGGTCCTGCTGTGACTGTTTCTTGATATAAAGGCCAGTTAACAACAAGGACTATAATTATAACGATAACTATAACTGTAAAGTTCTAATAATTGTTTTAATTCTATGAGAATCGAGAAGTCCACACCACAACTATAACGATAATGGCACAGAAGAATGATATGGTTGGAATCACTTGCAGTCCGTAACTTTTGGCGCTCTAGCGGTAAATAAACAGAACTGCATGCGTCTTGCGGAAGAACTTTGTAGCCGGAGCAACTTCTCTTTATGTCTATGACGAGTCACACAGGTACTGGGATACTCCGTAGTGGTACGACCCGTACCAGTCTAAAATAATCCAAATATAAACACTTATTATAGGTGTACTGTAGTGATTCAGGATAAGACAAAAACACGTTTTGAAAAAATTGATTCATGATGTACTCGCCTATTATATAATTTTGGTAAAAAATTTTTTGGGGGGGGGAAGTTACGGACTGCAGCTTTAAGGTCACATTTAACGTTGCTTGGCGAAATTTTGCAGATGAAATTCAGTAATTTCAATAGGAATCTGTGTGCTCTGCACCAAAAAGTTGGTCTCTCAAATTTGCAGAAAGTTGCTTGGTTTAAAAGTGTGAGCTGTGCTTCATACATCGCTATAGATAATGGACCTTTTTTGCCCGCGAAAAGATTATTTTTGTAGAAGGTCATAGGTGTGTCTCAGCTGTGTTGATTCTATTTAAGGTTACAACGAGAGACATGGAATGATAACTGTATTTCTCAACATCATCTCTGTTAGATACGAAGAAGGTATGTTGCAAACACTAGACGTGCTGCTAAAAACAGCAGCGGTGACCCTCCCTTTTAGGCGGGAGTCAGCAAATATAGCAATATGATATTGGCAATATGCTTCCTTTTGTTGGGACACAGTGCAGTCGCACTCAAACATTCTTAACCTGTTTACGGTGTCCAAAACCCCCCGCAAAACATTGCTTGAAAGGATGGAAAGAAAACAACTGGAAGCTATTTGCAAAGGGGTTTTCTCAGAGTGCTCAGCATTACAATGTGCAATACGAGGAGAACATTTAGTCCTACGCTGAACCAAATCATCACAGGCTAAGCAAATGACACAGCAGTTAAGTTTGCAAAGTGTGGGAATAAAAGTCCAAAAAAGGAATACCTGAAACATAAGCTATATGATTCCTATTCTATCAGTCATTTCTCAAATTAGGCAATCAGCGATGATGTTTCTCTGAAATATTTATTGTAGACATGTTCTAGTTTCCAATCCACCTTATCAAAATATACATAGTCTGTTTACATAAAAAGAAACAAACTTGTGGTGTATACGAGATTACAGTGAAGGGAGATAATTATTGGTGTATTGCATTTAATCATAGACCATGAATATCTACAGTCACCTCAAGATAATGAAAGCTTCTATGAGAAACATATTACAGATGTTACATATTGAAGTAATTACAGAAAAATTAATCACACGAAACTTGTGAAGAACATGTCCGATACTTAAATCAATCATCAGAATTAAAGAAATAGGCCTAAATTATATGTGCTTAAAGACAATTAAGCAGTTTTATTATTAAAAGTCCCATTATCATTACTTTTAATGTGAGAAAGAAACAGTAATATTGGCTACCTAGATTTATTTTGCCTAATTTTAATACATAAAAAGCACTGCATTAAAGTAATGAAAATATGGTGAGAAAAAGTGAATACCCAGATGTTTTGTGGTAATGAGAGAAAATTAATCATAATGAAAATAATATGACTGATCCTAAAAAATAGTCTTCAGTTTCTTTATGCAATATAACTATACTATTATTATTATTTCTTATTTTATTTCATATATTCATTTTATTTTATGAAATAAAACCTTTTATGTTTTTATGCAATTCACCTTATAGTATACTTCTCACATTCCATATCCGTAATCATGAACAGCTACATCCCTGACTTCCTGAATCATAATCATTTCAAAATGCTGTTATGGAGTGACTGCTTTCACACTCGACAATTACAAGGTCCATTGAACACTTGAGCATGTTCTAGCGCTTTTGTATTGGTTTCTCTGCCACACATACTCATACAAGGCATTGATGCTCAGCCCATCGTCCGTGTGGCAGGCCTACGATGAGTCACAGGTGAAAATTGGCTTGGTGATTTAGCACTGTCTGACGGACCCTGATGATTCACTAGGATGGAGGATTGCGGGGGGGGGGATGCTGGATTTCTCACTGACTTTCGTCATCTCATTCATAAAAAAAAATGAATCCTCTGTCCTGAATTTCACCTCCAAAGGTGGCTAAATGAATCTCTGCTCTCACTCTGGAGAAAAGTGTGACGGTGGATAAATGAACATCCCATCAAAAACAGGTTACATTAAAAAAATGTATTCACTATCTATGTGGTTTTGTGGAAGCATTGCACATCGTCCATGGTGAATGACCTCTCACTTTATTTGCTTCAGGGAGGTTGGAAAATAGCGCCTACCATGAGGGGACTAACACGTGAACTTTAAATATTATGAATGTGGAATGGTTTTAACTGTGCAATGTCCCTTTATTGCATATGAAATTATGTTTAAACTGCACTACACTTACAAAAAGAAGTTTGTTCAAATGTGCTAATAGTATACTTTTTTTAGAATAAAAAATTTACTTTGTCTACTTTTTATGTACTTCTCAGAAATATAGGCTACTCAAAATTATACAAGTATAATTGACTTTTGACAGAAAAGTCTAAGTATATTTGGCCTGTACTTGTTCTCAATCTTTTGATGGAGATACTATACTTAAAAATTGTGTTTACTCTTTTGATTGAGTAGCATTTTTTCACATAGTTCACATAGCAGGGAAAGAGTCAAAGTAGTTAAAGGTATATTTCAAGTATAGGAACATAGTAGCATTCTTAAAGTGCAAAAATAATATATAAATAGTAAACTATATGTATGATGTTAAGTTCACTTAAAGTACTCTTCATAAACTAAAAATGTGCTACAAGTATTTAGTAAACTATTAGTATACCTATAAATTCACTTATACGTACACTGTAAAAAAAAAGTTGGATTAACTTAAAAAAGTAAGTTACCTGGTTGCCTTAAAATTTTGAGTTCATTGAAATTAAAAATTTGAGTTAATACAACAAAGGAGATTGGTTTAATAAATAGAAACTCAAAATATTATGTTATCTGAACTGCATTAGTTATCTAAGTTGATTTGACAAAATGTAAAAAGTTGTGATAAATCATCAAAATACATTTTTACAGTGTAGTATTATTGTTACCATTATTGCTACCAGTGTAGTTTACCATTGTTACACATTATGTACTGTATACTTAAAAGTGTACATTTCTTCACTGAAAAGTGGGCCAATTTAGTCCTACGTATTTTGAAATAATACACAAGTATAATAAGAGTACATTGATATTAGTGTATGATGTCATTCACCATTCGACATACTATATATATGGCCTACTATAAAGTATACTTAAAAATTAATATTTTTAAGTACACTTAAAAATATATAGCCTATTTTTAAGTATACTTAAAAATCTCTGTGTTACACACCAGAACCAGCTACCAGAACTCTGTGTGTGTAAACGTGAGTGATGGCAGATGAGTACACAGCCTGTGGCCCACATTACAAGCAATCATAAAACCCATTCAGCCCACACCTTCATAGAAATAACGTGCGAGTAAGTTAAATCGTGCTGAAGGGGTGAAAGAACATGACACTCTGAACAGAGTTTTGCGGTGAGCAACAGGCCGTTTCTAAACCTAACAGGATTATTCCAGACAGAGACATTGTTCGGGGTGGAAATCCATGTGCTGTGTTTATTGATTATGTAACGAAGTCAGCTGTACATAACAGGCTTTGAGATGTCCTGCTCTTCTGCTTTTACTCCTATATGTTATATGATCTTCAACTTTGGGAATTTTTCTGTAGGGGTTGATTTTTTCTTCTTCTTATATATGAAGGTCACAATAACTGGAAACTTCAAAAGGCCTCGGCCAATTATTTTAGCTACTTTTCCAATGGTTTTTATATAAAGATTTTATTATACCCATGTCCTAGACCGAGCCAATCTTTAAATAATAAACATAGACCATTAAAATATTTATTTTAATATTTACAATTATTTCAACATTATGACTATCATAGTACATCAATATTTTACACAAATTACTTTTTGGCGAATTGGTGGTGAATTTGTTTGTATTCAAATTATTTGATCCATATGAAAATTTAAACATTTTTGAAAATATGTAAGCATCCACCCCTAAACCTAACCATCCTCTGGGCGTAAGAGATCATTCAAATTCATATGAATTTGCCAAAACATAAAATAGTTACTTGTTTGTTTTGTCTAAAGTTTCATATTTAAGCTATACAGTACATACCATGCTAGCTATGAAATTAGCTTTAGCAAATCAAAAAAGTCAAGTAAGTAACGTCAGCTACTGCGATAACATTCTGTTTATTACAAGCACATTCTGCAGATATATCGTCTGCTGCTTTAAAGTGCTTTATAGCAGGAAGGATTCTGATTGGCTGCCAATGATTTTATCATACATCAGCAGAAAAAAAATTATTCTGAAAGTGATTCCAACTATATAGTTCCTCTGTATCGTTATCATAGTTTTGGTGAGGATTTTGTTATTATTTTACATGTAGAACGGTTTTTAATGCTATATCTTTATTATTATCATTAGTTATCCTCCTTGGTGTGAACAAGCTTTATAGTTTATCAATTAACAAGTTTATACTGTTGCATTTTTTTTACATTTCTGTCCACAAACCGTAAATGAGTTACATGTTTGCTTTGCCTGTAATAGTTTTATATTTAAGATAGGCCTACTTGGAATGCTATGGAATGAACTTTAGGAAAACAAAAGTCTAAATTATGGAAATTACAGTGTTGCGGAAATGATTGTGACTTTAAAAACAAAGAGACACTTTTCACTTTTAAGAAAAGTGTCTCTTTTCTTCTGTGATGCATTCACCAGCCCCTTTCATGCAGCAATCGCGGTAAATACCGTAAAATGACCAGAACTACTTTTCCGGTAAATACACAAATGCGCTATTTTCACAAGCAGTGTTCCGTCTTTTTTATTGGTAAGATACCATTCACATATAAATACCGGTAAATCATCGGAAATTACCTTTAAACGATGAGCCGTTTTCTTCATCCAGCTGGATGAGAAGTGCTTTAGTTTTATTTTAGTTTTTTTTTTAAATCAGAGTGACAGGCATAAGGAGATTTTGCTCTTAATAACACAAGACACATAATATATCCTATACTAGCCTACTGCAGTTCCTATAGAATGCATTACAGAGCCGCAGTGCTGATAAATAATAAAGAAGGCAAGGGTCTCGAGCATGAGGCATGGCTGAAAGGATCCACCGCACCCATAAACAACCCCTACTTATTCAACAGTTATTAATATTAAAGAATCTTGCATAACTAATAGATGTGACCATAGAATGACCAGGTGGTATAACGCTGGTGAACTGGTGCTCATATTTGTGTGTCACCCCAGATAGTGAGACTGCGTGTTTTCAGACAGGGCTGGCCAGATGTACCCGGGTGATTATGTGGTTTTTCACGTCAGCTCTGCTCCTTAAAGAGATCAGTCATGTCTCTGTTGAGGTCATGTCGAAATTGTGTATGACGTACCCATCACCCATTAGCCAAACGCACACAGCCCAAAAAAACAACAAAAAAAACGAGTTACATGTGCTCAGCAAGAAGTGAAACCAAGCATGCTTTCAGGAGGGCCGCACTGTGACTTTAAAGGGCTGGACGTCCTGCTCATTTTGTCTTTACGCGTGTGGGTGGGTGTGTGTGTGTGTGTGTTTTCTCGTAAGACTCCACAGAGTCACATGTGCTCAGAGAGAGAGCTCTTGGCTTGATTTTCCACAGACAGTTCACATGCAGGCAGGGCACTGAAACTCTGGCAACGAATCACAGTTGAATCTTTAATGGCTTTGTGTGTGCGTGTGTGTGTGTGTGTGTGTGTGTGTGTGTGTGTGTGAATGTCTGAACAGCTGCCAGCACAGCCCTAGCGGCAGTAGTCTCTCTCTCTCTCTCTCTCTCTCTCTCTCTCTCTCTCTCTCTCTCCACACAGGGCTGAATGCTACATGTGACTGGGGGTGTATTTTAACTGCATTATGTAAGCGCTCTGGCCGAGTCTATGCACAGTGCACGGATAAAGATGGCTGTACATGATTCAGAGGCGTGCTTGCTCTCTTACCGGTGTTCATTTCCAAACAGATTAAGTGATTCTCGCAAAGAGCTGTCCGTTACGACAGACTTGGGCCCTTGTGTTTGTACACCTGTCCCTGTGCATGTGCACGGTATATTTTTGGCACTGTGTTTTGACACTTTTTGAGGAAATCAACCTATTATAAGGAAATTAATTACTTAGTTACTTAATTAGTTGACTTACTTATGGTTAGACATTAAAAAGGAATAGAGGGAAAAAAAATAACATCTAAAAAAGTACGCTTCACCTTCAATGTCAGGTTTTTGTTATTTTCTATACTGATAAATTAAAAATTTGTACATGTAAATATTTGGGTTATTAAAATTGTATCTGGGGTCTAGGATAATGAAATAAATTGATAAAGCTGAGGCCTTTAGCGATTGATTATAATATAGCTTGACCTCAGAGACTAAATCTAGCATTTCACAAACATTCATTTAAAAATGTTCATGTATAATTTTCTACTGATAATTGCGATCTAAAACGCTTATAGGTTTTTTATTATTCTGTTGGGTTTTTTTTTCATGAAATGATACTCTAAATAAGAAACTTAAACTGTTGGTAGTTGATAAAGTCGATAAATGAGTGAGTCACTGATTTGTTCAAATGGCTGATTCAATGAGGAATGAAGTAAATGGCTCTCTTTATGAATGGGCTTGTTCGACTTGAACCGGCGCTGCACAGACCGGTCGGTGAATGACATCAAAATACCGCGAGAGAGATTAGAGAGCAGACGGCTCCAGATGCTTTTCAATCGCTCGCGGTCGCGGTACTCTGTCGTAAACTGATCGGTCGACATAATAGCTTGTTTGCAGTCACATGATTCTGAGGTTCAAAATTAACGTGTTAAATCGACAGCCCATGCTGGGACATTTCCTCTGAGGAGGCAAGGGGGCAGTGTCTCCTCCAAAAAATTGGAGGGGGGGGGGGGTAATTGGGAATAAATGGGGGTAAGAGGAGGCAATGCCTCCATCGTGCTATGATTGCAAGATTGGTTATGATTGGATATGATTGGTTTGTGCGATAAATCCCGCCTTTTGTTTTGTGCGTGTTAGCGAATCGGCCTGAATGATAACAATGATGGCGTTAATGGGTAGATTAAATAAAAAGTAAGTCAATAAATTTGATATCACCGCTTTATGTCACATTAAAATCAAACTTGAAATGGCCTGAAAACATGATGACCGTGGGGGGTTTTAGTGAGCTTGGGGAATTTAAAGTTACATCTCTGTGTCTGTGACAGTGTGTACAAGCTTGATGACTGTTGAAAATAAGTTGACTATTAAAAAGAAAGGCTCAACATTAGTTCACAAATAATATACATTGGCAAGGCAAGACAATATACATTGTTTAAATCGTTACTGCATTTAGCTATTATTTTGGAATAAATGTAAAAATAATTGATTAAGTTTATACTTGGTTTTAATAAATAGAACATGACATAGTGTAAAAATACAAAATAGTCTTTTTTATGTAATGTTTATTTAACCAGGAACATTAAGTGTAACAGGGACATAAATTTACATTTGATATAACAAAATGTGAGGACTTTGCCTCATTTTAAAACACCACCTCACACACAACATAATATATATATATATATATATATATATATATATATACACACACACAACAGGTATTACAATTATCTTGTAATTCTTAAGCATTTTACCCACATAATTGTAATGTAATGCAGGGCCAGTCCTGTGGTGAAATGGTGGTGAGCTCTTGTGTGAAAACTGCAGAGTCAAGTGAAATGAGCCCAGATCAATTAGACGTGTTTATGGTCGACTGAATCCTGATTCTCTCTCTCTCACCATGCAGAATGGATGACTTAATGCTATCAGCGCACAGCACCAAGCTGATCACCCACAATCCTTCTGCACCATGTAATTCAATCACAATGACACCAGCCTCGACCCAAAGCTTCATTGAAAGGTCTGGTGGACTGATATCAGGGGCTGTTCTAGAGACCAACGTGAGGGACTAGTCAAGCATTAAGAACTGTAATGATACCAGCATAATTTACTCCACAAAAAGGACAGAATCTTTTTTCCAGTTAATTTTTTACCTTTAATGACAGATTATGATAAGCAGTTGGAAATTATTCATTATCGTTTATAGAATAGAATATGTCAATGTCAAACATCCAGTGGTTCTGTATAACTCATATTGACAGCAAGGCTCCTGGTTCCATCTAAGGATGAAAAAACCAATGTTTGCGTTCAGAATGGGATTCGTAAAAAATAAACAGTATACACTACTACACTACTGAATAGAAATACTAACTACTTGCCACTTCACATTACTATGTTGCGCGACAATTCAGCCTCAAGTTAAAATGGCCTTGTAAAAACATCTTGGCAGTCCAAGAAGTATGTTAAAAATTGTGACGATATCTCACTGAAAATGGAAGTTGAGCATTGAATTGTAGGATATGTTATTTTATGCAGTGTACTTTGTTGCATATACTGCAGTTTTTGGCAAATGTCAGTTATCCAGGTATTTCACGTATACTAAAAATTCACAGCATATATATACTATATTCAGCAGAAATACAGTAAATTGAATGCTATTCTGAACATATCCATTTGCATTTAGCAAAACAGACACAGACTGCCATTGCAGGCTCACACGATATCCATTCATGAAAACGTGTTTCATATTAGCAGTTACATTACAACCATATCTTTCTCAGTTCGTTATTCTGTTCTCAAGCAGGTCATCTGATCTGATCACCACAGACCTGTTCATAATGCCATTGTGAAACTAGATTTGTCAGCAGCAGATGAGGAAGTACACAGATCGACAATATCGCACTGGTTCTTCCTCTACTCAGATCAGAGCCAAGCTGCATGGGTTCATCTGACATGACCAGCAGGCAGACGTGACCGCATATGGGTTGGCATAAGGTGGCACCCTGCGTTCCCACAACCCTGAGCTTCCAGTCTCCACAGGACACAGAGCAGGCA
Source organism: Semotilus atromaculatus (assembly GCA_031834385.1). NCBI lineage: Eukaryota > Metazoa > Chordata > Actinopteri > Cypriniformes > Leuciscidae > Semotilus > Semotilus atromaculatus. The sequence goes on from JAULUF010000027.1 coordinate 9,384,345, forward strand.
TTAAAACTCATGCTCATGATGCTTACTTGGGTTTACAGGCGGAGAGAAAGAGAGAAAGAGAGAGCGCCTGCAGACTTTGCAAAACTTTCCATATTGCTCGTTAAAAGCATGTTCTGAAAAGAAATATGGCTTCAGCTATAATTTGCCATCCTGTTCTAACTTGAGAGGGTCATTGTGCAGGCTCCTTTTTCCATTTTGGAAAGATCATTTTTAAAGATCATTTTTAGAATTAATCATTCTATAGAAATTCATTTAATAGCAAGCCATTTCAACATTTCAAGTCAAGATGGCTCTGCTCTATTATGAAGCTTATGGCCTTCAATCATTACCTTTCAAGAGTCAACAATTGACACTTCTATACATATTAAATTTTAAAACGACGACTTCTTTCCGGACTTGTCTAATCATTCTGTCCACTTAAATGCACCCTTTTCTTAGATCTGCCTCCATCTAATCAACAACCAGTGGATTGAACCAAGACACCCTTCCTATATTATTTATCTTTTTGATAATCTTTACACTTGGATGTACATTGCCCGGCCAAAAAAAAAAAAGATTTAAATAGGCAAATGCTGAAGAGTCTATGGATAATTATTGCAGTGATTATTATATTTCTAGTATGTTATGGCAACAGTTCTTCAAACCCTAATTGAGGGATGTATATATTTGTATTTCTAAAACAAGCATGTGAGAAGACACATCATGGCCATATTCCAGGATGACAATATAATCCTTTACAGAGTGCTGGACTCTTGCATTGTCAATCCAAGACCTTGACCAAAAATTTATGCACCTCTTGATTTTTTCCTCTACAACATTTTTTTGCCATCAAAAGGTGCATACATTTTTGGGCAAGATCTTGCAAGAGTCCAGTACTCTGTAAAGTCTCCTCTAGGACACCCCAACAATTTGGACTCAGAGGTGCTAATTCATGTGTGAAAATTATTCTTCATGCTCTGTCCCAACCATTCTTTCACAATTTGAGCCTGACGAATCTTGACATTTTCATCCTGGAATACCATGATGGTTGTTTAAGAAATGAAAAGCTACACACTCCATCAAGGGTTAGAAGAACTGTTGCCAAACAAACATGCTAGAAACATAATCACTGCAATAATGATCCAATCATTGACTCTTAAGCATTTGCCTATTTAAATCCAAACAGTGACTTTTTTTTTTTTGTCTGGGCAGTATACACTCACCTAAAGGATTATAAGGAACACCATACTAATACTGTGTTTGACCCCCTTTCGCCTTCAGAACTGCCTTAATTCTACGTGGCATTGATTCAACAAGGTGCTGAAAGCATTCTTATCTTTTTTAGAAATGTCGGCCCATATTGATAGGATAGCATCTTGCAGTTGATGGAGATTTGTGTGATGCACATCCAGGGCACGAAGCTCCCGTTCCACCACATCCCAAAGATGCTTTATTGGGTTGAGATCTGGTGACTGTGGGGGCCATTTTAGTACAGTGAACTCATTGTCATGTTCAAGAAACAAATTTGAAATGAATCAAGCTTTGTGACATGGTGCATTATCCTGCTGGAAGTAGCCATCAGAGGATGGGTACATGGTGGCCATAAAGGGATGGACATGGACAGAAACAATGCTCAGGTAGGCCGTGGCATTTAAACAATGCCCAATTGGCACTAAGGAGCCTAAAGTGTGCCAAGAATACATCCCCCACACCATTACAGCACCACCACCAGCCTGCACAGTGGTAACAAGGCATGATGGATCCATGTTCTCATTCTGTTTACGCCAAATTCTGACTCTACCATCTGAATGTCTCGAGAAATCGAGACTCATCAGACCAGGCAACATTTTTCCAGTCTTCAACTGTCCAATTTTGGTGAGCTCTTGCAAATTGCAGCCTCTTTTTCCTATTTGTAGTGGAGATGAGTGGTACCCAGTGGGGTCTTCTGCTGTTGTAGCCCACCCGCCTCAAGGTTGTGCGTGTTGTGGCTTCACAAATGCTTTGCTGCATACCTCGGTTGTAACGAGTGGTTATTTCAGTCAAAGTTGCTCTTCTATCAGCTTGAATCAGTCGGCCCATTCTCCTCTGACCTCTAGCATCAACGAGGCATTTTCGCCCACAGGACTGCCGCATACTGGATGTTTTTTCCTTTTCACATCATTCTTTGTAAACCCTAGAAATGGTTGTGTGTGAAAATCCCAGTAACTGAGCAGATTGTGAAATACTCAGACCGGCCCGTCTGGCACCAACAACCATGCCACGCTCAAAATTGCTTAAATCACCTTTCTTTCCCATTCTGACATTCAGTTTGGAGTTCAGGAGATTGTCTTGACCAGGACCACACCACAAAATTTATGAAGCAACTGCCATGTGATTGGTTGAATAGATAATTGCATTAATGAGAAATTGAACAGGTGTTCCTAATAATCCTTTAGGTGAGTGTATTTCACAATACAAAAGATCGGTCACTTCTATCTTCACTTCATTGTGACTTTAATCTGGCAAAATACTTTCAAATTTTTGTGTTTTGTGCCTTTGCATTGGACTCAAATGGCACTCATTTTATGGAATGCCTCACAGCCCTAGTTGAAGAGCTCCACATCCCCTCCTCACGGGGCACGACCACAGTAATGAGAGCTTTACATAAGTTCCTTCTGTTTTTTTTTATTGGACTGTTACTCTCATAGACTTGTATAACTTTAAGAGGCCTATATCAGGGCTGTATTTCTTTTGTTTGGATTACATCCCAAATTTCAAACAATAAAAAATTGCCTGGCTCCTTTCCAGTCCTGAGTTCTGTGGGACAGCCTTGAGACTTGGTGGCGGAGATACCAAACCGGAGTTTTCTTTCAAACATACGTCCTGCTGAGTGAGGAAAAAACGTGTTTCTTTAAGGGATGTGAATCGGCTTTGTTTACGAAACCCTCAAGACTGTCTCAACCTTTGCTTCACACAAAGTGCTTTAGATCTTCAGATCCTGTTTTACACGTTTATGAATAGCTAGTTGTATTAAAATAGTTGTGAAGTTTCCTACAGGAAAAAGGAGATATATTTGATTTCACACAGACAGCAATGAGAACAAATGGAGAGCAAATGCAGAATCAAGCTTACTGTAAGTCGCCTGCTTCTGAGATGTTTCACATATAAGAAAAAGACCCCAGCCGTCTTTTCATCCCTATACCTACTCACTCCAGTAAACTTAATAACCTGTAAATTGATAAAAACATTACATGACGCACTTACTTCCTCAGAAGCAGCCTTTCTAATGAAGGACAAAACTTAAACTGAAATTCGCTGGTCAAAAACCTTGTAAATCCAGCTTGATTTTGGTAATAATCTAATGACAGGCAATTGTCTGACCATATATAAAGCTAATATCAACTTTGACAATGTAACATTTGAGGTTTCTGCCCGACAGCGACAATTTGCTTGCGTACAATATACATGATGTAAATTTTGCCATTAGGAAAGTATGCACATATTTTTCATGCATACTCTGTACATGCTGGTTGCCATGTCCATGTCAATGTGCATTGACTTTATTTCAGTAATTAGTTTGTCCACAACACTGTCAAAAAAAAAATGTTGGCTTAACTTAAAAAAGTAAGTTACCCGGATGCCTTAAAATGTTTAGTTCATTGCAATTAAATGTTTAAGGTAATACAATGAGGGAGATTGTTTAATCACCAGAAATTCTAAACATTATGTCATCTAAAGTAAACCACATTAATTATCTAAGGGGATTTTACAAATCATGAAAATATGTTTTTACAGTGAAGGTGGCAACATTGGCCCAGGCTATTGTTTCACAGTCGAAAAAGAAGTGACGAAACAACAACAAACTACTTGAGACGCAACAGCATGCCTGCATTGACAAGCGTTTGTGTGAGGGGTTTAACTGATACACAACTAGTTTAAACATGTACAAAGACAGTTTTCTTGGTCTTATCTGCTGGAGAGAAACAGATGAAATCTGGACATGGATGAAACTTTCTTGTGCCATTGTGTCAAGCACCTGTGTGAAAACTTTGAAAAGCTGCGTTTTCGACTATGTGTGTACGCTAGCATAAGTGAAAGAAACAGAGTATACTTTAGGATTTATGTATTTGAATACACGCAGATGTGAATGAGTAAAGGCAGAGGAGATGTTTATTAGTGAATAATTATTAAAATTTTGGTCTGTTCCTCAATTAAACCTGTTGTACAGCTTTAGCAGGCTTGAGATCATGCGCAAGTCATATTAACTACTTTTATGGAGCTTTTTGTCCTTTTTGGAGCCCCAGGTCACCATTCACTTTCATTTGGAAAGGAGCATAATTTTAGGAGAAACATTTGAGACAAAGTCTGATCCCACGGTGATTTGCTTCAAGGAAGGGAGCTGAATAAGACGAAACAAGACAGAGGGAGGTGTTAGGGCAGCAGAGAGACGTGACAGACGTGTCTGCGAGGTTCTGGCTCCGCTCATGCGATTGCTATGTCTAGGGACTGCCCTGTGAGGGGTTATGCACTTTCTCCAGCATACACGTGACATGTTGTCCCTGTCTCAGTTATTCCCCCTCTATTCCTCCCCCTGCTCTTTTATTCATCTTACCCAGGCTATCTCTCACAGTTTCTTATCACTCCTCACCTTCTCCTCACAAATATAAGTGCACACATTTATGCTACGCTAGCACCAACACACTAGCGTCACTGGTGTAACTACATGAATAGCTTGAGTTAAGCCAGGGATTGGGAATGTTAAACTTTTACAGCTTGGAAGAAATTAGTTAACTTAATGTATACATGTGCTTTACCTACACGAGACGCTAGGCTTTATTTTGCCAGTCTAATACATAGTGTAGATTTTATATAAATATATATATATACCAAGTTCTATCATGAAACTCTAGATGGCGCAGGCTGATGTTGGGTCCTTAATGCAAACCTGGTGACAATCACATACACTGTAAAACCTGATGAGTTAGTTCAACTCAAACCGTTTGAGGAAACCGATTGCCTTAAATCATTTAAGTTTATTAACTCAAACAATTTAAGCATAAAAAAATATTTGATTTGTGTCCAAGTAACTCAATAACTTATTGTTAAGATAACTTGGGTAAATAAAGTTAATAGTACAAATTCCATTCAGTTAATATAACTTAAATCTATGAAGTACACTGTAAACCCAAATAAGTTGGCAGAACTTAAAAAACTTTTATTAGTATAAACTTAGTTAGCTTTAAATAGCTAATCTGCTAACGTAGTAAATGCTAACATATTAGCAATAGTATGTTATACAGAAACACTTGCTGTATGAGCGCAGCAATATAAAGGGATTATTTGCTCTCAAATCAAGCTGCATGCACCACTTGTCACCATGATGGTAACTATCCTAAAACCAACATTAACAGAAATTCTTATAAATTAGCATAACAAAACATTAAACGCTACTAAATCTCACACATAACATTAATCTTACACCAAAAAAAACATATATTACACTTCATTTTTGCATTTACTCTCCCTTTCGAGTGCCATCGGCAAAGCATGCTGGGAAATAGACATCCCAGCTGTTTCAGTTAAACTTAAGTTCATCTAAATTAAAATAAATAATTTCATAAAACTCAAAACAATGAAACAGTTCAGTTTACTTAAAATATATCAGTTCTGTGAACTTGAAAGAAAAAGAAAGTGCTAAATACTCATAAAAGTTAATTTGACTGAACTAATTTGTTTAATTTAAGTTTGTCCTACTCAAACCAATTAATTATTTTTAGCGTTAGGGTTTACAGTGTAGTTAACTACATGGCAGAAGCTGATTGAGATTCCTGTTAGTCAATGAGCTTGCTTATCAACGTTTAAGTGAAGTTATTAACGTAATTTCGGGAGGAGTACGCCCATCTAATCTTCTAATTAATACCAAGGTATAAAAACCAGCCTCTTATCACTTCTCGTCGTTAGTTCTTTCAGCATCCCTCCTCCTCTTTTCTTCCTTTTGTACCATATTTTGCCCGTGTAATAGGGGGCAATTGGAGCTTGAGTAGAATATCCTCTCTGAGCCCCTCTATAACAGACAGCAAGCCAAATCCGTTTACCACTTACGCTAAGATGATATAAGCACACAAACTGGTGAAATAGTTGTTCAAAGTTTGTGTAGCAGTTTGCAGCATCTTTCCCAGCTCCACCTGTATAGATCTGCTTGGGTTATTTCCTTCAGAAATCATTCTAATATGCTGATTTGCTACTCAAGAAACATTTATTAGTATTATTATTAATAATAATAATATTGAAAACATTTATGAAAAAAAATCAGGATTATTTGATGAATAGAAAGTTCAAAAGAACAGCATGTATCTGAAATAGAAAGCTTTTGTAATATGATACACTGCTGTTCAAAAGTTTTGGGTCAGTAAGATTTTTTTTTATGCAGCAAGGATGCATTAAATTGATCAAAAGTTACAGTAAAGACATTTACAATGTTACAAAAGATTCTATTTCAAATAAATTAAATAGAACTTTCATCAAAGGATCCTGAAAAAGATTTGTCCACAAGTGTATAAGATTAAGAAATCTCACCGGAACCAAACTTTTGAATATTCGCAGCTGAATTTTTTTCTTTAGTTAACCTTTTGATTTGAATCACTCACATCAGTAAAAATCAGACTACCATTCTTACAATTGAGGTAAAGCGGTTTCCTTATACAGTTTCTTTGTCAACTGGAGTGTTTATTTTGAACCCAGCTCTTCCCAAAACCCTACCCAACTAGGTCAAGCTGAGCTGACCTAGGAATTGCAGACAGAGCATAAATGGAAACTGAAGGTCATGGGGGAAGGGATGCCTCTGCTGCTGGGGTCTGGTCTTCCCAAGGTGAGGACAAACTCCCTTTGCGTCCCTAATTGTATCCCCATGCACCCTCCATACATTAACCCTTCCATTAAGTCAGCATTCCCATGCCGAAACTCGCCATTCGAGTGGTTTTACGCTACCAATTAGGTATCCGCAAACCAAGCAGGAATGCTTGAGCCTACAGTTAATCATAGAGGACTTGAGCCGTTAACGAAGCTTTGGTTTCCCATCCTTATAAACTTCAAGATCTGCTTAAGTTTGTTGCGCATGAGTTTTGTGTATCCTATTGAGGTTTGGTGTAGGGAGGATGATGACCGGGTTGGTTTTTGATGGACTGTGGTTCAGTTTGGCACTAGTCATTTCTGCAGAAGCCTCATTTCTGGAGAAGTGTTGCATAAGGAAAATTCACGAATCAGTCATTTGGGATTAGGAAGCATCTGTCTTCAGAGTGAGAACGACGGATTCAAGCCAGTAAAAGCTCTGGTGGGCTTAATCAAGGATGTACCACAAAAATGTAAACGTGCAGAGTTTTGAAACTTCTATAGAAAAAAAACTATACTTTTGCATAATGATTGAACATTTGGAAGCCTTCCATCTCATAATTAAATATATATATATATATATATATATATATTGCAATTACAATAATTTTTGTATTCTATATATCACTTAATATGACAATTTAACTGTTGTTCTGTTTTCATGGAATTGGGACTATATCTCACAATGTGACTTTTAAAATCTTGCTTGCTACGAGTTGTTTCTCGTAAATTGCAACTTACTATCTTGCTTTGTGTCTTTTTTTGTCTTATAATGGCAACTTTTTCTCATAAATTGTGACTATTTATTGTTGTGCATTATACCTGCAGCAACTTTTTTCTTGTAATTGCGACTTTATATGTCACAATGTGACATTATATGTAATATATTACCTTAATATACAATATCTTCCATCTGTGAATTTATACATCAGTGCAAATGTATTTATTATTTTAAACAATATCTTACATTGACCTTTTTATTTGGAAATAGAAATAAACTTTTTATAGAATCATTTACATTTACAAAGGGAACTGATATGATTGCATTTTTTTTATTTTAAAGGTGCAGTGGGTAATTTCAGTATCACCACACTAAATAAAAATAAAAAAAATCAGGGAAGAAAGAGAATCATACGGGTTTGGACTGAGTAAATGATGTGAGATTATTAGTTCGCCCACTTTTATGATTGAAAGAAGTTATGGTAAATTAGGCCTGAGTACTTTGTATCTTCTCTCTTCCACTTGTCTTGAGGTGGCAAAGGGCTGAGCTGAAATCATAAATCACGTGCGGTGGAAATTCCACACTTCAGTTCACTAAATATAAGAAATGGAGTTTGAGAAAGAGGCTGAACTTTGACTTTGTAATCTGATTCTTTTAGCCTAATTATAGGGGGCAGTTCAGCGGGGTCAGAGTCACTATTCAAACCAGCACCTAAAGCTGCAGATGACCCAAATAGCCAGCATTGCTTTGTAAAGAATGGCAAATACTGGAGGAGGGATGGGGGATGGGGTTTCTTGACGTCAATGAGCCTGTACCAGAAATGTGCTTGTGCATGTGTGTGTACGTGGGTGTGTGTGGGCATAAAAGGTGAATGTGTGTGGTGTTTCCATGTGAGTGTCTGGGAGAGATAACACACAAATTAACCATTCTCTCTCTGTGTGTGTGCGTGCGTGCGCATGCGCGTGTGTGTGCGCGCGCGCGCGTGTGTGTGTGTGTGTGTGTGCGTGCGTGTGTGTGTGTGTGTGCTTGTTTGCTCCAGAAGCTGCAGTCTCAGCAGGGAACATGGTCAAATTTGAAGTACACCCTACTGGAATTTGAGTTGACAAAGCCCATTTTTCCTGTTCTGAACAAAACCTGTGTGACGTAGGATTTCACGAGACACCACTGGAAAATGAAATTGTTCTGGAGGTTTGTTGTTACACTAGATATGCTAACACTTTATCATAAGCTTTACAGTAACTGTACACCACTCTAACCTGTACTGTATGATACAATCCATCTGATAACAAAAACACACAACATCTTCTTTTGTAAACATCCCCTCAAAAATTAAACATTTAAAAACTTTTTTTTTCATTTGAATAAAATTTAAAAATTACATTTAAAATATAGGTAATATTATATATTTTAATTATAAATATATATAAATGTCCATGCTTATTTAAAACATATGTAAAATAAAATGTAAATTAAAAAAATACTAAAATTAAAAATATTAAAATATATATATATATATACAAATGTTTAAAAGTATTTTAAAAAAGAATCCAAAAATATCCCTTAAAAATTTTATATAAATAAAAACTTAAACATTATAAAAAAAATTAAACATTTGTTTTTAATTGTATACAATTTAAACATTATATTTAGAATATATGTGATATGGTATTATAAATATTCATGTTTATTTATGTAATATTTTAAGTACATAAATTATTTAAATACATAATTGCTTAGATGCTAAACGTAATAATGTAAATGATAAGTGGTCAAATGTTTGTTGTTATTTACAGAACCACAGATTAGTGTGGGAAAAAGCACAGGAAGCGAGGACGGCTAATAACGCCGAGATAAGGACTATCTCATTTCCAGAGGAAATGTGTGTAGGTTGTTTGTGAAAGGATCTGTGCATTCACAAAAAGAACAAAGAAGAAAAGAATTTAAACCAATCTGACTGCAATGTCTTTCATGCATTGTAACCTTGCTTTCGTGTGTGTTAACTCTTCCAAAAACATAAATGTACAAAAGTGTAGTGAACTATTTAGTCTCTACTAAAACCATTAAATAGTTAATGATGAGAAAGATGACTATAAGATGCCCTCCTAAATGATAGTTCATGTGAGTTATAATCTTGAGGTCAGAGGTTGAGGACCTGCAAATCTGGACACAATCAAGACAAATGATGCCTTCATCATTCAGCCGTCCAGTTACATGAAAGGAGCACTTGTGGATCATGACTCACACCGCATCTGTGTCATAATACTCGGAATACAGGATTGTTTAATCACAATAGAAGGGAAATTCAATCAATCAATCAACAGTTATTTATATAGCACAATTAAAACCAACACAAGTTGACTAAATTGCTTTACACTCCCAAAATTACAAAAGGCCAATACACATATACAGGGCTTGACATTAACACCCGCTAACCCGCCAAATGCGTGTGGATTTCAGCAGTGGCTTGTAACGCACTCACTCCTAGCACCTTGGTGAGTTGAATTACATAGATTAAATATACATTTTTCAATTGTAGTCTTTTAAAAATGCATCTGAAATAGTAAACTAAGAGCAATGTTATCAAAAATATAGCATTTTCAATTCCTATCGATACTGAAATATCTGAAACGCTTCCAACACTCATTTTCCACAGATTGAATACACGATACCAGCTGCGCTTTCTCACTCTCTCATCTCTCTGACAGCGAGTTGACAAAAGGTTAATTTGCTCTTAATGAATATTGTTTGCGTTACATTGCTTATATCCTTCCTGGACAAGGTAATCCCAGAATGCATAATAAATATTCCAAATATGTCGTACTGAAAAATAACAATAAAAATGGTTCAGTCACTGTCGTGCACAATATTTGTGTTTTCTATAGCATTTCGATGCTAATTAGAGTATTGTGTTGTTAGTATAGCAACATACTAATGTCAAACTCTATTGAAATAAATACTAAGTCGAGTCTCCTCCTGTGCGAGATGCTCTCTATAAAGTGTTACTAACAGGGCATAGATTTTGATTGACTGTAACTGTTTTTAACGTTCATCAGCTGGAAAAACTAATTCTGAAATCGTTATGGTGTGAAACGATTCTGAATTCTGAAACGATTCAACTATCGTCATGGTGTGGACTTCCCTATTCTCATAGAATCAGAATGATTATTAAAACTTGATGTGAATGTAGGCCTACCTTAATAAGTATACTTCCTATATAGACAGTAACATTTTATAACTAAGTTAAAAATTGGACAGCTTTTATAGAAAGAGACAGTGGAACAGTAGGAACTTCTTAATGTCATTAGCTTAGCAGCACGCTAACATCACACTCTATTGTAATCAATAGAAAGATCTGTGCCTGACATATGAAGGGTGCTATATGCATGGTGCATGTTTTGTTTTTGCCTGTAGACTAGAGTCACTAGTGAGGTTCCTGTTGGGATGCTGCCTTATAAGTAGCAACAGGGCGTCTTTAAGACTGATGAACTTTAAACAGCTTTAAAGCAACACCAAACCTGACAGTTTGCATGTTCAAGCAATATCTATTTTAGCGTCTCCTGATCTTTGACACAGTCCCTAAAGTGTTAGACAGCAACTAGAGACAGTTTGAACTCTGACCTTTTCTGTACAACTAACTGGACTAGGGATCTGTTTCACCATAAAACGTACAACCACCGTTGTACGATTCATCGTTGAAGAAATTAAAGGGATTTAAAGTTCTTAAAGTCTTACTCACCCTCAAGTTGTTCCAAACAAACCATGTGTGAATTTCTTTCTGCTGTTGAACACAAAACAAGATATTCTGAAGAATATAGGTATCCAAACAGTTGATGGACCCCATTGACTTCCATAGTGTGGAAATAAAAATACTATGGGGTCTATCAACTGCTTGGCTACCGACATTCTTCAAAAATATCTTCCATATTTGGCTAACCCCATGCTGTACCCCAGAACGGTTCCAATGGATTGCACCAGTTCAGTTTGCATGGCCTCGCTAAAATGACATTGACTTAGCTGGTGCTCTACTTCCTCTGCCACTTCCTTTCCTGTCAGCCACGAGCTTACGGGAACAGTGTGACGCAAGACCAAACAGAGCAGTGGTAAATGTTTTAGCAACTCATTGCTTGAATATCAGTCAGTCAGCTGTATATCACACACAGATTCCCAACCTTGCTCTATCCCTCCTAACAGAAACAATCATTCATCATGTTCAGCCTCAGGCTGCTCAGAGACATGCAGAATCCACCCCTGCAAACCACATCAGCACAAAGCAGCTTTACATTGGAATATTTTCACGATTGTGTCACTAGATTTTAGCAATTGGAGATTGATTGGGACATGGGTTATTTGGTTAGATTGAAGAGGTTGGTGACATCAAAGAAAAGTAATTTAAGAGGCAGAACAAGTTAAAGCAACACCAAGTAACTTTTCCTCTGCGGTCCCCCTACTGGTTGGAAGCGGAATTGTCCATTACCGCTGTCGTAAATAATTTAGCCTAGTGTTTAACACACTCGCTGTTTATCAGCACCGGCTTTGGGATGTATTGCGACATCAGAAACGAAGAAAAACAAAATAATGACTATTGTAATGCTTGACGTAAAGCAAGTCAAATTTGTAGTTTTCTTATGTCTCATTCGAACTACAGAAACGCGACCCGATCTGGCAATCTTACATAGTGTGGTTATAGCAGATAAAGGACCTTAAAGTGAATCCAGAAGTGCCTTTCACCCTGTTACGACTCGATGAATCACTGAGAAGATTTTGGAAACATTATTTTAAGGTAAAAAATCTTACTTAGTGTTGCTTTAATAAGGCCTGGGACATGTTTTTATTTTGGTAACACTTGTTTAGGGTCCTTAACTAGTTGTTTTTAGCATGCATATTACTAGGATGTTGGCTGTTTATTAGTTCTTATAAAGCACATATTAAAGCAAAGAACGTATTATGCATGACGTCACGTTCCAAGAATATTCAAGCTGGCAGTAATAAAACCTCTTATTAAGAAACCACAATTAGATCCAAATAACCTAGCAAATTACAGACCCATTTCAAATCTTCCATTTATGTCTAAAATACTAGAAAAAGTTGTGTCCGCTCAATTGTGCTCTTTCTTGCAAGAAAATGATATCTATGAAAAATTTCAGTCAGGATTCAGACCGTATCATAGCACAGAAACTGCACTAGTTAAAATTACAAATGATTTACTTTTAGCTTCTGACCAAGGCTGTATCTCAATACTAGTTCTACTCGATCTTAGCGCTGCATTTGATACTATAGATCATAAAATACTCCTGGATCGACTACAAAACTACACTGGTGTTCAGGGACAGGCATTAAGCTGGTTTAGATCGTACTTATCAGACCGTTACCACTTTGTCTGTTTAAATGGGGAAAAATCAAAGATAACGTCAGTAAACTATGGAGTACCGCAAGGATCTGTGTTAGGCCCTCTACTATTCTCAATATATATGCTGCCACTTGGTAATATTATAAGAAAACATGGAATTAATTTTCACTGTTATGCTGATGACACTCAATTATATATTTCATCACGGCCAGATGAAAACACTAACTTATCTAACTTGACAGAATGTCTTAAAGATATAAAATACTGGATGACGTGTAATTTCCTGCTATTAAATTCAGATAAAACAGAGGTATTACTTATTGGTCCAAAAAACTACCCACAAAATCCCTTACAATACAACTTTAATTTAGAAGGATGCCCTGTTACTTTATCCACTACAGTAAAAGACCTGGGTGTCATACTTGACCGCAACTTGACTTTCGAAAATCATATTTCATATGTTACAAGAACAGCCTTTTTCCACCTTAGAAACATTGCTAAGCTACGTAACATGCTATCCATTTCTGATGCAGAAAAGTTAGTTCATGCATTCATGACCTCGAGACTAGATTACTGTAATGCTTTATTAGCTGGTTGTCCTGTATCCTCAATAAACAAGCTACAGTTAGTCCAAAATGCAGCCGCTAGAGTTCTTACTAGATCAAGAAAATATGATCATATAACACCAATTTTATCATCTCTACATTGGTTACCTATTAAGTTCCGTATCAATTACAAGGTATTGCTTCTGACTTATAAAGCTCTAAATGGTTTAGCTCCAGTCTATTTAACGGATCTTCTATCGCCCTACAATCCGTCGCGCTCTTTAAGATCACTAAATTCGAGGCTTCTGGTCATTCCTAGGATATCTAAGTCCACCAAAGGAGGGAGGGCGTTCTCACATTTAGCTCCTAAACTCTGGAATAGCCTTCCTGATATTGTTCGAGGCTCAGACTCGCTGTCCCAGTTTAAAACCAGATTAAAGACGCATCTCTTTAACCAAGCATTCACATAATGCTTACCTTTTATACTACTGCCGAATCAGATCGAATGCATTAATATGAACATCAGCTATGCTAATTATTTCTCATCTGCCATTCTGCTGTTATCTCGGGACGAAAGTCCCGAGGTAAATAGCGTTCGTCAGCTCCAGTTTGTATCCAGCCTCTCACGGAGACTTCGGATGATCCAACACCTGTGATGAGACGACAAAACGCCTGTGAAGAGACGACTCAACGCCGGCGATATGTTATGCCCTAAATTAATACACGATGAACTAACTGTATTTTCTATGTACATCTCTAATGCACTTTCTGTAAAGCTGCTTTGAAACAATGTGTATTGTGAAAAGCGCTATACAAATAAATTTGAATTGAATTGAATTGAATGACTATTCTATTCTGCATCCCTTAAAGCAGCATTCAGTAACTTTTGAAATTTTGCTCTCGGGGTCCCCCTACAGTTGGGAAACATTATTGTCTTCTACTACTGTTGTAAAATCTGTCATGGTTACACCAGGAAATACACACGTGCATTTGTTGACAAGCCGATACCCCCGAACTCTGCAGAAGGAGTTCTCACGTCTTTGGCAGACTGCCAGTGTTGCGTGTGAAATGTCTTCATCCCTGGTACATTTTTATTTATTTTTTTCAAACGCCAAAAGATCGCGTAGCTCACGTTTACAAGTCAGCGTCTTTATAGTAGCCTATTGGCTACTGTTTTACATAATGGCTAATTCAATTCAATGTTTGTGTGGTAGGTAATAGACATATCGTCAATATTATAATATCAAGCTACCATAGATGAATCTGCAAATTTGAAAAATCGATTTGCATTTTAGCCTGAGGCAAGACACTTTCACCAGAAAAATAAATAAACAAACATGACTGTCAGCCTGCAGACATAGGATAGTTATCCTTTCATTTTGTCCGTCTAATCATGTATTATTTACTTGCAAGAATGTAGCCCCTACCAAACTTGTACACACCGTTAAGACATAGGCTACTGATTTATTTAGTTTTTGACGGCCAGCATCGGTCGGGCACACAGCCCTCCTCCTCCTTTTGCTCACGCCAGCGAGAGAACGCTGGACCAATATTGATCCTCGTCCAGCCTTTAATTTTGTCACTCTCCCTTTTTCTCTTTCTACTGTCCTCCGACAAAACCTTTGGCTTCTTTGGTTTTACTTGCTGCTTCAGCCATGACAACATACAGAGGTAAAAAAAAAAATGCTCGTTGGGCTCGCACGTCAGAATTTGAGGAAGTGGGGGAAGTGATGTATGCCGTAAAGCAGTCAAATTCCTACCCGAACCCCGAAGTTACATAGTGCCAGTAAAAGCGATACAGACACCGTCAGGCTATGGCAGACCTGTCATTCAACCTATTGTAAGTCGATGTACCATCTCAAGGGTTTTGGAAAAATATTATAAAGGTTGAAAAAGTTACATAGTGCTGCCTTAATCCTACCCAATACCTAAACTTAACATCTACCTTACTAACTATTAATAAGCAGTAATTAGGAGTTCATTGAGGCA
Organism: Semotilus atromaculatus; assembly: GCA_031834385.1. Lineage (NCBI taxonomy): Eukaryota > Metazoa > Chordata > Actinopteri > Cypriniformes > Leuciscidae > Semotilus > Semotilus atromaculatus. Next base: position 9,399,793 of record JAULUF010000027.1, read on the forward strand.
AAAGTAGTAGTTAATAGTTAGTTAATAGTGAGAATTGGACCCTAATCTAAACTTTTTACAACACCGGAACTTGTGGTCATAGTTTCTGCAAGGAAAAAATGACAATAAAACTGACTTTGAGAAATGACAATTAAACCTGTATGACTTTTTTCTGTAATACAAAAAAATATATATTTATTTTTGTCCACACAACGCTCAAACAAAACATCCCATTGACTTTCACTATGTGGACAAAAAAACATGGAGACATTTTCCAAAACAGGTAGGCCTATATGACAAAAAAATAAAATTTTGTAGTTTTTCATTCAGTGATTAATACATTTTACTCAGTAGAAAACAATAACATTTTAAAAGAAAATAATTTTGCGTAATGGATTAAACGGATAGTTCTCCCCAAATTTTTTTTTAATTTATGTTCCACAGAAGAGAGAAAGTGTTTCATCAGAAGATGAAAAGAATTTTCATTTTGGATGACTATTTTTCAAGCATGAAATTGTGCAATAATATACAGTATGTTACTCAGTAAGAATCATTTCCTGTAAAGGGTTAAGTCTGAAGAATAATTGTGTTCAATCTCAGCAAGGTTGCCTTGACCTCCTCCACTCGCCCCGTGTCCCTCACTAACGCAGCGTTTGTTGACGAGGCCCTTATCATTGCTTCTCATTACGTTCAGGATCCCATGTGCTTGTGGCGTCTTGGCCATGTGCACTTTGTACTTATCCTCCCACTCTCTTTTTCACATGGCATCTGCTCTGTCCTCCTCCTGCACCGATCGCGTCAGCAGCGCTCAGTCATCCGACCAGCATGAAGCACTGGAGGCGGTCACAGAGTACACCAAAACCCCCTTTCACCCTCCTCTTCCCTCCACAACAACCCGTTCCTGTGCAGAACGGCTCTCGGCACCTGTTTGAAATCCTATCATGAATTATGTTATTGATTTTTTTATTCTTTTATTATGCTATTCTTGCCGTAGTTTTATAAAAATCATTGTAACGCATGGCCTTGAGTGGGTTATTTTTTACTTTAAACCCCTCTTGTACTGCATATGTTTGAATTGCATCTGGGCAGAAATTATGGTAGATGCAATGACAGACGGTTCGAGAAACAGGTCCAGAAATAGACCCGTTTTCTGGATCCACAGGAGAATTCGAGCCCCACTTTACCACTAGCGCCTCTCATTTTGCTTGTGCCCCAAGCCAAAAGAACCACTGGGAAATTAAGACAGGAATTATTAGATCACCTACTAACACACACACTGTAGAAAAAAAGAAAAGAAAAAAAAACATGAATAAATACATATTGTTTAAAAAAGTAAAAAAAAAATAGGTTCATTCACGTCCACAAATTTGAGTAGCAAAAGAGAGACAAGAAAAGTTGTAAGACTGCTTTCTTTTTTTCTGTGAAACACAAAAGAAGTTATTTAACATATTGTCCGGCCTGCTCTTTTCCATAAAGTGAAAGTGGGACAGATGTTTTTGAGCTCGAAAATGCCCCCAAAATGATTTAAGAATCATAAAAGTGGTCCATACGATCATCCCTGAAAATCTTCTCCTCTATAAAATATAGCGTGAAATATAGCATACAAGTTGTATGGAATATTTTTTTTTTAAATAACTCTAACTAATTGAAAAAAGCATCCACGACACTCAAAATTTCTTTGAATTCCACAGACACAGATAAAATCAAATGTGTTCTAACGACATAAGAGTGAGTCAATTTTATTTAAATCATTTGCATTTCAAACAGTTTTCATTTTAAACGTGCACTATCCCTTTAAATTTTGTCTTTGTGTAGCAAAAACGCTACAGGTGAAACCATACAATTTAATAATCCGTCTTTCGCACTGGAATCAAAATGAATGTTCTTTCTCTGATTTTAGTTTGCTGAGTGCACAGTACAATATAAGCGCACCTTATAGAAAGAACAAAGTCGTCATGTGTCTCAAAAGAGCAGAGATTACAAAGAAAGATGTGGCCCTTCACTCCTTCAGGCTTCAGATAACAGACAGTGCTGAGATTACATTACCACCCTCAGTTTCTCACAGGGAGCATCATGCGTCACACTGATCTAGGCTAAACTTTTCCCAACCGACTGTATATCTGCAATCTCACACAAACGCGGCTCAGATCACCACACAAGTAGGGATTAGTGCAGGTATATAGTTTCCCAGTTCTAAGTATCTTATCAACTGAAGCTTTCTTCATATGGATCTAGAAGCAGCTCAGACTGGTTGTGAATGATATATCAAAAGAGATTGGATTTCAGTGTTGTGTACTACTATGAGCTCGAATCAAATTGGTAGTTTGCTGGTTTGTACAAGAAAATAAAAAACTGAAATACATTTACTTCCCCAGGGATACTTGCCTTTACCAGGAAAAGGTAGACCTTTTTCTTATAGCACAGGTACACTGTAAGCGTTATTTATTGTTCATTTAAAGGAATAGTGCACCTAAAAATGAAATCATGTCATAATTTCCTTGGCTTTAGAGCTTGATGCATTCACTTTAATTATTTGTAAAAGAGCGCCTGATCTCATGAGAAAACGTAAAGTGCCCCTATTCTGCTATTTGAAAGGTTTCTAACTTTCTTTTTTTTGTGTGTCAGGTTTAGATGGATTCACAATCCAAAAAACACTTTCATTTTCTCATGATATACATCGTAGCATCACCTCTTCTCTCACAGTGTCTTTAAAGGTTTGATGAAGGATCATGTATCTCGAAACCCCTCCTTTCTGAGAATGATCTGCTCTGATTGGTCAGATGAATGACCCAGTATTTTCACATGCTTTTTAAGTGATGATACATGTTTCAATTCATATATAAAAATGCTTCAATATTTGGTTTAAATTTTGTACTAAAATGTAAAAAGTCATATCTAACGTTATTTTTGTAGACTAAAATTGTATTCCATTTAAGTATGAGTGAAATTAAATAAATGAAGGACAATATCAAAATATTGACTTCATTTTTGCAAAAATAAAGTAATTGGTAAATGAGGACAGAATTTTTTACGGTCCTATGACGTTGCTCGGTTTGTGAGTTTTATGAAAAATTATGCCTGGTCTTGAAATATAATGCTAGTTTTCAGAAAAATATAAGGTGCGTGCGTTGTCTGTTGCTGTTATGTGCATATGTGGGTGTTTGTGAGTGTGAATCACCGGGGCCGTCTGTGTGTTTCTCCACTTGTTTTGTTTGGCAGGCGGATCACGTTGTGTGGCAGAAGGGCTTTTCTGCCTAGACGACACAGCTGGCCTGTCCTTGAAACGACCTTGTGCTCACACACATACCTGTGTGCGCTCTTTGTCCGCTCCTCGTCCACCGTGTGACTGCGCTTGCTTAAGTGAGCAGGCTTTGTGTGAATGCGGCAGTTGGTGTCCGACTTCCATAAAGCGGTATCTGTTGTACAAGGGAGGATAAAGCCCGCTGAGGGTCGCGTCTCAGATTACCACGAGCAGATTAAAAAATAAACACTGCATGAACTTGAGCCAGCCTCTCTTTCAGGGGATACACACTTTGGCAAAGCTAACAATGCATCCTTAAGAAACTCTGCAATGATACTGTGGAACTGGCTGACTTAATCTAGCACTAATACCTTTAGACATAATTACTATTTCAGCTCTGACTCTGCCTAGTTTTTTTTTTATGCACTATATTAATGGTTAGGTATCTTACAGTTTTCTTTAATTGCTTACTCACAATTTCTGAAACTATGGATCCATTTCTCAAAACTCAACACACAAAACATCACACATCTCTTGCAAAAGCAAACACTTCATTCAAAACTATTTGAACTATTCTAAAAAAAAAAAGTTTTTGCTAGGGATGCAGAAAATGAAAATGTTAGCCCTTTTAAAAAGCATCACGTCTCAGCTGTAGGAAATATCGGCTATAATATATCGGCTTTAATATATCGGCAATTTTTCTTATTGGGCTGATAACAATGACTTTAAAATTAACATAGGCTATATTGGCAGATACCGATATTGTGGCCAATATATCATGCATCCACATATATATATATAGCTATATCAGTCAATATTCATTGAAAATCTCTCTCTTTCTGTGTTGCTGAGTACATTCAAATGGTCCTTCAACATGTCAAATATTCCCAAATAAAACTGATAAATAGACAGACATGGTTTCTTTTATCATTTAATTTTTTTTTTAATTTAGTTCATTTTTAAGTGGCACCACTAGTTCGGAAGAAAACAATGGTGAACTACCGATTAGCATCCAAAAAGTTATATTGCATAATTTCCATTGCAAATAAAGTTTTATGAAGCAAATCTCATGGCCGTGCAGGTTATGTGCAGCTATAGGTTCACTGAATGCCCTGCTGCTTAATTGACGCCCTGTGGTGTGTGAGCATTGCTTCATCAGGAGAGTGATTGACAGGAGAGCTGATGGCTGAGGCAACACGGCCCCGGGCAGAGACACTGACAGGGAGATCCATGGGGAGCCAGGGAATATTGTGCACAGGAGCAGTCGGCTTCAAAGCAGGCTTACTGTGCATTATTAAAAGCCTCATCGACACCTGCACAGTCGGCAGGAGACACAACAGACGAGGGCAGGAACACACTCTGGGGGCGAATGCATGAATGTATACGTCCGAGCGCACACAGTTTGCAGGTGTGAAATAAAGATCAGAGGTAGAGGGGCAGATGGAGCCGCAGGTACACAGATAATCCTTTAGTTTAAAATGCAGACACCACCTATGACACTGGCCAGTTTACTGTATAATGACTATATCATATAATTACTATATTTCTCAAGAGTCTTTTAATGGAAGCACATGTTTATACTGCAAAGAATTATGGGGAATTATGTTACGCTAGGATTTTGTAGTCTAGACATGAAGGTTTCCTCACTCAGCATGATGTCGCCTACTGAGAATAAAGAACGGGGGATTTAAGTTCACTCTTGTGTTTAGTATCCAACTACATTTTTTTGCACGTTTGTACATGAATATACTTCTGCTATGGTTTCCAAAATGTGTTTTATGGTTGCTAGTGTGTTCTGGTTGGTTGACAGACTGTTGCTATGTGGTTGCTAGGGTGTTCTGATTGGTTTTCAGAGTGTAGCTATGTGGTTGCTAGGGTGTTCTGATTAGTTTCCAGAGTGTTGCTATGTGGTTGCTAGGGTGCTCTGGTTGGTTGTCAGACTGATGCAATGTGGTTGCTAGGGTGTTATGGTTGGTTGCCACACTGATGCAGTGTGGTTGCTAAGGTGTTCTGGTTGGTCACCAGACTGATACTGTGTGGTTGCTAGGGTGTTCTGGTTGGTTGGTTGCCTAACTGATGCTGTGTGGTTGCTAGGGTGTTCTGGTTGGTTGGTTGCCTAACTGATGCTGTGTGGTTGCTAGGGTGTTCTGGTAGGTAGCAAAATTCACATTCTGTATTCACTATTCAGCATCTGTTACCTTCAGCTAAATAAGTAATAAGAATTAAAAAAAAAAAGAAAAGAATATCCATTATAATTATTGATCTCCCAGATCTGGCCATTGAGAAAAGACAGAGGGCCTGAGGTCTAGACAACATTAAGACAACATTAACTAGACAACTCTCAGATGAATTGTGGGCCATATTCAGACACAGAAAAAACAGGCCTGGTATTGATGTTCCCTCTTTGTGGACATATGAGATTACAGAAATGATCAGATAACGCACCCTCGCATCATCCTCGATTCTGGGCCGAGGAATATAAAAAGACTGTCCGACCTCCACCCATCTCCATCCACTCGCTCTGTATTTTTCTCATATTGCTATGAAACCCAGCACTGCAGCAACTGAAGCAGAGTAAAAAGGGTATAGCTCACATTTGAACCCGCTCCCCATTTAGAAAATCTATAGCGGATGCTTATACTTTGACAATGAGACCTCATAAATAAAGCAGGAGGTGCTCATCTTAATGGCTTACTTTCTCAGACACTGTCACACAAACACAACTAGACATATACACACTTAATCTCTCCATTACCATCTACTTCCCGTTCTTTATCATTATCCACTAAAGGAAAGAAGCTGTTATCGCACATAATATAAACACACATATTCACTTCTATAGGCTTATTATTGGCTGGTCGTAATAAATGGAAATGCATTTAAACCTCCACAGTGCTAATAGACAGGTATATTGAAGCATATCTATATAAAAGACATCAAACCCTTTACAGCAAAAGAAAAAAACTCTCTCATATTGTGTGAGGCAAGTGAGATAATTGGAAACCATGCAGACCTTTGCAAGACTGGCAGCTCTTTGTGTTGTGAATGTATAGAATTAACCAGAAAAGCACAACCGCAGACAGACACCTGAACCAGCTCAACAACGTCTAATCGAAGTGGTGTTTTTTTTTAAATGTATTAATACTTTTAACTGAATTAATTACATTATATGAAGATTCATTAATCAAATGAATCCCAATTAATAGCATATATCAATATTTGCCAAGAAAACATTAAGATAATTCATTAAGATAATTCATTACAAAACAGTTTTGGTCCGTAAGTTGCTAAAGCATGAACAGTCTTGACATTTAGCAAACTTGCACAATACAAACTATAACCATTTTTCTGGTTGTTTTTAATTTAAGAGACATTACAATTTTCTATTTTAAATTCTTTTTTTATAGTCACAAAATCAATACATTAAATTAACAGCCATTTATAACTTCCTGCTATACCTCCTTGGTTATTTCACGAAAACTATCGCTGTCAAATCAATGAATCCTGATTAATCTCATCTAACATAAAAGTTTGTAAATATTTAGTTAGATGCGATTAATCGATTTGACAGCACTAATGATATACGTATGTGTATATGTATATATATATATATAATAGCAGCAGACCAATGTTTCTAGACCAACTTACTTGCTTTGAAGCCAAAGCCTCAGCAACCAACGTTTAAACTCGAATGTCATTATTCAGTCTTCTATGCATACCTTATAACAACTGATTTAGAGTGATTAGCCTGTTCATAATTTCCTAGCGCCTGGAGGCTTGTTCCCGCTCAATTTGATTTTCAAATGAAGACCCCGTTGCTGGAAATAAGTTCTGTAAAATGAGCAGCCATGAACACGGCCAGAAAGCTTGAGCTGCCATTTCGCACAGAGGAAATCCAAGGGGGAAATGTTCCTTCTGAAAAATGTGGCTGCCGTGGTAAAATGACCTCCGTGAAAATCGGAGTAAATTGGATAACGACTGGCTGTTGTCAAAACTTGTTTGCTTCAATTCATTTGCAAATAACAAGCCGTCTGTGGAAGTGCATTCGTTTTGTTTGTCTTCTTACAGCTCACTGCCCTTTTAACTGACAAGTTGATGTACATGTATAAACTCCAATAGGGTCAAAATAATGTACCTCGTTTTACAATGCTGTGGATGACTGCTGCTCCTTTATTGAGTTTTACTGATCTGTGCTTGATCTTAAAGTCAACATGACATTGAAATTGACTTTCTTTGATTTATATTCTTAATACACATTCCTGGTCTTATTGTGAACGATTCATCATTGCATGCAATTCGAAAGAAAAGTATGATTGTCTTCAACGACTTCAACGACATTTTCAACCCCTCCTCTCCAACCACCTGGCTCCATGCTGGTCAAACAGTCTGCGTTTGGCCGGTTAGCATAGCACCATTAGCAACATATAAATCATTATATTATGAACGTATGTCATTATATTCTCATGCTGCTGAATTGCCTTTGAGTTGAATGGGAATTAGAGATGCGTGGATCAGCTTTAACGTCACTCGAATCTGCTGTTATAAAGCAAAGCAAGGGCTGGATATAGGCTTTATTAGTTTTAGTTTCCTTCCTTTTGTTTTGTTTTCAATTCTCCTTTTTGACATTTCTCTCGGTTCTGTTTTGCCTCCATTGCTGCTTAAACAAGTGGACCCCGCAACCGCGTAGCTAAATTAGAGTCTGCGAATTAGTGCCTGACAGAAAATTAAGCTTTAAACACATTAATATTTCCATCATTAATGATTTATCTCATCCACCCGCGACCCACCTGCAATTAACCAAAATTAAATTTTTTATTACTTGGCCTGGATATAACTGCGATCCATACCAGATGTGGGCCGGATCTGTACCGACACGATGTTGCTGTCTGGATTTAAATAATGATTACATTTTCATTATTGTTTCACCTGAAACGTATGAATGAGGTCGTACGAATTCATACTATTTCAATTTTCCAAAATGTTATGAATTGTCATGAGATTGTGAGGACTTGTGAGGAAGCACAATAACACACTATGCAATCAACACTTGGTGTATAAAATGAAGTCCTGTCCTGCTTTTTTTCTCCCCACAAATGTATATGTTTCACATGGAAATGCACAATTTACACTTAGGAAACTGGGCATTGAAATGCTTGTGACGAGGCATTAACAGGACCATACATTAACAGGACCATACACAAATTTAGTAAACATGACCATAAACACAAAGTGGAGGGCACTGGGATGTTAAAGTAGCGTGCTAAAGTAAGCAAAAAAATAAAACGTAGGCAGAACAATAAATACAAATAAGTAGCAGTAACAAATAGAAGAAAAAAAAGTAGTAAGAGTAGTAAGTACGCAGTCCTGGTAGAAGTCTCAGTGTCCGAAGTGGCAGTAAGAAGTGTTTATGGAAGTAAATTGGGAAAAAAATGCTGTTTCATGTGGACTTTAAAGGGTTAGTTCACCCAAAAATGAAAATTCTGTCAGTAATTACTCACCCTCATGTTGTTCCAACCCCGTAAGACTTTCGTTCATCTTCGGAACACCTCCATAGGCTTCTGAGGGATTGAAACTTGTTCCCCCGAAAAGTTATTAAAGACATCGTAAAAATAGTCCAAGTGACTACAGTGGCTCAATCTTAAGTTTATCAAGCGACGAGAATACTGTTTGTGCGCAAAAAAAACTAAAATATCGACTTTATTCAACTAATCATTTCCATCTCGGTCGGCCTCGACGTATCGTTTCCGTGGTGTACGTCAGACGCATCACACACATGACCAGCGTCGGCCAATAGGGACCCTGCGTCTGACGTAGCCCTACTGACGAGGCCAACCGAGATGGAAATGAATAGTTGAAATAATGTCGTTTTTTTTGTTTGTTTTTGCGCACAAAAAGTATTCTCGACGCTTGATAAACTTAAGATTGAGCCACTGTAGTCACTTGGACTATTTTTACGATGTCTTTAATAACTTTTCGGGAGAACAACTTTCAATCCCTCAGAAGCCTATGGAGGACTGATCCAGCTCTCAGATTTATTCAAAAATATCTTAATTAGTGTTCCGAAGATGAACGAAAGTCTTACGGGGTTGGAACAACATGAGGGTGAGTAATTACTGACAGAATTTTCATTTTTGGGTGAACTAACCCTTTAATAGTGGGAACGTTGATTGGTTTCTTCTCATTACTCTTTATCAGTTGTTTTATGTGCACAGAGTAAATATCTTAATCCATATCAATTACTCTGTAGCATTGCCAATACATTTCCTCAGAAGTTCCACTGGACAAAGGAGAAGTGTCTGTGAAACTCTTGTTATGTTTGTATTGGCCAATGAAAAAACCTGCATAGAGCTAATGTGGAATGTGTCTTTAAGGACAGATAGACGCCTGTTTGATTTACATCGGTTTTCCTTGACTAAAATGGAAAAGAAGGCAGATCAGGCACTAGTGGGGGTGGCGGGGGTGCGGGGGTGGGGGGTAAACAGCTGGCACTGTGATTCTCTTTGATGTTTTCAAATAAATGAGAATCCTTGAAACCTGAATGTTGCACATTAAACACCTTTTTCAACTCTGTAGCTTTCAGAGAAGGCCATCAGTTCATGTGGTACTAAAACGCTCAACACCAACCCACAGCCTCCAGACTGCAGACATAACGCATGAAATAAACCATAGTCTGCCACTTAACTGTCACACTTTTACCAACAAAAAAAAATCCTAACTAAACAAGTTAAAGACATTTGGAGACTAACACTACATATAGCAAAGCTGCTGAGTGCTGTGTTGGGCAGTGTATAATGTTGTGGAGTAAACTTAAGCAAGCATTTGCTCCATTATGTGAAATTATAAAGCTCTGTTTGTTATACGCGTCTCTCCGCACACATTTCACAAGCATCCTTATGTAATGCTCTCACAAGGTCGTCTGCCCGATCTCAACCTGTCACAAAGACAAACCACGTTGCAAACATGTGCACTAAATGAAGGCACCATACATTCTACCTATATATGCTCAGTTCATTTATGGATTCCCGTCAGCAACATTGTGTCGGCCCAGATCCGGGCCACATCTGGTACATGTGGATTCCACGCTTAAATAAATGACTGGAATCAAAATTTGTTTCATCTTTTGAGATACAGAGTTGATTAAAAACATAATGTAAGTTTAACTTAAAAAAAATAAAAGATTAAGATATGACCACACAAATTTACATGTTCATTCGATGTTCAGAAACTTGGGCAGCCCGCTTACAGTGTAAAAAAAGTTGCTGCCTTAAATGTTTAAGTAATCAATTTAAATGAGATTAAACTGACTTAAAAAGGAGTTGAATATATATATATGCATTGTATAACTTGTAAAAAAGTTGAAGATTACTTCTAAAGCAATGTAAAAACATATGTTGTCATAACTTTTTGATCATATAATTTGTACAGTGTACTGTCTGTGATGTAATACAAGATAGATGCCCAACATTAGAAACAAATGGCTAAAGTAGGCCTACATTTTTATCAAAGTCTGCAATGTTTTTGATCACAATCTAATGTAGGCTTTGCAAAGAGACAGATAACAACTATATCTGACCCTACGCGGCTTTTCATTTCACATGCCAATTAACGGCCGTTTAACAACAGTTTAATTTTTGACTGCTTTTGAATAAATGTGTGGTGAAAATTTAGCAAAAATGTCTATATTCTCAATTGTGTATGTATGAAGCACAGCTCACACAGAAGTCACTTTCAAACCAAGCAGCTTTCTGTCAACTTGATGCAAAATATGTGTGGAAAATCTTTAGTACTCGAGCGAAGTGGATACTTATTGAAATGAGTTGATGAAAATTTGCCGAACAATGGTAAATGTTATCGCACAGGTGAACCACAGGTATAAAATAAAATATAAAATATAAAACAAATAGAATAAGATAAAATAAAATGTATAAATATGACCCTTTTAATGAAGATCCTTCAGGCACAGCAGCTAAAAATACATCTCACATTTTTATGAATCCCAACAGACCTGCTAAATCCCTGGTAATGTGCATTGCAGGACATGAGGGATGCAGTAGGAGTGGCTATGGATGTGTGCTGGGGTCTAAAAGAGAAGCCAGCGCACCAGCAACCATTCCTGGATGACATAAATCAACTCCCCCTCCCCTTCTTTTCCGCTCAGCCTGTGAATTTCACTACAACGTGACTTCCCTCCCACAGTTTTTACGAAACAGCTCGTGGCCTGAGCTGCCTTTGCATTCCTCCACCCAGAGGGAGAGAAAGAGAAGGAAAGAGACTGCATGTTGTACATGTATGTGCAGATCTTATGTCACAACTTGCCCATGTGCTTCAGTCAAACCAATAAACATCCAGTTGAATTTATTACCCTCTGCAGCTTGTTTTATCACATACCTCATAACCTTACGTTCGGTTTATATGGCATATGAGGACTAGCAAGCGAGGACAGGCATATGTACAACATGTGATGTTTTCAGAAATGAGGAGATGTCTGGGTGGTGCTTTGGGTCTATACGCAAACACACATCACAGGCCAAAAACGTGAGGGAATTGAGTTCAGCAGAGACATTGCATAAATGCGTCAATGTCTCTTCTTACAGTGACCAGTCTTTCTGGTTTCCTATCAAATGCATACTTTTCTGGCTTACATATACACAGCTGTTGGACAAGAACTGGATTAGACATATAGAACTGACACGTAGACTAATAACTCATTTCTATATGCAGCCTGAAGGAAACTGGCTCTTATATGGTCTTAAGGATCTGGCTCAACCTCACAATCCCACATGAACGATTGCATCTGGAAAAAGCGTCTGTGGTGCATTTTAAGCAATTTGCTTTGAAGTTTATCTAAATTGCTGTAAGGTATTGAAGTTCTTGATCTGAGAACAAATTGTGGTTTGGACTTTTGTTTGATAAAAATCCTTTGTATTTTGACCAAAAAAATTGTATTGCGTCCATAACTAAAGTAACTTTTAAGCTTATAATTGTGCAAAGAAAAAAGAAAAAGTCTTGCATGGTGCTGTATCGTCCAAAATGAGAATTATTCGGATTTATTGAGCATTTAAGAATTCATTAGAGATTCCAGCGTACTGAGATTTCGGACATTTCGGTTTTACGTATCATAAACTCATAAAATGATTGTACGGATTGAGACAACCTTCTGACTGAAACGTTAGTGTCTCAATACCTTCTTTTCTCCTGCAACCTTTATACGAATGCCTGACTAAGGCCCTTTGAGAAAATTAACGGTCTTTTGAACTTCATCACGCATTATTAAACGCATTAAAGATGGCATTCAAACAAAGTTGTGGTAGTTGGAAGCATATTGTGGTATTTTTGTCAGCTATTTTCTTGTAGGTCGTAAAAAAGGCAATGTGATGACAGCAGTGTTACAAACTTACGACCTGCAGGTATTTGTAAGAATGTTCTTGAAGATGGCAGCGTATTAAGAGAAACCTTTTGGTCTTATACAAACTTGATCAGGCAACACATTTAGGAAACAAGATTTCAGTTTTTTTTTTTTACTTCAGGCATTCGTACAGTAAGCATGGTGTAATACACAACAACATATTGATACAGCAACTTTCGGGCTCACAATCTTCATCAGGCATTCATAAGAATGTTGCAAAAAACAGCAACATATTGAGACAGCTACATTTAGAGGGTCCTTGTTGTCTACATATACGTATGAATATATAAACTTTATAAACTCACCTGCCTTTACCTAAGCTTTCTGATACTAAAATAAATTAAACAGAACAAATAGTTCTTGTGATGTGAAGCATGTTTTATGACCTCCTCAGAGACTGTGTTTGCTCATATAGGCTTCACAGATGAGATGCTTTACAACTGTAACCTCAGCAACACAAACCTGTGTAGCTTCAGGCAAACACACACATTAGAGGCCCATTGCTGTCTACAGCCAATCAACACCAACCTTAAAGTTGCCCATGGGTGTTAACTAGTTCTAAGTTTTGAGAAAAAGAAGGTCTACACTCTGGCAATAACAACGATTTTTTTTTTTCTTTGAAAGGCTACAGTTTCTTGGCTTCACTTGCTAATTGCTTACACGTGATCGTGCACATAAATAGTGGCTAATGTTTTCAGCCTTTCAAAATCTGTTGGCTGGATCCTTGATATTATCAAACGCTAACTGGATTGCATAACCACTTGGAGTGGATTTACATCCACAACAAAGAAATACCTGATTTAGGCAATCACAGCATGCTGATCATGTTTTGCTGCTCATTTAACCTCTCAAAGTCTTATGAAATATCCCAATGCTTGATTTCACGAGGCCCGGGACAATAGTTTCCTGGGTGAACCGTGAGTCAAAGGCCCTCATCGTCATCCTCCACCGATGATTATGGTCATGGGAATTACTGTAAAGTATTGATTAGACAAACGTTATCTAACCATCTCCATTTGTAACACAATAATAGACTATTTTTTGTACAATAATAACTGATTTTTTTCCCTTCAGACATTTACTTATGTAACTTGACAAGTACAAAACCGAGAGCCAAAGTTTTGAAAGAGATACTGATAACAAGAATGAGTAAGAAAGAAAAAATAATCCCAATATTATTTCACCGTCCAGCCTTCAATCCATTGCAGAGAACATCCCGTGGAGAACATTGGCTGTAAAACAAGGGACTTTCTGCTAAGACTCATTAGAAATTATTTTGTTTATCTAAATATATCTCCAATAATATTACAGACTAAGGACAGAATGTGTGATTGTTCTTCATACAGTCTTGATGACGCCCTGAGGGTTTGAGGACTGTACTTGTGTTTGCTGAATTGCACACACTTGAAAAAGGTCAAACAGGCACAAGAGAGGAAGAACAAACTCTGTATCTCCAAGCGATAAGCACAACTATTTTTGCTGCAATTACGATGCAAAATAGTGTGGTCACGTGGACAACAAAGACACTGGCCAACCTACTTCCACACTCCACTGCTCTTACATAGCTTTCTAATCACAACGTTGGAAGACTTCCAACATGGCCTCAAATAACCCTGTGCAGGCATTAGGTCATAAATCTCTGATATTATAGGGGGAAAAAAAACAACCTTCATCAACGGTCAACTGGTTCTTACATCGAAGTGCATAGTCTTAATGTACTGGAATTATGCAGTACACAATTAAAAAAAGTAATTAAAAAAAGATAAGAATAAAACAACAAAAACACACAGAAGATACAGTATGTAAACTGAAGTTTGGTCTCTGTGGGTAGCCATATATACTGCGTGTTTTAGTATGGCTGAAACGCTGTGTTGACCAATCAGCAACCAGGACGGGAATGGTTTTCTAATACAAGATGAATGAATTTGCTTAATTAAATAAAGTTTTATAGGAGCAATAAGGCATTTCAAGGCCATGGTGTATTGTGAAAATAGCCCTATAGTGTCTAACATGATATGATTCACAATATGACTATATTCACAATATAATACAGCCTCACACCTTATTGCTTGATAAAAGTCATGCAGCAAGGCTGTAAACCAGTGCTCGGTCAAATATTGTTCTTGCATAACTAGGAGGAAGTCCAAAACCCACACTGATAATAACCAACTATGACTTGTTCCAGAACAAACCTTGATTATGCAAGCAAAAACAAGCTGTGGTTTTAAGAAATACTGCAAATGTTTTATAATCAAAACCTAAGATTTGGTTGAAATGTGTGGATTGGGCCACTGCCTTGAATATTGAATACTTAGTCTTTGTACTGTGTACTTGACCGGGGAGTCATTTCATGGAGCCAAATGGACAAACAAACAAATGAAAAACAACCCATGACAGCAAAGTAAAAAAAAAAAAAATGCTGATCAAATAAACAAAGACTATTCAAATGAAATGAAGAATGAATGTCACAAAAACTTTTGAAATGGCAAAATAAGGAATTACAAGAGAAAACCCAAGTGTAATATCAATATCAATATCAAGAGCGAGATAAAAAAAATAATCATGTGTAATATAGTACTGGGCAATGTTGTGAACCTCAATTTGACATGAAGTCTTTAGGTAGCTTCTAGCTGTCAGGAGAAGATCAAGAACTTCTGCAGAGCTCTCCTGATCTGTGTTTTCTCCTCAGGCTTGCTGTCTGGAATCATATCTGCACTGTGTAATGCGCTCAGGTGCACTTCTGGTCTCTTGTCTCTGACGTCCTGCAGCCCTGCCTGGGTCACGTTCCGGCAGAAGTCCACTCTCACCTCTGTGAGGCTTTTACCGTGGTCCACCACAGCCTGGAGGACGGAGTCAGTCATCCGAGCGCAGTTTTCTAGACTAAGGCTATGTAGCCTCCTGCAGCTTTGTAGCACGTCGATGACATTGTGATCCGTAATGTGTCCGCATCCAGACAGAGTCAGCGAGACTAGATTCGGACACCTAAAGAAACAAGAAGCAGAATTTCTCATGCTATATGACAGAAATAACAAGTAATATTTAGAATTTGATAACAATACAAAAGAGCGAAATACAGTGCATACATGTTTGCTTGCTATTTGTCTGGAAAAATAGATTTGAATAGTGAATTATCGAGTAACAAACAAGTGTCCGTTAAAGCTGAAGTGTGTAAATTCTGTGCGGCTATTTTTCGGCAGGTTTCCCTTAAACACTCCCCTTGTATGTGACTGGTCAGTTAAACTGATAGCGCCGCTCCCAAACTCATGCTATTGGTTGATCACGTGTTGCTATGCAGGCTGGTCGGGATTTTCAAATAAATAGCAATTTTTTGAAAGCACCACAAAGACTGTGGGATTCAACATACAAATAACTAGATTCAAGTGATCTCTGCAAATTATACTAGGATAGAAGAAAGTAATTAAAGAAAACATTGTGTGAGATAGAACTTTAGTAAATTTATAATTTGCTACTCTCATATTAGAAGCGCCAAAACCATTCAAACGTTTTCTGAACGCTCCCTGTCAAGCTATTGGTAAAACAAAAACTTAGCTCCGCCCCCAAATCACCCCATTGGTTGTGGTCAGTGTTGCATGTCATGCTCAAAAGAAATGTTTTAAAAATGCCACAGAGGATTCAAACATGGATAGAAGAAAGTAATTTAACAAAATAAAAATAAGAATACACACTTAAAAAAAAACAAAGATTTTATTAATTGCACCAAAACAATCAACGGCATTCAAACAGGTTTCGTGAATGCTCCCCCATCTGCCATTGGTCAAACAAACAGATAGCTCCGCCCCAAAACCCCATTGGTTGAGCCAGTGTTGCCGTGTCAGGCTGGTCGGAATTCTCTGTCACTGTTTTGAAAAATGTTTTGGGGGGGTGGGTGATTAGTTAAACATTAGTATTGCCATATTAATCATCTCAGCATGTCTTGACATTAATCTGGAATCAAAGAAAGTATTTTCTTTTCTTTTTTTTTAAAGACTTTAAGTGACTAGACAGTGAGACATAGGATATGAATTTCACAACTGTAAACAGCCGCCAAAGATTAACTTGCTGGAAAACACACTAGTTTACTGCATTGCGAATGCTTTTTATTCCTCGGGGGACACATGAAGTGCTAGACTGTATAATAAAACGTGCCATGCTGTCAAAAACAGTAACCCAAAACTGTTTAGGCAGTAATTTATGTGGCCCCACCAGGCATTTGCATGGTGTTATACCAAGCATACCTGTAGCATAACACAAACCATTCCCTAAGTCAGTGTTTTCTGCATCAGCTGTTTTTGCCACATAAACACAGCTGGTGCTATTGCAAAGTTTCACCAGCTGAAAGCCGAGCCATTTCCCATGCCCACACCAGTGAGCTCGGGCAACAGGGGCCTTCTGTACTGGCTTCTGGAGAGCGGCCCTTCTGTGTGTCCGTGATTCTCCTCTGCTGCAGCCTGCTGGTGGACTCACACTGGGTCAACACTCACATGGAGCGAGCTAATGGCTGTAGCTCTGAGATGTCATTCACGTTTACTGATGCAGATTATATAAACTCTTACATAATCTTACCACTTAACCACATGTGAGACCGGCACATTCCAGCCGCCTATAAGTGTAGTGTCCCAATAACCCTGGCCATGGGGCAGATCTCACGCTACACGTGCCATTACTTTCATTATCACAGACGGCCATCTGTGACACAGACAGTCTGATAAAGGGATCGACGGGAGAGGAAGGATGAGAGAGGTTCACAAGAATTCGAAGCCTCAGGGATTGGTTGGTTTGACAGTTTCTGCTGGAGCAGCTTTCAGCCATTGTGTTTGAGCGGGAGGAGTTTTCGGAGCTGGCCAGATGAAGTAAACACTCTAGATATATGCGTCGAATCATCTCCGCTTACATAAGCATGTCTTCTTCTCGTGGCTCCGTCTTTCTCTTGTGCAGATGTTTAGTTTTTTTTCAAACAGGCTTTTTTTGTTTTGTAATGAAAAACTAACAAAGACTCAACTACGTCTTATTTTACTTTGCTTCTGAGAATGAGGCTGGGTGTGAAGGTTTCTCCATGAGGATGTGGCCTCTTTATACATCCCACACGTGGACGCACTCGTATGGTAATTTACCAGGAATTCAATCTAATGCTTTTTCTTTAAACTCAGAGTCATCACAGTAACAGTAGTCTTCCTATAGGCTAATGTATCTGTCGGGCCACCCTATGGGGTGTGTCTAGGGCCAAAGGACTGAGTCTAGAGACTTCTTTTCCCTGAAGTGGCAATAATGATCGTTCTGCGCCAAGAACATCAACAACAAAAAAAGTCTCACACAGCACAGCACGGATGTGGTCAGCTGTAGTTACGTTCTTCATTTTAGCCTGTTTGGCTAAATGGTGTTATTCATCATGTACAATAACCAAAATAAATTATTTGTTGTGGAGCCAAAGGTCTAAGCCATGAAATCGTTGAAATTATTTTTTTTATTGTTAGCATTTTTGGCCATGGAAATTTCTGAATTCGGTTCTGAATTTTATTTGACGGCAACAGTACTAGGTGTTCAAGAAAGAGAAAGCAAGCAATGTTTTATTAGAGGAACAAAACTAGATCCCTACTTGAACTTAATGACACCATCTGAGACTTCCTCTTCCCTAGGCACTGTTTTATAAAAATTTCCTGCAGCTGAAATATATTGCCACAATGGCGTCAGTCAGTGTGTGTGTGTGTGTGTGTGTGTGTGTGTGTGTGTGTGTGTGTGTGTGTGTGTGTGTGTCTTTGTAGGAAAGTGAGCGAGACACACACACACATGTGCATTCTGCCCTCATCAACAAAGAAGTGATTGTAGGCTCCACCTGCCAATGCAAATCATGAGAGGAGAGCGCACAAGGGAGGGACTTCTTTCTGCTTCTCTCCAATTTCATCATGTGTTGATCCAATAAAGTTTTCAATATTTTATTCTTGAGGAAAAACTACATAACCTAGATACCAATACACTGACCTGAAGAACCTTTAATGTAACATAAAAAAAAAAGAACAAAGAATTAAAGTCAGCATGAAATTAAAATGGACACTATTTACTTTGTTAGCGCATATTACAAGTCTTGTGGTGAAAAATTAACCAGTGAAAGTTAATAGAAAGAAAGAAATTGTTTGTAGTGGTGATCTTTAATCAAAATCTGAATAATCTGGAGTGGCGTTTCTTGTTTGATGACGTTTTCTAGCGTTTCTTGTTAAAAACTCCCCTCCAACCGTCAGGAGGAGCGCTAAAATAAAACCCCACCCTCTATCAAATATTCTGTTTAACTGGGAAATACGTCACAACACTGAAGTAAAGTCAGATGCAACTTCCAGTTCAGAGTGACTTTAACCTCCAACAAACCTTAAACAACCACCTTGAGTTGACTAAACGGTTCTTCAGAAATTAAAGAGTTCTTGATGTTTCATAACACAATTTTCAGATCAGTAAAGGCAAAGTTTGGCTCTTTTTCTGAGGGCAATGCAGAGAATGGCTGAAGAACCTTTTTTTAAGAGCTCTGCCAAATCAGTTTCTTTTTTTTCTTTTTTCTCATAAGTGAGTTTACAGTGCAAAACAGCAGCGGGAGAAACCGCAGAGCTCCATCATGTCTCCCGTTATTATTGGCTGCCTGGAAGACGCTGTACAGATCTGCCCTAAAACTCCAGAGGGTAATTCAGCTGTGCACTGCTTGCTACACCGCAGACCTTGTGTCATTCAAAACTTGAGGCAAACTACATTCCCAGCCTCAGCACGCTTCGAACGCAAGCCGCCCGCATCTATCGGTGGAAGACTGTGATGACGTGCATGGTTGAGGCTAAAATGTGTTTATGATGAACTTTTAAGGAATGAAGGTTTGAGTAGATTCCCATTAGTCAGACACTGGCAGAGTTAAATGGCTACAGGAGGAACATTCATGCTGAAGTAATTTCAAGCTTTCCACCATTGATGTCTGTTCCTTGAAAAATATCACGCTACGTCCTAATGTATCTGCGATCCTCAAAAACAAAAATTACTGAACGTTCTGTACTCATGTAAATCTTTTCAACCCATAACAGAACCTGGCGAATGAGTAATTTGCTGCAACACACAAGAAAGTGGGCCAGTGTTGTGTTCTATTCTTCCATTGAGTGACAGTCCCACAGCTCCCTGTTGACTGAGAGGGCCTGCGGTGTGCCTGTAGCTGTGATGGGCCAGTTGTTGCAGGCAATGCGTGAAATTTTCCAGTTGGCGTCTTTGTTTCCATTTACAATATTTTATGTAGAGATTTAATGAATTTATTTAAGCCAGCACCTTTATTTAAGACACATTTATTGAGCACCTTCGTAAACCAGATTAATTCATTGAGTTGTGATTTGTTTTAAAATAGTTACGATTTTGCGACTTGACATAATTTTTTAAAAAATTGTGAGAACTAACTCTTCATCATTTACTCCCTCATGCTTCAAACCTGTATGACTCGCTTTCATCTGTGGAACAGAAGTTGATATTTTAAAGAATGTTAAATTCTACAAGTTACATTCTACTCTTTTCACATACAACAAAAGCAGTATGAAGTCTGAAGGAACAGAACAGAAAAGAGTCTTTTCAATTGTGAGCGAAATAGCTTCTTGAATGAGAAAGAAAATGTAGGGCATGACTTGATTTTTTCCATCTGGAATTGATTGGATCGTAATTTTGATAATTTCTGCAATCTCATGTAAAGTGATAGAAGTGATGATGTGAGAGTGAGGGGATGATTTTGATTAAAAATATGCGCACAGATAAATCATTCATAATAAACACTGCAACATTCCGTTAGGCTTCGATTTTATGCTGACTTTACTGACAATTTTCCCTCCACCACAGCTTTAATATCTCATTTGCACTTGTGCATATCAAACTTGACACGTCATGATAGGGTATGAAAGAAAAATCAAATGTGATTTGATGTCATTGATCTAAAACTTATGTCTTTATGCACCAAGTTTGAATAGTGCAAGTGCACTATTTTCACTTCATTTGCAAGTGCAAATGAGATTTAAGCGAAAACGAAAACGACTAAAATGTCGGTCTGTTCGACACACAAATCTATCATATTGCTTTTGTATGGACAACATTTACGTTAATAATAATGTGGTTTTTGCACTATTTGGACCTTGACAGAGCTCTGCATATTCGTCTTCCAATGTTTGGAATAGCACAAGGATAAGTAAACGATGACGGTAACTTAATTTTGGAGTCCTTACTTTAAGATTACTTCATCTGTCTAAATATATCAGGGTAGAACATCTGCCTGTCCGAGATCAAGCCAATGACAAAATTAATGTTGATGCCAAGACAAACAGAAACACTCACATGTGGCAGACACGCTCCAGGAAGTCACTGACGAGGCTCTCGTGCTTTCTGCAGAGGTCTCTCTGGAACGTGCTCTTCATCCAGTCCTCGATGTTGCACACTTTGACCCTGCTCGAGTGCCAGCATACAGCCAGGTACCTTAGCGAAGAGCTCAGAACGAAGTTGTCCCTCCTTAACTCGTATGGAGACCTGAAGTGAAGTAGCGTCCACAGTTGCGGGTCCAGGAAGACCTGTCTTAGTCGTACGCAAGTCAGGGACAGGCTACGGCGACTGTCCTTGTCTAGGTACGAAAAAAGGTGCAGCAAACACTCCTGATCTAGTTCTGTGAGATGCATAGTAAGACTGAAGACACTAACAGGCCTGCTAACAACCACAAAGCAATGAGACAACGACGAGTCTTGGGTGACCTGGATTCGTGATTCTCCCCCAGACTGTAATCTAACTGAGGCCTTGCACATATAAGGTCGTAAGGAATGGGGGTTATTTTGGGAGGACCGCTGCAGGCACGGTCAAAAATGGAAATGTGTGAGGCACATGGACCCTCCCGGTCCATCTGTCTCTGACGCCTGGACAGGAGGCAGTGTGAGGGACGTTTACAGTGTGGCAGCTTCTGTTTATCACTTGTAAGAGGCTTCACTCAGCACCTTGCATCTTTGGGGATGGGGGATGGCGAGACACTCTTCTACACCGAGACCCCGTTTACTCCTGGTTTTGCTTGCATTTTTTTTAGCGGTATTGTTTTCAAAAACTTGCGTTTTCAGGCACCCAAAACGCCGTTGTGGTGTAAATGAACAGCCAAAATGCACAAAAAGTTTTCCGGTTTTAGAAGAAAACCGTGTAAACGGCCCCTTTAAGGTGGTCAAAGAATCGACCAAAAACCAGGTAGCTATAAATGGAGATTATGAAAAGGTTTTTCCAGCAACTGGGATTTTGTATATAGACAAAAATTAAGAAAAAATAAGATGATATTGAAAAATAACAAGGACTACTAACTGGACTGGTATCAAGATTAAGGTGCAACTGGCTATCCATGCAGACACCGAAATTGTCTGTCAGGTTAGCGGTATCATATGAAAATGTTTTTAAGAGGATAAAAAAACTAAAGAGCAGGGTTTCGCGAGAGGAATTTATTTTGCTACGACATGCTTTTGATAGTTATGGAGAGGATGTGATTGGAGAGACGCAAGGGGAAAAGGATCGGGACAGATTTCGACTTGAACTCGAATGTCCCTGAAGCAATATATCAGAGTGCAACCCACAAGACTGAGGGTACGTTTACACAACGACGTTATGCTTAAAACGGAGAAGTTTTTCCTTTGAGTTTTCCGCGTACAAACGACACCAGTCAAAACGATCCCCATTCACACTGATCCGTGAAAACGAATAAAAACCCTGTATTCTTATACCAGGCCATTGATGGCGATGAAACAGATGTAATATGCATGTGCACACAAATTACATCTTGTCATCTGCCATTGGTCAACCAAACAGATAGCCACACCCCAAACTCACACCATTTGTTGAGCCAAGATTGCGGTGTCAGGCTAGTCAAAACCCTCAAATAAACAATGTTCAGGGGAGGGGGGAGGAGGAAGGCATTAGTTTTTGGCAACATGTCAAAAAGAAATTACAGAGTGAGCTTCAGTCCTGCACGGTTTGAGCGGACCGAACAAAGTGTACTTCTAAATTAGCAAGGCTAGCATTCCTGCCCCTTACTGGAATTATCTAGACGATATCTGCTACACTTGATATGTAATTTGCCAATACCACCTGCTATCATTAGGTGAATCACAGAGGACCTGGCAAATCTTTTTCCAAGTAAAGTGCGATTTCAGCCTGTAACATTTGAGTCACTTTCAATGAGTCATCATGACATGCCACGACTGACGCAGTGGCACTTGATAACACAAGCAACGTGATCTTATTGGCAGCTGTGACCTAACAGGAGAGAGAGGGAGAGAGAAAGAGAGAGAGAGAAAGAGAGAGAGAGAAAGAGAGAGAGACGTTGTCCTTTCTAAAGTGTGACAGCTTCAGACAGACACCTGTGAGCAGCTGTTCCTCACCTGTTCTTCGCTTGCACGTGGCGTGTGGGGAAGTCCTAGTGTTTGCTCTGCCCCCGGGAGTGTGTGTGTGTGTGTGTGTGTGTGTGTGTGTGTGGGTGGGTGGCAGCAATTGATAGAAGGAGTGAGGAGGAAGGAAAAGAAATACTCACAATGGGAACAATGCACACCCTCATACTCTGTTGTTTTGGAGCGCTTTACGTCATTAAAAACCATTCAGCATTTACATTTCACAGTGGGTGACACTGTAAGTGGTCATTGGAAAAAAAGATTATAGAGACTAGTCTAGTGTACTTGCCACTTTAATTCAAGCGAGGATAAGGAGAGAAAGCTACTCCACCTGGAGCAATTACATGGGCAGAACAGAGGAAATAAAAGCAATCCTGTACATTGTGACACTGTGACTATGACTGAACCCACACCCGTATTTGAGAACAGTGCGTACCAGAATCATTCAAACCGATGCGAGCAAATTCAAATTGAGTAACAGAATGTCCTGTTCAAGTTAACTAAACATCAACTGTTCTTCATTCCTGGTCACATACGCCCAGGTTGACATTGAGATCAATAGGTAGTTATATAATATCTAAAAAATATAATATCTATGTGTAACCTAATATTTTATTATTATCAAATATATATTATCTTTTAGGCTATTATATATTTAAACATTCATATTATTTTACAGACGCAAATGTGTCGTAGAATTGATTTCACTGGAAAGGCATTGCCAACGCAAAACATTTTTAGATTTACTTCCTCTAGAAATTCTTCATTATTAACAGATTATGATCTATAAATTTTGACCCTATTTGCAATGACTGATATGGAAGTGGGGCATAGCTTGTCCCAGCATAAGCGGACACACCCACGGACCATCTGATGCGTATTAGCACACAAAAAATGCCATGCACTTCCTCTATTTGGCAAGCTATCGATTGGCTTGGTTTGCACAACTGCTTTCTGGAAACAAAATCATGTTAACAAGGTTGTGAGGAAGAACGAATCACTGGATTTCATCTTTACCCAGTCCTTAATATTACCAAAATGAATGGTGGGTCCTTTTATATGTCAGTCAGAAAAGGGATAGTTCACTCAAATATGAAAATTCTGATGAATTATTAACCCTCGTGTAGTTCCATACCCGTAAGACTACCGTTTATCGTCAGAACACAAAGGAAGATCTTTTTGATGAAATCTGAGATCCTTCTGTACTCTTCACAGACAGCTACGCAACTGACACTTTGACGCTTCAAAAAAAAAAGTTCATAGAGATCGTAAAATGTATCCAGACGAGTTGAGTGGTTTAGTCCAAATTTCCGGAAGAGACTTGATCGCTATATTTGATGAACTTATGTGCCTCTATTCACATATAAACATTCATTAAAGGTTGTATCAGTGATTTCAGGCCGAAAAATAAATGGATCACATTCATCTAATCTTTCCTAACGATCCGCTAGCTGCCCGCCCCATAAGCATGCTGTCAAAAAAACGCGTCTCTGTATGCAGCCTAGGCTCTGAGATCTGCACACAAAAACAAATGGGTACACCACCACTCAAAACCAAAATAAACAGTGTTTCAACCAATCACCGACAGGGGCGGGTGTTGTGAGGTTTTGCGCTCGAGCACGGCTGGACGCGAAGTCGGAGCAAAATCCGCCCCTGCCGGTGATTGGTTGAAACACAGTTTATTTTGGTTTTGAGTGGTGCCGGAAATCACTGATACAACCTTTAACTAAAACGGAAAATGGAAGTTCAAGCACGTTCGCTTGAACCAATGAGGTTCATTCTCGTGTTACGCAGCACGTTTGAGCTTCAAAATGGACCAGTAAATACAATAATTCATTGTATGCATTTTAATTATGAGAATATAATAAAACCACGAATCAACTTTAGCACAATATGCATCCCTTTAATTCTAAAAGGACAGAAACTTTACATCAGGTCAGACATTTCCAAGCGTAAAGGAAACGAAACAAGTGAGCTACTGGACCCTTCTCTTCAAAATTAATTTTCACATTAGTGAGGTGAGCTGTGTTTAAGTCAACTACTGCTTTGTGATTAAAAACAAATGACGTAATGACGTTTTGTCACGTAAAATCATACATTTCAAGTTTTGGTTCGGAAATTCCTCCAACGCCAACCTAGATCAAATGAACAGCAGGCTCAGAGGACAAGAATGAATTTCCAAGCTGAACAGAGGAAAAAAAAACTTCCTGGAGCAGCGAGCAAAACGTTGGCGTGAGTAGGAAACGTCAAGTGTCTGACACAAAAAACAAGACAGCTGTCATCATTTGAGTGAAAAACACTCAATTAGGAAAAAAAACGAACAATTGTAAAGCATTTTGTTTGTACAGTCAATTTTTTCAGCCCCCTGAAGAACTGCCTTTGGAATCTCATTTCACACTGGTGGCATATGAAAAAAAAAAAAAACTGGGACAGTCTATAAACGCAAGTCAAGTCAAAAACGTAAGCAGCAATTCGGTTTATACTGAGGTTCTGTGACGGAGAAAACATAACTGGAGAGTATAGGACATGAGACAGATGACATCACACGTATGAAGGTCCAATAACTGAAGTCTTAAAGCTTGGGTTGACTCTCTTGATCACTGTGCTCTGTGTAGAACAGAATGTAGGCCTTGGCTTTCAGCACGGCCTCCTCATTGACCAGAGTGACCGTGCTGTCGTTAAAGTGGTACCACAGGCCCTCGTGACGCCCGTATGCCGTGTAATGTCCTGAGCCGATGCTGTGGGAGAGGATGGAGATGTAATATCGGTTATATATCTGTGATCTGATTATCTGTACAGAGTGTGAATTGATATAAGAGGAAATAATAGGAAACAGCTACTGATATAACACCCCCCCCTAGTGGATGACAATGAAACAGAAGTTCAGGCTGGTAAATGAGATGTATCCTACAAGCTTTTACTTACCCAGACCCATGATGCACCACCACTGCAGCAAGATCATACAGGCCTCTCTCAGGCAAGCTGTTTTCAGGCTGAATATAATTACAAAATTGTTATATTTTATACAACAACAATCATATAATAAGTATATTTATTATATAATATTATTGTAATAATTCATCAAATGCATTCATCATAATCATATCGATTAAAGGTATAATTACTTTTTTTAACTTAAATATTAATTATCCAATTATTTTTAATTAATCAATTTATTTATAGTAATATGAATATTACTTTATTATTTTACTACTTTATATATGAATAAATATTAATAATTGTAAACATTTATTTATCATTATCTACTTATGTTTAATTAAAAAATGAAATAACAAAAAAGTATTATAATTAATATTTAATAGTAATATATTTTATGTAAATAATTCTTATGTTTTGCATTTATTTTATATATGAATATTATATATGAAAAAATATAAATGATTATTAAATGATATTAAAATGATCTTAATATATTTGAAGGGTAATATGACTAATATATATATATATATATATTAGTGCTGGGCCGTTATCGGCGTTAACGTGCTGCGTTAACGTGAGACTCTTATCGGGCGATAAAAAAAATATCGCCGTTAATCTAAGTTGGGTTGGGATCATAAATAGCTTTTTCGGATATCGTTATATTTTTGCGCAATTCTAGTGTGTAGTAGTATGACATAGTATATACCGGTAATTGACGCCGCGCCTACTGTCACAGATCGCGCAGCAGGGTATTTTCCTGTCAGGGACACAAGGTGTACTTTTACTTTGGTACGTTGGTATGAGTTGCAGGAGATATGTGGAAGGTAACCGTGGTACCACTGATGGTTTGCACATCTTGGCAGATTGTCCGCAAGGCTATATTTTCAGCGACGTTCCTCTCGTTACTTTATTTTAATGCAATACGTTGTTAAATGAGTTTATTCCAAGTGTGCTGTATCCTTTGTATGGGCATGAGCAATGCTCATTTACAAATGAATCACTCTTTTGAGTCGATTCTGTTCAAAGACGTCATCAAACAAGTTGTCAGATCTATCTAAATCGGTTCGCGAATCAGTTGATCTGTTCAGTTCCTCACGCACTGACTGAATCGTCTGAAGCGCTTTCAATTCACACTCGAGGAGTCGTTAGTAACAGGAAGTTTTAAGAACATCAAGAGCGTTGAATGAAGTGGCCGTGGATCTACAGTTTAGTCTAGTGAAAGCAAATCTCCAAATGCATCATATCTTTGCCAGCGATGAAGATCTTTATTAGTTGAACGTCTTCGTAAACTGTCTGTGAATGAATGATTCCACAGGACGATACATTCGATTTCATTTCATTCAGGTAATAAATTTTTCAACCAAACAGATTATTACGCCACTATATCACTACTAAAGAGTATGACATTATCCGGTGTTTGGACATACATTAATTTATAGGCTACAAAAAAACAAAAAAACGATTCAGAGTCGGCGCACTGGTTAACAGGTTAAATAAGCTACCATTGTCCACAGTTTATGAATGAACACCCGTAATGTGTGTGTATTGCGCAGTGGCATAATCACACAAATAGTTTACTTTGATTGAAACTAATTTGTTTAAAAAGGAGGCTATTGCAGTAAAAAGGCAGGTTCACATAAAATCATTATGACATATGATGGCATTATTTTTTGATCTAACGAGCACTGGCGATGCAAAAACGGACCGTCGTGCGTATTGTTTTTTTTCTTCTTCCAATTAGCCTACTATGTTAAAAAAAAAAAAAAAAAAACGACGAAAACATGTTACTTGTTCAATTAATAAACAGTTTGTTTGATGACAAATCGCTAAAGATGAAATTGGCCTCCCTTTCTGTCATTGCGTTTTTTTTGTTTTGTTTTTTAACGATATTCGACTTTTGCTCCTCGATTGTCGAATGGCATTTTTGGCAGAAATGCACATCCCTATGCGAGGCGAACTATTCTCAAAGACTTACTTTTAGTCATTATTTGGGTAGCACACATATTCTGAATGCCTTCGGGAGAATTCAAATGAGCCATTTTAATCTAGATTAATTTCAAAATTAATCTAGATTAAAAAAATTAATCTATGCCCACCTCTAATATATATATATATATATATATATATATATATATATATATATATATATATATATACACACATATATATACACACACATGTGTATATATATATAAATATGCTATATAATATAATGCTATATAATATGCTATTTATATGAAGTAATTAAAAATATTTAAATATTATTATATTAATTATCTAATAATAAAAAATACAATCATTATAATATATATATATATATATATATATATATATATATATATATATATATATATATATATATTACACTTTCTACTATTATAATTATAAATAATCTTTGATTTAATTAAATATAATGACATTTATATATTAAATAAGTGCATAAATTGCCCAAAAAACCCAACATTCTTCAGTTATAAGTAACGTTATTCCAGAAGTAACAGAATTAAATGTTTTTCTCTCACCTCCAACAAGTAGCTTTTCATGTCAAGGCCACGCATGGGAAACTCTACATAGGTGTCAATCTTATTCCTCAGAAACGCTGTCCAGTGGAACCTCTTCAGATGCAAACAAAGCACCTGCACAAGACATCATATAACCGTAACAAACTACATGAAACATGAGAATTAAAAATGAGATATTTCTATAGGCTACTTCCATCACCTTGGGCAGTTTCTGGATCCAGAATTTCTTGGTGGACTTTTGTCGCTTTTTGCACTTGTGACACATGTAGAGCTCAGTTTCATCAAGTTCCTCAAGGTCTGTGAAACTATAAAGGCAATCTGTAGCCGGCAGAAAGACGGCACACGACCTCTTAGTGTTGCTGGAGAACGAAATGAACTGAATTTAATAGTTTCTAATAACATCTCTTACCTCTCAAAGTGCACGTTGGCCCCGGCTCTTGGTCTTTAGTGGTCTTGATTCTGAACTGGCTGGGAATGTCCAATGAGAGATCTGGAGGAGAGCAAGATTTGGCATAACCATGGCAACAAAAGCTTTTAGAGCTGATGGACCAGATTGACGACTCACCTAGGAATGGATCAAATTTCCGAGACTCCGTGCCACATATTAAGCAGTACACCTCATTCTGTAGGACGCCACCGAACACAGATGTGACGATAGTGGAGGTCCCGTTTCTAGCAGAAGAGCAAAACCGCTTTGCATTATTAAAGGGGTCCTATTGTCACTCCAGTGGGAGTTTTGTACACAGCACACTGTCTCTGAACTCCATGAAACGTCAGGGAACGAACAATTCCCGCCCAAATCATATGCAAAAAAACAGGGGCGAGGCCTGAATGAGTTGCGCTAGTAGTGTGTTAATAAACTCGCGGTTATTGGTAAAGGCTGTGACATTTCCCAAACATGCTCAAAGCGGTTGACCAATCACAACACACTGATCCAGTCAACCAATCAGAGCACATTGTGCTTTTTGGAAGGAGGGGCTTCATAGAGACCGGAACTAAACAGAGCGTTACAGACAGACTGGGAAGAGAGGTGCTGCGACAAAGTCAAACTTGTGCATGAAAACCTATTCCAGTAGACCCCAAAAAAACAACATGAAGACTTTGAACAGGGAATAATAGATCCTGTTTAAATAAACCAACATGAGTACCGTTTCCCAAGTGTGTTCAACAGAATCAGGCCCTTGTGAAAGCACATTTAGATCCTCTATTCGCAGCAGGATTAACCTGCCATTTTGTTCCACACAATCCAGTGAGCACGACACAACACTGCACTTCCTTTTCAATAACCCTACAAATCCACTCAGGTCTCACCCTCACAGCCCAGGCTGGGGGCTTCCTCACTTGTCTTCTGCTATTAATACAAACACAACAGGGTGGCTCTGCCTCTAGCAGCAGGCAAGTGTGGGAACAGCAGTCTCTGTATACGAGAGAGACTTCCCCCTGCGTGCCGTAAAGAGTTATCTTTATCACTGCTGCCCACGTACTTGCTAAACTAGCAGGGGAGATATGGAACGAGGGGCGTCCTGCTGAGATAGACCTACCTCGAATTAGAAATTTGCCCCGAACCATCTGTGTACCGCTTTGACTAGGAAAAAACGTAGTTCACTGAAGATAAGTTGTGCACTATATATATATATATATCTTTAAAAAAAAAGACTTTCTAGCAGAAAGTGGCGCTTGCAAAAAACACTGCGTTTGTTTGAGTGGTCCAAAATATCAAGTTCTTGCTTAACCAGCTCAAATCATTCATTCACATAATTCATTTTTAGACACACAGCAGATTTTCCCGATAACAAAAGCTAGGTTGGACCACACCGTTTCAGCTCTAGAGGCCGCTCTCGTACTGTATAATGACAGCGGACCCTTCTCAGCCACTCAAGCAACAGATGCAACCCGGAAAAACTATCAATAAGGATTTTTGCCGATCATTCCAGCAATCGGTCATCAGTGCCGATCACTCAACAAAACCAATCGGTCGACTTCTATTCATTTTAAAGGAGAACTCCAGCGCAAAATGAACCTTTGGTCTAATTACACATTGTTACCTAGTCAACCGTTATCTGAGATTTGTTTTCATGATTATCGAATGTAAATAGTTTTATCTCTAAAAACAGTTTAGCCTATAACGCTAGTATAACGCTAGTAAATAGGGCACAGAGTAATGACAAAAATAAATCGCTTGTTAATACCACTAACAAGGCTCAAAATAGCCCCACACTAACACGGTAGCATAATAAGGGTCCCTACCTTCAAACCGAAGCATTGAGAACTTTGTCAGTGTCCAGACAGTTTAATAAGAAGATATTTTATACATACAGTCAGCTTCACGAATACAGGCAGAAGCCATCTTTGAAAAACAGTCTCTACCAGTCGATCTATGAACGCCGATCCAAGTGCGCTGGTGAGATGTGATTAAATTATTTTTATTTATTTATTTTCTCTGTTGCGTTCAGTGCTTCTCTTATGCGCTCAGTGCTTTCTTCCGGAAACAACGGACCATATGAGATTCTACACAATTCAGCGCACTTGGATCGGCGTTCGTAGATCGACTGGTAGAGACTGTTTTCTTATATCTTCTTATTAAACTGTCTGGACACTGACAAAGTTCTCAATGCTTCGGTTTGAAGGTAGGGACCCTTATTATGCTACCGTGTTAGTGTGGGGCTATTTTGAGCCTTGTTAGTGGTATTAACAAGCGATTTATTTTTGTCATTACTCTATGCCCTATTTACTAGCGTTATACTAGCGTTATAGGCTAAACTGTTTTTAGAAATAAAACTATTTACATTCGATAATCATGAAAACAAATCTCAGATAACGGTTGACTAGGTAACAATGTGTAATTAGACCAAAGGTTCATTTTGCGCTGGAGTTCTCCTTTAACATAGTGAATAAGCAGCGGGTAACAGCTTTATGACCGATTTTAAAGTTACGTGCAACTGCCACTAGGGGACTAAATGTGACAATCGAATGCGAATGTCAGAGATAGTGAAAAGGCGGCTTAAGTTTTGGGCAGGACTATCTGTTTGTCCAAACAAAGGTGGGCATGGGAGTAGAAATTACAAATGTGTTCAGAGGGGTATCATACATGCAGCATTTGCTCTCGGAGGCATGTTTGGGTCGGTCCGGGGTCAGGGCGGGACTGGGCGACCCGTTCTTGCTCCCCTGCATCTCTCTGTGAAGATGATCCAGCAGGTAGCGCAGGAACTCGTGAGCGTCCTGTTGCTGGTAACCCCTGCAAAAACATCAGATAAAAGTCCAAATTTATCCCAATTACTTACTGTAAGATGTACTTGGCACTTTTTGAAGATTCATTAGCGCATGTTACTTCAAATAATTTTTTTATTTTTTACTTCGTAAACTTTATTTCAAAATTAACCAAGAAAACACTTTGCTTTTCCGATGACATCACTGAGGCCATGCATGCTACTGGATAATGTTAACCAATAATCAAATAGCTATTTAGGCATTGGTTTAGAAAAAAACTGTATTTGGTCTGGCAGCATATTTCACAATCAAGGAAACATTTTTTCTCATTTCATATTTTAGGTCACTAATATTACTCATTGTAATTACAATTAGTTTATAGAACTACGGAATTCAAAATTTTATATTTAATAAATGTCATCAAACAGAAAAAAAAATATTTGGCATTTTTTTTAATTATTGGCACTGCCCATTAAGCTTTTTTTTCTGATAAGAGTCGGAAGCTGGACTTTTTTGGCAGTGTGGAAAACATGGTCTTTATTTGCGAAAGCATACAACTACTATATTTGTAAAAATTACTATAATAAGATTACAAAATCAATAAGTTCCTATCTAAAGAATAAATCGGTTTACTTTAGAGATTTTTTTTTAATCAAGTTTAAATGATTTATTTCTAAATATATAACTTTATATTAGTAAATAATATTGTAAATGAAAATCACATATATCGGCTTTGTATCAGCCATTGACCATCCAGCTCTCTGAGAAGACATAAAAGAAAATCCATCGGTCGACCACTAGCAAGAATGGATGAAACAAATGATTTTTCTGGGTGCTTGAATAATGAAAAAATTCATTGCATTTTAGTGTGACTTGTAGTATGTCTTATGAAAGCTAAAAACTGCAATAAATAGTGTGATTTTATGATACCTGAAACTTGGCATTATTTTCCAAATGACATAAAAGAGGGCGTCTGGGCTGAAGGCGGTCTGACTCCCCTGCCAAAGTGAACAGAGTGTTTTCCTGAACTCCTCAACCAGAGATCTGCACAAGAGCAGAAAAACACAGGCATTTTAGGGACATTACAGGGACTGATACATCCGGCCTGTTCTGTTCCAAAAACTTGGATTAATGCAAAGAATACAATGTATCTCAACATATTATTGTGTGATTAGGATAAAAAAATATATGACCTGCTCTCATCCACGAAAACCATTAAAAAAAAGACCTAAACTATTAAATACAGATTGTATTTTTGTAAGGATAAACATAGATTGCATCAACCACATTGTGTTTTGGTTAAATAAAAACCATACATATTCTTGGGAAAAAACAGTTGATAATTTTTTTTTTAAAGTTGAATTAAAAAATTGTTTTTAAATAATAAATAAGTGATATTTAAAATTTCAGGAATTCACATTTGATATTTTATTTATATTTTTTATATAATTTGATATATTAATAATTCTTTATAAATCACTTTTTTGAAATGACAAATATTTTTGTCATGGTATATTAATTCTGCAAATAAAAGAATTGTCCACAGATCAATATGTTATTGTTACAATCACTCTCTCGATCAATAATGAGTTCAAATAAATTCTATAATTCACTCATTCAAATAAATGTTACGCACTCTGTGTCTGATTCAAAGCGGAATGCAGAATGGTAGATCTAACGAGCCGCAACTGACGAAAATAACCGTAAATTTTACCCTTCTGGTCTGATGATATTATATTCTAAGAGCTTACACAAAACAAAACAAAAAACTGTGTTCTGACTACTATCTTTCTTTTAAATAAAGGACACCATTCCAACCCCCCCTTTGCGATTCAGTGGAGAGGACCTTACACACTGCTGTCCCCCTGACTCCTGGTGTGGTACATTCTCCTTCCTGCCGTTTTCCCGCTTCGTAAGGCCACCGAGGGCAGCTCCTTGAAATAACAGCTGAACACCTGGATGTTACTGGAGACAGGAAACAAAAACCAGCGTTTAACTAAACAGTCTCTAACATGACTCGAAATCCTTACGCCCTTTTAGTTTATCTTTCAAAATGCAAACTAAACAGACAATATGCCCGAATCCTCAGAAACCTTGCCAATGCTTCCTTTTCCATGGATTATGACCAGCAAAAGTCCGCAAATGGAAAGGTTTCTTTCTCAGCTCATCAATAAAAAGACCCATGACAGGTTAAATAAAATTATGGCACTATACTAATTGAATAATGATAATTAAAAATAATAAAATAAGTAAAATAGCTTTTGCGCTAATCTTTTATCATTCTGCAACTTGACAAAATCCATGGGAACAACAAGACAGCGAATAAATGACGACAATGTTCAATGCTTCCCCTCACTAGCTCATAATAACCCAGGCCTAACGGTTTATGATATTTGGCATGAGCTACTCGCTGCGGTTTAGCCAGTGTAAGGTTGGCTGCGGTAAGCGGGCAGACGGCCTAATCCGTCACCTGGCTTCCCATCAAGCTCTACTCCAGCCAGCTCACTGGCCACAGAGAGCAGAGAGCCACTTGAGCTCCTCCAGCCGGGCCACACACACCCTTGCCAGGACACACATCGCCGGCTGGCCTTGGCTCGGGGGGGGGTTGCTCTTACCTCAGGGACTGGAGAATGGCATTCATGAAGCAGGTGTTGCCCAGATTGCGGAGGCCTGTGGCACAGTGTGCAAGAGTGCCGTCCTGTGTGGGGACATTTCAGAAGAATTATGGAACCAGCACACATTTGAAAAAATTATGCATACATAATTTAAAGGGCACCTATCATGGACTTTTGGAAATGACCTCTCATGTAGTGTGTAACATAGCTCTAAGTGAATAAAAACATCCTGCAAAGTTTTAAATCTGAAAGTGCACCGTATATTAAGTTATTGTCTTTCAAAAGTAAGAGTCGACTGAGTCAATGAAAAGAATTGTTCTTCAAACGAGTCATAAGCCGTTTCGTCGTGACGTCAAGACGAAACATTAGCCCGCCCACTTATTGCGCGCGCAGACACCAGGGAAACTTAAACCTCAAACCAGCAGCTGATCCTGTGGATACTGGAGAGATCATGTCGAGGAGACGCTGTGTGACACAATGTGACTGCCCAAGGACGAGCATGTGAAGAATCTGTGGTTAATATCAATCTTTACTATGACACTACAGCAAAATAATCCTAAACTTTTCCTGTTACTTTTATTTTACTGACAACTGCTTCTCAAATATCGGAGTCAGCTAATCAGCTGTGGGCCACTATTACATAAAACTGTCTATTAATGCAGATTGTGTCGTTCTTACTAACATTACTTTGAGGAAAGATTAAGCATGAAGCAAGATTTGTTTTACCAATGTTTGTTACATCAGTCATTCACGCTAGAGTTCGGCTATTAGTTACCTCAAACTGAGTAGTGAATCACTGAAACGTCCTGCTCGAATCGTCCTTGTGATGGAGGTTCGGGTTGAATGAATGGTTCTTCTTCTTCTAGTGTTTCATCATCGGACTCGCGCTCGGATTGATATGATAAAATCGATGTCATTGTTCGTTACTGTGTTTAGTTTACGGTGTAGGAAGCCTCAGGACACGCAGAGCTGTCTGTGTTATGGCAATGGGAATTTTTGTTTTCGACGTGTGCTGTACGCGGTAAACCAATCACAACAGACTGAGCTGTCTGGCCAATCAGAGCAGAGTAGCTGCAGAAAGGAGGGATTTAAAGAGATCGATTCATTTGGCGAGTCGTTTGAAAATCATTGAAAATCTGGTGGTGTGCAAATGTATATTATGAGAAAATGAAACAGTTTTTTGACGTTTGATGCATGCAAACATGTTGTAGGAGACTCCAAAACAACATTAGAAAAAGAAAAGAAAAAAAAAATCCATGATAGGGGCCCTTTAAATTAAAAGTGAATGTATACACACCACTAGTTAAATTTACACACAAAAAAAAAGTCTACTTCAGAACAGTGACATGACCAGAGATTTCTATGAACTGTACGTTATGTATTTTTATTTATACATTTACTATTTATATTTAATGTGCGTCAATTTTCACTATTATTACACACACACACACACACATATATATATATATATATATATATATTAGGGGTGTGCAAAGCAGCCGGTATTTGTATCTGTATTTGTATTTGTTGAGGGGGGAAAAGTATTTGTATTTGTATTCGAGTAAAATTCGAAATAGGCATAAAAATTAATTTTTTTTTGTGTTACACTTCTAATTTACGTTATAGTGTAAGTATTCTTTAATTATATCCATTATAATAATTCTGTATATGCAATATTAGTTGCTGTTTTTCCATAAATCCAGCAATGAACATGTAATCCATGGTTAAACCAACAACAAAATGTTTTCAACCTTTTTAGGCATTTGTAGTATTTGTTCGAAATAAGTATTCGTAAATAAAACGCTATTTGTGCCTTTCCGAATACCGTATTCGGGTTCGGCTCCACCCCTAATATATATATATACACACTTTTTTTTATTATTCTTTTTGAAGCATTTTACATTTTTTAAGCTCCATATTATTAGCAAAATATTCATAAGATAAACTTCAAACATTAATAGGCTACAACATGACAACATATTGGTGTGGGGAGTCATAAGAATTACAAAACCTGAGTCACATAAAGGACTCCTGCACTGCATGGGAAATGATTATTAACCATTCATTATTTGATGAGATATGTAGATGGCCTCATCGTGTTTTTCTGAACCATTTCTCAGCACACTGGGCCCTTTTGGACACACATCTAGAATCAAATTCAACTTACGCTGTCTTTCTTCAGCTTGCTGTCATGAGAAGAACTGTCTGACAGCTTTCTCTTCCTCTGTCTGTCGGTATTAGACACAGAGCTGAACAAAGAGAATAAATCGTTTCAAAAACAATGTATTCATGTGATGATGACTGTTGAATGGATGCACTTTGACAAACTTCAGTCTTACTTTTCCAAACTCTGAAGATGTTCTCTGACCCTCTGCACATTTCCTAGCTTTGTGTCGTTCACCACAAATTCGTCACATCTGTAACTACAGAAGAAGAAGAAAAAAACAATGTGAAAGATTAACACTGCTCACTGAATAATATTGTATGTACTGTCCCTTTAAGAACACTCTTATCTTATTAATGTATTTGTGTAAAGAAACCAACCAGTATGTGCTAAAACTGTTGCAGTCCATACACACAGAGTGCTGCTGACTCTTCTCGCTCAACTTCTCTCGCTCTGGCTTCCTTTGACCGCCACCTGGAGCCTGAATGTCCTCAAAATGCTTTTTGGCATGGCCGTTAACATACCTGCCACAGCAAACAGATGCAAAGGAATATTAATGTGTGTCAAATTTCATTTCATTCAAATTTGATTGATTTTAATTCAATTTACTTACTAAAATCATTTTAATAAATTTTAATATTTGAATAAAGCTTAAATATAATTCTTCACAATAGTAAATCAAGGAACTCTGGATTTACACATGAATGTAATATTTACTGTAAATCATAAAGAAAACCGCACACCGAAACCACACAGACTAAACATATCAATTTAAGAACTCACCTTCCGCAATGCACGTTCAAGCACGTCAGGCAAACCCACGGGCTTTTGTTTGACCGGCAAACTACAAAAAAATGAAATAAAATGAAATAAAATAAAAAAATCTAGATCATATCTCTATATCTATACAGGTGAAACTCAAAAAATTTGAATATCGTGAAAAAGTTATAATTTTGATGATTACAGCTTATGAAAACCCCAAATTCAAAATCTCAGAAAATTTTAAATTACATAAAATCAATTAAAAAAAAAAGGATTTTAAATACAGAAATGTCAGCCCTCTGAAAAGTATAATCATGCATATTTATATAGTTATACTAAATACAGGTCCTTCTCAAAAAATTTGCATATTGTGATAAAGTTAATTATTTTCCATAATGTAATGATAAAAATTTAACTTTCATATATTTTAGATTAATTGCACACCAACTGAAATATTTCAGGTCTTTTATTGTTTTAATACTGATGATTTTGGCATACAGCTCATGAAAACCCAAAAATTCCTATCTCAAAAAAATGAGCATATCATGAAAAGGTTCTCTAAACGAGCTATTAACCTAATCATCTGAATCAACTAATTAACTCTAAACACCTGCAAAAGATTCCTGAGGCTTTTAAAAACTCCCAGCATGTTTCATTACTCAAAACCGCAATCATGTGTAAGACTGCCGACCTGACTGCTGTCCAGAAGGCCATCATTGACACCCTCAAGCAAGAGGGTAAGACACAGAAAGAAATTTCTGAACAAATAGGCTGTTCCCAGAGTGCTGTATCAAGGCACCTCAGTGGGAAGTCTGTGGGAAGGAAAAAGTGTGGCAAAAAACGCTGCACAACGAGAAGAGGTGACCGGACCCTGAAGAAGATTGTGGAGAAGGACCGATTCCAGACCTTGGGGGACCTGCGGAAGCAGTGGACTGAGTCTGGAGTAGAAACATCCAGAGCCACCGTGCACAGGCGTGTGCAGGAAATGGGCTACAGGTGCCGCATTCCCCAGGTCAAGCCACTTTTGAACCAGAAACAGCGGCAGAAGCGCCTGACCTGGGCTACAGAGAAGCAGCACTGGACTGTTGCTCAGTGGTCCAAAGTACTTTTTTCGGATGAAAGCAAATTTTGCATGTCATTCGGAAATCAAGGTGCCAGAGTCTGGAGGAAGACTGGGGAGAAGGAAATGCCAAAATGCCTGAAGTCCAGTGTCAAGTACCCACAGTCAGTGATGGTCTGGGGTGCCATGTCAGCTGCTGGTGTTGGTCCACTGTGTTTTATCAAGGGCAGGGTCAATGCAGCTAGCTATCAGGAGATTTTGGAGCACTTCATGCTTCCATCTGCTGAAAAGCTTTATGGAGATGATTTCATTTTTCAGCACGACCTGGCACCTGCTCACAGTGCCAAAACCACTGGTAAATGGTTTACTGTGCTCAATTGGTCTGCCAACTCTCCTGACCTGAACCCCATAGAGAATCTGTGGGATATTGTGAAGAGAAAGTTGAGAGACGCAAGACCCAACCCTCTGGATGAGCTTAAGGCCGCTATCAAAGCATCCTGGGCCTCCATAACACCTCAGCAGTGCCACAGGCTGATTGCCTCCATGCCACACCGCATTGAAGCAGTCATTTCTGCAAAATGATTCCCGACCAAGTATTGAGAGCATAACTGAACATAATTATTTGAAGGTTGACTTTTTTTGTATTAAAAACACTTCTTTTATTGGTCGAATGAAATATGCTAATTTTGTTAGATAGGAATTTTGGGTTTTCATGAGCTGTATGCCAAAATCATCAGTATTAAAACAATAAAAGACCTGAAATATTTCAGTTGGTGTGCAATGAATCTAAAATATATGAAAGTTTAATTTTTATCATTACATTATGGAAAATAATGAACTTTATCACAATATGCTAATTTTTTGAGAAGGACCTGTATATTAGTTTTACCTTTTAATTTAAATTACTGAAATACATGAACTTTTGCACAATATACACATCATTTTTAGAGTTTCATCTGTGTATATATATATATATAAACATTCATGATATAACATGGCATAACATTTTACAAATGTATAAAACCAGACCATATTTTCTTATTTTGAATACCTTTAAAAAAACAATATTAAAGGGGCTATATGCAGCTTTTTCCCCAAAATAAACGTAACAATAGCCTTTTTATTTTACCATTTATGACTCAAACATCTCCTGTTGAGCATACTGACTCCTTGTGCGCTCACAGTGGGTGCACCTATAAGCCTGTATCCTATTTTTCCTATTTTCTGTCGGGTCGGATTTTTCCCGCGCTGTCTGCGGATGTGACGTCGAGCGCGTTCATGTTAAACGTTTCAGATCACTCTGCCACCACCGCTAGTCAGCAAGTAGCCTACACTCGCAAGCAGTGCAATGGAATATATGTATTTGACTGTTCTTACCTCTGTAAACATAATGTTGACCTCCTTGGAGCAGATGACTTGTGAAGTGTGCACATACGAGCGCGCTGCGAGAGCGAGCAGAAAGGAAGAGCAGTTCTGTTTTTTGGCCACAGGTGTCAGTCGCGAGTTTAAATTTCAGAAAAACGAATATAGCCACTTTAAATAAATAAAAATGTCAGCTTCTCTTGGTGATATATTCTCTCTCTCATTATATAGCTAATATATATATGTAAAATATTAATAATATTATTTGTATAACGTATTATTTTTCATTTTAATGTTTTTTTTATTATTAATTGATTTTCTCCCAATTTTTTTTATTTTATTAATTTAAATTATTAATTTATTATTATACATTTTCCCACAATGCTTTTTGTTAGCTCTATACTAAACATACATTCTTCTCTATGTTTTCTATATTTCAAAATATTTTCTGTATTTGCATAATTATTTTAAATATATAGACATATTCATTCTTCTCTTCTCTATAATATATATATATATATATATATATATATATATATATATATATATATATATATATATATATATATATATATATATACACATACATTTTAATATTTTCTATTTTATTCCGATTTTTTTCTCTATTTGTATAATATTTGTAGCCTATTTCTTTTTTTACTATTTGTATTTTTTTTTAAATAATGTTTCATAATGATTTTTTCTCTTCAAAACATAATTGTACAAATAGAACTAGGCATTAATAAAGTATAAATCCAGACCCACATAGCAAAAACATGAATCCTAGTGTATAATAATAAGCACTTTTTGGGCTGAGCT
The DNA here is from genome assembly GCA_031834385.1 of Semotilus atromaculatus. NCBI lineage: Eukaryota > Metazoa > Chordata > Actinopteri > Cypriniformes > Leuciscidae > Semotilus > Semotilus atromaculatus. The sequence goes on from JAULUF010000027.1 coordinate 9,440,267, forward strand.
GAGGCTGGCATGTTAACCTCGTGTGAAAGTAATCTCTAGCTGTGTCCTGCTGGGAGAGAGAGCTTTGTTCTAATTGCCTTGATCACCTTCCCTTCTGAGTGCACAACAAGCATCAGAATTAGCCGTTGCTAAGGAACGGTCGATTCTGGTGAATGCTGGTCTGTGCACGACCCAACAAATGTGGAAAAAGTCAATAGACCCCGTGCGTCTCCTAGTACCTGCTGTGCGCCGATTAAGAAAGCAGCAATGCTGTGCTGTTCTAACATGCTTTATATAATGTGCTTCATACAAAGGAAACCATACTAACGAAGGCAGTTTTATTAGGAACAAAACCTAATAAAAAACCACCCAAGCAGGTACAATTTGTATGATTTTTTTCAATGAATCTGCCACAAAGTAGTGTATAATTGAAGCTATCTTAAGTTATATGGCATTTAAGATAATTCATAGCTCTGTTTTACTAATTTGATTAATTTTAAGTGAATATTAAAGTATTTTTAGTAACAAGAGAGGGTCACTGAAACGACATGTTTCATAAGTGTGAAATGTGTTAAACATGAGATATGGGCCACTTCTCATGTCCCGTGGGTGTGCTGAAGGGCCACTGGCGTCACGCCTTAAATGTTCATGTGTTTTCAGTGTAATCTAACATGACAATTTATCTCGACCAAAAATAAACATTATCATACACTGCAAAAAAAAAAAAAAAAGATTTTTCAAAGATATTAAGAAAATGCTAGGCTATTTCAGTTTCTACTTTGAAATTTCATGTTAAATTCAATTAAGGATGCATGATATATTGTGATGATATTGGTTTTATATTTCCTTCATTCAAACTATGTAAATTAGTGTGAATGGCATTCAAAAACAGGCACTACAATAAATATTTATTAAAAAGTCACCTGATGTGTTTTTTTTTTTTAATAGTCTAGGCTAACATCTACAGAGGAAGATCACCAAAATACACATCTATAGGCTAATACAGTGGTCAACATTGGAAGTGGAGGAAATAGCTGCTAAAAGCTTTTCCATCACAGGAATAAATTATATACATAATTTTTTTTAAAGGTAATATTTTTGATAAAATTTTTGATAAAATAAATGCAAAAGCAGAAGTTATATTGTCCTTGATATAAAAAAACAATTATCGGCCAAAACTTGATGTATGCACCCCCAGAAATAATCCCTCGAATACAGCTATTTTTACATTTTGTTTTTATTTGGTCTATTTAAAATCTATATGATTCTGGTGAAAATCATTGGACACTAGATCCCACACTTCTTTTCTTTACACAAGTTCGTTGCCACAAGACTTAATGGTTTACTGTAAATGTCTCTCCAACCTTTAATGGCTTCCTCTAATGTCCTCAGGAACATTTTCCAGCAAACTGGCCCTTAATAAAACGGGCCCCAATTTACCATTTACCATAACTTGCTTTCAAATGCCACTTTTAATCCTTTCCTACAACTGACCAACCCAAAAAATGAAGGTGAGAAGATAGAAAAGTTTAAACTGTAGATCCTCTAAGATTTCATTGTTTTGATCCTTTTACACATTTAAGCACTCGTTTAACGTTAGGTCATGGATGCATTAGCATTACATTAATGTTGTAAAAACGTTTGCAGACGTTATTTCCGGTTTATTTTGATATCAAGGTTTGCATCTAGAGTGCTCAAATTTTCTTCACAATAATACATAAAGACCAATATTAATCATTTACTGTACATCAGCAGGTCTGTATATTAAATAAACAGTTCGACATAAATCCAATCGAAGATTAAAAATGCAAAGCTGTCTCACTCAAATTTATGAAGCAAATGCATACAACATTTTCTGAACAAAAAGGAGAGTAACGTCAAATGTGACAACCGTTTAATATTATTTAAACACATAAAGTTGACCCTAAAATGTGTTCACAGAACAATAAGATTTGAGCTTAGCAAGTTTGAGCGAATTTGAGTGCTGTGTGAAGCTAACTACTTGGTTTGGGGTTTAAAATGAGTAACTTACAATTGCGAAATATGATCATTTCACATCATATTATTATAGTTTATGTTTTTTCCCGAATTTCAGTTATGTTTTTTAAAGACAAAAGTCTCCTAACGTTAGCTCGAGAGCTACTGTGAGCAATAAAGCACTAGCAGCTAGCCGGCTCGGCTAGCTCGAGCTAACGTTATTTCACAGGAAACGACTTAATTGTTAATGGTTATTAGTGAATAGTAATTTGTATCCGCATTTAACTCACCAGAACAGCACCACGAGGAAGGGGAACCGTTGGGGAAGCGGCTCGGATCCACCGTCATACAGACACTGGAGTTGAGGTGAGGGCACTCCATGAGCCTGTGTGTGCTAGCTAAAGCACTAACGTTAGCTAACACAGTCTGTCTTATTCTGCACGATATCTGTGTTTAAACTCTAAACGTATATGTTTAAAAGCCACACAATGTGTTTCCGAGAAGCAGTATGCAGATTCCTAGACGTATAGATGTGTTAGCAGTGATGTTGCTCTGCTAAGTGAAGACAGTGTTGTTATGGTTAAAGAGGGCAGACATGCATGCATAGACTCGGGCTGTCTCAAAACACACTGAGCTCCCTACCTAGACAGCAGAAATACAGTCTGAATAGGGAGCGTACTTGACAATCTTCACACTTTACTTTTACTTCGATGGGATGTAGAAACAAGCGTGTGTTAATTGAGAAAATACATCATTTAATTCAGATTCAGGGTCATAGGGAGAGCAGTGATAATGATAGAGAATTAAGAGATTTGTCATAGTGGATGATAAAAGTGTAACTATTTTACAAATCAATATTTTACTGCAGGTCTTTTCAAACTTTTTAATACCATGGGCCCGATATATCATTATCCCGGTTTGAGTCCCCCTCCTTAAAAAAAAAAAACAAACATAATCTTTAATGTATAAAAACCCATGAATTTTTAGGCCTTAGTATCAGGGTTAGGGTTAGGTTTAGGTTTCAAATATTTCATAAGTCTATGAGTATGAGGTATGGGTTTTCTACCCACAATGAGAATAATACAGTATATATATATATACATATTATTATTTTTATTATTTAATTTTTATGAGAATAAACAAAAAATTATGGCTAACAATATAATTAAATTAATTTAGTAAATGTTAACATTTATTTATTATTGTATCGCAATTTATAAATTTTTTGATATGTAATTGTTTATTTTATTTATTTTTAAAATAAATTACACTTATTTTATTAAGAGAAACATGCAACTATTACTAACTTTATACTAAAATTAATTCTGTGAATGTTAAATTTGAACTTATTTATTTTTATTATTGCAACAACAAAAAAATCTGAAGAGAAACATAAAACCATGGCTAACACAATAAAATTATTTCTGTAAATGTTAACTCTAACTCTTTATTTTCACACTATCTTTCTCAGAACTTTTTCCTTCACCCCTTTGGAGCCCCATGGGTTCCTGTACCCTGAGAGCCCCTGAGTTTTACATTTGAAACCATTTAAGACCATACAGACATTTCTATTTAAAATTTTTATTGTGATATGACCAGTTTGACGGACATATAAAACAATGTAAATTAGAAACTTCCAAACATAGTAGACACAAGTATAAAGTACAGGTAAATAAGCAACAGAAATGTTATTTGCCCTTTTTTTTTTTTCGTCAAGCCTTTGCTTCTTTAAAAAAGAAAATCACTTTACCCAAAAAATAAAATAAAAAGAAGGGCAAAAGTTTCAATGTACATTTGTGATATAAAATGTAAGTTCGGAGATTTCAAGTTTGGATTGTAGAGATTTCAAGAGTGGCTGGCTGTTCTTCCCCTCCTCCCATCTCAATGGCCTGCTCTTTCAGCGGCTGCTCTGCTGACTTCCCATCTTTCTTCTGACGTTTCTTCGAGCTAGGCCTAGAAAATAAAACATTTAATGAAAAAGTGAAGTAACAAATAATATAGACTAACACAAACAAAAATGTACTGTAGTGACATACTTCTTGAAAGCATAGACAATCACCACAATGAGAATAATGGCACCGATAAGACCAAACACAACGCCCAGGATAATTCCTGATGGGATAATAAGAAATGAATATCAGTGGATAAATGAGTTGAATGAGTTGAAAACATCATATTCGAGTTTAACTTACCAACTGGTACATCTGATTCACCTGAATGGTCCTCATGGCCTACATCTATTCAAAATAATTCATATTTACTTATTTTTGCATGTAGATCTCTGGGTAAAATCACTATTATACGTTTAATTGCATACCAACCACACCTACCTGCTGCATTGAAACACGTGGCATTGCACCAGTCAGAAGTGAGGAATCGGTTTCCGTTTCCCACACATCCGGTCCAGTAGAAAGGCTGGCATGTGTGATGGTCAGGACTGTAGTAATACCGCAGATAGTGACCGAAACATTCCCCTGCTTCTTTTGGAAGCTTGCAAGCTTTGCGTTCTGCAAAAACAAAACAAACAAAAACAGTTTTTGCCACAAGGTGGCAGTATTTTCTTCAGCAAAAAAATTGTGCGCATAAAGTATCGTTGTCATTGGTACGCAAAGGACAACAAATTAATAAATCAGTCAATCACAATGCATTTCATTAACGATTAATGTTGCATTATTGCTGACGAATGTGAGTAGAAATATTACCATCTCTAGGGAACAGCTCTTCAGCTCTGTGTGAACAGTTTCTCATGCACTGCTTCTCTATGATGAAACGGTTTGCATTTCCACCCTCCCCTTTGTACCGGAATGGAAAACAACTGTCTTTTTCTTCATCGTAGTACATATAAACCACAACATCAGATCCACCCGTTCCTTCATCTGGTTTCAGACTGCAGGCCTCTAGATTTTTGAAAAAAATAAAGAAAAGAAGAGTAGCCTACGTTCTTGTCCAAGATCTAGTAAAGCACTATTTAACCCCCACTATTTGAACATAAAAGAAGACATTTTGATAAATGTTGGTAACCAGACAGTTGATAAATGGAAGTCAATGGGGTTCATCAACTGTCTGGTAACCAACATTCTTCAAAAAATCTTCTTTTGTGTTCAGCAAAAAAAAAAAAAGAAACTCATACAGGTTTGGAACAACATGAGGGTGAGTAAATGACAACATTTTAATTTTTAGATGAACTTTCCCTTTAAAGCAGGATGCATTCTGGATTCACTCACAATATTGTAGTCTGTGGCGTAATCGTTAAAGTTTTGTTATGGACTTCTTTTTGAATCGTTATTGTTATCTTTCTTAGTTTGAACAGGCCTTTATACAATTGAGATGTTACGAATCATACGATTTAGCCACCAATTCGTACGATATTTATGAATAGCAAATGAATTGCCATGATATTTTGTTGTACATTCTGCTAACTTGGTCGGATCAACCATGGAAATGGGAGTGATCTTTGTATCTTGAATGAGTAATGTGTAACTAGCCTAGATACAGTCCACACCTAGTTTTTATGACGGTTGTAAATGTTGTCTTTTTTTTTTTTAACACTTAGACACTTTCGTGTTAACGATTACTCGCATTTTAAACCTGGACAACCTTGACTGTGGCCTACAAAAACCTGAGACAATGGTTTTATTTGTGCCTGTTTGCACAGTTAAAAAATATTCTCTTGGAGCAGATGTGCAGTTGTAAGTCCAGGTACATTTGCAATAGTAAACAAACACAAACATAAATATTCTTGTTCTCATTAATATAATCAATTGCAATGCCCAGTGTTGTAGTTTACACAGGTCTTATGAGTGATGTCTGTTAAAACTTGTCTGTTCCAATCTGTTTGTATGTATTCTGGTTATGTTATGTGTACTGAGTGGTCTGTACAGACTTAGAAGACTGTTATGTTTTTGTAATTCCATTAACCTTTCATTTTTATTCCCAATTTTTAACGCGACTGATTCTTCTTGTAAATATTTAGCAAATTCCAGAAGAAAAAAGAAAAAACAGAATGCCAATTCTCGGCACTACTTTTCCATTCTTCCATTGACTGTGGATTTGAATTGGCCACTCCCCACAGGAAGTTGCATAGAAATTACAGGAGGTGGAATTTGCTGATTTACAATTCAAACAAATTCGAATGAAGTGTTCGGCCATATAATAAAGTGAATTTGTTAAATATAACATAAATAAGTAGACGTTAAGGTAAAAAAATTTTAAATAAAGCAATAATCCAAGGTTTGTCTCAATCTAGGTGTGACGGGGCTCCATAGACGGAACCTTTGCTCATGCTTATATATCTTCACTTTACTTATTTCATCACACAGAAAACACGATACAACCTTGAGAATTGTATTTTCAACATTAGTTTTTTAAGTAATGAGGTAAAAACAAAGACCAAATCCATAAACCTTATTAGAACTCACAACACAACTTAATATCTTTACCTTACTGTGTTTTAAAAAAAACAGCTCTTACCTGGTTTCCGAGTTTGGGCCTGAATGTTGTAGTTCAGAGCAAAAATGAACAAAATAATGCCAAGTTCCCTCATAGTGAACCACATAGGTGTGTGAACACTGGTGTAGATGAACGTTTGCAAATAATAATCAGTGAGAGGAGGATGCTTTGCACTTTGTACTTCCTTGAGATAAGAGCAGTAAATTTTGAGGAGGGGAAAACACTTACGTTACTGTAGATTCACAGTACGATTTCCTTCAAATAACTTGATTACAGAGACTTACAGTATAGCCTATAGCGCTAAGTCAAATGAAACTTTATTGTTTTGCAGAATTTGAAATGTTCACTTACAGATATAGCAGAATACATCATTGATTGTACATTAATAGGTGTATATTGACAAGTGTATACAGGGCCGGCCCGTGGCATAGGCGGAATAGGCAAATGCTAGGGGCGCCACTCATCCATAGGGGCGCCAAAATGAGCGAACGAGTGATTTTTTTAATACTAATACTATTTTAAAACAATTAATTTGTAATACTTCCAAATAAAGCAAAAAAAATAAATAAAAAACCTAACTATAGTAAGTCCCCCGACTCCGGTCTGGCGCCACAATCTTCCCCCGCCCTGCGAGTGAAGTGCGTCAGAAACAGAGCGCGCGCGCGATCACTTTACTGTTGGTAATTTGTTGTGTAGCGTCGCCCCTCGCCGCATCCAATGTTGACAGCGTTGATTTCGTTTGAGGGCGCTTAACACACTCGAGCACCCCCGTAGAGCCGGGCCGGGCAGAGACACGGTGAAAGTTCCTGATTGTGACGGATGGCCGAATTTACATGACACGTTTTAAAATAGCATTATTGTCTGCAATAGATACTGTGCCAAAAAGAAGAGAAGATGATAAAGGGGATAAAGACAGAGGTAAAGTGATGTAGCCTAATGAATGAACAGTTTCTCTCATAGTTGTAAGATACTATTTAATGTCAGTTATTTTTACCTTAAACTTTATGCTAACAGTTGTTCTGAGTTCTCCAGATGCACCAGACCAACCGATTTTGTAACAATCATGTCAGTTTTTTAGACGCGTTTACTATCACTTTTTTAAATTAATGTTTTACTCTAGAGTTGTAGTTTTGTGGGGCATATGGCATTTTTAAAATGTTTTTGCCAAAATTAGTAATGATATTTTTATAATGGTTATTACAAATAAATCAACTATGGAAAATAAGCTAGTGTTGAGCTGTGCTCAATGAAAAGTTTGTGCATGAATGACATTTGGATGATGACATCACTGTTTTATCCAGAGAAGTTATATAAATTAACTAAATTAATAACTTTTTTACAACAAAAATAAACCAACACTGAACTTAAGCTGGACTATGACACCTTCTAGATCTGCTGTACAGGAGAAGCAAACTGTGTTGCATTATTTCCAGTTTTTGCTGTAAAGCTGCCTTGAAATAAAATCTGTTTTGTAAAAAGCGCTATAAAAAAGGGGACATGACTTGAATGCTAGATGCAGTGCTATTGCTATTTGTGTTTAGGCTGTAATGTGTGTGTGTGTAATGTGTATATATGTGTGTATGTATATAATGTGTATATATGTGTGTATATATATATATATACACACACACACACACACACATATATATATGTATATATATATATATATATATACACTACCGGTCAAAAGTTTGGGGTCAATACGTTTTTTTTTTTTTTTAAAGAAATTAATACTTTTCTTCAGAAAGGACGTATTAAATTGATCAAAAGTGACAGTAAAGACATTTATAATAATGCAAAATATCTCTTTTTTAATTAAATGCTTTTCTCTTGAACTTTCAAAGAATCCTGAAAAAAATGAATCACGGTTTGCACAAAAATATGAAGCAGCAAAACTGTTTTCAACTGTGATAATAATCATAAATGTTTCTTGATCATCATATTATAGTGATTTCTGAAGGATCATGTGACACTGAAGACTGGAGTAATGATGCTAAAAATTCAGCTTTGATCACAGGAATAAATGACATTTTACTATATATTCACATAGAAAACAGCTGATTTACATTACAATAATATTTCACAATATTAAAAATTTTTCTGTATTTTTAATCAAATAAATGCAGCCTTGGTGAGCAGAAGAGACTTCTGTTAAACACATTAAAACTCTTACCGACCCCAAACTTTTGACCGGTAGTGTGTGTATATATATATATATATATATATATATATATATATGCTAAATAATCATGAACTCAATGACGGGGTGAAATCTTGCCTAGGGCAGCAAATTGGTCAGGGCCGGCCCTGAGTGTATATAAAATGGGTTTGCACTGCTCAAATGATACCTGGCTGTGGGAAGACTTCTTCTTGACAGCAAAGACAATCACCACAGTGAAAATAATGGCACCAATAAGACCAAGAGCAACACCCCAGATAATTCCTGATGGGATAATGAATTCATTGAATTAATATCAGTGGATAAATTAGTTGATAAGTTGAAAACATCATATTCAAGTTTCACTTACCAACTGAGGCTACACCTGATTCACCTGAATCCTCGTGCAGGGAACTACACTGCGACCAAAATGGTCGCATATGCGACCTTTTGAAATGCCATTGCGACCATAATTTTTAATGGGTCGCAAATGTATCACTGATTATTTTTGTACCTACCTTATGTTTTAGGCTATGAAGTGCGCGCGCCCTCACACAAACACTGTTCCCACACTGCTTCCCCAGCTCAAGCTGTGAATGTAGATCACGTGCCCACTACGAACTACGCGCGCCTACACATAAACACGACCAACGAGCCGTCAACTCGGACCATTTTTCCTGCCGACTAAAATCCGCGCTGGCCCGACCACCATAACGTTGCGCAACATCAAATGGCAAACGTAATGAAAGTGGAACGAAACTGCGCTATTATTTTGTGCTTCACGGACGGAACGTTTATCAGTTCGGACCATCAATGTCAGTGCAGCGCGAGCCGATCTTAATCAAGCACACAGCACAGAGATCCAGTAAAGAAAGCATTTGAATTCGCCACTGAAGTAATAATAACATCACTGCGAGATCTAGTGAGAAGCAATCACATTTCTCTGTTATTAACGGATCAAACAGCGCTGACGTGGAAACCAAGAGAAACATTATGCCATGAATGAACTAGTTATAGGCTTTAAGTTCACAGATCAGCAACATTCACCATGGATTTAATATAGTAGTAACACACAGGGGCGGACTGGCCATCTGTGTGATCTGGAGAATCACAGAACGGCCGGTACTCCAGGACGGCCGGCGGGCCGGCCCACCACACACGCAGCTATCACCTGTTTTTTCCCCCCACTAATCATAATATTACATTTCTTTTCTACACAAATGGCTGAGGGAGTCGATCGCGCGGGCGCGGCCGACAACGACAAGGAGTGTATTTTGTGTGCATATGAGTGTATTGCCCTCCCTCCCTGTTAATTAGTTTAGTCTACTCGCAGGCCTATCTTGAAACACGCCCTCTTTCACGTCCTGGAACACAAGCCAACGCCGGTGAAAAAATATTCGGCACATTAATAGGCCAATGTGTTATGATGTGGGATGTGGTGGGCTGCTGTGGGCCAGAAAGTCCAGGGCCACTTTTTGGTCCAAGTCCGCCCCTGGTAACACACTAACTGTAACCATGGAAGTTTGGCAGAAATAGTAACATGCTTTCAGGTAGGTCTACATCACACATCTTTTTCCAGCACTTCAAAACTCAAATATTATCATATGTAAATGTTATTTTTAATGTGATGATGACCAAAACATTATTTGTTTATACTTCAAAGATGACCCCCATTTATAAAACTAAAAGTTTTAAGATGTAGGAAAACTCACACTTATTTAAAAATATTTTTTCTTTGAATAAATAGGAAATTTCTCTGGCATTTCTTTATTTTTGCTGTATCGAAAACGTAGCGAACCGTGAATTTTGTGAACCGTTACACCCCTAAACAAATTTTAAAGAAAACAAGGCGGCATGTGGTTTAAAAGATGGTAAGTAAAATAAAAAGTAGCCTACATCTGTATGCAATACAGTTTCATTATTGTTCATTATTATCCAGAGCGGCTTACTATAAATAATTTGTGCGACCAAATCATGTTTTGCGCCAGTAACAGAAAAAGTTAGTAGCGCAAGTGCCACCAGTGGAAAAGGTCAGTGTAGTTCCCTGTCGTGGCCTTGTTCTAATCAAACAAATGTACATGAATTATGTTATATAGATCCCTGAACCTGGGTAAAATCACTATTAGCTATAAGTTTAATTTCATGCCATACCTTCTGCATTGAAACACGTGACATTGCACAATTCAGAAGTGAGGAATCGGTTTCCGTTTCCCACACATCCGGTCCAGTAGAAAGGCTGGCATGTGTGATGGTCAGGACTGTAGTAATACCGCAGATAGTGACCGAAACATTCCCCTGCTTCTTTTGGAAGCATGCAAGCTTTGCGTTCTGCAAAAAAATAAAAATGATACCACAGGGTGGCAGTATTTTCTTAAGTCAAAGATGTTGAGTCAGTAAATGAAAATCCGTTTCATGCAAAAAGATTTTATGTTGCATTATTGCTGACAAATGTGGGTAGAAATATTTCCATCTCTAGGGAACAGCTCTTCAGCTCTGTGTGAACAGTTTCTCATGCACTGCTTCTCTATGATGAAACGGTTTGCATTTCCACCCTCCCCTTTGTACCGGAATGGAAAACAACTGTCTTTTTCTTCATCGTAGTACAAATAAACCACAACATCAGATGCACCCGTTCCTTCATCTGGTTTCAGACTGCAGGCCTCCTGATTTGGAGAAAAATGAATAAGGAGAGTGATTTGTACTGTATTATATCTATGTCCAAGTTCCTCAATTAAAATGTTGTAAAATCTACAGCCTATATAATACATTATGCCAAAGTTCGAATCATCCATGGAAATTATGTCAAGAGAACGAGTTTTGTATCTTGAATGTTATTTTTAACTAGTCAGTCCACACAACTGCAGAAATGACAGCCCAGTCATCTCTATAGATATATTTTTGATTTGGCTTTTTTTATTTGTCCATTTTTATCGGAAATGTTGTTTTTTTTGTTTGTTTTTTTTAAACAATTTTTCAGGATAAGTAGGAAGATACCCCCTTAAGAACAATGTGCATTTACTTTTAAATTAGAACATATTTAGATTAAAGGTGCCTTGTGTAATGTTCGCCAAAAAATCAATTCATACTCCACATTCCATACCAGTTGGGGGCAGTATACCTCCAGAAAGTGAGTTGGTCTACTCTAGAGTAACAAACGAGAAACAGCATAGTCTCTATGCTCCGCCCTTACAGTCTATGGCTCCGCCCCTACATTCACAACGACCCTAGAAGCCGAGCCAACTCCTAATAGAGGACGTTTTGACTCCAGAGCAACGTTGGTTGATGTCAAGTGATTTTTAAATATGACATCTTCAAGCTACTCCCCTTCACCTTTATCAGTGAATATGTTCATATCAATTTTGTTCATATTACATTTTTATTGTTAGTTTGAATTACATTAATTTGACAGACAGCGTTCGCTGATGTTGACCAAGATTGCGCCGTGAGACACACGCAATTGACACTTTTCACACGCTCTCACATTAATTTTCTCACGCACAGAAAAATCGCAAAGCAAAGAGGACACGGAGACCGACAGACTAGACAGAGCAGGTTAGTTATGATATAAAAAAAAAAAATCTCAGCTCTCAGATTCTGTCAATTTTATTACGCAATTCAAACAATAAATACCTTTGGCGCTTGTAAATGTTACACAACAGATCCCTAGCGCACGTGAACCGATCATCTACTAGCTAACGTAATAGTAAAAAAATACGAACACTGTTGAAAGATGCAGTAGGCTATACTTACCAAAATGTATTCCTCATACATAATATCGACCAATCATTTTTTTTAATAAGCATGCAGAGGTCAATAACAAAGCTGGATGAGTGTTTTGTGAAGTTGAATGTAGTTTTGTGTGAATATTGTATATAGGATTTAGCTAATTTATGAATTGACTGTAGATGTAAAATCTAATTTTGCAATGTTTTATGAGTTCTATGATCCTGACCCGTGGGACCACGGATGGAAATTAGCCTTTGGCTAAAATCCGGCATTTTTACATGCATGTACTCCATGTTATGTCCATTAAAATGCACTGTCCCAATCAAATAAAATAAAAAAATAAAAAAATAAAAAAAAGAATATGTCAGATTTACCTCAGGAAAGCCATTTAATAAACATAATATAGGTCATTTATTTGGCAAGAAAAAAAGAGAAATGTTTCAAGTTCGGAGTCGAACCTCATTTCTTTCATGTCCATTAGTTGTCTCCAGCGATGGAAAGCAGTGCCAATGTTTACTCTGGTTCTGCTCCTTTTTTTATCCGATTTTATTTGTGATTCCGAGCGCGTTTTTTTCCCTGCAGCGGGTGGTTGTGGTGGTGGTAAGGGTCTCTTGCCAAGGGCTTCAGCCATTCTTCCGCTCTCTTCCCTGAACTGAAATGTAGTAGTGGGCTGTACTTTTCACACGATTAACATCAGGTTCAAGTAACAAGCCGTGCAAGTTATTCGTGTATTGCAGTTTGGCTGGTGGTTATGACAAGAGACCGCTTACCGCCTCCCATGGCCGAAACCGGTATTATGATACTTGTCGGGCCGGGGCTAGTAATTTAGCATGCTAATTCAGGTTTATATCTCGGCAGCACTATAACTTGTCATTTTTTTTATGACATCATCCCCCTTATTTCTTCTCATTCTTTTGATGCGTGTAGCTCATTTTTTTTTATATTTCTACCTCAATTCTGACATATAGGACATTAGGACCTTTAAGTTTAGCGTGCGCAGGATGATGATGCATGATCCAATGTGTTATTATAGGAAATAAATAGGAACATTTGCTAATTTAGTTGTCATAGAACAAAATGTAAAATTATTCAAAGAGACCATCATCAAATTACAGACATAAACCCTGTTAACACTTACAACACTTACCTGGTTTCTGAGTTTGGGCCTGAATGTTGTGCTTCAGAGCAAAAAGGAATACAATTATGCCAAGTTCCCTCATGGTGAACCACAGAGTCGTGTGAACGCTGGTGTAGATGAAGTTATGATTAGACACGAGATTATTTGAACTTTGTAGTGTTTGAAGAGCAATAAAACTTGAGGAGGACGAGGAAAAAAGGAGGAGGAAATGATTTCCAACAACTCGGCTTGGTAAAATGAAACTATTATGGCATTTAGTTAAAGGATCATATTATGTCCTTTAACAAAGTCTTGATTTTGTTTTTTGGTGTGTATTGGAATATGTTTTCATTCTTGATTGTTAAAAAAAACACACTATTCACATTTTTCATTATTACAGCTCCCCAGTCTGGTTGAACACTCGTTTTCGACGAAGCCGCTCCTTCCGAAATATGAAATGTGCTGTGATTGGTTAGCTGGCCCAGTCTGTTGTGATTGGCAGCACTTACCACGTGTTCGGGAAATGTCATGCCCCATTCATAACCTCAAGCTCTACTCAAATGGCTTCAATTTCAAACCATTCAAGCCTGATTCAGACCCTGACAATGTTAACAAACTGATTGTGCTGAACTGATTTCAAGCACGGATTCACGGATTTCACAGGACGTTTCAGAGTGGTATGTTACGATGTTATCCACCATTTAATCATATTTGTCGGAAAAATATGGTAATACAAACAGTAATCAATCACAAAATCATTTTATAATTTTAGCTCACTGTAATGTTAGTTCTTCGTTTACATAGCTATCATAGCAACTACATAAAGTTTATAATTGGAACTGTTAATAGAAAACACAACTACAAATAAGACACACTTACAAGTTGTGATCCATAAACGTCCATGTCCTGACAAAATGGGAATGGCAACGTCTTTCAGGAGAAGCTTTTGTGTGAACGTTGAGGTTATAATGTTCAGGAACAGTGTTAAAAATAAATGTTACCCTCTCTAAGATTGTTAGCCTTAGGATAAATCATAAAAAATCATAATCAAGGACCATCAATATATATTCAATAATATTATAATATAATATAATATAATAATGTTTATAATGACAATTTGTATGCACCTCGCTATGGGAGAATTCTTCAGAGGTTACAAGTGAAAATAATATTTAGCATGATGCCAAAGAGGCTCCACAAATCACGTGGCAGATTCAGGTTTCAGTATTGGCTGTTCCTAGAACATTAACACACAATTAAGTAAATTCAAATCTGCAGTCCCATCATAAATAAAATTATTAATAATAATAATAATTATTATTATATTACATGTAAAAATGCAAAATATATGTATTCTGGAGTGGCTCAGCTCAGCTGGTATATCACTTCTCCCTCAGTTGACCTTTGATTCACTAAACGATCATCCATGTGTCTCCAGTGGGTGATTCACATAGTACGTGACATGTGTATGTGACAGATTTAGCTTGGAGTGGCTGGAAGCGTGTTTCCACTGTGTAAAAAAATAAATAAAAACAGTAGGCCTAGTTGCAAGTTACCTCACAATTGCAAGAAAAAAAAGTCAATTGTGAAGTAAAAAGCCGCAATTAACATTGTTTTTATTCTGTGGAAATAACCTTCCATATAAAGTCTATCAATAAGAAACAAAATCTGAACATCTTTATCTCACCATTCACATTGACCCATTGACCCACCCATTTTGACTATTAAAATTTATTTAAAAAGAGACTGGGGCTATACTTCTCATTAAATAAATACACATTAACCCTTTGTGTAAGAGTGTGGGCATATTACATAAGGGGTAAGTTGTTGCATTAGGGAACCTGCTGTTTATTTACAGTGAAAGTTGAAATTACTTTGTTGATTGTACTTTAATTTAAGATTTTTTTTTTTTTTTTTTTTTTTACGGTGCATGTATTACATAATTAGAGGGATAAATCATTACAAAATTAACCAAGACATATTTGATATGTTATTGTAAGATTATTTTTGTTGTGAGACATTTTTGTCATTTTAGGATTATTATTTTTATTTTATTTTATTTTATGTATTTTTTTCGTAAAGAAAAGCTATAGGATGGGGCTTATGTGTGTCCTTTGAGGCTCGTCATAATATTAATAACCTAGCTGACAAGGAATGTTCTCAGAACTTCCATGACCAACGTTCTGGCAAGGTTCTCTCAAATATTAAATAAATGTTCTTCCAATAACGTTAAAAGAACGTTTGTTCATGTTATCAAAACGTTAGAATCTATCATTTTTTCTCTCCCTGTAACGTTTAAACGTTCGATATTCGTCTAACATTTCTGAATGTTATTAGGCCTAGCCTACTTGTTTCAGAGTGTTCGGAGAACATTCAAAAGTAACAATACCATGATGTTTGCAACTTCGCAGATTTTTTAAAAACTTTTTTTTTAACTTGACGTTTTGAACGTTCAGAGAACATTGAGAAGTAACTTTATTAACGTTTCATAACCTAATGTAACCTAACCGTTATCAAAACGTTCTTATAACATATTTTTGTTTACTGGGAATAGCCTAATGGAATAATTCCGGTCCTCGATTTTGATTGGCTAGGCGGCGTTCCGTCCTACTTGATGGATAGCCTAGCCCTAGATGATAAATTATAGCAAAACCAGTCAAAGATAACGTATAGGCTACATTTGCACAAACACAATACCTGCAATACACCTATAATAACGCAGTGTGTCATTTGCGGGCACTAAACACCGAGCAAATATTACAATATGGAGATATTATCACTGTCATAAGCTGTAATTTTTTTTTTTCATATCACATGACGCACCATTGTACATTGTTTGCGGAGTTTTAAAATTACCGGTTTGAGGACGTGTGGCTAATGGCTATTTAGACAAAGTTGTGCGCTTCTTATGCCTAAAAAGCTGTCTGGGTAGCCGCAACACTCGAGGAGGCACAGCCACAGATTTGTATGAAGTCACTGCAAACGAGCGACAGATATCATCACCGTGACGTCAAGTCTGTTTAACTCGCGAGCGCACCATGCTTGATATAAGAGACGGTTCCGACAGCTATGTCAAAATCTCTCTCTTCTGGGTCGACTTCTGAGGGTATACGTGAGAAGCCTGCACTTCTCTGCAATGACAATTACACTTCTATTCATCATCTTCATCGCGTGTCCCCTCGCGTCCACAGGTAAGTTAGTCTCGCTCACTATAGTCTGCAAAGTATTGCAGAGCTCACTTAATAACCCTAAACTTTCATTGATAAATCAAAACCATGGTAAACTGTTACTTAACAGATTTGCTATTACTACATGTGCATTAAAAATTGTAGCTTACATGAGGAATCAAATAAAATGTGATTTATTATTGATCTGTTAAACATTAGCCTATAGGCTATAATGTGGAAATGTTTGCTAATATGATTAATGAAAGTTATTAGTAGTTTTTGTTGTCGAGTAATGGATTATAGATATTATAATTGGATAAAAATGCTGCAGAAATGTACCATTTACTCTTATTTCTGTTACATCATTTTAAAACACTCACATTTCTGAACTTTTCTTTATTTGCATATGTTAATGTTAGTAAAAATAAAAAAACAACAACGAATTAAAACTATGAAAATTTGTCAATAAAATATTACATCATAACATTTTGCATCACTTTAAGTGGACAATAAAGTCTCATATTGGTGTAGAAGCCGTAATTTGGGAGAAAATTGAACATCAAATATAGATTCCTGGAAGTTCATTTGAGTTGTTAACATAATGAGTGGGTGAATGTTGTTTCCATAAATGAACAACCTTGGGAGTAAAGTAAGAACATGTCAAATGTGTAATTATAAACTTGCAGAACCCCCAAACGGTCTGAATTAGCGTGAAGATTTCTGTCTGCAGATCTGACAAATGACCTTAAATGGCCCAAGTCAGTGTATTGAAAACCACAGGAGGAACATTTGTCACGCCAAATTAGCGCCCAGGTGCTGACTTAATTGCACTGCTGATATCTTGTCTGTAGATCTTCCCCAAAAGGGTCAGTTCAGGAAAAACCTGCGCTCCCACAATAGCAAGGAAGATTAACTAAAGAAAGTGATGACCAAATTGCTGAGGACATTTTTGCACCTTCCTGTTTGGAGTCTCAGTCTCATATTGGTAAAAAATATCATAATTTCCTGTGTCATTTAGAAACATTTCCTTTACTGTACAGTTATTGCATATGGTTTTCCTGTAAAAATAGCTGCACCATACAAAAATGCTTTTAGGTTTAGTCATAGACTAGACAAGTATGTCTTTTAAATCTTAGTTTGGACTTCTTAACTTTTATTATTAGAGAAATGCCTTGATTTCCATTGACTTGCTCTTCAGCATTTTTAGCAGTGGCGGATTATACACACTCCCGGGGAACCTCGTTGTCAACCAGAGATCTGTGGGAAAGACCAGCAAGAGTCTGGCTCATCCTGTCCATCAGATTGACTGAGAATAGCCTGCAATGCCCAGAGCAGCAGGTCGCAACCAGAATGGAGTTCAGCTGCAATGGAATGCATTATCTGACTGATTTATGAGTTCAGTCATTCTATTAGAACTGCATGAAAACAGGTCTGGGAGAATGAAGCTCGACATCCAGTTGCAAAACCTTTAATAATTATGCCCATCTCTTTTTCAGGGGCAAAATGGACATATAATGGTAAGTAGGCTATTTTGTTTTGTAATTTCAATCATTTTTACAATATAGATTCAAAGTGTTTCATGGAAGACAGCCATGTTTTCCACACTAAATAAACACCAGAAAGAATATTTTATTTTAGTAATTTATATCCACCATATAGCAATACATAGTCATAAACCGTAAAATACCTACCTGCATACCTAAAAGTTTGGATACGATTTTTTTCTCACCAAGGCTGCATTTATTTGACCAAAATTGATCAATTTGAACTGAAATATTATGAAATAAATATGAAACAACTGTATTAATATATTTCGAAATATTTCATTTATTCCTGTAATGCAAAGCTGAATTTTCAGCATCATCACTGCAGTCTTCAGTGTCACATGATCCTTCAGAAATCAGTCTAATATCCTGATTTGTGGCTCAAGAAACATTTATTATTATTATCAATGATGCTGCTTAATATATTAATGGAAACTCATACATTTTGTTCAGGATTCTTTTATGAATAGAAAGTTCAAAAGAACAGCATTTATTTAAAATAGTTTTTTTGCAACAATGTAAGACAATTTACTGTCACAATTGATCCATTTTATTGCATCCATGCTTCATAAAAGTAGTTATTTCTTAAAAAAAAATTACATGATCAGTAAGTTATGATAACATGTTTACATTAATTCATCCTAATAAGTTAAGCAGTCTTCAACTTTTTGTTATAAATTATACAAGATTCAAATCATTATTAAAGTCAGTTTAATGTAATTTAAGTTGAAATGACTGTAACATCCAAGCTGATTGTACTTAATTTTAAAATAGGATAGTAAAACGTGTCTAATTACATTTAGGGAACTTAATGGTTGAATAAAAAGCACATACATTTTTATGATTTTGCTTATGATTTTTATATAGCCAGAAAAATCATTGAAAGTGTAATGTGAATATTTAATATTTCACCTTACTGTAAGTAATTGAGTTGTAATGCGTTTCCTTAATGGCCAGATGCCGTCGTTTTCACCTCAGTAAAAAAGGTCATTCAGTCACACAGAGACCAGCAGAACGTGCTCTTTACACGTCGAAGAGCTTTAAAATAAACATGCTTAATCATGACTGCTGTCGCTGAGTTCTGGTCAATTGCTTTCACCAAGGGGACCAAGCAGGCTTCTGGTTGCCATCCTCATGACATGAGTCAAGCCTATTCCTGCAGTCTTTTTAACTGTTATCTATCTCTAACAATCCCAGTATGCCATACCAGTGTGGACATGGAGACCCACTGGCAGTGTTGAACAGGTTGCTGCTGGAAAAAGGGAACTCGTGGTGCAAAGTTGACCTTGTTTTGACCCCTTTTGGCTCTCACGGCTCTGAAATGATTCCCACAATGTCTCTCATGTCATTCCTGTTAGCTTGACCCTTGGCCTTCTCCTCGTGCCGCTGTCACTCATGTGTTCTCACTGGCTTTTCAAGGAGACCATGTTGAATTACACATATTTACTTCATTATATTACATGTCTAGTTTTGAATTATTTTAAAGCTGGCTTGAACTAAGATATAAGGCAACTCAAGGGACCTCAACTGCAAAACAGAGCTGTTATAATGGTTTTATTTTGGGAAGAGATTGTTCGTCTAATTGCTTGGCTGTGAAATTTCATAGCTCTCTATACTTAGGAAAGAACAATGCATTATATTATTATGTCTTTGTGTGTGGCACATTGCAATTTACAAGCTGAATCTCTTCTGTCCCTTCAGTTATACTCCTGTGTGCAAATTTACAGTGCCTGCAAAATCAGAGTACCTTGTAATGTGCATTATTTTAGGCTTGTAGACTAAGAATTTTAGACAACGTGATTATCGAACCATGCACCCTCATTAAACAAATTGCTAAGTTTAGCTGCTACTAAAACTAGATTTGTGCATTTTCTGAAAAAAAAAGACAACAACAAAAACGAGCTGTACTCATGCAAAAGTCAGTGGTTTCTAGATGTATGTTTGTTAGCAGAAGCGTTGCTAGGGTGTTGCTATATGGTTGCTAAGCTGTTCTAAGTGGTTGCTATGCCCTTGCTAAGGGGTTGTTTACTGGTCCAAGTTAGACGGCTTTGAACTTTGTTACATGGTTGCTAGGGTGTTGCTATTGTTTTTTTTACTGTCAGACCAAATCAAAGGACCCCATCCTCATGTCTCTATACCGGTAATTGTTATGTGGTTGCTATGGTGCACTGAGTGATTTCTAGGTGGTTGTTTCTTAGCAGAAGCATTGTTAAGGTCCTTTCACAGTGGACGCGATTTTGACGCATGAATAATTCGCGCAATTGTTTAATTTTTGGAATAGCTGTTTGTGTAATGAGTGCTTCCACACCAAACGCGAATGTGCTGCAGCGATAAAATGACTTTTTTTATTTTTTTTTTATTTATTTATTTTTTTACTTTTGCAGCGACAGAAAAGCCAAATCATACCCAAGGAAACAAAGGTGAAGCCCTAACCCTACCAGTCTATTAATACTCAACTAACACTCTAATGAGAGTTAGACATGTAGGAGCAACGTTACTTATAGTCAACAGAATGTGTTAAAGGGACCAAAAAAAAAATATATATATATATATATATATATATATATATATATATATATGATAATGGAGTGAAAGTGTCCAAAGCACTGACCACTGTTTGAAATACCATGACGAATATCTCGAGAAACACTGCTGTGCTTGTGCTGTTGTGGAGATGTTATCAAGCATATCAAACAGAGCTCAGATGAGCGTTGTCCTTTGTGTTGGCTAACACTGAGAGCTCTTGACATTCTGAGCCTGAATTAATTCCGCTGAGTCAAGGCCTTTTAGTATTACTTAGAGGGACGTAATGACGTCAAACTGCCTAAGGTCTAAGATGAAAACACATATGCATCTACTCGAAAAAAGTTAGCTTTTCTTATCTAACTTTATCCTGGTCAGACACAGACATGAACAATACCTCAAATCATGCTTTTTAAGTAGAGAATATCCTAGAGACCTGGGACTGGGTTCTTTCGATTTTGACCGTAAGCAAGACCCACGCATTTTCTTCTTAAAATGTGAAAGAATTGTATGTACTACTGTATTATCATATGACAGATGCAATAAACCCCACATTTTTATTTGATGTTATATTTAGAATGTATTTAATTTAATTTAAACAATACTTTATTTTGATTTAAGGTTATTACCACTAAATGTTTTCTCCACTTAGGGGATCGGATTCAAACACTGCATGACCTCAGCTTCCAGCGGTTCAGTGCGTTAATGTCAAACACATCCAGACCAGAGAGCTTCAGATATTTTACTGTCGAGGCCTGCTCATTATGAGTACATCACAGGCTGACAGTTATGATTTAGAGTTATGACTCTCTACGGGCCCAGCCACAGGCATCTGATATGATTATGATGGAGAAGCTAGTCTAGATTAAAAATGAACTGGACTGTGAGTAATTACGACCGCTAGGGAAAGTTAAGCGTGTTAAGCTACTAAAAAAGACAATGTGTAGTTTCGCAGTTAAAGTGATCCAGAAAACAAAAGCTGCCCACAAAACCATGATCATCATTGACAGAATATGCAAGAACTTAATGTGATGTTTTAAGCCCACAGCAACAACAAATCACTCTTACTGCCACTGTTTACAGAAACAGAAACCATGACGATTGCATTTAAAAGGCTAGAAATTATTATGTTAAGGAACTTTGCTATGTTGTTTAAAAAAATCCCTATACCCTCTTCTCTAAAAGATCCACAATGCACCAGAAATGTCTCTTAGACAAGCATACACTCTGTTGGAGTGACTTCGAAGCCTCCTCCAAAGCAACAAAACATTATCTTTTATTGTTGGGTGTGGTATTCATGTAAGGGCATTCATTTTGTAAGGCAGTGTTCTGTGACCGCTGACCTTAGCTTGTGTCTTAGCGAAACTTGTGGCTAATGCACTCCAATTCTGGCCACACCAAGGAACAGATTTTCTAAAAGCTTGCACCAGCGCAAACACTCTTGTGGCGTTAAAAAACTGCTTTTAGGATTTACTAAAGAAAAGTGAAAAGGCATGGACAGTTATTTTAGCATCTGACGTTAAAATTTTATTTAAATTTTTTTATTTTAAATCTTATTTTAGCATATTGCATATGCATTTGTAGGAGTTTCCCTTTCAGATGAAAAATGTATGGGATGAGAGTATTTCAACTAATCATGCAACGTGTTTGTGCTAGTCAATTTACTGGTATTTGTGCCATTATTTAACGCCCAAAAAACTGAAACCAGACGCTCTTGGTAGATTGCGTTGGTCATTTTGGAAATGATCCGGCTGCGTCTGTTCTCTTTAATTTGCATGTCGTCTTTCAACTTTCCAATCCCATCGGCGCTTTTATGGAGTTGAACTCTCACTGTAATTTGCCCTGTTTAGTAAATCTTGCCCCAATGTTTAAACGCACACCACCAGATAAGAATCGGTCAGGGAAATATGTTTCGGTGACCACAACTTTCTTTGACCTTTGGTTTCAGGACCTGATGGAGAACACGACTGGTCCAGCAAGTACCCGTTCTGCGGAGGAGCGTTCCAGTCGCCCATCGATTTCCAGACCCAGCTGCTGAGATACGATCCAAACCTGCCGCCCATCCAGGTCCAGAACTACAACCTGTCAACCAATGAGCAGCTCACTCTCGGAAACAACGGACACTCTGGTTGGTGCAGTATGATTACAGAGCATGATTCTGTTTTTAAACACGGCTAATAACTATTGTCACAATACATGCATTTTAAACATACATTTTTAGATATTGCATTTCACATTGTAATGTCTGAGGCAAAACATAGACTGTTCATTCGAAATAATAGATTAAAGGATTTGTGGTTGTTAAACTAATGAGACCATGCATCAGACATAAAGGTAAAGTAGTCTTTCTTCTCTAACTTAATTCCTAGGACAACGTGGAGAAAATGATAGAAGGATCTATTTTGCATCTCTGCCATAGCAATTTTCCACAATCACCCGCTTATTATGATAAAACAAAGCTGTTTGTATTTTAGTCTGGAAAATATGGCAAAGTTTTGATTCGAGGTAACGTCAACAACATAACAAGTGATACTTTTCTAGATAATGAGTACTTTCTGCCATATTTTTGGTCCAAGGTGCACTAAACAGACTGAAGTTGTTCCATCTGCCATCTCCTGACTGTGATTATTTACTTTCAAGACTTCTTATTTTACGCGCTCTCCCTCCAGAGAGCCATGTCTGGTCAGAAAGAGAGGGACATCATATATACAGTAGTTAACTAAGTGTGCATTGCTGCCACGAGGATGAATACTGATGAAGTTTTCTGACAGTGAGCCACTTTGTTTGGGGTTTTGGAGCCATTTCAGACTCGGTTTGGAAAAAGTTAGGCAGGATTATTAGTCGAAAAGCTTGCAGAATTTGTTGCATGCAAATCTTAATACAGAGATGCAAGGCCTCAGCCATAATTATTAGGGGTGTAAATATCTGAACAAAAACCGAACATTTAATATTAAACAGACTGATAGAAAACGAAACCATAGCTAAGCATAACTATGACAGCTTGTTAATGTTTAATGATGATTACATAATGATTAACAGATTATTATTTCATATATATTCAAATAGCTATGAGATAGCCCAATGTGCTTGTAAATAAACATGTTACAATTACATAATGATTAACAGATCGTTATTTAATGTTAATAAAATGCTTACAAATCTCATTAAACTGCGATTCATATATTATCTAATGCACTTTTTTTTACATTTACAAATGTTTTGAAAATTTTTATTAACTAATTAATTTAATTAATCATTTTAAAATGACTTTAAAATGCCAATCTAAAATTTAAACTATTAATTATTTATAAACGTTTACTAATCATTTAGTACCTTTATGGGCATTGGACTTTTAGCTACTGTAACAGCGTTTATGTAAAGGGTTAATTTAATCTAAATGCTTGCTAAAGACAACACAACAACACATAATTGTAATTTGGGTGCAAAACATGTTTTTTATTGCCATAAACACTTAGTGTACTATATTCTTAAAGAGGATATTTCTTGAATCATACATCATCAGAAGAATTTAAAAAAAAATCAAGAAGTTCATATGAATTGAAATTTAATGACATTTGTAAGCATTTTAATTTACATTAAATGTAAGTTAAATCTGTTAACTTATCAACATGTAACGTTTAATAAGTTAATTAATAAACATTAACAAGCACATGATCTCATATTTCTAGCTATGTGAATATATATTAACTGATCATCTGTTAAGCGTTATATAATGTGTGTTAATGATTTATTGATGAAAGTTATTATATGTGTTTATATTTGTTTTTGATTAAGAACAGCACGACTATGCTGGTCCACTAGCTAGACCAGCACTATAACATCTCTAACCAGCATAAACCAGCATGGAATTTATGCTGGATTTTTCAGCGGGGTAGTGTAAGAAAAAAATATGAGGAAGTTGAAGATCTCGATGAAGAAGTGTATTGCAGCGTAACAGTGACAAAGTACACAAAGCACCTTGGGGTGAACCCCTAATAATACAGGCTTTAACATTTTCCCTCTCACCATATAAACAAGGTTTCATTTTAAATGTAAATTAGGACAACCGTTGAAGTCATAACCTTCCGTTCCCACATCAAAGATGTTGTAAAACGTGTGATAACCAAAGGCGTCGGTGGGTGATGGCTTTATTACTGTTAATCACGGTCACAAACTCTTTGTCACAGGATGGTTCTTGAGGTCTTGCTGCCACTCCCATGCTATAACTGATTAAATACCATTCCGGTGGTACTATTCTCATATTACTGAGACCAGAGCAAACGGTCTCTAAGATAATTAAGCCATTTTGGGGATCAGCTCTTTATGTATTTTGGAGTAGAATCTGGGTCGGGGTAGACTACAATTTCTTACAGTAGTAACCACTTAGAAGACCTAGCAATAGCAACAGCAATCCCATCCGTCATGTCATTGTTAGCCATGTGAGCCATGAACAATATTCTTTAAGGAGTTAATTTGACATTGTGTGCCGTGGTCACAGTTGCCTCTGCATGGCAAAATTTTGTGACTAAAATTCAGTAATTTCAATAGTAATCAGTGCGTATGAGAATTTTGTGTGAGGGTGAAACATTTCACCATGCAGATTTTGTATTAGTTTATTGTTTTTCACACAAATTTGCCACGTTGACTAACAAAATGCTGCTTGTCTGAAAGTGACTTCTGTGTGAGTGATTCATCGAGCATCTCTACACTATTGACAATGAACATTTCTTGCCAGTGAAATTTTGCCTTAAAGGTGCCCTAGAATGGTTTTTATTTTTATTGCATAATGTTTTCTGGGTTGCCCTTATAATGTTAGTATGTTTTTTAGATCAAAAATAGTCATAATTTAGAAATAAAAGGCATTTTTCCTAGCCTGATTTTAGCCTCTGATGTGAACGCTCTGTTTGAAGGGGCGTGTCTGCGGTGTGTAACCGGCCTCTGCTGTGATTGGCTGACATGCTTGCATATGAAATAGCTACGTATTACATGTGAAACTCTCTCGAATACTTTTACTACAGATATTATACGTTTTTACTATTACAGCTATCGAGATTAACGAATCGTGAGATGTTTTTAGATCTATTCCCATCACATAAAATGTTGCCGTGATGAGCATTGAGCAAACAGATGACAGTGTGTTGATCGCGAGAATAAAGATCTTATCATTGCAACGCAGTTTCTGCACTCTCATGCTTTCACCAATGCAAACACGATGATGTAAATACAGTATTGAACGATTTTGAGAGAAAGATTACCTGTCTGAACTTGAACAATTACACATTCAGAAAGTGTTGCTTGGTAGCTCGATCGATCGAGGCCAGCTCTGTATTGGCCCAAGTAGAGGAAACAGTTTTGTCGGTGAAATGTTTGGAAATTTCCAGAGAAAATAAAATGAACCCATTGTTTCTTCAGAGGCTCGGATGAAGGAACTAAATACTTTTGTGTTCATTTGTACATCCAAACACTGATCCACTGCCATGCTTCGGCTGCACAGTTCTGCCTGTCATTGAACATGGGCTGGCATATGCACATTTTTGGAGTCGTACATATTAATGATCCCGACTGTTGCGTCACAGTCGGTATTATGTGGAGATTCGCCTGTTTTTCAGGGGTGTTTTTCCAAAACGAGATTTAAGTAAGAAGGAGAAAACAATGGTGTTTGAGACTCACTGTATGTCATGTCCATGTACTGAACTCTTATTTAACTATGCCAAAATAAATTCAATTTCACATTCTAGGGCACCTTTAAAGATGAAATGCGTTTATTTTTTCCTTTTGTGTACCCACAGTGCTGTTGTCCTTGCCGTCTCACATGTACATCTCCAGCCTCCCTCACAGATATTCAGCAGCTCAACTCCATTTCCACTGGGGCTCCTCCAGTCTGCTGACTGGATCAGAACACACTGTTAATGGCAATCGGTTTGCTGGAGAGGTAAACCCCCAAAACAAGACCTTACCATTACTGTGAACACCTTCAATGCTTGACCAAATGCCCTAAACCCCATTATAGATGATTTAAAAAGAAGTGAGGAGGACTCAACAGTGCATGATGCAATGTTCGTTAATGTGTATTGAGGTGTCAGAAATATTTTCATCTTTGTTTATCACTTTAGGACAAGGAAAATGTCTGCACAGTTCGTGTTCCTAACACACCTACATGCCCTAAGACTGGTTTATAGTCATTGTGGCTCTGCACTACAGTCCTCTTCCCTTTAAACTGACCTAGGGGCCAGAGCTTACATCCTGTGAACTGACCTGAACTGAAAAGACACTAAAATTATTTTTGCTGCATGTAGACCGGCACAAAAAAATCCGACCTTTTACTCACTTCTGACACAAATCGGAATTTGTTGCACACGCGTAAACACAAAAATCCGACCTACATCCGACCTACGTCTAAACACACATATCCGATTCCCCTTTGAATTCCAAGCCACCACAAGGCGAGGACGACATGTTTATTCACAAAGATAGCTTTTCAATGTTGTATGATGAGGCAGACGTGCCTGTACGCGGTCGCTCACAGCTTTTCATTGAGGCGGGAACTTAATATTTATCTTTGTAAAGAAAAGAAATTGCGTGAACACAGAAACATTCAGGAGCTGGTTTTTAACCTATGCCCGTGACTTTTATAAATAAAAACGCTTCAATACTGAAAGCTACATTATATTTCTCATCAATGAGGTGATAACTTTGCTGTAATTAAACCAACTAGCTTCACTAATAGGTTACTCTCTCTCTCTCTCTCTCTCTCTCATTCGAATTTATTAAATATATATATATATATTACAGGGCTACTTTATTTCACTTCAGAATTCTAGATCTGAGGTGTAGAGAGCCTAAACGAAAATAATTTCCGGACTATGTATCTGTTACGTCAGATTTTGCGCTGCAAAACAATCATGAGTCATGACAGTTGTTATCTTGTCCATGCTGGCAAATAATCATGACCACCCGACATGAATTATATAAATAATTTTAATAGCACGGCAATTCAAAACCAGGGTCTACCATGTGCATAGTTAAACAATCACCGAAAATCATTTTGGGCGGGAATTAATGTAAACACAGATATCGGATACCAGTCCCGTCTAAAGTGAATGTAATCAGACGGGCCAAAAAATCGGATATGGTCAAAAGATCGGATCTGTGCATTAAGACTTGCAGTGTAAATGCAGCCTAAAATTCTCTCGCCAACAGCATGCCCAAGAGAATCGACAAATGCCTTTGCAATGTGTGGATACTCCACTGCGAAGGTCTGCTGTTTCTGATGCAGCACTATGGCTATGTTTAGACATCAAATCAGATCTTTTCAGGCAGACTGTCCACACTATTAATTGCAGGTGATCAAATAAGATTTGTGTGTCAGGACATAACCAATCTATTTTCATTTCATTCAAAACGGATGCAGGGGCATCATTGAGGTGCTTCATCTTGCTCTCCAAATTAGCGGCCGGCTTCGCTGTGCACCTACGGGTACTAACGGCATTTCCATCACCGTTTTTGATATTATCATTTTATGTGTGTTGCGTTAAGAGTGATGCAAAATAAATTTAAATCTGATTTGTGATTGGAATTGCATTTGATCAATGTGGTTTGAATCAGATTTTAAAAAATAAATTCTGATAGATAGATAGATGGATAGATAGATTTACTTATGATTCCTCATTAAAGGCAGCCTTTTCTGTTGTATTCAGATGCATGTAGTACACTTCAATTCTGACAAATACCCAAACATCTCAATGGCAGTGGACAAGCATGATGGATTGGCTGTGCTGGGAGTTTTCATTGAGGTGAGTCCGGACCTTAAACAAACCACTGAGACTGATGTGGTGTAGTGGTTAAGACTCGGGCTGATGACCGTAAAGTTGCTGGTTTGATTCCCGCAACTGTGCAATGGGCCATCACCACAAGGCATTTAACTCCAGATGCTTTAGGGTAATTGTCCCTATAATAAGCTCATTGCTTGAAAGTCACATCAACAAATTTCCCCAGCATGAGTCTATTTTCTAATCAGTCAGTGTTTTATATTGTTTAGATTGGAGAGTTTAACCCTGCCTTTGACAAATTCTTCAAATACATAAATGGGATAAAGTACAGAGGTACGTTACTTTCATATAGTTTCAAATATCTTTGATTGTGATGTGCACAACACAAGTATGCTAACACTCCAATTACTAACCTGTTATCTGACAGATCAGAAAATACAGGTCCCAGCATTTAACGTCCGTGCACTGCTACCAGCACGCCTGGACGAGTATTACCGCTACGATGGTTCTCTGACCACACCGCCCTGCTATCCCAGTGTGCTATGGACCGTGTTCAGGAAACCTGTCACCATTTCAAGAAAACAAGTAAATGAATCATGCTTATTGTTCAAAAGCTTATCATGCCTTTTGGCATGTTCGCACCACAGGATTTGGGAAAGATTTTAGTTCTAGGAATGCCTTTTTGGGGGAACTAAATTAGCTCCTGCTTCAGAGTAGGGTCTAAACCAGCACAATAGGAACTACCAGTGACGTGTACGCACGCGAAACACCAGCACACGCCATTCAAGCTTTGTACACACAGATTGTAGCATATATATATTTACTCCACATACTAACTCTACGAACATGGAAAACGGAGATACAGTGAAGAAAATAAATATTTGAACACCCTGCTATTTTGCAAGTTCTCCCACTTAGAAATCATGGAGGGGTCTGAAATTGTCATCGTAGCTGCATGTCCACTGTGAGAGACATAATCAACAAAAAAAAAATCCAGAAATCACAATGTATGATTTTTTAACTATTTATTTGTAAGATACAGCTGCAAATAAGTATTTGAACACCTGTCTATCAGCTATTAGTCTGCCTTTAAAATGTCCACCTCCACTCCATTTATTATCCTAAATTAGATGCACCTGTTTGAGGTCGTTAGCTGCATAAAGACCCCTGTCCACCCCATACAATCAGTAAGAATCCAACTACTAACATGGCCAAGACCAAAGAGCTGTCCAAAGACACTAGAGACAAAATTGTACACCTCCACAAGGCTGGAAAGGGCTACGGGGAAATTGCCAAGCAGCTTGGTGAAAAAAGGTCCACTGTTGGAGCAATCATTAGAAAATGGAAGAAGCTAAACATGACTGTCAATCTCCCTCGGACTGGGGCTCCATGCAAGATCTCACCTTGTGGGGTCTCAATGATCCTAAGAAAGGTGAGAAATCAGCCCAGAACTACACGGGAGGAGCTGGTCAATGACCTGAAAAGAGCTGGGACCACCGTTTCCAAGGTTACTGTTGGTAATACACTAAGACGTCATGGTTTGAAATCATGCATGGCACGGAAGGTTCCCCTGCTTAAACCAGCACATGTCAAGGCCCGTCTTAAGTTTGCCAATGACCATTTGGATGATCCAGAGGAGTCATGGGAGAAAGTCATGTGGTCAGATGAGACCAAAATAGAACTTTTTGGTCATAATTCCACTAACAGTGTTTGGGGGAAGAAGAATGATGAGTACCATCCCAAGAACACCATCCCTACTGTGAAGCATGGGGGTGGTAGCATCATGCTTTGGGGGTGTTTTTCTGCACATGGGACAGGGCGACTGCACTGTATTAAGGAGAGGATGACCGGGGCCATGTATTGTGAGATTTTGGGGAACAACCTCCTTCCCTCAGTTAGAGCATTGAAGATGGGTCGAGGCTGGGTCTTCCAACATGACAATGACCCGAAGCACACAGCCAGGATAACCAAGGAGTGGCTCTGTAAGAAGCATATCAAGGTTCTGGCGTGGCCTAGCCAGTCTCCAGACCTAAACCCAATAGAGAATCTTTGGAGGGAGCTCAAACTCCGTGTTTCTCAGTGACAGCCCAGAAACCTGACTGATCTAGAGAAGATCTGTGTGGAGGAGTGTGCCAAAATCCCTCCTGCAGTGTGTGCAAACCTGGTGAAAAACTACAGGAAACGTTTGACCTCTGTAATTGCAAACAAAGGCTACTGTACCAAATATTAACATTGATTTTCTCAGGTGTTCAAATACTTATTTGCAGCTGTATCTTACAAATAAATAGTTAAAAAATCATACATTGTGATTTCTGGATTTTTTTATTTTTTAGATTATGTCTCTCACAGACATGCACCTACGATGACAATTTCAGACCCCTCCGTGATTTCTAAGTGGGAGAACTTGCAAAATAGCAGGGTGTACTTATTTTCTTCACTGTAGATGGACCTCTCAACCTTTATGCTAAGCCAAGGAGAAAATCCAACGCGACTTTGAGGGGACCAAGCAAAACATGAGTATGTATTTCTGCTCAGTTAGTGACACTGGACATCAATCACACGGCAAACGCTAATACCTTTTCATATACTGTCTACTCTCTATGCATAACAGTTCTATCTAATAACATATTAGATAGGACTGGTAAACAGATAGTAAACTAAAGACAGATAATGGGAGCACTGTGTGCTAAATAATAATTGCCAGATTTTATTTGTGTTAAATAATAACTATCACATTAAGTGTTAAATTAAATAATTGACACATTCTCTAAAAAGGTCTATAATACCTGGAGCTAAGCTATTCATTAGCATTCACATTTAATGCTAAATAATGCAGATGAAATCTGCCATGTTTGCAATTAACAACTAGCTAATTTTGTAAGCCGTGATATGAAAGGCAGAACAAATGATTCATGTGTTGCTTGGAAACGTTTATTTAGTCAGAATGCATGACTACTTTTGAATGGTCATCAACAGTAGTACATCTAGTTATGGCATCTACCAGCAGGTGCTAACTAGTCAAACCTTGACACTTTGCGTGTGGTATGCACCTCTGAGGGAATAGTTTCAGCTGTCCATATTGTAGTAATGTTACTGTTGTGTCTTTACAGTTTTTGGCATTGGCCACAGCTCTGTATGCCTCTTATGCCCAAGATTCTGCAATCGTGCCACTTCATGGAAATTACCGGAAGCCACAACTCGCAGACAACAGAGTGGTACTGGTTTCTTTTAAGGATGGTAAGTACAGTTTAGACTGCAATTTGAATGTGTATGATATGACCAGGAAACCTAATGAAGGGCTAAAGCTGAAATGCTCAAATATCTGCTGCAGTGCTTTATGTGAGCTTAATGGTTTCCTATCAAAGAATTGATAGGAATATGAGCTTTCAAGATGGCTTTGTCTCTCTCTCAACATCTGCGTTTATGTTCAACATCAGTTTATGCACTGTTACCTTTTTTCCCTCAATGAAAGACCTTCGCTACTTCAGGCTCCTTCGAAACATATGTTGGGATTTAAATTAGATGCTTCCATTGACATAAATATTTTACTTTAAACCTGAGTTGGTGCATAACAGAATTTGCTTCTAACTCTCAGGCATTTTTATGCTATGAGAGAAGTTTGGGATTGCTGTTATCACCGGAGCCTTGTTATCTACTTTAGTCTTGCTGTTGTCTAACATCTTTGCATGAAGGCTCAATCCATCAATATCCCAGGCTACCACTTGCTGCGTTCTTTACTGCATGGCAATGTTTCCTAAAAAGTTTACTTACCAAGAAGAAAGGTTGGTCCTTAAACTTTCCTTTCAGCCCCCCTCCCGCTAGTAA